>OZ024768.1:16967594-17567594 GCA_964017025.1 Stenichneumon culpator | reverse complement strand
GATATTGATGCTGATCAGGACTAAAAATTTCGTACGAGGTATGAGATAATCGTATTTATCATCTTTCAGTAGTTTCGATAATTCTAACCTCCAAAAACGAAAAAACAATTCTTTATAAAAAAAAATATGCGTATTTCTGAATTGGGATATTAGTTACTATCTTAAGATGACGTTAAACATGTATGGGTGAGAATATGCTGCACATTGTCTTAAAGTAATGTATTCACGGCTCGGTCGGTAACAAAAACTGTAATTAAATCAATGCAGGTAATAAATCAATGCAGGTGAGACTGAAGAAGTCACACGTGCATTGAGGTAAAAATGAAAATTGACTTTTGCAATGTCTATTAAATCCATGGTACATAGTATTCATTTTGCTCAGATATTGGCAGTCTCATAATTGCTTTATATTATGGATTTTGTTATTGATCGGATAACATTGGTTGCGCGTACCTTCTTTTTACAGTTGTGGCTTTTGTTTATTTTCAACAAATGTCTAATTTTGTTTTCAGATGAGTTCGAACGACCCCAACGAAATTCCCTTCTGTCCTGCTGGAGCGTCTAATCCTGGGATTCTTGAGGGAACTTGCAAGTTTCCTCAAGACACACCGTCAATGGCCCGCCGTTCACCCGCCCGTTTGATGTCCGCCATTCGCACAGGCGACATTGAAACAGTAAAATTTCTGCTCGATCTCTACGGCCCGCCTGATACGAAATTACGTTGGCAACCCTATCACTTTCTTTGCGAATCTCTGCTTAACGAGGAAGAAGATATTGCTAAGTTGCTTCTAGAACGCGGTGCTAACGTGAATGAAACGAAGAACGGCTTAAAAACGCCGCTTCACCATGCCACCGAGAAAGGCTACACCGAAGTCGTCTCGATGTTGCTGGAAAAAGAGGCCATCGTCAACGCGAAAGATGATCGCAACGAAACTTCGCTTCATCGCGCCGTCGAGAGAGGAAATCTGGAGATAATCGTGTTGCTTCTGAACAAAGCGGCCGACATCGAGGCAAGGACGAAGGACGGATTGACGCCGCTTCACTTGGCCGTTAAGTTGCTGGGCCAAGCACAAACTTCGGAAGATAACTTAGATCACACGATCGCATCACGGTGCAAACTGTGCATCCCGGATCTCGAGATGCATAGTTGTCGAGATGCAGTAACCTTCGTCCCTCGTCCAACTAGGACGATGGACGCGATTGATGCGACGAAGACTGACACGACCCGCGAAGAAGTTGCGAAACTTCTGTTGGACCGCGGAGCCGATGTCGACGCTCGAAACGCCGAAGGCAAGACCGTACTACGGATTGCCGTTGAGCAATGCAATTTCGGGATTATCGAGCGCATCTTGCTCTCCCGCCCAGCTGTAAATGGCAATCTTAACGATCAATGTCTTCGCATCGCTCTCCAATCGGCCGGGGTCGAGTACAGAGGAATCGTCGAGCACCTCGTCCGCTACGGTTTCACCTTGAAGGACAAACACGCTAAACATCGTGGCCTCGTTCACAACGCCGTGATAAAAGGTTACACAGGAATCGTCGACGATTTATTGAAGCTCGGGGCCGATGTCGAAGGAACGCACACAATCGCAAATGGTGGCGCACTTCTTCACTCGGCGACAATCAGTGGGCGATTCAGAATCGCTGAGCTTCTCGTCGAACGCGGGGCTGATGTCAATGCCAAAGACAAGAAGGACAAAACCCCCATCCTGTATGCCGTTGAGAACATGAATCTAGATATGACTAAATTGTTTCTGACCAATGGAGTCAACGCCGAAGGCACGCCTGGTCTGCTTCACACAGCCGCCGAGCGGCGTTGCAGCCACATAATGGAAATGATATTCGAAAAAATCCCGAGCATCGACGTCAACACCGTCGACAATGTTGCTTCCAGGAGTTTGCGTTTTGTGAACATTGATCCGAAAGACTCAGACGGAGGAAAACGGTTCAATGCCAAAAAAAGCTACGAGCTTACGGCTCTTCACGTCGCGGTTGCGGCGGGCTTTGCCAGAGGCGTTGAGCTTCTTTTGGAGCGCAATGCGAACGTCGATTTCCTCGCGGCAAAGGTTGGAACTCCGCTCCACTGTGCCGTTCTCCAAAGAGACGAGGCCATCGTAGAGATGCTGTTGCTCAAAGGGGCGGACGTGGACGCTAAGCGGGATGACGGAACGACTCCTCTCCATCTCGCTGTCTGGGAAGGTAACACAAAGGCCTTTAAACTTTTGATCAAACACGGCGCCGATGTTCACCAGAGGAACAATGAAGGCCTAAATTTGGTCCACGTGGCGACCGAACACGATCACTTGAAGATATTCGAGGAAGATCTTCTTGATGTTTTCAAAGCGGGTTACCCTAAAACCAACGATGGTTTAACGGCGCTTCATATGGCCGTTCGGATGGATTCTTTGGCGAATGTTGAGATCCTTCTTAGGCACGGCGCTGATGCTTCTGTCGAAGATAAGAATGGCATGACCCCGCTCCACCTTGCTGCCTCTTGCGATCATGAGGGAAAAGTTGTCAAAGCTCTCCTGAGCGGCCTCAATAACATTGACACTACGGACGTAAATGGATACACCGCCCTTCACAAGGCTGCCGAAGAAGTAAATGTGGCGGCTGTTCGTTTACTTCTTTTTCACGGCTGCGATGTCAATATTAAGGACAAAATCGGGCGTACACCTCTTAAGATCATTAAAGACTACGACGTCTGGCGCAATCAGCACGAGTGGCGACAGTACAGCAGGAACAGCCATAATAAGCCCCTGCTTGTCGAAATGATCCAAGAGCGCGTCATCAAGATGATGGCCCTTGGTCTCTACGTGGATCGCTATAATGCGTGTGACGTTAGTGTTTCGTGGATTTACAAAAGCATTTACGACGGGTGCAGGAAAGAGGTTCAAAGTATGAAGAGAACGAAGATCGGTGAGAGCAAAGTTTCGTTATACGAATTGTTGACCACGGGCAATCGCCAGCTGGCATTTTATTCGAGAAATCGGAGTATAGCGGAGGGTTTGAAGAGGCGCGATCACACCCGTACATTTAGATTGTACCACGATATGATCGATTTGCGTTTCAAAAAAATGAAAATTATCAACGATCTGATAGATCCGAGCGCTAGGTCTTTAAGCGCTTTGTCCGGTTACTCCTTGTCGGATTACGACTACATGGAGATCGTCCGCTATCTGGATATAAGAGATCTCGAAAATGTGATCAAAGCTGGCGCCAGCGATGAGAAATCCAAAAAACAAGAGATCTTTAATTCGAGTCTCGAATGCTAAAAAAAAATGCATAAGAAAAAGTAGCTAAAATGCACAAGAAAAAGTAGCTAAAATGCATAAGAAAAGTATAACTTTTTATTTTATATACGTACTTCACGAATATACGGGTATTTATCTAGTTCAATATATCCGTTGTAACGCGTGGATTTGACCTTAAATGTCAGTCCGATTACTGCAATAACGTTGTAATTAGTACGTTTAAGATCCTGATTAATCGCGCGACTTACTTTACTGTCGAGAGATTATATTATATGTTACATCAGAGTTAATTAGTGAGTTAAGCAACTCCATAAGTGCCTTTTTCCAAAGCTTCGGACGTGATAAGAAAAATTGGTATTATTCAAATCGTCTTAAGTGTTGCACTCTTGTTGACACTATACATAATATTTCTTTAAATATTCATACGTAATATTAACTAGAGATTCTGTTTAGTCGCTGTTTATTTTTAAATATGTGGGATTGAACAAAAAGGACAACATAAAATATTCGACGATTGGAGGCTTTTGTTCAAACTTCAGACTGAATGACCAG
Source organism: Stenichneumon culpator (assembly GCA_964017025.1). Classification (NCBI taxonomy): domain Eukaryota; kingdom Metazoa; phylum Arthropoda; class Insecta; order Hymenoptera; family Ichneumonidae; genus Stenichneumon; species Stenichneumon culpator. The sequence goes on along the minus strand of OZ024768.1, from coordinate 17,563,788 downwards.
GCAAACTAATTAGTCCAATTGAACGATATTCAGATCTTGGAACAGCCGACAATAACAACAAAGAGTTTTTTGTGATGAATAGACGTCTTCAGTATTAAACTGATATTTAGTAATAAGAAGATAAGTATATTTTACTTTAATTTTGTTAGTGTTACAAAGATTCAATAGAATTTATTGAAGTGCAGTTTATTAAAATAAAATGTTCACGACAAACCCGCAAATCGCGTTATTTATTTATGTTTATGTTCATGTTTATGTTTATTCATCAATGGGACATGCCCTTTTACAACTTACGTATACACTCGAGTGAACGATTTATGTTGTCAAGAAACATGTACTTCACTTAATTTTTTTGAAGCATCCAAAGATTTCTTTTTGTGAAATTTAGATAATTTCGCGGTAATTGTAGATGAGTCGGTTCAAATTAGATGATTCCATATAGTTCGTAGCCGCGATTAATTAAGAAGCTATTTATAGTTTTACTTAACTGATTGTTTACCGACTCACATCGCCGCTACAGGAAACACAGTGAAACATTATCGACCTGTGAACCAACCTAGTCAATATTTGTGGCACATGCTCTCAATAGAGGGGAATAGCCAAAAAGAAGAAAATAAGAAGCGTCAATTTTTACTTTTTCCGTCGCCCATTGTTAGGGGCCCGTTCAGAAACGTACTTTGGATAACATAGGATGAGAGAGATCGCTGCTCGGGTGCGAATGTCAGGAAGAGAAGCTACCCGGCATGATTTCTGAAACCTGAACGCGGCCCAGCATTCTTCGAGCCGGTCCGGAGACCGGTCGAGGATAAAAAATTTCGTTTGTTCATAGCCGAAATCCTGAAACCCGCAGACCTGCTTATACTCTCCGATATTGATGCTCATCAGGACTAAAAAAATTGTACGAGGTATGAGATCATAATCTTATTTATCATTTTTCGGTAGCTTCGGTAATTCTAACCTACAAAAAAAAAACTAAAAATGTACGCATTTCTGAATTGGGATGTTAGTTACTATCTTAAGGGTAAGTGAAAGTCACGTGACGGGGCCATGAGTGTGAGAGAGATAGTTGCAATTTTCAAATTAACTTTATTCAATGGTGTTAATTTTTTTGAGAAAAAAATGAATTCGGGCCGGATGCGAAATTACCGTGTGCAACCGGCTCGAATTTGCTTTTTCCTCAAAAAAATTAGCACCTTTGAGAAAAGTTCATTACAGTTCTCATTACCGACCGCGATAATTCACTTCCCCTTAAGATGACGTTAAAGATGTACGGGTGAGAATATGCTGTAAATTATTTTAACACAATGTACTCACTGCTCAGTCAGTAAGGAAAACTGTAATTGATGCCGTTACAAGACCGCAGAAGGCACACTTGCATCGAGGCGAAACTGAAAATTGTCTTTCGCCGTGTCTTTCAATTCCATTGTACAGTATTTATTTTGCTCAGATATCAGCAGTCTCATAATTGCTTTATATTATAGACATTGTTATAGACCAGATAACATTGTGTGCACGTCTCATCTTTTTACAGTTTTGGCACTTGTTTATTTTCACTCAAACGTCGAATTTTGTTTGCAGATGAGTTGCGAGTTCCCTCACCGACCACCGGCAATGGTCCGCCTTTCACTCGCCCATTTAATGCCCGCCATTCGCACAGACAACATTGAAGCATTAAAATCTCTGTTTGATCTCCACGGCCCGCCTGACACGAAATTACGTTCGCAACTCTATCATTTTCTTTGCGAATCTCTGCTGGACAAGAAAGAAGATATGGCTAAGCTTTTGCTAGAATGTGGTGCGAATGTGAACGTAACTACAAGCGATATCAAAACACCGCTTCACCATGCTGCTGAGAAAGGCTACACCAAAGTTGTCTCGATGTTGCTGGACAAAGGCGCCCTCGTAAATGCGAAAGATGATTGCAACAAAACCTCGCTTCATTGCGCCGTCGAAAGAGGAAACCTGAAGATAATTGTGTTGCTTTTGAACAAGATGGCCAACATCGAGGCAAAGACAAAAGACGGACTGACTTCGCTTCATTTGGCCGTCAAGCTTCTGGGCCAAGCACAAGTTTCGAAAGATAACTTTGATCACAAGCCTGCATCGAGGTGTAAACTATGCACATCGAACCTCAAGGTCGCGATGGACACGACTGACGCGACAAGGACTTACACGACTCGCGAAAAAGTTGTGAAACTTCTTTTGGACCGCGGAGCCGATGTCGACGCTCGAAACAACTACCGTAAAACCGTACTACAGGTCGCCGTTGAACAATGCAATTTCGGGATTATCGAGCGCATCTTGCTCTCCCGTCCAGCTGTAGAAGACAAAGGTAACGAACATTGTCTTCGCTTCGCCCTCGAGTCAGCCGGGCTCGAGTACAGAGGAATCGTCGAGCTCCTCGTCGATTATGCTTTCACGTTGACGGGCAGAGACGCGAAAGATCCTGGCCTGCTTCACGACGCCGTGAGAAACGGTCACACAAAAATCGTTGACGACTTATTGAAGCTAGGCGCTGATGTCGAAGTGAAACAAAAAATTGCAAGTGCTTCAAACGGCACGCTTCTTCACTCGGCGGCAGCCAATGGGCGAATCAGAATCGCTGAGCTTCTTCTTGAACGCGGGGCTAACGTCAATGCCGAAGACACGAACTACAAAACCCCCATCGTCTATGCCGTTGAGAACATGGATCCGGCTATGACTAAATTGTTTCTGACCAATGGAGCCAACGACGAAGGCGCACCCAGTCTGCTTCACACAGCCGCCGAGTGGGGTTGCAGACACATAATGGAAATGATACTGGATAAAATTCCGAGCATCGACGTCAACGCCGTCGACAATGATCCAAGACACCGATCCGCGAAACTAGTCAACCATATGTTCACCGTCGGAACGGCTCTTCACGTCGCTGTTGCAGGAGGATTCGCTACAGTCGTTGAGCTCCTTTTGGAGCACAAAGCGACCGTCGATTTCCTCGCGGAAAAGGTTGGAACTCCGCTCCATTGTTCCGTTTCGCAGAGAGACGAGGCAATCGTCAAGATGCTGCTGCTCAAAGGAGCGAAAGTCGACGCTAGGCGAGAAGACGGAACGACTCCTCTTCATCTCGCCCTCAAAGAAGGTAACGCGAAGGCCTTTAAAGTTTTGATCAAACACGGCGCTGATGTTCACAAGAGGAACAACAAAGGCCTAAATTTGGTCCACATGGCGACCGAACACGAACGCTTGAAGATGTTCGAGGAAGATCTTCTCGATGTTTTCAGAGCGGGTCACCCTGAAACCAACGATGGTTTGACGGCGCTTCATATGGCCGTTCGGATGGGTTCTTTGGAGAATGTTGAGATCCTGCTTAGGCACGGCGCTGATGCTTCCGTCAAAGGGAAGAATGGCGTGACTCCGCTTCACGACGCTGCCTCTGGCGATCTTGAGGGAAGAGTTACCGAAGCTCTGCTCAACAGCCTCGATTACGTTGACACTACGGACAGAAATAGACACACCGCCCTTCACACGGCTGCCGAGGAAGGGAATCTGACGGCTGTTCGTTTACTTATTTTTCATGGCTGCGATGTCAATATCAAGGACAAGCTTGGGCGTACACCTCTTAAGATTATTAACTGGAAGTACTGGAATCAGCTCGGGACAATAATCGAAGAGCGCATCGTCAAGATGATGGCCCTCGGTCTCTACGTGGATCCCTCTAATACGTGCTGTGATGGCACTTACGACAGGTGCTCGAAAGAGATTGAGAGTATGAAGAGAACGAAGATCGCTGAGAGCAAAGTCTCGTTTTACGAATTCTTGACGGCGGGCAAGTGCCAGCTGGCATTTTATTCGAGAAATCAGGCTATAGCGGAGGCTTTGGAGAGGGGCGATCACATGGATACATTTAAATTGTACTGCGATATGATCGATTGGCGTTTCAGAAAAATGAAAATTATCAACGATATGAAAGATTCGAGCGCTAGGTCTCTGAGCGCTCTGTCCGGTTATTCCTTGTCGGATTATGACTACATGAAGATCTTCGGTTATCTGGACAGAAGACATCTCGAAAATGTGATCAAAGCTGGTGCTAGCGACGAGAAATCGAAAAAAAGAAGATACCTCGAATTCGAGTCTCGGTTAAAAAAAAAAAAATCGTATGAAAAAGTTTGAGTGTATATTATTTATACGTACTTCGCGAATATACGGGTATTTATCTGATATATTATATATTATATATACTTTAGAGTTATTAGCGATATATTATATATTACTTTAGAGTTGATTAGTGTGTTGTAACTTGACAAGTGCCTTTTTGCCAAAGCTTTGGCAGTGATAAGAAAAATTGATATTGTTTAAATCTTTTTCTTAAGTGTTGCACTCTTCTTGACATTACTATAAATATTATCTTTTCAAGGATTCATGTTACAATATTAACTGGCGTTCCTCTCTAGGCGCTGTTTATTTCTAAACATGTGGGATGCATCGAAAAGATAATATATTCCACTATTCGAAGCTTTCATTTAAACTTAAGGCTGAATGCGCGCGCAAACTATTTCAGCCAATCGGAACGCCAGTCAAACCTTGGAACAGCTGATGGTCGACGATAACAACAAAGAGCTTTTCGTAATGAATAAAGACGTCTTCAATATTAAACCGATCGTTAGTAATAAAATACTTATTTGTCTCGTGACATTTTCACTCCATAAACTATCTATATTTGCGTAATTAGAGATCGAAAGAGTGATTTTAAAAATCGTTCAACTTTGACGTGTCATCGTGTGAAACGGTAAGTACTTTTTCTCAATATTTAACCTTAAAAGTTGTTTCGTTCATTGAGCAATGTATAGCAAATATATTATTGCGAAAGTTTCTGCCACACATTTTACTTGTTTCTCTTCTACACGATAACGTGAAAGAGTATCCGCTCGTTCCAGCAGGCCTAAAAATCTCGAAAAAAAATGTCCAAGGTCACGAAAAATATAAGACACTTGACGAACGACGAAAAGTCCGGTATAAAAAGAGCTTTCGAGTTTTTGGATACGGACAAAGACGGTTACTTGGATTATCACGAGACGAAGGCTGCGATGAGAGCTCTGGGTTTCGATGTTAAAAAATCACAAGTTTTGGCGATAATGCGGGCTTACGACAAGGCCGAAGGGAACAAGATTGGTTTCGAAGATTTTTATTATATCAGTACGTGCTCCGAAATCGCTTATCCGGGAAGACTGTCGGAAGATAATAAAATTGATTAGCAACTATTGGTGCCTAAATTGTTCGTACCACGACAATTGAACACCAAGAGACTCGTCGCCTGTGCACCAAGAAAATCCTTGCGAATCATAATTTTTTACCGGAATTCACGTAATAGCGGAAAATGTCACTTCCGGTGCGAAACTGCGTATTTTCGGTATGACGTAACTTCCGGTCGACAAGTAATATTTTCGAAACCGGAAGCAACGTGTTTTCGGTATCACGTCACTTCCGGTCAAAAATTGCATTTTACGAAACCGGAAGTGATGTATTTTCTGTATGATTTCACTTCCGGTCGCCAAGTAGTGTCGACTTTTTCGGTTTGATACACTGCACGATCGGTACAAATCTTCTGATAGTCTACTCGATCGGTAAACCGACGATTTTCGATTATTCCCTGAACGACGAATTCATTCTGTGCGAATGAACTTCAGTGGCCGATAAAGTGGCCAAGAGAGATCCCATAGATGAGCTCAAGTACGCTTTCAAGTTGTTCTGCGGAGATTCGTCCTTTGGAAAAATAACTCTCGCGGATTTGCAAAGAATCGACGAGACTCTGGGATTTCGTTTAACGGAGGACGAGATGCGTTCCATGATCGAAGAGTTCGATCTGGATCAGGATGGATGCAGTAACTTTCTCATTCCTATATGGAAAAAATTATACATAAAATTTTAGTTTTGCGCTATTTTAAAATATTTATTATATTTATATAAAACAAATAAATTTTTATTATATTTCTTAATATATCTTTTACGTAAATAAATTTCACGTATGGTCTTTAAACACAACAATCAATCCCATATCATGCATAGTTAATTTTATAAGAAGCCTAATCTATTTTTTATTTCTTTTTTCAGTTAGTGAAGCTGAATTTATCGAAATAATGAAGGACTCGACGGATTAAATAACGTCGGAATATCTGTTCGATGAATTTTTCATCCGAACGATAAGACACGAGTTAATCGAATCGAAGAAAAAAAAAGAGATCTGCAGAGATGAATTTTGGAGTCAACTGGGACGAGGAGAATCGTAGAACACTGTTGGAGGAGCGCGCAGCTCTGCAGCGCTCAGCTCAGTCGGTGCAGCGATCGCAGACCGTCGCAGCGGAAACTGAGCAGATCGGTCGCGAAGTCATCGAGGAGTTGGGAACTCAGAGGGAAACTTTGGTACGGGCGAAGACGAGATTGTCGGAGACCGACCTTGAGCTTGCTACCTCCAGGAAACTCATGCGCATGATCGGCAAACGAGTTTTGACCAACAAAATTGCACTGATCTTGATAATCTTGCTGGAAATCGCTATACTCGGTTTGACCGTTTATCTCAAATTTTTCCATACAAAATCATAATTTTAGCACGAAGTTTATGTTAAGCAAAATGTATCCATTTTATGTTTCATTGCAGACTGTCGATGGTTATAGCAGTCGTGATAATAGTTCTTGTATATAAATATCGTCCGTAAAACAGTTCTAGTCTTATCACTCGATCGTTCGTAATTCGTGTTCTTAAATTACATTTTTCGTGACCGATCTTTTTACGATTTTCAAAAACTTTATTCGCCTTTGTTATTTACAAAACCATTGCGGCCGAATCTCTCAGACATTTCTGTAGAAAGCCAGTATTTTCCTGAACACCTCGGGATTGTATTCTTCGAGAACCGGCACGCCTTGGACGTACTCGGCTTTTTCGAAGAGTTCGATTCTCGGCGAGATCCAACAAATGTTTCTCATGCCCTCGGAGCCGTTGATGTCCAGAGTATTCAGTTGAAGCACGGAGAAGTAGAACCACTTGCCGTCGGTCTGAATACACTGAACGGTCACCGGCTCTGGCAGATTCATCGTTTCCTCGCCAAACTTTTTCTTCGCGCAGCAAGCCGCCGTACTGAAAGACTGCAGCATCGATCGCGCACGTATCTGCGAATCTGTTACCGGTAGTTCCGTCAAATTCTTCACTTTTTCACCGTCGAAGTGTATGAAAATCGTGTGAACGTTCATCCACGGCGATTCAGTTGCTACGGCTGTGAAATATTTTTTTTTTAAGATTAGACACCGACGAACGTGAAAAATGTAAAAAAAAAATTCGCATGCAATTTAACGTACCAGACTGGAAGTATTTAAGCAAAAACTGGTATATTAAATTTCATGTATAATTATGATGAAAAATTAATGTTCCGTGTATTAAGAACATTGGAAATACTTTATTTTTAATAAATTTCTTCAATTTCAATAAAAAAGTATATCAATTTTTCATCCCAATTTTACACGACATTGGATGTACCAGTTTTTGTATAAAAACTTCTAGTCCGGTACATTAAATTTACAATTTCTTTTTTACCGTGTACAATGAGAAATCGAAGCGAATCGATAAGTGTAAAAATTTAATTTTCGATTCGATTGCGACTCCGACGCTATTGCATTAATACTCACGATAGTGATCTCCTAGATTGTAAAATTGTTGGGGCTGCAGGCTGATCGTCGGATCTAATGGTGCTAGGTCGGGCAACGGCGTCGGAAATTCTTTATCTGCGCTCATGGGCGTCAATAGCTTGTTCGAAGTTATCATCGTGTCGATCGCTGACTCGAAGGACAGCAAATCGTTCCCTTTCTCTGCAATGAGAAAAGATAAAGAATCAAAAACTGATCATTTTTCGAAACTTTGGGCAAGCGTCGAATGAAATTCAGAATTGGCATCGGACCTATGTAAGTTCGTACTTGTCCACCATGTATTAACTTTCGCTGCTGGGCGATCGCCGGACCGCATTGTAAATCGCAGAGTTGAAGCAACTTCTGTGTCAAGTTGTGTCTGTAAAACAATACCACACATTTATGCAAATTGTGCAAACGTTTCCAAAATCCATACAGCGAAAAAAAATAATCCGCATTGCTTACACTTTTCGCGAATCGGGAATGCCGTATATGCGCGGGAAAACCCATTGTGGTTTAAGCGGATCTTTCTTTTTTGGCAATTTTTCTTGATGCGCGTCGAATATGTGGGACGAACGAATGAGTCTGTAAAAAAAAATTAAAGTCAGTTATTAACTGGACTTGCCTCTATTTTGAACATATTAAAAAATATTATAATTATGATAACTATTAGGTCATTATTGCATTATAATAATATATCTAAAAAAAATGATAATATTATAATCATCTGCAAACATTTAAAAAAAAAATTATCAAAATAAATTTAAACAATAATGATCTAAAAAAAAAATCATAACATTTTTTTGAATTGCCTCTCGACCTCTGAATGAATTCTTCGATTTCTGGACTCTGCTCTTCTTCGAGAGCCTCCAACCGTTCAGGAAGCTTATCGGCAAAGAGCTCGGTCTTTATAAGCACTTGCGCTTGATTGGTTCCCTCCAAGAGAAGAGAGTTGTTGCCGTACTGCAAGCGGGGTCTTTCGTTCCAGTCCGGATGAGTATGGTCCACGGGCTGGAGCCGGGTAAATGGTGTGTCCACAGTGAGTCTGAAAGTACAAATTTTTTTTTAAATTCTTCATCTGCCTTGACTCTATTTATTTATTCCATGGAATTTGCGACTGGATCATACTGCTCGTGTGGCTGTTTCGGTGGCTTCACTGCTTCTTTTGCATCAACGATTTGCACGCCTTTTGCAGCCAGACATGCCTCGGCGGGTGTGTCATAAATTACTCTTTTTCCCTGAACCCACCAGTGACGCTTCGTCATACGACCTATGTGCTGAGCCCATAACGCCCGAGTGATCTTCATCGCTAACTATGTCTGCGCATAAAATTACTTATTATTATTTATTAGAGATTAGAGAAAAGAACTTTATAACATATAAATAAAAATAATGAAATATAAAAAATATCCTGCTTTGTATAATCCAACAGTCAACAGCTTACCGTTTGTTTACTACCTGGAATAAGGATTTTCTTAACGCACAAAGTGTAAAATATTGATACTCTTGTTTATTTCCATATTTAAAAACAACAAAGATTTATCATCATACTACGAAATGTAAAAGGAATTCGTTTTCTGTTTAGCAATGAATAAATACATAAAAATAAACAAATCAATAATGTCTGCATCTTTTGTAAGTTTCCATTATGTAGAATAGTGTTTGTCGAGTCGATTTTTAAACAGAGACAAGTTAAGAACGCTCGGGAGGATACAAAATTATTTACATTAGAGAGAAATATGAAACAAATTGGTAGTCATTTTTTTTGTGGCATAGATTAATAACAAGTGTTGTATTGTTGGGAGCGTTGAAGGCGATGATTCGAAGGGTTAATAAATGGCACGGTTAAGATAAAAGAATTTATCCATAATATAGAAATAAAAATCGGCAAATAACAGTCGATTACATCCATATATATAGCGCTCATAACGCCCCAGTGATCATCATCGCTGAGTATGTTGTTGTTAAAATAGAGACAAATTCAGAACGAGCGGAAGGATACGAAAGTATTTACAGTAAAGAAAAATGTGAACAAAATAGATAGTCATTTTTTTAATGGCATAGATTAATATCACAAGTGTTGTATCGTAGAGAGAGTCGAAGGCGACGATTCGAAGGGTTAATATTCGGCTCGGTTAAGTTTAATAATCGGCACGTTTAATCAAAGGTTGTATCCGTGAAATTGAAATTCAAAAACCGCGAAATAACATTAAAGATCTGACAAGACTTAAACTTACCTGACTATACAAAAATGGTTTGTACTACAGTGACAAAAATCCTTTGCAATTGAAACTTCGAATTAACCTCACTGTCGAGAAAGTTCACAAACTCGCGAACACACACTCGGAAATTTCAAGCCGCGTTTCGACGATAGCTGACAAAAAATTCTTTTCGCAGCTTTGTAAACTAGAAATTTACAAGACACCAAAACGGGTTACATAAATTTTTGGAAGGTTGTCGTTCCGTTTTATCGATCTGCGTACGCGCACAATCGCGCCACTCCCCGCACTCGAAAAATCATCGTGTCGACTGCGCATGCGCGCGTGCGTGCGCGTTCGGCGTGCGCAACGGTTGTAAACTTGTGCGCCGCGCTATGGCGTCGAACGAATTCCGTGTCACTGCGGTTGGATGAAGAGAAAAAAAGAAAAAACCCGAGAGGCAAAACTTTTCGTAATAAAATATCATTGATGATCCGAGCGAAGCGGCTCGCGACTGACACCACGAACCGTGCGGTAAGGATTTGCAGAGCAACATTTTTTTCGGCACGATCATTTTTTTTTTTTTGTCACCAATTTTCTTTTGGTATTTTTTTTTTATTTCGTAACCCCTCTTTCTCTCGCAGTGTGTGCGGGGCCCCCGATCGGTGCGTGCATCGTGTTATACCTCTCTCTGCGTCATGGCGGCAAATTTTCGTCAGCAAATCGATTTCTATGATACAAATTTATTGTGATTTTTACGTTTATTCACAACAATTGTTTGTCCCGAGAACCCACTCGATATCTCGAAAATCTTAGCTATGAGACTTTATTTTTTTTTCACAATGTCCAGAACCATTGAAGTTTTTTTTTTCACTTCGGGCCACGCAGAGTTCTGAAAGTTATGGCAATTTTTCAATGTGCAACAAAGTTTGTCTAAATTTGAATTAAAAACAACAATCCACGTAAAAAGTAGAAGAAAAATTTTAAGCAGACGAAACTACTTTTTTTGTTTGGATTGACGTGGTAGGGCGGAGCAAAAATTTCATGTTTTCGTTCGCTGCAAACGGCAATGCCGTAATTGGCATTTATTGCAGAGACGTAACGCGAGAATCTTTTGCTTTTCTTTTTATGTAAATTATTGTTTTGTTTTTTTTAAGGTTATAAAAAGATGAACAAGAGACGAAGAACGTCGTCGGTTGCAAGTCGCGGTACGGAGGACGATCCTGATGACGTCCAACCGGAACCAGCCAAAAGACGGAAGAAATTGGACCCTGTGAGCTATCCTGAGATCTCTTTTTTTTTAAGTTAGAGGACAAACTGTTGATTTTTTGTATATAATTTCTTTTGTTCTTTTCAGAGTGATTTGTGCCAACAGTTGTACGATATTATTCGCAACCAGAAAAAGGAGGACGGTACGCTGCTGTGCGATGCGTTTATCAGGGTGCCCAAAAGGCGGCAGGAGCCTGGCTATTATGAAGTTGTTACAAATCCAATTGATTTGCTCAAAGTCCAGCAAAAATTAAAGACCGACGAGTACAGAGATATGGATGATTTGGCAGCCGATGTTCAACTCATGGTCAACAATGCTAAAGCTTTTTATATGGTGTGTAAAAAATGGTTTTATTTGTGCATTAATTTATTTATCTATTTACTTGTCTATTAGTCTATTTATTTGTCTATTTATTTGCCTTTTATTTCACTATTTACTTATCTATTAGTCTATTTATTTAACTTTTATTTCTCTATTTAATTATCTATTTACTATACGAGAAACCGCCTTTTACAAGAATAATCATTCTTTTATCAAAATGGGTCTCGGTAGAAGCTTTTGCTACTCGATTTCCAAATCCCACATACCGACGTGATTTCTACCCCCGATCGCGAATATTTCACTCGCGTTTCTCCTCGTTAAGAAAAAAAAAAAAATTCTTAGCCATTGAGTAGCCGCAAATTAATTGCTGACCCTTAAATACTGTATTAAACACTACAGCGGACATCTCCGGAGTACAAAGACGCCACGGACCTGTGGGATCTCTGTGTCAATACGAAGAATCGTATAATGGACGAGTACGAGGAAACAGAGCCGAAAGGAAAGATAATACTAAAAGTCGGAAGACTGGTAATTATCCAAACACAAATATAGTATAAGAATGATCGTAATAGGAATGCAGAAATTTGTACGCCTACTTTCTATTTTGCAGGCGAGAAAGGTTGCCCTGAAGCAAGAAGACGCAGAGGACACTTCCGAGAGTTCGACGAATCCCGACGAAGAGTCCATGCAACCGTATGAAGATTTGTTCACAGCTGTTATGACCGCAACTGATCATTCCGACAATAACAGGCCGTTGCACATAATGTTTCAACTCAAACCATCCAAAAAGGTTCGTCCTGCATCTGTCGTCTTGGAAGATTGAAAAAAATGTTTGACTGCACGGTTTTGTGGCCTGTTCTACTCGATGTACCGGTCCCTCGAGTCGAAATTCGATCTCACTCGGCTCTTGTTCGAAGAAACGTTATCGCGAAACCGTCAGCACATTCTCGCATTCGCGATAATAGTCGAAGAAAAAGTGCTGACCGTATAGCGGTCAAATTTCAGTCTCACAGAATGTTTCCAAATACTCATTTTTTAATTCCACGATATATGACAATAAACATTTAAGAGGCAAAGTATTTAATTCAATTAAAAATAAAATAATAAGTAAATTTGCTAAATTCCAATGTTTTTTCTCCGTTTTTTTTTCCGTTTCTCCAGCTCTATCCGGAGTACTACGAGGTAATCGAGACCCCGGTGGACTTGAAAACGATCGCGAGAAAGATACAGGAGGGTTCATACAACGGATTGTCGGACATGGAACGAGACTTGATGCTGATGTGCCGCAACGCCTGCCAGTTCAACGAGCCGGGCTCCCAGATTTACAAGGATGCGAAAATGTTGAAAAAAATAATCGCCTCCTCGGCGCGAAAGCAGGAGAGCAACAGTTCGGCAGCCACGATGTCGAAGCTCATAACCGCTCCGTCGACTCGAAGCAAGAGGGGCAGTCGCGGAGTCGCCCAAACTTTGATCAGCCAAACGGCCTTGCTGCCCGACGAGGACGAGGAAAGCGACGACGAGGACGACGAGACTGGGGAAAACGACGAGGCCGACAATCCACAGTGGCAGCTTTTTCAGACTATACGGACTGCGCCGAACAGTCAAGGTATTTTAAGATTTTTCGTCGCATTAAAAACAATGATGACTCCCAATTCTGCAGAGTTTATCATAGAGTCGGGCCGAGTAATCGCAAATACAGTAAATAAACGTGCATTTTTATTTTCATTAGGAGTGCGAATGAGCGAGTATTTTTGGAAGTTGCCGTCGAAACGTATGTATCCGGATTACTACAAGATGATAAAGAATCCTATATCACTGTTGCAAATACGAACGAAGATAAAGGTATGAGCATTGTTATATAATTCAGCAGTGGCTTCCAGCTGTGGCTTCCAGCAGTGGCTTCCAGCTGGATGATTTGTAATTTTTGAAAATTTCATAACCAATTAAAATTTTTAGAAAGGAGAATATGGAACGCTGAGCGAAGTCGCCGGGGACATGAACATAATGTTCGAGAACGCCAAGAAGTATAATACTCACACGTCCCGTTTGTACAAGTGCGCGGTAAAGCTGCAGAAGATAATGCAAGAGAAGGTTCAAGAACTCTTGGAGTTCGATCAGGTAAATTGGATTTGTAATTTCTTTGTTTTCTCAGATTCAAGGTCTATGGTGACTGTATTTTAGCGTTTTTTTCGGGCGGGTAAAATGCAAGATAGCGATCGTGAATATTTTCTTCTGAACCCATCATTTTAGTATCGGAAAAGTTATTTGTATGGCAAAATCGTAGTAAGGAAGTTTTTTACCGAGTGAGAAAATGCCACACAAGTCACGACTCCCCTTTCAACGCCCATTCGCATTATTTTTCCTAACAAATTCACGGAAAACATGTTCTTCGTTTTTCGGGAAATGTGCGCAGAACGGAACTTTCTCGCACTAGTGCGTGTATATGGAAAGTTCTGGACTCGTAGAATTCTATTCTCTAAGTAAACTGCCCCGAGAGAGATTTGTGCAATGCAAAACACAGCCGTTATAACTTGATGAAATTTAGTCTCGTGCAGATGAGGAAAATATTTTTTTAATGATACTACTTTCTCTTTTACAGGACTCTGATTCGGACTGCGAATCGGAGAGCAATTCACAACAGCCGAAGCTCTTGAAGCGCGCGTCGCTGATGCTGACTCGAGGAAAGTACAAGGACAACGTACCGCTCAAGAAGAGACTCTACGCTCTGGTGAAATGCGTAACGGAATATATGGTATGTGAATCCAACACGACTCGTTATCGTCGAAGGCAGATTTACTGATGTCGTGTTTCGTTTCAGTGCGAGGACGGACGACAACCGCTGCTCGCTTTTATGGAGAAACCTTCGAGAAAATTGTATCCCAGCTATTATCAAGTCATCGCCGAGCCTATCGACATGATCACCATCGAGAGCAATATCAAAGACGAGAAGTATCAAAATGAGAACGAACTCATTCAGGATTTCAAGGTAAGACGAAAATCCTGCATCCTATCTTGTCTCGGTAATTTAACCTTTTATTTTTTCCCCCGCATGTAACGGTGCGTTTTTTTCTTCCAGTTAATGTTTAACAACTGTCGACACTACAATGAGGAATGTTCGGTAATTTACGAGGACGCGAACACGTTGGAAAGGGTCCTGATGGACAAGGTAAAAGAATTGGGACCTTTGCCGGACACAGGCAAGTCCAGTAAATCTACAGGATCGACGCCGACTCGGAATGTTGGGTAGGTCCATAAAAAAAAATATATAGGCAAAAAAAAATCGCTATCCAACAGACTTGGACTGAATCTTATCGTCTAATCAAAAAAAAGAACAGCGTTTCCCTTTTCACGTAAATTTTAGCTTTTAATTCGCATAATTACAAATTCGCTCTATCAGTCACTCAGCCACAAATGCGGATAAATAATTTAAGAAAAAGGATATTAATTGCAAAATTGGATTCGGAACGTTGGGTATGTCTATAAAGCAAAGAATTACAGCCCCAAATAATTCCCTATCCAACAGAGATGGACTGAATCTTATCGTCTATTTAAAAAAAAAAAGAACAGCGTTTCCCTTTTTACGTAAAATCTAACTTGTAATTTGTATAATTACAAATTCGCTTTATCAGTCACTCAGCAACAAATTCGGATAATTAATCGAAGAAAAAAATATTAATTGCCAAATTGGATTTTTCTAATCTTGGGATATTTAAATGAAACGGTCCTGTTTGAATTGAACTGCGAGCTCGATCGAAGAATCGTCGTCCAAAATTTGATCGAAAAAATTTTGCCCACTAACGTCCCGTTCAGGAGACCGAAGAAGGTGGTGCCCCTTCATCTCCAAAAGCTACGTACGATGTACGACACGATTAAGGATTATCACGACGCCAAGGGTCGCCAGTTGTCCCTGATATTTATGAAATTACCAAACAAAAACGAATATCCCGACTACTACGAGGTGATAAAGCAGCCGATGAACATGGAGAAGATCGCCTCGACCTTGAAGAATCTCGGCTACGAGAGCTTGGAAGAATTGGTATCGGATTTTATACTGATGTTCGACAACGCTTGCAAGTACAACGAGCCGGATTCACAAATCTACAAGGTTTGTTGTCGTCAGTTTATTACCGTAATATTTTTTTTTCCTGCCTTCGCTAAAACAACCACATTCCTTGCGTGCAACACGCGGGGCTTTTCATCCAGTGGTGGAAATTATTACATTGTAATGAGTCGGTTGATCGAAGGTCGGATAAGCGAGGTACTAGCATCATCCGATAGAATCGACCAATCAAAGCAATCCGCTATTTAATCATTTACACGGCTGGAGCGGAAAGACGCATATCATTGACCAATAATCATTATTTACCTGTGCGCATGCGTAGTACCGTTTCATGACTCTTACCTGGGAAATAATAGGGCTCATTACGCCCTCTGAAAGACTGATTACTTCCGGGGGACTAACGGTCATTGGTTAATATGACGATTTTGCGACGCAAGAAATGTGGTTATTTTAGTAAAGTTGGAAAAAAGTATTGTATGCTACAAGGGAGGGAGCGGATTTTCACCTCGTGTGATTTCTGCCCTCCCTTGGCTCGAGCAGCAGTTTTAACGCTCGGCGAAAATCGCGCACTTCCCTTTCTTGTCGTGTAATATAGCATTTCAGCTTAGCTAGTGTGCTTCGGTTATTTTACAGATTCTTAACACAGTGAAAAAAATTAGGATGCAATTTAATGTACTGGCACTGGGAGTTTTTATGCATAAACCGGTATATTAAACTTCACATATGATTGTGATAAAATAATTAACGTACAGGATTTTAAAAACTTTAGAAGGACTTTACTTTTAATAATTTATTTTTATTTAAAAAGTCCATTAATTTTTTACGACAGTTGTGCATTAAATATAATGTACCAGTTTTTACATAAAAACTTCCAGGTTGGTACATTAAATTTACAATTTTTTTTACAGTAAATTGTCATGATTCGAAGCTCGTTTTCTTCGCAAAAAGTTAGTCCCCAACTCGCCAATTAAGTTTTTCAAACATTTTTATTATTTACAAATTTGAACAAGCAGTTTGCAAGAAAAAAATAAATACGATACATTGAAAAAGAAAATATTCATTCGACTCTATTCAAACAATGAAATAAAAAAATTTTTACATCGATTATTTTTGCTTGAATCCGAATCGCGTCGAAATTACAAAATACCCATTTTGTTGTTGAAAATTTGCATATTGATTCTACCACAATTTTGTCAAAGTTTCCAACCTTTGACAGAGCGATGCAAACTCGTTTGATTTTCCCGCCCTTCGAGCGTGCGACATCCGTCTCGGAGCAATTAAAATTTCGAGGTTAGGTGCGAAAAGTTGTTCGTCCAGTGGATCGCAAGTTCCCTGTGTTTTACCGAATTTTCGTCGATTTTTTCTTCGCGCCATCGTCGCAAGATCGTTTTTACCGATCACCGATGAGTCACGAATTTCTTTGAATATTTTAAATATATTTTAGTCGTTATTTTTTTAATGTTGAAAAAAAGATAGTTATTTTTGCGACGATCGTCGAATTATCGCCCGCACACACACGTATAGACACACCGTTTGACTTTTTAGTAAAATGAGCAATCAGTCGACTCCGAACTTGTATGTAAAGCCTGAGCATCGTAAGCACAGTGTACAAAAAATTGGAAAAATACGGTCTTGTTCGGTGCGAATATTGCGCGACAACGAGATTGATCAACAATTTACAAAAAAATGCCGAAAGACCGAAGGAAATGTAATGCGCTTGTGACCTTTTATTATTCAGCGAGATTGGCAATTTCAGCGGTTTTTGCGATGTAAGGGAATACTGATTTTTTATGTTACTTTTTTTTAGGACGCGTTGATATTGCAACGTCTGGTGCTGCAAACTAAACTGCAGCTGAGCGAGGATGAAGAGAGCGTGCCTGACGTCGCCGCGGCTGTGCAAGAAATATTGGCGACAATTTTTACTGCGTTGTACAATCATCAGGACGAGGAGGGAAGATGCTATTCGGACTCCATGGCGGAGCTTCAGGAGCACGATATCATAGAAGGAAAAAAGTAAGTTCAAAGGATTTTTAAGTGGCTCGTTTTTTTAATACAAACTTTTGAAACTATGAAAAACAATTCCTACATTAATGTTATAATGTAATTTCACTGGAGGAATCAAACTATTTATTCATTAGAGGAATGGAAATTCTATTTATTATCAAATAGAAATTTATAAAGTTTCTTTAAACAAATTTTGTACACAATGAAAAAAAATGCCCTCATTAATTTTAAAGTGTAATTTCATTGGTCGAATAGGACAAAAAATGATCATAATCATTTGTATCGCGATCAAATTCATTATTAAAGCGATTAAAGTCTCGTACATGGGTGCACCCCCCTAAAAAATAAGCGTTACTTTACACCAGGGTGCGAGGTTTGTCTCTGGACCTCATAAAACGAAGACTGGACCGAGGGGTCTACAAGCGTCTCGATCGTTTCCAAGAGGACGTCTTCTCCTGCCTGGAGAGAGCGCGCCGTCTCTCCCGCTCGGACTCCCAGCCTTTCGAGGACAGCGTGGAGCTTCAAGCGTTCTTTCTCCGCACCCGGGACGAGGTTACACGGAGCGGAGATCTGCTGCACTCGCCGGCCCTCAACTACACTCTACTCGATCTCTCCACACAAGTTGCGGAATTAAAGCGCAACAAGCTTCAGCAGGAGATGTCCCTGCCGTCCGAGGAGGAAAGCTGCGACGGAAACGATACCAAAGTGCGTTCTTTTCGTTCTTTCCATTGCTTCAATTTAAATTCTGATTCGCAACGATCTACGAGTCACCGCGGGCGATCGATTAATGAGAAATAGAAATTAATATTAATTTAAAAAATGATTATTATATATTATTATTATATCAGATAATTTTTATTATATTATTTCTTGATATATTAATATGAATATGAATTTTTTTAAATGTGTTTTAGGAAGCGAATCCAATAACCGGGGGAAACGGCACGGACAACGGCGGTTCGATGAGTTTCAACCAGGAGGTGTACAGACCCGGCGACTTCGCGTACATCGAGCCTGCCGAGCGTGGAATGGAGTACAGCGTCGTGCTCATCGAGCGTCTCTGGACGAACGCCGAGGGACAGCAGATGCTCTACGGAAATCTCTTCTACAGGCCGAGCGAGACCTACCACGTTGCCTCGAGAAAGTTTCTCGACAAGGAATTGTTCAAGAGCGACGCCCACGTCGCCGTGCCTCTGTCGAAAGTCGCAGGCCGGTGCAGCGTCCTCAGCGTCAAAGATTACTTCAGAATGCAGCCCGAGGGATTTCCGGAGAAAGACGTTTACGTCTGCGAATCGAGATACTCGACGAAGGCGCGAGCTTTCAAGAAGATCAAGGTGTGGAACTTCGATCCCGATCACTTGAGGCTCGTCTCGAGGGACAAGACATTGGAACCGAAGAGAGTCATTTCCGTGTACAAAGAACGCTTGGAGAAGCACAAGGAAGAAATCGCAGAATTGGAGGAAGGAGAGAAGATGACTGACAAAGAAAGACCGGTGAGGCGCAAATTTTACGAATGATTTCATTCGGTTTTAATGCCTTATGTGTATTTTGGAAAATTGTGGAGTTATCCGTTGATTTGATGTTTGTCGACCCGCATTGTGAATTTGTTGGTTTGAATGTTTGTCTCCCCGCCCCAATGGAACCCTTTTTCGGAGAAGCTTTAACCTACCCCTCTGTTAGTGAAACTGATAACCCGCCGGATTCATAGCATGTGGAACGGAAATTGGACATCCGGATTCCATTCCATAGGCTATAATTTCGGAATTTCGGTTTTCATAGCATATGTAATTAATTTCGGAAATCCGAATTAATAATCCGCGAATCCGCTAGTTAATAATATTGATTTTCCGCTTACACGATCTGTGAATTTTTATTTACAGAACGTCGTGCTATTCAACTCCGATGAGAGTGATAATACGTATTACGAGCAATATAACACGTGCGCGGGTCCCGTCAAGACCGGAGATTTCGTATACGTTGCGACCGACGGCGGTAGGCAACAAATTGCTCAGATCGACGCCATATGGTCGACCAAAGAGTGAGTTGGATCAAAATTCGTAAATGGAAGAAATTTCTTATTCGACAAAATAGAAAAAAGTTCAAGCCTCATCTTCACTTATTTGCTTTCAGTGGAAAGTGCTATTTCAAAGGACCTTGGCTACTCACGCCTCCGGAAATCCCTCACGCACCAACGAAATTGTTCTACAAACAGGAACTGTTTTTGTCCACCGTCGATGGAACGCATCCGATTGTTGCGATCGTCGGAAAGTGCGCAGTTCTCGACTATGGCGAATACATTTGCAGTAAGTCCAGTTGAGGAAAAAAAAATCTGAAAAAATGCATGGACGAAACTTAAAGCGTAATTTCCTTCGTGGCGACGAGAACATTTTATTACGCACAATCGTGCGGCTGTTCTGGTTGACAGAATACTGAAAAAATTGAACTTTAAACTGTATGCTTAATTATTGTTTTTTTTTTCTTCTTTTTATATCGACAGGTCGACCGACCGAAATTCCGGAAGACGACGTATTCATCTGCGAGTCAACCTACGACGAGAGTAAAAATTTAATGAAAAAGCTCATTCAAGACGGGCTGAAAAAATTCAATCACACCCCGGCCGTGATGGACGACGAGATATATTTCTTCCGAAGGCCCATCAATCCCGCGAAGGTAATTTCATCCGTTCAACGAATTCCGTTCTAATCGATCATCGTCATCTTCGCTAGAAACCGCTATAACGGCATTGAATTTTCTAGATTGCGAAAATCAACTTTTTTTTTGTACGCGGCTAATTTCCTTGTTAATGCTTTGCATGCTTTGCGTGTGTTATAGGTTTCGAGTGATGTGGCTCAGGCGCAAAACCCCATCAAATCTGTTGTCCCCAGCACAACTCATTTTGAAATGGTAATAGTTACGTTATATTTTCACATCTGTTTATTCGCTACTAAAAAATCGATGCACGCTCGTCCCGCGTGCGTAGATTAATACAGCCAGTCTCCACGAATCATTTTCAACTGTATGAATCATTAAAGAACATAGATTTTTTTTTGTGTTCCTAGAATTTCGTGTAAATTTTGAGAAAACGACGGGCTGTGTTAGTCTGCGTTTGGTCAGCATGAACGTTATTCTATGCCGGCATATTTACATTCCCGTTTTATTTTTACCTTCGTTATTAAAATTATTTTCCCCTCGAGCATTCATAGGGCTGACCTTTAGTGATCATTCGCATAATAATTGTTAAGGGCACACTTTGGGCTTGTATAAATATTTTGGAATTATAATTCCATATTAAATAATTATAATTGAACAGTTACATAGAATGGTAGACGAAGCCGTAACTGGTAGCTTAATAATTTGCATTTGTAACTTCACGTATGAAAGTCGATAAAAGCAGGCAAAAAAAATTGTTAAAACAATACCCAAACAACAATGTAGTTGTCACGAACTGCTCGAGAGAGAGAGTACAGACACGTAACGATTGACGTGAATGGTATAGGAAGCATCGCCGTTGCTACCGAAGCTGGAACCCGAAGTGCTAGGAATGGGAGTGGGATTGGGAGTAGGAGTAGGTGAGGACAGCATGGACGCTGGTGGTCCACCGTCCGTCGGTTCCGCCGAGGCTCAACCAATCCTCTCCAACACTCAAACGCCCGTATCGACGAAAAAGGTAGGTTCCGAAAGAAAGTAATTTTTTTTTCAAACTCATTCCTCATCAAAATTTATATCACCCATTTTCCTTATCGCTAATTTTCATTTCACTTGAGTTATCGTTATCGTTATTTTTTTACTAAAAAAGAAAGAAAAGAAATA
This sequence comes from Stenichneumon culpator, assembly GCA_964017025.1. Taxonomy (NCBI): domain Eukaryota; kingdom Metazoa; phylum Arthropoda; class Insecta; order Hymenoptera; family Ichneumonidae; genus Stenichneumon; species Stenichneumon culpator. The sequence goes on along the minus strand of OZ024768.1, from coordinate 17,542,475 downwards.
TGCCAGCATATTTTTTATTTGTACAATGTTAAATATGACTTTCTTTCGTTACTTTTTTTTCTGTTGTTATTTCATAAATTTCATCGTCGATTGGATGTAAAGAAAATAAAAGAGATCATGCTACAATGTGTGACGAGAAATAATGTACGTCAAGCCAACGCATTTACAAATGTTTAAGATAGAACGACAATTATAATTTGTGTTTTTCTCTTCTGTTTAGAAATCGAGCGGTAAGAAATTAGTTACGGGCTATATTTTGTATTCGAGTAAAATGCGAACGACCATTACGCAAAACAATCCAGAATCGTCGTTTGGAGAGATTAGCAGAATTGTTGGCAACGAGGTATTTATTTATTTTTAAAAATTGGCTTTTTGTTTTTGTCTGTAAGAATCGTCCAAAGAGGATTTTTCGAACCGAGTGTTAAACCGCATCATCTTCGAAGAGAAAAAATCTGAAAAAATTCTCGAACGAACCTATCGATGCGCTGAGCGTGTCGAGCAAATTTCGTAATTATTCGTCGATCCCTTCGGAAGATAAAACGATTTTAGTGAATTGCCGAATTTTGCGCGAGAAAAATCCTCTTTAGAAATTCGTCGTTATTCAAGGTGGCTACGCTCTAACTTTTTCTATGCAAACCACTGAGCATTAACTGTTAGACAAATCGACACGAATCCCTCACAACGTCCGTAACACAGCAAACAATCGAATGAAAAAAAAATAAAAATTAATATGCACGTAAAAAGCGTAAAGGTAGCCATCTGCTTGAAGAATCGTCTTCGCCCGCAGTGAAAGCTAAAGAGAAAAAAAAGATTTGTCGACTAGAATTTTTAAAAATGCTTCCGTGAACACTAAGAATGGGGATCGGAGAGGAAAAGAGCGATGCAGATATACTAATGTTCTCGTATCTTTCAGTGGCGTAAATTGCCAGCGGGTGAGAAGCAAGCTTGGGAAGAGCGAGCGATAAAAATGAACGAGGACGGAGGTTCGTCGAAGGGAGCGCTTATTATCGGCCTTTCAACACCGGTCGATCAGGTCTTCGAGTGCTGCTGGGACAATTGCGATTGGCAATTCGAAGATATGACCGATTGCATTGATCACTGTATCGCGGAGCAGAATGGACACGTCCAAGCGTCGTTCTTGAATGCCGCTCCAGGTAATTTGAGACTATCAGCATGCATTCGGTCGACGCCGTTAGAAGCTGCGACTTCAAAGTCATTTGCATTCTCAAGTGCCGTTACGATCAAGTTTACATGCATTATTGATATGTTTTTGTTTTCAGACGTAGAGTTCCAATGCCAATGGCGTGGTTGTGGAAGAACGAAAAAACCCGTGCCGCCTTTCCCAAGTGTACAGAGACTCGCGAGGCACGTCAAGGAGGTGCACATTCTCAAAGGGAATGGACGTATAATTCCACCCTCCGAAAGAAGCAAGTCAGTATTGTTTCGATCGAAAAAAAATCCTGTTCGAACTCCATTACGGTTGTAAACAAATATTTACTGATGGTTGTTTGTTTTTTCCCACAGGAATTACATGGCATCGAAAGGTCCCACAATATTGCCGCCAATGGAAACAGGTATGTCGAACGCCGAAGTGATTATGGCCGAGTAATACGAAAATTTACACCCTCGGTCTCCTGTTTTCTATTGTTATGCAGAAACCACAGCTGCCGCCACGCAGACGAGCAATCTGCCGGTCGTCAAACAACCGGAGCCTCTCTTCGTCGCTGTTCCTCCGCGGCCCAGTCGCGTTTTGCATTCGGACGCTTATTTGAGGTAACATTATTTTCGCTACAACTGTATCGGTTTTGGGTAATGCGTTTTCTTTCTTTGCCTCGTAAAAAATCGTAAAAATCTAAACATTCCGACTAATTTTGCTAATTTTATCAGATTTTTTATTTTGCAATTTCTTGCTAATATTGCTAGTTGTCTTGAAAAAATGAAATGTCGATGATTGTGACTTGTCGTGAACAAAAAAATGAAATGTTCATGACTGTATCGCCTTTGCAGATACATCGAGGGCTTGAACGTCGAGAATCGTTACATATCGAATTGGGACAAGCAGATGAACGCCACGCCAGAGAACACCCAAATACCAGACGTGACAAAATTACCGGCCGAATGGCTCGGCAACGGTGTCGGTAATCACGGCAATGTCGTAAATGCCTTGTGGACATTGAGAAACATGATGATGCGCGACGTGTTGGCCATCAATAAAACTTTATAGTTTATCAAACGTTACGATCTATAATCTATTATATTTTATGGCGCTACCTTGATGACTATTCACGGTTCGGGCGTCGGTGCTTCGGACGACTGAAAAATTAATGATCAAAAAGAAACTAAATCTCTGGCACTTTTTCGAAATAAAAAATTTCGAAAATTGTCCACTTTGACGATAAAAAAAATCTACCGGAAATTGCATTTAATTCGGAGGGAAAGAATCTCAAGCGACGCATTTACGACGTATCGAAAAAAAATGTGTAATTTTTGTCTAACAAAAATTAACTCACTTTGCTTTTCGTAAAAAAATGACAATTTCATTCTTTTTTTTTTCTCGACAAAAAAAATGCACCTAGCTAAAGGAACCAGCACCGTCGTCCCGCTGTGCCAGGGAGCTATATGTAAAATTTAAACTCAAAAAAAGAAAGATAAAAACTGGAAATTATTAACAGTATTTGGATAGATATCTACGAAAAATAAGAGCTACGGATTGGTATTATTTTTTAGATAAAAGAAGAAAAAAGATATGAACTGAGATTTGTTAATTCTCTTTGTACTTTGGATATAAATTTATATCTTGCGAGAAGCGAAGAATGAAAGCGATATATAAGTATTACGAGAGTTTTTTGTTGGATCGATTTTTTTTAGAAATCGCTGACCCGTCCACCGTGCTGCCAATCTCCCCATTTCGTTGGTTCCTTCTCGTGATCCGCCACCGCCTCGCCGCTCTTCGGGTCGGTCTCGACGAGAACGAGATCGTCCAATTGCATGGCCGGAGCTGCGCCTGCTCTCAATTTTATTTTGTTTTATAGAACCAAAAATAATTCTTTTGGATTCAGGAAAAAAATAGCATTTTTGGAAATTTGGATGGATAAGAAGATTGCGCAAGAAGAAGATAAGAAGATAACGGAAGGTTGCGTTTCGGCGAGCCGGTGAAAAAAATTGTAGCGTATAATAATTCACCTACTTGGACCCGTGTCCGATTTCAACTTATCATGAAACCGTTTCATCCTTTCTGATTCTCCACTTCCGCCTTTCCCAACTGGACTTTTTACGGCTCGCAACACGACTCCTATTTCGACGAATAAATTTACAATCCGCGTCCGTAAAATTACACTAAACAAATTTCAACTTCACCTGTGCTCAAACAACGGGCTCGCCTCTTCGTGAGACTCGTCAGTAAATTCACACGCGAGAACATACCGACGGTTAGGGGAAAAAAATTGTAATGTTTGACGTCGTCATGTAGGAGCTACCAAACAAAAAAAATAGAATCGTGGCTAAGTAACGTAGTACAGTAACCGGAGATGTGACCCTGGTAGGGAATCATTTGCGTTAAACTTACTTCAGCCGAAACTGAGTTCCGCCAAAAAGTAACCTATTTCCGGTCTGGAAAACTCATTTTTTGGCCGTAAGTGACGTTATACCGAAATACGTCACTTCCGGTTTGAAAAATTCAGTTTTTGACCGAAAGTGACTTCATATCGGAAATACGTCACTTCCGGTTGGAAAGTCTAATTATTCGACCGGAAGTGACGTGACACCGAAAATACGCCACTTCCGCTTTGAAAATGTCAGTTTTCGACCAATAACGAATTCGATCCTTCCGGTCCGCCCTCCTTAACATGATTCAAATTATCTTTACATTCAATGATCATTGATTATTTAAAATTTTATGTGAATATCTTTTTTTATTTATACTATTTTAAGTTATTTGTATATACAATTAAAAATCCGACACCCGTCCTTTTCGTTCCCAATCCCCGTATCGCGTTGGCTCCGGTCCCCTCGGTCCTCCGATTTCACCCGTTTCCGGGTTGGTGTTATCCGGAAACGCCTCCAATGGCTCCTTTTCCTGATACGGGTGTTTTCCCTCCTCGAATTCCGGCACTTTTTCTATATTAACAAAAAATAGTACCTCGATGAGATATACATACATACCGACGGAGTCTGCCCTTTACTTGCCAACGGACACTTGTATTGAATAATGGGTAATGTCTTTTTTTTGTATATTAAGATTTTATACCTATCGGTGTTTTTTCTCGAAGTTTCTTGCGAAACTCCTTCAACCTGTCACTCTCTGTCTCGGACGAACTCCCAGTTGCCAATGACCGAAAGCATCCTGTCAACACGTGAAAACAAACGTGTATATTTTTTTCAAGGTTATTCGCTCAAGGTTGTCGCTATTGTTGTCGGTTTAAAGAATTTTTATACCTAACGAGAGCTGTTTGAGAATCGCAGACTTTCCTCGAAGCTGCGTTGTTGCGAGCATTTTTATGATTTTTAAAGTCAGGACTTTGTTTGTTTGTTTTTTTTATAAGTCAACGGAGGTACGAGAAAAACAATATAATGTGTTCCTCGAGTAACTCGCTCGAGAAATGGCGAACGAAGTTGCTAAGAGTTTATCACCGCGGCGAGACTGTTAAACTATGGGAAGATACAGATTCGTGATGGTAAAGAAGAAATACTCGAATTCAACATTATACATTTTTTTTTATTCCAGCCTATTTATATCACAAACTGCATTAAAACGTTTGATATTTTTTTGAACAATGAAAGATCCATAAAATGGGAGAAAATCGACTGTGGTGGATGGTTCGTCTCAAAGAAGAAAAAGAATCATCTTTCCTTCATTCTTATTTATCGTGTTAAGCTGTAAAAAAATACTTTCAAGCACGCCCCTCGAGTAGTTGCTGTATCTTATGATTGTTCTTCATAATGTTTAATTTTATTTGATATATTTGATCAAGCTGATCTTTTATAGCGGCATCGATCTCGTTCAACGATTCTTCCAGCGGTTTGACCGATTCTTCGGATGCCCTAGAAACAATTACGAACCGTTATTCTTATTAATAATTATTAATGAAAATATAAATGGAAAGATCGATGAGAACTTCGTTCAATTACGAGACTCACGCTTTTTCAATTTCCAACTGGTTGTGAACCTGTGCGTACTGGTTTCGCCAGTCCATCAGTTCTTTTTGCATCAATTCCACATCCTCCTGTAGTAATGTACATAACAAATTGCGGTTAATGACTAATCTTCGATTTAAATCCATGGTTTTCATAGCACATGAAATGGATTTCCATATGCTATGAACCATGAGATCCATGCGAATGCGAGAGCCAACATAAGCGCCAGTTACTTATTTTATTTTTTATGTTTTAACCGGAAAAAATAAAATATCGAAGAAATTCGAATGACTGGATGCAATGATCTTAATCACCTGCCAACAGTCCAGTAACTTGCCCATCGGGTTCGTAGCTCGTGTCAAAGTTTGTATCGTTCCGCGCAACTTATCGACTTCCTTCAGAACGACCTCTCTGTACTTTTTTGAACTGCCTTCCAATTCCTTAAAAAATATAATTGTCTCTATAAAAACTGACTGATCATTGTCAAGGTATTTGTTATCGGATAAATTTTTTTAATCTTCTCTTACAGAGTCGATTTTACTCGGGACGAGATCGACGGTCGTGGTGTTTGCGAGCTCTCTCTGAGTTTCCAAAATTTGAGCTACCAGATATCCATGCTCCTGAGTTATGTCGGCAGTGAAAGCTACCGGGACATCGTTTGCGGTCGAATATTCGGTTTCCGTTTCCACTACGACCATGCTCTCCTTGTCGTCTTCTTGGGCGTCGAAATTCTCAACGATAACCGTCTCGTTTTCCATCACCGTCCTGAAAAAATGTATAATACATATCAATGTTGGAAAGCATGTAAAACTCGGTCGGTAACCAAATCCGTAATTAATTTGTGTCAATGGCGTTGGCCCATGTATGGAAATGATTGTCACAGGTGATAAAAATGAATTATAGTTTCTGTTACCAACCGAGTTTCACATCGCTGGTAAAACGAAAGTGACTTTGCAAGGGTCGCCGATAACTTACAGATCGTGATTTTTCATACTGAATTCCGGTTTCCATCGTAACTTCGGAGCCGCCGGTCTTGCGCTGGAGGGTCGACTGCTCGGCGGTCGCAGAGAGTGCTTGATTATCGATGTTGATGGATCGGGAACACTGGAAACACTACGAGGAAGATGTGTTATCTACTTTGCAACTCGAATTTTATCCTCGTCGATAAGGACGGACTCGTAAATGGAGACCAGTTACCTCGGCTTGGCGACTTCCGGTGCACTCGTCGGTTCTTGAATCTTAGCTTCCGTAGGTTCTTGCATCATCGGCACCAAGACTTCCGTCGTATTGAAAATTTTCTCGGGTTTTTCTGACTCTCTGCTCTTTTCAGGCTCCTCGGGCTTCGGCATTTCAGACGGTACATCCGCGATCGAATCGACGCGGCCAATGTTCAGTGTTACCGACTCCTCACTCCTTTCCTCCGTTAATATCGATTCCGACGCCGTCGCAGGTCGAGCCTCGTCCTCCTGCTGCGCTACCACGGGCTGTTTGCTTCGAACTGCAGAACTCTTGCGATTTCGACCTTTGTCCTGGAAATGAGCGGTAATTGAAAGACACAGTAATTATAGTTGTAGAAGATTATTAATGTTTACCTTCGTTTGGGCCACAGGATCCTCGATCATCTTCGATTTTTTTACCAACTGAGTTTCCTCCCCCTTCCGTCCTTCCGTTCGTTCCCGTTCCCGCCGCGAGGTGCGCACAGTCTCGGAAGAAGCTTTCGACGATCTGGACACTTTTTCATGCTGCTCCGACGCTTTTCTTCCCTGAAGACTGCGCTTCGAAACCGATGCCTTAACTTGACCATCCTTCGGCGAATTGGGCTGCGGGGAATTCCGCGATTCTTTTTCCACGCTGCTTTTGTAGTGCTCGACGGCTTCTGTACTGCTTATCTAAAATATAAGACAAATTTTTTTTAAAAAACAAAAAATGAAGCTGTGCATTATTGCCGATCCGCTTTTTCTTCGATGTTGGGAATATTTTGGACATTACAAAGTTTTAATTTTTGAATACCTTTTTGTCTAGCGCTTTTGCAATCGCTTGCAACAACTCATTGGTTTTAGTTGGTTCTTGACCGGAAACGATCTTTGCCGGTCGGACGGTTAGCTCAGTACCTGTAACTAGTTCTTAAAAGAGATATTATCGTATGTTAAATGGCTTCTGTAAATGTTGGAAAAGAAAGAAAATAGGAAATCGTTCGTCCGAAGCTATGTAGAGTTATATTTTAACACTCACTGACTACATTTATTAGCTTCGTTAAGAAGGCGATTTTAGCTTCTTTATCCCTATTATCGGGTTTCAACTCATCTTCGGTAAAAAGATTTTCCAAAAAGCCTGTCTCCCGGATTATCTAGAAAAAAACAGAAACGCATATAGAAACGTTTTTGTACGATACAAAAAATTATCCGAGTGACCGGAAGTCGATCAAACGTCATTTCCGATTCTTCTTCTTAGGTAACAAAAGAATCAAAATGTCTTCCCAGGCAACAATAGACAAGTTCGCCATTAAATCGCTGAATATTTAACCCTATTTTTTAACACGACAGATTTTAATAAAAATACTTTACAGCTGATATGATATCGTGAAGAAAACGAAACGGTGGTTTTCTCAACAGTTTCTCCGTCAGCGGTGGTTTCTTGATGTATCTTCCGAGCGATGTCTGCGTCTTTTTGATGACTTCCGGTTTGACTTCTTCAGCCATCGAGGAAACTTTTAAACTTTTATATTTTATGTCACGATTAAACCAAAGGAAGAACTATCCGTCGAGGAGCAACATTGAATCACAAGAAAAGACGAACATATCAAAGTTGTGGTCTTAACGTTACGAAGGTTGTCAATGGCAACGTCCGTAGAATACACGCGAGCGATTGTTACGCCACGTTTCCCTAAAAGAACATTCAATTATAATTCTCCGAAACTTTCTCGGAATTCTTCACAAATCTATTAAAATTAACTAAATCTAATATAATTAACTAAATAGAAATGAAAGTCTATTATTTTTCCGAAATAATTCTTACCTCTTCCGAAAATGTCTTAGATTTTTTCAGCCGGAGCGTAGGAGAAAGTTCCCAACCAATCGCCGACCAGCTTTTTCGGCTCAATGCGAACGTAGCTTCAGATGCAGATACATACGTGTTATATTATAGCGTGCCAGCCGGACGAATGTAAGGCTATGTTCGTCTTCTTAAAAAAACATCGCGCCGACTGTTCGATTGTTTACAATCGCATAATTTATTAATATACGACCAAGTTAAACCGTAAACTGACGGATACACGTAAGATTGTAACAAATAAGTGTAAATTATGTCGGGACCGATGGTACTTTGCCAGTTGTGGATGGGAGGTGTAAGTATAATTTTATTTACATATGTTTTCACGAAAATTATAAGCTCGAATGTTTTCTTTAAGACAGAAAAATTATACTTAAAAAAAAAAATTGCAGCTGGAGCCATATATGACGGAGAGTTTTATAATGAACGCCTTTCACAAAATGGGAGAACAGCCGCAAACCGTTAAGGTGATGAGAAATCGTTACACAGGCGAACCGGCCGGATACTGCTTCGTGCATTTTCCGACCGACGAAATGGCCTTGGACGCGATGCATAAACTGAACGGCAAAGTCATCCCGGGTTCCAATCCCGTAAGTCTTGCCCGGTCCAGTAATTACCAAAACATAAAGAAAAATGCATTTTTTTCAAGAAATGGATAAGTTAAAGGAAATAAATTGTTTGGTAATTTTGTGGAGCATCTCCCTATTATTTATGCACTTTTATCTATTGAAATGGGTTTTATCTAGCAAATTTCACTTGGTGGTCAGAAAACTTTTCAAAAAGTAAATTTTTTTTTTCATGCAATGGATAAGTTAAGCTAAAAATTTTTTTTTATTTTGTGAAGCATCTCCCTATGGATTATGGACTTTCATCCATTGAAATGGGTTCTATTATCTTGCGGATTTCACTCGGTCACAAAACTTTTCAAAAAGTTAATTTTTTTTTATTCTTGCAAAGGATAAATTTAACTAAAAATTTTTTTTGTTAATTTTGTGGAGCTCCGTATGGATTTTGTGTGCTCCCTATGGATTATGAACTCTTATCCATTGAAATAAGTTTCGTCTTGCAGATTTCATGCAGATTTCACAATAAAAAAACTTTTCAGTAAGTTCAATTCTCCATTTTTTTTCTCAGCCAGTACGTTTTCGATTGAATCACGCCAGTACGACAGGCAAACCGGCTGCCGATCGGGAGTTCAGTATATGGGTTGGAGATTTGTCAACGGACGTCGACGATTATTCGCTTTACAGAGCCTTCGCTGCAAAGTACAATTCCATAAGAACGGCAAAAGTAATACTGGACAGTTCGGGTTTCAGCAAAGGTTACGGTTTCGTTAGATTCGCCAATGAGGAGGAGCAGAAAAACAGTCTGGTTACGATGAACGGATATCGGGGACTTGGTACGAAGTCATTGAAGATCTGCAATGCCGTTCCGAGACCTTGGAACAAAATGTCTGGGTCAGTAGTAATTTCAGCCTATAACGGGATTTTCAAGCCGCTCGAATTATACCAAAAAAAAAAAATATATAATAAATAAAAATATAAAAATATAAATATATATTAATATAATACTTATGATTGATGATTTAAGAAAAAAACGAAAATATTAATATAATAATTATGATTTCCGGTAATTAAAAAAAAATTATTAATATAATGATAATAATTAGTGATGATAAAAAATAAATAAAATATTTCAGTTCTACACCGCCGCAATCGGCCTCGGACTATTCCTCATCGAACATGAACGCGGACGGTTACAATTATTACGACACATCTTCTTACTGGAGCAGCTACAGCGCCTGGCAACAAGGCTATTACGAGAGCGAGCCGACTTCGGACGCTTACAACAATTACATCTCGGATCACAAAACGGAAGAGGACGAGCTCGAGCTTATCGGTAAATGGAGACGTGAAGGATTTATACGAATATTCATAGAGACGCTTTTTTCACGTTGTATAATCCTATATAATTCTCTATAAAATAAAAAACTATAAAAGTCTTTTTCGTTCTTCCAGAGCACTCGGTTCCCGTGGACATCGACAAACTGAACAGAGACATAATCGAACAGGATTACAACATGTGGGACGCTCTGGAGAGCTCGAAATGGATTCCCTGCGACACGCTGGAACTGTGTTATTAATTTTTCAAACAAGTAGAAAAATTTGAGTCGTTCGATGTTTATTTTGTACTCACGGATCTCGCTGTGATTTTAACACACTTCATTCACATGTGCGTGCTCGAAACCTGCATCTACATTGCCAAAAAAAGTCTATCAATAAATAATTCTTCTAGAACACCTCGTGTGTCAGCGGCCATCTGTCGATGATTCTTTGAGATTAAGGCGATGTGAAGTTCCTCCGTCCTGTTCCCGACCCGAGCTCGATCGGTAATGAAAGCTGATCCATTTTTGGCTAATTTTTTCCGAGAATTACGCGAATAATTCACGGTTAGTCCACATTCTTGAAAAATATTAAACAAATGTTACTGTTTTCGTTACCGATCGAGTTCAATTCACATCGTATTAACGTTCGGGATGTGAAAAGGAAAGAGGTCCAACGAAAATTTAATCAACTCGTCACAACTCTCTAGAGAGTTCGAAATGTGATTCCCTGCCGACACCCTGGAATTGTGTTATTTTTTCGAATAAGTACAAAAATTCGGGACGATCGATTTTTATTTTGTACTCGCTGATCTCACTGTGATTTTAACACAATTCATTTACATGCACGTACTTGTGACTTGTATCTACAAAAAAAAATTCTTCTAAAACACCGCGTATTAGCGGCGGCGAGACTGTAGTCCGCCGAAAAAAAAAGAAATTTGTCTTTCTCTGCGTCTGCCGATTCCTCCAAGGAATCCTCCACATCGCCTTAAGGCGATGTAAAAACGCCTCTCACCGGTCCCGACCCGAGCTGAGGCGGTAACGAAAACTGTGATCCATTTTCTTCAAGGATGCTTCTTGCGTATAGTCCGCAATAATAACTTGCGTTTAGCCCGCAATTTTGAAAAACATTGAACAAATATTTCTGTTTTTGTTACCGATCGAGTCCGATTCACATTGTCTTAACGTTCGGAATCTGAAAAGGAAGAGTCTCAACGAAAATTTAGACCTCGTCCCCACTCTTCGAGATCCGAATTTTCATTATATACATTTCAAATTCACGTAGACATTTTTTATTATTATTTTTTTATGTAAGAAAAAACCACTCTCGCAGCAGCACGAAGCTTGGACATAGAATCAATGAAAATATTCGCGTCTTCCGACATATCGATAATAACTTACAAATACACCGTCTTATTTATTACATCGATTAGTTCATACATTACTGTGTTCTTCATTTTTCATTTTGGGATGACAATAGTACAAAATGTAACAAAATAATATTATGTGGCAAAATTATATGTGTAGTTTCGAGTGAAATGCTTAATCGTGCCGGTAACAATGATTTTTTTTTCCTCTAATACTGAGATACTGCGACAAATAGTATTAACTTCGATGCTCGACAGCGTGTTTCGAGAAACCGATTTTCGTCTGTCGGCTTGTGAAATAAATTATAAGCGGCTACACCGTATAAGCTATACATACGCTTTTTATCCCGGAATTGTAATAATTCACGAAGGGAAACGAATAATAGAATCTACTGATTCGTAGCGTTCCCACTGCTGTTGAATACGAAAAAGAATAAAACCCTGGAACCGATACAAATTAACGAGAAGATACCGATTCGATCTTTTTTTTCATCGACAAGCCGTCACAATGATTATCTGGAACCGAAGGCGCGACAGAAGCAGAAAAGGTCGTTTTTCCCCTCAAAGGTGCAGTCAGCAGGTTGAAAGTCCTACGAAGCATTAACGATAAAAAAAAACGAAAGAAAATTACCTCGCGATCAAATTGAAACTCTTGAAACTGTCAAAAAGTAAGAATGAAAAAAGAAAAAAAATTACCTTACGATGAAATATAAACTTATTGTCGTAATTTGAATTGTTGAAATTGTCGAAAAATAATTTCAAAAAACAAAAGAAAACTATCTCGCGATAAAATTGAAACTATCGAAATTAAAAAATTTCCATGGAATTTGGTACGTCGACAAATGGACGGCTAAAAAAAATCGCAGTCGTCGCAGTTTGTCAATTTTTTCAAAACCAAAAATTACGTCCGGTTCGAAACTTTTATTATCCACGTGGAAAGGTATTTTTTTCGGACGATCAGTCGTGCCACACACACAATAGAACACCATTGATCGTACAGGAATTGTACATCGGTAAAACGTTACTCAAGATCGATAATCATAAGCTCGGGCGAGTCGCTTGTGCTACTGATGTCACCGTGAATACTTGTCTGTGACTTTTTTGGTGAACTCGGCTTCTTGGTTGAATTCTGAGACGAGTGTGAGTCCTCCTCGTCGTCGCTGTCGGAAATGAGGTCGATGACGACTGCGCGTTTCTTCTCCTCGGGCACGGGGGAGGCCGCAGTTGATTCGTCTGCGGGTTAAAAAGATGTTTAAATAAGTGTCGAAAACATGATTGCCCAAGTACAAGCGTAAATGTGCTATACAGAAAAAAAATTAATAGAAAAATTAAGGCGCTGTGTGCATATACAGGGTGCGTTCTTGAATGCAGTTCTGCTATGTTAGACTAAATCCAGAATATCCGAAATATATCCACATATATACGCAGCGGCAATAAGGGTTCTTATATTGCAGTCTGATCCCAGTTCACGGTTTGGTTTTCACACTAATCTGACAAGCGTTCTTTTTTTTATCCAAACGGACGAAATTTATCCCACGGAAAGAATCGGATGTACCGTTGGCAATAGAAAAAACCACTAGTGGAAAGTCGGAACAGTTATTTACTTCACTCGTTGCGAAAATGGCATTATTATACTTTGGGGAGTACACTTTGGTACGATAACTCGTGTGATTCCAACACTCGTCAGAAAAAGTACTATTGTATGGCAAGGGCGTAAAAAGAGAGTTCTCGACAAATGTAAAAATGCCGCACAGGATTCCGAACTGTTTTCTACGCCCATGCCATTCACACAATCGTGAAACAAAATGCTTTTTGTTTCACGAAAGGCACTTTCTCGCACTAGTGCGAGACCAAATACCATATTGCGTTTGTACGCATGCGCAAAATGCTTCCCGCACGCGATGCGAAAAAGTGTCTTTCTGCGCTCAGCTCGGGAGTTCACAAAAGAAGTTCTTGACGAAAAAAAGAACGCACAGCTGAAAATATCTGCATTCAAGAACGCATAGCATCATATCGACGTTTCTCGACAGTCTTCGCTACGAAAAGCTCACCGAGATCAACGGTGTCAACGTCTACTTTCCGCTGCTTCTTCGTCTCGACTTTACTGTCACTTTTGTCTTTGTCTTTGTCTTTGTCCTTATCCTTGTCCTTGTCCTTCTTCAGTACGAGATTCTCCCAGGAGCCGTCCTGAAGTAGTTGTATCTCGTTCACGTCGGGCAACAACTTGTGAGAATTGAGGACCTCTTGAAAGTAACCGTCGATCACTAAGTTGTCGTAGAGAGCCGCACGATCGCAAACCGGACAGTTCCAAGTGGGTTTGCGCTCGTTCATTTGCAGAAATAGCGACGCGTCGAAACACTGCAGATGTGAGCATGTCGACGCACGGCACGGTGTGCTCATACGCATCTTTCCCAGCGGGCAGGCGAGCGAGACTCTGAGCGAGGTCGTCGCTATCTCGGAGTCCAGATCTTCGTTCAGCTTCTCCTTGACTGAAAATAAAAAAAATAACTTTTCGGCACTGTTGTTGGAACAATTAAAACGGATATTTATTACATTCCGTGCGAAAATGACAGTTTTACGCACGCTTCGCATTCGCGAAAGCCCCGTTTTCACACCGTTTGTAGAAATTTGGTACGATACTCGTGCAAAAAACGTTTTCTTAACTCGTGTGATTGCAAAACTCGCCTTCGGCACGTGCTGCAAACGCACACTTGTCAGAAAAAGTTTTTCGCACTAGTATCGTAATTCATTACTTTTAAATTATTTCGTAACTCAGAACTGAGCCTCCGTTTAAGATTGTAGGGAGGAAAAGTCAGACGTACTCAGTCCCCTCGTGTAGTCCGACTGTCTCGCTCCTCTGCTCTTTAATCTTCCTAACAGCTCGGAGCTCGTTAGTTTCTTGACGAGATAGACGGCGATGGCGTATCGTCGACCGTAGTCCGCGGACCATGTGACTTGGATGTTGTTGCCGACTGTCGGCGATAATTTTACAAGGGGGCTTATGTTTACGGGTCTCGGTGGCCTCTTCGGCTCCACGCCTGGCTTATTCGTAGGTATGGGATTCTAATAACATGAAAAAATAAAATAAAAAAATAGTATTACATTGTTGAAAAAGTGAGGTGAAAGAAATATGAGCGATCGACGGTGAATTTTCTTACTGGTAATGGGCACAGCTTTCCGTTGACTTTTACGGCGACGCTCGGTGGAAAATAATCCTCCTGCTCGCACGATGTTTCTTGCAAACAAAACCGCATTTGTACCTGAAATAGAAAATAACAATCAATAAATAACTTTTCTCCGGTAGAAATCTTCGGAAGAGTTTGAATTGCCTAATTGTATTTACAGTGCAAAGACAAATTTTTTAAAAATACCTGTACAGTGTAATCCATTTTACTACCGCTACGACAATCTCGGGAGCTAGCGATGTCGGTGGATTGTTGCGGTGTTAAATGAAAGACGAACGAGCTCTCCTGCAGTCTTATGGATCCCTGTGGCATGAGGCTCGAGGGCTTCAGCAACTCTGCCAGCAGGTCGAAGAACGGCAGCTTTTTGAGCTTGACGTCTGGATGCACTGGATACTGAGTCGGTTGAATTTGCAACGGTGGGGCTAATATCTTTGTCGGATATGGGTATGGTGCGTAAACCGCGCTTCCGGATCGCTGCCAAGTATAAAATAGTTGTTAAGTTTGTTTTACATTTGAGACGCGACCCTCAAATGACCAACCGCATAATCTCGCGATGCTCATCTTGAAATAAAAAAAATGATGAAACGATTTTGAAAAATTGGTGAACGATTTAAACTAAATGACTAAAAGATTTTTAAGAGAATTACTAAAATGACTTTTTAAAAAGGTACCAAACGATTTTTTTAAAATTACTAAATGCATTTAAAAAAAAATACTGAACAATATTTTTTCATTACGAAAGAAACTCGGGCTCAGAACATTGTTTGGTGTACGAATGTTTTTACCTGCGGTGCTACGCTGGTGTAGCCAGGTTGTTGGTACACGGAGGTTGTCCGTGCCACTTGTGACTGCGGCAGCGAGGCCTGATGAGCGGGTGGCAGTTCCTTCGCCGGTGGGGCCGACGATTGAGAGGACGGCTGCTGTCCCATTCGTCGCATTACTCTGACCCACTGTTGTGCATGTCCTTGCCTGCAAGTTATTCACAGACCCTTAGACGTACGCTCCACAGTTCGAGCACTATGGAAAGCTTCTTTCTCGCGACTCGATCTACTCATCGTTCGGCAATACTATGGTTTCCCACTGCAGTTATAACTACCGAATCGAAAAATTGCTTTCAAGTTACCGGGTATCCTCGTTTCGCTGGT
Source organism: Stenichneumon culpator (assembly GCA_964017025.1). Classification (NCBI taxonomy): domain Eukaryota; kingdom Metazoa; phylum Arthropoda; class Insecta; order Hymenoptera; family Ichneumonidae; genus Stenichneumon; species Stenichneumon culpator. The sequence goes on along the minus strand of OZ024768.1, from coordinate 17,526,712 downwards.
GAAGATTTTGGTCCATCTGGGGTTCCCCAGCTCCGCTGCCGGGACCGTACATCTGGTGAGCGACTAATTGATCGGCTCTGCAAAAAAAAATGAAGAGTGAAAAATATGTAAATAACGATCGTTTCACGATTTACATACTTCGCAAGTGATCAAAAAGTTAAAAGTTTTTTTTAGAGCATTTTTTTCTTTCCTTTTTGATAAAATTTCGGACGGATACGATGGGAAAATTAAAGACCATTAATCACAGTGAAATCTCTTTTTTATTGAGTCAGGACGAAAAATATGCAAATAACGATACATTCACGATTTACATACTTCGTAAGCGTGAAAAAATTAACAAATTTTTAGGGACTTTTCTTCTGCATTTCGATAAAATTTCGGGCGTATACGATGAGAAAATTAAACATCTTTGATCACAGTTAAATGTCTTTTTTATTGAGTCAGGACGAAAAAACAGATGGCAGACTTACTGTATAGTTTTGTAGAGTTCGCGTATCTTCAATTGAACGGGATGCGAACGAAGACGCAAAAGTTCCAAGGCGCGGGTTTGTAGCTCGTTTTTTCTGCCAGACTTGTTCCTGCCGGCGAATCCTAGAAGCATCTGAAGCTCAGACACTCGAAAACTCAAGACCATATTCTGAAAAATTAATTACAGCATTTTTAATTCTTTTTAAATTAGGAATGTCGATCATTCCTAAATTGAAATAAAATATGTATTTTCGACTGAGCATTTTTAATTCTTATCAACATTTAAAAAAAGTTTATCATGTTTATGTAAATCAGACGTCAATTTTATATTATAGTTTTATAGTTTTATATTCGGAGCTCTGTATTGGGTTTAATGTAAATCGATAAAGGAGAAATAAAATAAATAAAAAAAATTAATAAATTGCGATAAACTGCATTGTCGATATGAAAACAGTGAAAAATCTCAATATCCTATAATTTGTATATAATATAGTATATAGTAATATTGTAAAAAGAAGTTGACCCGTACAATTCGTAATAAATAAATCATTCGCACCTACCAAGAGAGTTCGCAAACTGCACTATGACGGTTACCCAATGTAACATTTTTTCAACCTTTTTATTTTATTAATTTTTCAATCAATAGAAAAGTGGAAAACAGCGGCAATACTGGGAGTCGATTTGATCTCATTTGTATTATTTTTTTTCTCTCATACTGTAGAGATTGCCGATTCAAGATGCAAAAATGAAATAACTGATCTATCTAGAATAGTCGATTCTCATCGCAGCAGCAGAGCGGACACCAACAACGATAGTGCAATTTCATTGGCTCTCTAGCATAACATTTTTTTTCTTCTCAATCTTAAATATTATTCCTTTGTCGATGTCTGCCAGTTCGACGATATTTTTTCGCATTGTCATTGAGTTGAAAAGAAATTCATGGATAGCAAAACAATAATGGATTTCTTCATATAAAAAAAAAGATATACATGAAAAAAAAGTTCTTTCCCTTCTTCAATGCAATGCAGCACGCAATATGTTACGCTTTCATTGCAAAGTCCTAACTATCAAATTTAAAAAAGCCACTGTAACTAAATTCGACCGAAAAATCACTCCAATCGGAAAAAAAGAATTCATAAATGAACGAAATTCGATTCCAAAAATTAATTCTCAAACTTAAAGAAAAAATGCTAAATTATTGAAAAAAAAGATTATTCCGAGGGTTTGAAAGAAAACAAAAATTCACGTCGTCCATTATCAACGGATAATCCTCGCATCTGTCTCTCTCCCAAGAAACGTCGACACGAGGTAAAAATTTTTCGACGCGAAGTACACTTTGATGTTTCTAGGTTAAAAGAAAATCTCGATTTTTGGTGATTTTTCGACCCAAACCGTTCTCCACCAAACGCATAGCTCAAACTTTTAACCTCAAAGGTCTCGATTCGTCCTTAACATTTTTGTGAAAATCGAGGGAAAAGTTAGATAATTAAAATGAAATGTTCTAAACGCTTCGGAGTCCGTCGTGAGAAGCCTCTCTTCGTACGTTACTATACCTATGTCGAAGCGTGTAGTTGATACCCGAACTAGTTTACATCGCGATTCGTCGAAAAAACACATATTTCTCACGATCAAACATTGAACATAACGGCGCAGTAAATTCTCAAAGATTACACCCGACCGTACAAAATAATTGATCGACGCTCGTCGGTGTACGAATTTTTCGAAAAAACTTTTATTTCACGATAACCACGAACTCACCTCTAACTCATCTGTTTCCGCCATCTTCTTCGACGATTTTTTTTGTCGAGCCGTTTTGTTTATTAATTACGAAACTGTTGGAAGAAATTATCGCACGCCGATCGTGGGGCTCTGGCACGAACGATAATACGATGGGGTTATTCATGGATTCAACATGTGCCGCTTAATGAGTACGGGAGAAATAATGCTTTTTTTGTTAGGGTAAAAAATATATATTGAGGCTCTATTGGGGATATATAGAGAATGGAGAGCTATACGGGAACTCGTCGAAAACACGACCGGACGCGAGTGCGCCCAATGGGTGAGTAGAAGGCGCCAAGCCAAGGGCTATGGTGTGTGTGTGTGTGTGTGTGTGCGTGTGTACGGTGCACACCGTCGCTAAAAAACTCGTTATATCGATACTAAGAATGGTTCGGGGGAAAATAAAAACAACGACTTTTCGTTGCATTAACATTTTGATTATCAAGAAAAAGTTTGAAAAAACTATAGATCGATAGGTAGATTTGAATACCTTTTTTAATCTATACAGTCTTTGAAAGGCCCGGCTGCGTTCATTGATTCATTTATGGGCAAATTTACAACACCGGACGCGACTATACCAAGAGAACGGTAAGTTACCGTCACGTGACGTCATTATTGATTTCTCTCCGTAATGACCGAGAATCTCGAGATTAATAACTTTGAGTTAATAATTGTTATCGTATTTGTATCATGTATTAATATTTTTGTATCTTCATTATTGAAATACATAAATATATATACTGTTTCACCATCCGACGGTAGAGTAGAAATCTGCCTTGAACCATTTGCAAGTCCAGCACAAACAGTGCAATCTCTTCTTTCTAGATGTCGCCGGAATGCCAATTTCTCGCATTAATCTCTCGACCATAAATAATGGTCAGAAATCGGTATAACTTATTGGTCAACCTCACAATCTAAAAACAATGAGTAAAAACATCCCAACAAACGTATAAACATAGTGATAAGTGCTAGTACAAAATTATCCGGGAAAAAAGATGTGCATACATTCTGCACTTTTTGCGCTCGAACCAGTCAATGTAGGCTGGTTTGATCGGCGCTTTTTGCCGATTGACTGGTTTGATCGGCGCTTTTTGCCGATCAAACCAGTCAATGTAGGAATATTTTGCAGAATGGAATCAAACCAATCAACCTAGAAATACTTTACAGAGTTGAATCAAACCAGTCAACCTAGGAATATTTTACCGACTGGAATCAAATCAGTCAACCTGGGGATACTTTACAGAGTGGAATAAACTTTTTTTGGCTGGTATTTTGAACGAATTCCGTTATACAGATGTATAAAGAAGTCTCACAGGGAAGACGGAGGAGGCAGTAGCCGGATACGCCATGCATTCTCACCGAATCCCCGAATTATGGTGTATCAAAAAATTCAATGTGGCTGATGCGAGAAAATAAATCGTCTGACCCAACGAGTGGGAGTTTTCGGGGAATGCATAAATATTCATACTTCCGGGTGCTCATTTTGTTTTTTTTAGGTTATGTCGGCTCTTCGCCGGAAATCATGGACGCAAGGTGAAATTAACCTTCGTGCGCAACGTTAAATGACCACTTTCAGCGTATAACGATGCGTGCACTCGCCGTACACCGGAAGTACAGGAAGATTTTTTTGCATCCACGTGATATACGAGAACGGTAAAATCCGAAATTTCATCTCAATACGGCGTCGGCCAGTTTTCGCGATCACGTGACCGCGCCATTTTCTTCGACATATTTTTATCCGACAGCATCCGATAACAGCGCTCTGATAGGACTTTGATAACATTTTAAAAGGACGGCAAGGTAAAAGTGCACAAAATGTTATTCCTTATCCTGCACTGACATGCAACGCGTGCTCTCTGCAACTATATCGTAATTACGTTAAAACACGAGGTTTTGGCAGTCACGCCATTTAATTTATCTCTTTACTTTGGACAGGAGAGTTCAGTTTTCTTTTTGCAGAAACTAATATGAAAGCAGTTTTATTACTTGTTATTACTAAGGGCGTAAAAAAACTGGGCGAATAGTAATTTGCTCGGGTGTTAGTTTGTTCGTTTAACAGTTCCGCAGACACCGATAATTCGGTTTTCCTCAGAAAAGCCTTTTGGAGGAAAGAATAGTACATTACTCCACGAGGGCGAAAAATCACACAAGTTAGAAAAAGTGTTTCGCACAAGGGATGTACGAAATTTTTCAAAGCTGCGAAAATGGTGGTTTTACGCACGCGAAGCGGGCGGAAAAGTGGCCATTTCCGCACCGAGTGATGAAAAATTACATTAAAGTTTTCATTACCGACTGAGTTTGTTCAACATTGCCATAAATTCGTCTCAAAAGCGACGGAAGTCGACGTCTCACGCAATGCTCGGGCCCCGAAAAAACGAATGCGAGACACAAGGAGTGCCGTGAAAAAAGTCCGCACACTGTTCCACGCACACGTATGCAAAAAAAAAATGCGAAATGAGTGGCGTACCATATCGTTACCGACCGTGACAACCCTCCTTCTTCCTTCTCATCTGTTTTTCGGTGAATTTTTTTACATCCGCGATATTGTCGGGGCCAATGCGACTGTACTCCACAAAACACGATCCTGCCACGAGATATTACATTACTGGGAACTCGAGTTGGACATGGGACTTTTTGTTTCTCGCACCGAAACTCGGCGGACCCTTGAATTAGCTGCGGAAGTCGTTGCAAGGGACCGCCTTCAATTATACCGTTCGCGGGCTCCACATTACATATGTAATCGACGAGCGTACAAAGTTCACCATCAACTTCGGATAGATATATTTTCGGTCGAAACATATACGATTTTTCTCTCTCGAAAATAATTTTACTCGTCCGAACCGAGCTCGGTCGGTAATCAAAAACTGTCGCCGATATTTTTCAGGATTTCCGAATCTATCAAGGGAAACGCAAATTCTTACCCTCTAGGCAACCAACAGACAAATATGCTAATTTTTTTGTTTGTCCCAAGTTTTGGCATTCGGAAAAAAAATCATCAAATCACGTTTTACGTTACCGACTGCGTAAATTTCTAAAAAAAGAAAAAAACTCATCGACGCTATTACGGCTTATAAATTATGAGTGATGACTTCATTCGCATGAAAACAAGACACACTGTGTTTGTTCTATAAATGAGATTATTTTCGCATTTTTTTTTCTGGCGTAAAAAAAACCTCAATTATGACAAATCTCGCATATGTAGCGGCAAGGACTCTCGTGATACGTGAGAAAACACGAGCGACGGTTTTACCTTGCTCACGGGAAAGGAATTTACAATAAGAATGCGCTCGGCAAATTTGTACACCGCATTCCAGGTCTAACGTTCGTTTCACCTCAGCTTTGATTAATGTCTGGCAAAGCCGGCAAGAGCTGGAAGCTTACACGTAATCGTAAGGCCTAATGAGACACCGTCGAATTCATTACTGTCACTGAGAGAACGTCGGAGGAAAACGAAAGAAAGAGAAACAATTTCTTCTCGCTGCAAGATCGAGAATTTGAAATCTCGGAAAAGAATTCTTCTCGCTACAAGAGTGAGAATTTGAAATCCCGAAAAAAGTGGTTTCTCGCTGCAAGATTCAGAATTGGAAATGTGGAAAAAAGTTTCTTCCGGCTACAAGACTGAGAATTTTAAATCCCGAAAATAATGTCTTCTCGCTGCAAGATGGAGAATTTGAAATCTCGAATTATCATTCGCGTTTCTACGAATTTAAGAGGGGGAAAAAATACCAAAAATATGAGAATCGAAAACAATAGAGCAAAATTTGAGAATATTCCCATGGATACAAAAATTGACTTGTTTGAGGAGACAAAAATTAAGATGCACGCTTTACTGCACACACGAGTGGTCGAGAGAGAGAGAGAGAGAAAGGGAGAAACAGAGACGAGGGCTTCTTCACCGGCAAAACTCCAAACACGAGACATGAAACGCGAGAGAGGAAAAAAAAGAATCTTCGTCGTACGAGGCATAAAACTTCTCGGTGGCCTCAGCCTTCGCTCGGCGCATCGGCTGCATGTGAAAGAGAGACGAACTCTGGCGAACTCTCGGGCCACTCGCGTTCGCCGGAGACCGAGGCCATTCACCGGTGCGGGACTCTGGCTGGACGACGATGCGAGGGTGACTTCGCAGCGGCGATGTAGTGTGCCTACAGCGACGCGGCAGAAGGTACAGAAACAGAAACTTCAGCGAGAGTCCAGAAGCGGCAGTGAAGCTCGGAGTGGGTTCGATAAAACATTATCCGACGAATGGCCGACGCCCCCGGATCTCCTGAAAAAAAATAAGCACTTGAAGAGATCGGCCGATCCTCGAACCACGAAGAAAGCATCGTCGGACGGGGCGGCTCGGGCGAGAAAAATTAATAAAGCGGAAAAGAAGAGATAAAGCTGAGCTTTCGGTGCCTTGCCTTATGTAACGCAATCATTACAAATTAGGAATTACAGTAGAACCTCGTTTATCACAGATAAGGTGGGGCGAGCGTAGGTCAGATAAGTGAAATCTCAGAAAACGCGGATAAGATACTCGATTCAAACTTGTACTAATATTATATATTTTTAAAAATAACACACCACTCCGTATAAACATTAACTTTCTTAGTTAATGTAGTTATTTTTTTTACATATAATTATAATTTTGTTAATTAACATTCACTTCATATAAACAGAAACTATTGACTCTAGAATCAGAACTGTTGTATTTGCAACTCGCAATGTAAAGACGCAGCAAACTTGACCAAGTTCAAGGATGCTTCACACGTACATTCCCGGCCAAAAGTGAGATTCTAATGGTATAAATATCTGAAAAAGTGGTTACTACTCGGCGCGTGGGCATAGCTGCTTTATCCGTTTTATCCGAGGCTACACCTCGTTTAACGCGAAGGTGTTTGGATGAGTTGAGGGTGTAACAATAAACGAGTTTCTACTGTATGCATTTTCATAACAAATTATGCATTTTCGAGTTGACTTCCTCGCCCAGCTAGACTGGGTAATTCTCTTACCGCCGACGTCAAGAGGGCATGACCTATTTATTATAAATTTTATCCTGTGTAGGTTGAGTTCGGTTTTATATAAGACGTTATTCTTGCATCCTTGCGATTTTTGACTATATGTTGGTTTTACGATTGTTTTGTAATTGGGTGCAAACCCGTAATAATTCAATAAATAAATAAAGTAATTACGAGCGATCCGAAAAGAAAATCTCACCCTAAAATCTCAGCCGACCATATCGAATTTCAATGGATCAGAAAAGCGAAAAACAAAGGATGAAACTGAGTTTTCGTCGCCCCACCGGATGTACCCCAATCGTTACAGATTAACAATTATTTACGAGTGATCGGACGAAAAATATCACCCCCAAAATCTTGAACTTTGATCGATCGAAACTTCGTTTTATTTACGACCCTTTCTTATTTCCCGCTTCCTCGTCCCTCTCGCCTTCGTAATTGGGCATTGACCTTCCACTCTCTGTCTCTATGTTTCTTCACGTTCACGTCGGACTTTTACCTTTACGTGGCGCCTGACGCGAGTTCCGCGAAATAGTCGCAAGAAGACCGCCGTTCGATACGACGTGTACGTACCGAGAGAGAAGGACGGAGAGGAAACTCTTCCTCTCCGTCCCGTTGATCGAAGGGTTTAACAATCTCTCGCTCGCTTACCCCCGCGCACGTTATCCTACTGTCGTTAGAATCCTCAAACGCACGCGGGCTCTCCCACACTCTTCTGTTTCCATCTCACACTTGCTTCTCGCCGTTGGTGCGGCTACGCGAATCTCCGGCCGGTATCGCTGGAGCGAACTATTCGCAAAAAGATGAATATATCTCAACACAGATATTCGCAAAGTACACGCGCGATATCTGAAAAAGAAACCCAATTTGATAACAACACTATCTGGAATTTTTAATATCGGAAGGGACGAGAAACCAAATTATTTTCCATATAAACATTTTTTTTATGTATTGAATTTGTATTTTTATATGTATTTATTTTTAATAAATGACTCTGTCGAAAGGACGCATGGATTCGCAAAATTATGAATCTATCTCGAAAGACAGTTCGCAAAGTACACGTGCAATGTTTAAAAAAAGGAAAGAAAAACAAAAAACCAGATTGATGAAAAAAAAATTCTGAAATTTTTAACACACGAGGCGACGAAAAAAGAATGATGTTCGATAGATATATTTTAATGTATTCAATGTACCTCTTGTATACAGTACCTTTTGCATTTTGAGTGAGCAACACTGCCGAAAGGACGGTTCTCGTCCTAACGCCACTCGTTACTCTCGTATACTTTTATTCTGCTCATTCTCGTTCTATCTTTCTCCCCCTCTCTCTCTCTCTCGCTCCCGGTCAGATATCCGCTCGTGGCCGATGGTTACGTACGAGCGGGGCCCATCCGATGCTGGGAATAAGAAGAATTCATTAGTATGTCGGGTTCGTGTCGCGGTATGGACGTATACTTACTATGGTAGTATAAAAGCGTACGCGGAGAGTGCGAAGCCCACGCGACCTCTTCTCGCTCTCTCCCACTCTTTCGCGCCCGACGAAGAAAGTCCTCTCTGGTCTTCTCGCTTCTCGTTTCTTTTTTTATTCCTCATCATTATTCGTGTCTCTCTGATCTTTTCTTCAACTCCGTCGTTACACTCGTTATAGGCGCATAAGCCGATCTCCCTCACTCGAGCTCGTCGGTCGTCGTTTTCTACCAATTCGACTTTGTTTTATTTTTATGATTTGTTTTTTTTTTCGGCACAAGCTGACCGAGACCGGTGGTCTCCGCCGGTCGAGTTGTGGCCTGCAGACGACTCGTCGAGACCTGCAGCAGCGACACGAGCGTCGACAACGGCGATAATGAGCAAGATTATCGATTATCGACGCTTTTAGGCCAGTTTCAAACTTCCGAGGCGCTGCGGACGCAGTCGTTCGGTGCGGAGTCTCCGATCGCGTTGGTAATTTTTTTGCGATTAATTTTTTATGGATCGAGAGAATGCTGCATGCTGCCGAGAAATGAACGGCTTCGGTTCCGACGAGGCGATCGACAAACTTTCATCTGTTACAATGTCGATACGAGGGACGAAGTTTTCGCCCGGTTTTTTTCGTCGGGCGGGCAGCTGAAGAACGCCATTTTTTTTGGTAATACGCAGCTTTAAAAAAATCGATTCAAAGACGCAGCTTGGGTAGCCGGCAATCGTCAGCTGATGCTATGTTTCCCGGCCCGGTGAGCCAGCGACGCCGTGCGTTGGAAACACAAGTCTATTTTTTTGTCTATATCGTTGGTGACGGTTAGCGCGATGGCGTTACGGAGAGTCGAACAAGCGTTGGTCGGTCTCGTCCTCCTGCGTCCTCGTGTTTTCGACGCTCGTCGAGTGGAGCTGATTTTTTTTAATTCGCGCTTCGGGCTGTACATGAATGTCAGTTGTACATAAATGCCCAGTTGTCTATAAGTGTTACGGGGAAGCGTCTCAGTACGCTGGCGAAGCATAATCTTAAGGTCCTGATGGTAAACATAGAGATTTATCGACACGGTGCAAGTGAGATTACAAATGGCGGCGATTAACGGTTGAAACTCCATTGTTCTCGGTCAGTTAGTTAAGTACCCAGCGGAGGTGAATTAAATTCGACAGGTTATAGGATGAATTTCCTTCGGTTTCACGAACGACGAAAGGCGTAATTTTTCGGTTTGTGTATCGTGCAAAATCGACCGGTGAATTGGATAGTGGGAACGGTGAACTGTCGTGGACGATGGCATCGCGCAAGAAACTGCAGAGACGAACGGCGTCTTTGGATGGCAACGAAACGGTAAGTCGCCATAATAGATTTTGTATACAGTAAAATTGTACGCGATGAATTGTATTTGCCCTTGAATAATTTCATTCGAGTGGCTTATCGAGATAATACTTATAATAATACCTATACGTCTACGTACGTAAACGTAGGTAATTGGTATAGGGCTGTACAGATAGGCCGGCCTAGCCGGATAAAATATCTTATCCGGCTAATGGATTTTACAGTTTGGCTGGCCAAGTGTATAAAATCGTGCACAATGTCGTGCATAAAATCGAGCCCCTTAATGTCGCAGTGTACTCTATCCGAAAAGGGTGGGCGAATTCGTGTTCAGTGGGCGAAAATACTTCGGAATACGTTGCAGGTAACATAAAAAAAAAAAAAAAAATCGTAACAAAATTCCAGGACTGTATTGACTCTGCTTAGAGGGCTAAGATAGCTTGGCCGGTTAAAACGGCTTAGCCGGTTAAAACGGATCAGCCGGCTACGAAGGCTTAGCCGGCCAATCTATAAAATCGAACGGATACGATATTTTAGCCGGCAAGGCCGGCCTATCTGTACAGCCCTAAACTGGTATATATACATTGGTATAAATACAGTACATCGAACGGAACGAAGCGAGTAATTCGCAATAACAGATTTTTTACAATAATTTCACGCGACGCCTTGGCCATTTTACAATTTCACTACGAGGGCCTTGTCGAGACAGCTCTTCAGAGACGAAGGCAGTACAAATAATTATAAATACAATTACGCAAATCGTAAATAGGAATTTAAGTTTTTGGGATGGAACATCGATTTTTTTCCGCCCATCGGGACTCTACACGACCGTCTGGCAGAAAATGCGATTGTACGGCTGAAGTATTCTGCCGGCGTTAGAGTCGAATGAAGACCTTTCACAGTCGACGGCGAACGGAGAGCAAAGAAATAACGGGTGGTATTCTTAATCCTATAGGATTTTCGTACCTATATAACTCGAGTCGGATACGGCCCGATCCATTGAAATCCAACGGTAAGAACGTTTGTGTGCCGAATCGGAGGAAAAATAGGGAAAGGTCTTATTCGCAACGGAGCTTTGGATTTTTAAGAATTATTATTATTATTATTATTATTGTTTTTTTTTCTCGTCCAACGCGCCTTTCTCGTCTAAGCGAACGTATTCCGTGTGTGCTCAACCGCACACGACGTTCGTCGATATGAATAATAATGAGAAGATACAGAGGCGAGCACGAAGATCCGTTGGTCGCTCGGGCGTGCGAGCATCGTAACTGCTGCGGACATTGTGTACTGTGTAGGTACCGGCAGTGGCACGCGAAGCGTTTTATTCCTCCTCTACAGCACAAACGGATACTAATGAATTATTATTATTTTTTAAAATGATTTTTGCTTGCAATTAACAGACGGTAAAACGCTTCACAAATCCATGAAACGGCCTCAACGAAAAAATGCGTTTTCTTCGACGGGTTAAATCCTGTTTCACCGAAATAAAAATACAAATATTACATCATCCGATCAAAAAATTTTGTCATACAGGCCATTCCACTGAAATTTCGCTACTATAGAGACTGTCCACCATATACGTACCAGCAGTGGCACGCGAAGCCTTCTATTCCTCCTCTATAGTGCAAACTGACATTAACGAATTTTTAAATATTTTTTATTATTTTCGATTTAAATCCTGTTTTACCCGATTAAAAAAAACGTCATTTGCACAAAAATTTGTTATTATATCGGACACTTTATCGAAATTTTGTTTTTCCGCTTCGGACCCACAGGCATTGCGAATCCCAAAAGATTCGCATATTGCAAACAGACATAAATATGAGGTATGATTATTTAAAAAAATGATTTACGCTTGACGGTAATTATTAAACGGTAAAACGGGACACATCCCGATAAATCGGGTCGAACGAAAAAATGCGTTCCTTTCGACGAATTCAATCCTGTTTTACCGAATAAAAAAAAAAAAAATCATTAGAAAACATTTCGTCATACAGGACATTCCGTCGAAATTTCGTTTCGGATCCACAATTATCGCAAATCCCAAACAACCATTAACGAATTACGATTATATAAAAAAAAAAAAAAAAAAATACCTTCGCTTGCACGGCAATCATAAAACGGTAAAACGGGACACATCGCGATGAACCTGGCCCACCGAAAAAATGCGTTCTCTTCGACGAAAAAAAAAAACCCATCAGGACCAACAAATTTCGTCATAGAGGACATTCCATCGAAATCTAGTTGTTCCGCCTCGGACCTAAAAGCATCACAAATCCCAAAGGACCAGCACATTACAATGAAAAATTAACGAACTACAATTATTTTTTGAAAATTATTTTGGCTCGCACCGCAATTATTGAGCGGTAAAACGAGACACATCGCCGTGAAACCGACCCAACGAAATAATGCCTTCCCTTCGACGAATTAAATCTTCTTTCACCGAACGAAAAAAAAAGTCATTGAGAACCAAAAAATAAAAATAAAAATTCGTCATACAGGACATTCCATCGAAGTCAAGTTTTTCCCCTTCGCAGCCACAGGCATCGCAAATCCCAGAAGCCTCTGCGACGCTTCGATCTCCCTCGAAACGGGCGAGTCTACGGGATCGTTGATCCGTTTCGTGCGGCATGATGAATCGTCAAACCGAGGAGAATCTCGACCGCAGGTATGCGGTACGGTTCGACTGACCTGAGTATAAGTTCGAGTCCTCCGGAGACTGACTCATTCGCGTGTGACTCACGACGCCTCCCCCTCCCCCCTCCCTCTCATCCGACACACATATACGACTGTATACACGAGTTAACGTACGAGTAAACCGGCGCCGATCGTTCGGCCGCATTTGCGAGGAGCTCGCCGACGCGACTGTCCCGCCGTACACACACGCACGACAGTCGGTATAGCGAGCCGGAGAGTGCCGGGCTCGAGGCGACACTGTGTCGCTGACACTTGTCGGTGTGCAGCTATTCGTGAAACTTGCTATAACCGATGACTAATTTCCTGATATCTAAGCGGTTCCGACCATGGCCACTGCATCACGGGCCACTTCCATAGCCACGGGACTGCCTCTCGCGATACCCGGGCGAGGAATTTCTAGCTTCCCGGACGATCGCCCGACAGTCCGATCCCCATGAATCTTCGTTGCGGCATGACGAATTCGTCCATGGGCGTTAGGATGGAAATAAAAAAAAAATATCGATATTATAATTATATGATTAATATCATTAATTTTTTATAATAATAATTATTATTATTATTATGTTATGCCTGGGCGAGGAATTTCCAGCTTCCCGGACGATCTGTCGCCCTATGAATCTCCGTTGCGGCGTGGCGAATTCATGCATCGATGTTGAGATGGAAATGAATATTGTTATAATAATAGTAGTAGCAGTAGTGGTTTACGTCTCTTTAGTTTACGTCTCTAGCAGATATTAACTTCAGCTGAAAACTCTACCGGAATACAAGGCGGGACGGGTGCCTTGCATTCCGGTAGAATTTGATTTCAATTCAGGTAGAGTTTTATTTTGATCCTGGTAGAGTTCTTATGTGGTAGAGTTGTTGGCGACTGGTTCGTTCTGGTAGAGTTTTTGTTTTCGTGTTGTGGTAGAGATTTTGGGTAGAGTGCCAGTACAGTAGAGTTGTTTGGGTAGATATGCTTTCTGGTAGAGTTGTGAGTGGTAGAGATGTAAATGTGTCGTAGTAGTAGTGAATGTATCGATAATACATAACATGGAACAGCCGACATGAAACAACGCTCGTAGAGTTGTTTGGGTAGAGATGTTTTCTGGTAGAGTTGTTATCTGCTACATTTGGGAGTGGTAGAGATGTAAATGTGTCGTAGTAGTAGTAGTAGTGAATTTATTGACAATACATAACATGGTACAGCTGATATGAGACAACTCTCATAGAGTTGTTTGGGTGGAGATGTTTTCTGGCAGAGTTGTTATCTGATAGAGTTGTGAGTGGTAGAGATGTAAATGTGTCGTAGTAGTAGTGAATTTATTGACCATACATAACATGGAACAGCTGATATGAGACAACTCTCATAGAGTTGTTTGGGTGGAGATGTTTTCTGGCACAGTTGTTATCTGATAGAGTTGTGAGTGGTAGAGATGTAAATGTGTCGTAGTAGTAGTGAATTTATTGACAATACATGACATAGAACAGCTTTTGATACATTAAAAACTTAAATCCCATATATACTGCGAATTGCACATCTACCAGAATCCTTCAGCAACAGTTTTTCCTATTTTCTTTAAATATTATTTCAAGTACCGACACTTAAATTTAAATTCGCCAGTTTATCTCTTAGTTTATCATTCTCTTGAGCTGCTTGTAAGTTGTATGTAAATGTGAATGTATCTATGATGTTTCGTGTCATTATAATATTATTATCGCATCACTAATTGTTGATTTCCTGACTCCGTGGATCTTAGTTGCGCTATGAAATAAAAATCATTAATTTCAATCAATACAATAACAACAATACAATAATCATTATTATAATTATTATATAATGATATGCAAACGCAAACGCACTTTGCGTTTGCGAACAACTTAGACCGGCCGTACGCGAGGACGAAGGACAAAAATTGGTATCGACTCGACTGCTCGCGCATTAGTGAATCGGAAAAGAAATGCTTCGTCGAGGAGCGACAGTTCGCTTCGTAGACGGAGCGAAGTGGCCTCCCGTTTTCTCTCGAAACTCAAGAGCGCCACATGTCGAGACATTCGACCGGAGACGAAGATCCGAGCGATTTTCTCCTCGAGGCACGAGAGCGAAACGCCATGCTCTATCGGGGCACCCGCACTGCAATATCGTTTTGCATTTCTGGACACGCCGATTGCTCCGCTCCGCCGTCGCTCTTTAACCGCCCCTCCACGACCGCACGTCGTAACGCGAGATGACATAGGGGCGACTCGAGTGCGAGACGAACGAGTGAAAACGAAAATATAAAAAATAAATAACGCACGCGCATTTTTTTAGCACTCAAAAGTGTACGACATGCCGAGACACATCCGAGATGTGTTCCGGCCTGCACACACTCGTGTCGAAATCGTCGAACCTTTCCGATGAGAAACACAAAAATGCTCGAACTTTTGCACCTGTGCGGAAAAGGGGAAGAGTTTTAAAAAAATAATAAAATGCACACGTGCATTTTTTTGTCACTAAAAAGTGTAGAAAGTGCCGAGCGAAAGAAAAATGAAAAATAAGTAAAAAATAAAAATAAACAGCGCACGCGCATTTTTTTTATTACCATAAAGTGTACAACGTGCTGAGACGCATCCAACATATGTCTCGGCCTGCACACACTTGCGTCGAAATCGTCGAACCTTTCCGATGAGAATCACAAAAATCCTCGGATTTTTGCACCTGTACCGCAAAGGGGAAGAGTTAAAAAATGAGTAAATAAATTAATTAAAAATAAATATCGTACGCGCATGTAAAAAAAAAATGTCACTAAAAAGTGTACAACATGTCGAGACACATCCAAGATATGTCCCGGCCTGTACACACTCGTATCGAAATCGTCGAACCTTTCCAATAAGAAATACAAAAATGCTCGAACTTTTGCACCTGTACCGCAAAGGGGAAGAGTTTAAAAAAATAATAAAAAATAAAAAATTGTCGGACACCTTGCGAAACGAAATGGGCCACAGGTGAGAGAGGCCCGGTTGACGTCGGTCGTCTTGCAGCGATGCGATATATATATATGTATATATATATATATATATGGAGGTATTAAATTATATCAAGCGAAGCGTTGTAGCGGATGGTAGAACCAGCGGCGGAAAGAGGGAGTCGTAAAAAAAAGAAATTAAAGAAGTGGCTCGGGGCGGGGGGGGGGGGGGGATGAGGAGGAGGAAGAGGGGGAAGGCGAAGGTATCGTACGTAGCGAGAAAAGGGCTATTAGCATAGGCGGCATTTTAATTATTAGCTCGTGTTTAGGATGTTCACGCACACGCCTGACGCGCACGCCCAGGATGTGACGTCACGGTGCGTGTGGTCCGCGGCGCGAAGAGAGATCCGAGGCGATAAGACCACTGTGCTACGCACTCGGCCGCGAGAGTGCGATACTTGGGACGGAATTTTTAATTCGTTCGGGGGGAGAAGAGAAAATTTTCGAAAACATTTTTTGATTTAATATCATGATTTCGAGGGTGTCGTGAAAATTTCCTGAAGATTCGTCGAGCCGTTTAAGAGACGCAGCACTCTGGAGTGAAACCGGAAGTGCACGATTATGTTTGAAATTGAAAAGCAACGTATATAATTTTTTCTCTTCAAAATCGTGCAAAAAAATGCTCACAAATAAATATCAACTCACCGATAGTCTCATGCAAATTTCATGAAGATTCGTCGCGCCGTTCAAGAGACGCAGCACTCCGGCGAGAAACCGGAAGTGCACGATTACGTTTTAAATTAAAGAGGCAACTTACAAAAAAAAAATTAAAAAGTCGCTCCAGTCGTAAAGAAGACTCGTAAACGCGCAGCTCTTAAAAGTAACATATGTAAAGACGAAGCAAAAAAAAAAGAATCGCCAAAAAATAAAACCATAAGCCAGCCTATTAACTTCGTTCCAAAATTTAACGCGAATCCAAATGAGCCTCGCATTCTCGGCTCGCTTCTGATCTTTCCGAGAGAAAACCCTCGGAGAGGTACGAGAGATTCGGGTTTGCGAAACGGAGGCGTCTGACATATGTGTGAACATTAAAAATACATGCGTACAGCGAGCACACACAGAGCGGTGCCTCTAAGAGGCGATGTGTGTGTTCGGCTCTCTTCGCGAATCATTAATTACCCCCTCGGCAAGAAACTTATTATACATTCCGAGCGAGGTGCGCGCCGGCTTCGTCGCCGTCGGGCCGCGTGTATATTCACGGTAACGCCGAGAGAAACTTCGAAACAGCTACAACATAATGCCGAGGAAAACTTACGAGTTTGCCGTACCACTCACCTTAACGAAGTCCGGGAAACTGGGAAAAGACGAGAGCGCGAGAAGGGGAATCCCCGTGGCTGCGCCGGCGAAGACGATGCGCGAGACGGTTGCGCAGTGGCCAATGCGACCGCCTTGAACTATAGGACTGCCTCACAGTTTCCTTCTTTTTTTTTTTTTTTTGTTCGATCAACTATTTAGTAATACGACCGCACGGACAGGTGGGCATTGCACAAGTAGCTTGAATAATAGATACGAAAGTTTCGATCGACGAGAACACAACGGGCGAGGGGTGACTCAGCCGATATGCAATACGGAACGTCCCGGCTTCGGCCGATTCCGGGCGACTTAAATTATCAATCTTTTTATCCAAAGGCCATGTGAAAAACTCTCCTCCCATGAGGATTAGTTTACATTTTTATTTTCGGTTTTTTGTTGTTGTTTATTTTCGCTTATTTATTTATATTCGATATATCTTTAGTTTTTGGTAAGTTCTTTACTTTCGTTACTTCATTTGTTTTGCTGTAAGTAATGTTGAGGTAATTGTGAGGTTAAGGGGAAGTGAAACTCGCTCGCGCACGATAATTTCGCATCCGGTCCGAATTCATTGTTTTCTCAACCAAAAATTGGCATCATTGAATGAAGTTAATTTGAAAATTACGACTATCCTTCTCGCACGCACAGCTGTTTCACTTCTCGTTACCCTCAACATTACTTACAGCAAAACGAATGAAGTAACGAAAGTACATCCGCGGATGTACAATTTAATACCGCGTCCGATGATGCTTTTGTTTTGTCAGAAACGTCAACCGATTTTAAATGGCATCGATTCGAAAAATGCATATATCTCTCTCGCACTCATATGTCACGTGGTACATTTTTCAGATGGCCTTGAGGGGAAGTGAAATATCGCGGTCGGTAATGAAAACTACAATGAACTTTTCTCAAGGGTGCTCATTTTTTTGAGGAAAAATGAAATTCGAGCCGGATGCACACGGTAATTTCGCATCCGGCCCGAATTCATTTTTTTCTCAAAAAAATTAACACCATTGAATAAAGTTAATTTGAAAATTGCAACTATCTCTCTCACACTCATGGCCCCGTCACGTGACTTTCACTTGCCCTTAAGACCGTCCGGTCTAGAGCGGCGCGGCGGCGGCGAGTCGGATGGGAAAATGATGAGAGCAATGGTTCGTTTAGGAGACGAACCGAGCCGAGAGCCAAGTGGCTGGCGAGTCGTAAATCGACCGGTCCGCCGTCGCATCGTCGAGACTGGCGTGAAACGTACCCGCGAACGAGGAGGTATCGACTGTGAGAAAGAAAACAAACAAAAAAAAAATCTTCGATGTAATATAAAACGATAAGGCGGAACTTAACTCCGGGCGAGACCGGCGAGTCGTTACTTACACCCGGCGTGTTCCTTACTCTGACTTTTATGGAGTAAACAAAAGTGTCTATCGTCGAAGGCTCGACGGGCCTATCGACACGCTCCCGATAAGTGTGTATATAATATCCTGCATAAACTCGCCGCCTGCGCTCGCCACCTTCGAGCGTCCCAAATATGCATGATAAACGTATTATACAGAGATTGCCTCGGTGAATCGAGGTGTTAGGTAACTCCGGCCCGGACCCGCGCAGATAACCAACCACTCGGTCGAGTCCCGATTGCACCGAGTCGGATTCTTTTCAATATCAGACGCCGATGTATACATGGGTGGATTTCGTTTTCAAACGAATCTGCCGAATCGCTGGATTGAGCGATTAATGTGCTCTTCGAGCGGGGGAGATTTGGGCGAAATTAATTGTAACGGGTAATTTGAATTCCGGGAAAGAATCGCCTACTCAATAAAAATATCCGAAAATTGGTGAATCTGGTCCACTAAAATGCTTGAGCCTGTATTACAGAACCAGGAAGTAACTTCCACCTCGGCGGTAGGAAAATTTGTCCGAAAACACTCTTCACAAAAGCCCGGCCGTGAAATGTTTCAAGGTGTCGTTTCCTAGATAAAAGGTAAATTAAGGTGAACCAAGATAAAATCAAGGTACATTAAGGTGAATCAAGGTGAAATTGTTGAATTTTGGTCACCAGAATGTTTGAGCCCATATTACATCTCCCGTAGGTAAATCTCACATCAGCGGAAGGAATACCAAAAACACAATAAATGTGCTATGTGGGATTTGGATTTTTCGATTTTCACTCCCATATGCTATGAACACCAAAATCTCGACGATATAGCATATGTGATCGATTTAGGATTTTCAAATTCCACTCCCGTCTGCTATATGGGATTTGGCTTTTTTGAATTTCACTCCCATACGCCATTTCCATTATTTAATACTCGACTTTATCGTCCCGTCTTTTAATCTTAATTATCGCCGCCCCAAGTTTATTTCGCCAACGAAGTTTGGTTCCCAAAGTCCGTAATCCTCGATGGCGCGGTTCGGAAGCTCACCGGGCGTTTCTCGTCGGTAACCGGCAGCATCCAGCTCCCCGGTGACTTATTACACGACACGAGGCGTACCACTGCCTATCTCTCCGTGCCCGCTGTACAAGCACGTTCCGTGGAGCCTGGAAGCGAGCTCGTGCTTCCGTGCTTAACTGATTCCCGGCGTACGCGTTCCGTAAGTGACTCCATTACAGGCTGGATCGAAGCGATCACCCGACGCCCGTTTCGCAGGCTTTCCGTTCCTGTTTATCCCGGCGGGCCGCTCTCTCGCTCTGCCCTCGTAGCTGTTAATTATGTAATCCGCGATTCGGAGTTTGACCTCGCGGTAATTAAGTTGTCCGCAAGGGAAGATAGGCCCTTTGTATGCCCGCGCGGACGGAGAGTAATGGAGATCGTTTGCGCATGCGCACAACGCTCTCCTCCGTACCGGTATTCACGAAGCTGCAACTAGGTACAGAACGATTCTCCGGAGGATCAGCTCATCCCAGACGCTATTATGCGCGAGCAATGAAACATCGATCGAAAAGGCACCCAAGCCGCCTCTACGATTACTGAGGTCGCCGGACGATGAAATATGGAAGAACTGTCGATGGCTCCATTGATCGTTGGCGGATTGTTCGAACTGAAAACAAATAAAAAAATCAACAACACCTCTCGCCTTGCGTAAATTTAATGTATAATTCGGATGAAAAATTGATGTACTTTTACAGGGAAATTAAAATAAATTGTTGAAATGAAAGTAAATTATTGAAATTCAAGTAGATTATGGAAATTCAAGTACATTATTGAAATTCAAGTAAATTATTGAAACTCAAATAAATTGTTGAATTTCAAGTAAATTATTGAAATTCAAGTAAACTATTTAAACTAAAAATTGCACCAGTTCGCTTACAGACATGTTTTTTCAATTTACCTTTTCATATCGAACGATTCACCGGAGGATCCGCCCATCCCTATATAAAACACCGATCGAAAACGCACCCAGACTGCCCCCGCGGTTTCAGAGACCGTTGAACGATGAATCATGAAAAAACTGTCGATGGCTCCGTCGATGCGGTGTTTGCGGATCGTTCGAGCTTGAAACAACAACAAAAATGAACGACACCCCTCACCTTGCGTAATCGCAAAGCGAGAGGGCAGGGGATTCGAGATTTGGCGATAACCGCTGTCTCGCAGCGGTATAATCCTGGTTTTTATGGTGTGAACCAGTGTAAAATTAGTATAATACAGATGCAGGACAGCGAGTGGCATCGAGGATCCGAAGGTGGGCCAGTGGTGTGCCGGGGCACGTGATAATGCCCGCAGGTGTACCCGAGACCAGCCTCGGACAGCACCTGCTGTTCCCGGCCGGACGGACCGTTCTTGCCTCCTTGTGGACACTGGAACGAGCTCGGTCTCCCGAACAGCTTCTGCCGGTTGCTCACCGCGCCCTTTTCCCCCGGACTGTTTGCTTCGCCACCGGTTCGTCTTTCCCTCGCCGTAGGGGGGGACTTTTCGCAAAGTGCATTCGCCTTCGTTCCGCCATGAAAAACGATAGGTTATTGGGCGTTGAGCTACTTGTTGGGCGCGCGTTTGAGGCTTTTTAAAGAAGACGTCCCATCAGTAACAGTAACGTAGATCTTCTCGAGTACAAGCGTCCTTCCACATTCCAGCTCATGGCACTGCCAGCTACACGAACTCCTTTCGTCTTATGGCAATACTGTATGGTAGACACTCCGAGAGATAGTAAAATTAGCTCCACGACTCAACATCTTAAAAACGGGCCTTTTCGACTACTTATCTCAGCTAGAGCTATCTAACGAGAAAATACTCGCTTAAGGTCGAGCAAAAAGCCACATTGCTAAGAGTGCGAGTCGACCTATCTTTTTGCACTCTCCTCATCCATACGTTCCTCTGAAACTTACACTTACACTTACACTTACACTTCCACTTACACTTGCACTTGCACTTGCACTTGCACTTGCACTTGCACTTGCACTTGCACTTGCACTTGCACTTGCACTTGCACTTACACTTGCACTTACACTTGCACTTGCACTTGCACTTGCACTTGCACTTGCACTTGCACTTGCACTTGCACTTACACTTACACTTACACTTACACTTACACTTACACTTACACTTACACTTACACTTACACTTACACTTACACTTACACTTACACTTACACTTACACTTACACTTACACTTACACTTACACTTACACTTACACTTACACTTACACTTACACATGAACGTATTAGCTACTTACTACAAAATTAAACATAAGATTATTAGTAAGTGTTACTACGATACTATTAATATGTCATTCTACTTTTAGTTATGTATTGCAACGATGTTACTACTATTCTTGGATAACTATTATATTCTCACTGCAATTACTCATATTGACCCATAGTCTAACTAGGGCATAATAAACACTCGAATACCAATACCAATACCATCAATGAGCCGTTTTTGCAAAGTCACTCCGAATCGTACGCTCCGAGCGCCACTTGTTCCATCCCCCTCGGCTCGACCGCCGCCCAACCCGGCCTTTAACCAGGAATCAGGGACCGAGTTTATTGCCTCGTTATAAATAAAACAAGGCCTTTTGGTATCCTGTGTCAGCCCTCTCTCAGCGGGATCCGCCGGTAACGCTGCGGTACTCTTTCCTCACGAAACTATTGCATACCGATCCGTTGGGAACCCCGATGGATCTTAATAATCTTAACCCGGAGTGCCAATAAAGCTGGTACCAGCGAATACATCTGCCACCTCGTCTCCGTTACGCGCTGGTTAGGTTTCCCTATCCGCCCTAAATCCGACCCGGTCGCGTCTTCGCCAGGTGACGGCGGAAGACAACCTGTGCTCGGTCGGTAACGAAAACTGTAATCAACTTTTTTCAGAGTTAGTGTCATGTATCATGAACAGAAAAGTCCCATTGGTTGCGGAGGTGATGCCCGCTTCGGATGAGACTTCTCATTTGAACGTACTTGTTACTAACTGCGAGGAAAATCCGCTGCAGTTTTCCTTACCGACCGTCGTAATTCGCAACTATCTCGGCTCCGTTACTCGCTGTCGTCCAGTCATCCTGTTTTAGTTCTCCACCCTATTCGCCCGAAAAACAACCCTGAACCGTCTCCGCACTTTCGACCCGGTCGGATTTTCGTTGGGTGTCTGCGCAAGACAACCCGTGCTCGGCCGGTAACCAAAACTGTAATCAACTTTTTTCAGAGTTAGTGTCATGTATCATGAACAGAAAAGTCCCATTGGTTGCGGAGGTGATGCCCGCTTCGGATGAGACTTCTCATTTGAACGTACTTGTTACTAACTGCGAGGAAAATCCGCTGCAGTTTTCCTTACCGACCGTCGTAATTCGCAACTATCTCGGCTCCGTTACTCGCTGTCGTCCAGTCATCCTGTTTTAGTTCTCCACCCTATTCGCCCGAAAAACAACCCTGAACCGTCTCCGCACTTTCGACCCGGTCGGATTTTCGTTGGGTGTCTGCGCAAGACAACCCATGCTCGGTCGGTAACCAAAACTGTAATCAACTTTTTTCACGGTTACCGGCACGCAAGCTCGAAAGGAAAGTCTCGTCGGATGCTGAGGTGATATCCGCTTCGGATGAGACTTCTCGTTTGACCAACAGCGAGGAAAATTGATTGCAGTTTTCGTTACCGACCGTCGTATTTCGGAAGTTCGATATCGCGATACCAAAAAGTTTGTGTTCACTTAGAAACTTCTGGCCCTAACTGGGCGCTGATTCAGTTTCGAATGGTCTGGCTGCGACACTCCGGGCTCAGCGTACAATTCATCGACGGCCGGAGATTTGGACCTCCCGTGGCTCGTCGTTAGTCGAACCGTCATTCCCCGAGAGCCGTCGAGACCCGGGGCGGTATTGCTGCGGTCGGAATTAGCCGGCTGGCAGTCATGCTGACTCGGGGCAATCTCCTCGTGTCTCTCGTAGGAATATCGAGTACGCACGCTTGATATACGACGGGGAGACCTACGGGTTTTGGTCGAAACCTTGGAACCCCGACCGATCCGCTCGAGTCGCGGGTGGCAACGGGTACCCTTTCAATGAACCCATAATGCCCTAAGCGAACTCAGCGGGCCACGACGAACGAGACCGTAGACTCCCTCGCAGGTACTGCATACAACTTACCTGCACGACGTACTTTGTACAATGGTACGATGTGCAATGGAACGTTTTCCAACGGTCCGGACCCAGTTTCCACGGTTACGCAAAAAAAATATATATATATGTATATATATATAAACAAACAAAGATTCGGAGCTCCCGGGGGTTCCATGGCAATTTTTTGTCGAGCAGTTTCTCCATTCAGCTTTGGAATATCGATGAAAGGAAAATAGTTTGGTATAACATTCTTCACAATTATCGATGACTGCCGCTAATAATAATAATAGGAGTCGTAATCTTAATAGTAATCATCATGATAATCATCACCATAATCACTATGATAATTATCGTAATACCGGATCCGTTTTCTACTTTGTACTTACATATTTGTGTATGAATCCTATTTCCAACGCGGAATCTGGGAAACATTTCGTCACTTTCAAGTGTGAGGTATTTGAAGGAAATTTCGGTATTTTTGTTTTTATCGGCGTGAAATATAATGATAATTGGCCGAGGATCGGCAGTCGCGGTAAAATCGAAAAAAATGTAACGAATTTTTGACAACGATTCAGAGCAACGGTTATCAGAGCTTTACGGGCACAAGTTTTTACGTTTATTAACATGCGCCGTTTATTTACCGTTCGAGCAGCGACTTGCCGAGAACCGACCGGAGACAAAAAATGGATTTTTAGGATTTTTCGAGTTAGTTATTATGCGACAACGCGTGTGTCCTCTCGTCGCAATTTATTAAAGTGCTCCCCCCTCCCCCCCCCCCCCCCCGTCTCGACGGCATCGAGCGTCGTACGCGCTCTTCACGCTAGGCTTGCTGGCGCATGAACGTTTTTTTCCCTTCGATTTTACGAATTGATAGACAAAAAGAAATCTCAACGATTCGTTCCAACGCGGACGAATGATTTAACCACCACTTTCCTTTTTTTGGTCCATTATTCGAATGAAAAACAAATATTGGCGTTGTATAAAGCGAGTCATTATAAAAACCGTCTCCTCTCGACAAATATCAATCTTTCAACGCAGAAAAAAATTTTGTTTTGTTTATTTTTTGCTTCCTCATAGAATCGCAAATAAAGAAACATCATGAGAAAACGATGTGATAATTTAAATTTCCAACTTTTATGTGAAAGCGATATGAAAATTTCAATTTTCAAATTTTTGAGGAAGCGCTATGAAAATTCCAATTTACAACTTTTTTTTTAAGTACAAAAAAGTAAATTTACTGCAATCCGTCGAATGGGGAAAAAATTGTTATTTTCAGAGTAACGGCATGCGATTGCTGACAACTGTGTCGACGAGAAAAGGGATAATCCTCGGGTAACCGAGAATGGTTTTGGGGGGGGGGGGGGGGGGGGGGAAGGGCAGGTATCGAAATCAGGATTTTCGAAAAGTGTGCGAGACTTGTACATCGAAGCTCACCGTGTACAGATTCGAGGATCGAAGGCCCTGGAGACTGTCGAATGAAAAAAAAGAGTATAGAGAGAAGCCCTTGGGCCAGGTCAGCCAGCTGCCGCGGTAAATCTCGATACGTTTATTTTTTTAACCCTGGAGCCGAGGCAATGCTAAGCGCTCGGACTCGAGAGCCGAGAGAATCTGCTCGACGATAAGTTTGTTCCAAACAAATCGACCCAAAGTGAAACAAAAAAGACACTTTTTTATATATATTTCTTTACTTCGGGTCGATGGAAGGTTGGAATTTCGAGTACGGAGATAATAGAAAATCCCAACTCTCTTGAGAAAAAAATAAAATACAAAATTGATTGCGGAATAACTTTTAAAAAATTGTTTCCACTTGACCCTCGGCGACTGGAAAATATCACGTGGTTCGTCACGCTCCCTGAAGTGTCCCGACACTCGCATCTCACTCCCGAGTGCCTCGACACTGCTGTCGTTCGTTGTCTCTAAATTGCCCTAAAATTGAGAGAAAACGAGTGAAAAAAATCGCACCAAATCCCTTGCAAACATGTTGTCATTTTTTTATTTTATATGTTTTTACTTCGTATCGATGGAACGTTGGAATTTCACGTACAAAAAGATAATAGAAAATCAGTACTCTCTGTAGATGAGAATAAACTAAAAAAAGGCTCATAGAATTTTTTTTTAAATGTCTAAAATTGGAGAGAAAACGGGTCCAACAAAATGGCACTAATTCCCTTACAAACATGTTTTTTTATCAATTTTTTGAGGATACATTTTTACTTCGCATCAATGGAGCGTTGGAATTTCGATTTCGGAGATAATAGAAAATCCCAATTCTCTTGAGAAAAAAATACAAAATTGTTCACGGAAAAAAATAATGTTTTCCACTTGACCCTCGGCCTCTGGGAAATGTCACGTGATTCTTCACGCTCGCTAAAGTAGCTCTGCACTCGCCCCACGTTCCCGAGTATCTCGACGCTGCCCTCGTCCGTTGTCTCCGTCCACATGCTCTAAAATCGAAGAGAAATCGGGTCCAAAAAAAATCGCACCAGTTTCCCTACAAACACGTTTTTTTTTTTGCATCTACATTTTCCCCGACCGAACTCTCGTCCAGAGATGACACGTTCCGTTCGGAAAACCCGAAGCCGTCTCCGAGTCCCAGAGCTCTGAATCTCCAATGCCCGATTCGGGACACCCGCAACGTGTCGGGTCTGAGGCAATTCTCACAAGCGCCGAGGCGCTCGGACGAGTGCTCGGCAACACTACGAAGCATAGATCTAAAAAAAAGGAAACAAAATAAGAGAGCAGTGAAAGACTGCAAAGACTCACGGACCTTTACGGCCCTCGAATTTTCGTTTGGACGATAGCCAGAACCCGAGAGGACACACAGAGTCCCCACAGAGGGCACACAGAGGTCTCTTCATCCGTAGGCTTTGTAGTTCGGATCTCCGCTATTTTCCACCTTCTCTCTCCGACCCTTGTTATGGTATACACTGTATATATAGTATATATATATGTACTATATATATATATATATTTTTTTTTCTCTCGGTGCTGAACAATACCTTCCAAGGTTCTAATTGATAAATAAGATGTGATAGGACGGTGTTTGTCGCGGAGAGGATCGTCTCGGCATCTGGAGTTATGCCGAGTGCGTCCTAGCGGGTCACGCGCGCACGCGCAGAGCCACCGGCGCGTGACTAACGTCACAAGTCATGGCATCGTAACGTACGGGCTGCTCCCTCGGGTCAGCGTACTTCGAGGTCGAGTTTGGGAACCCTAAATTCGGGGAACGTAGGTGTATTTTATAATCGGTGGGGTTTTTATTTATTTCTTTCTTTTAATACAAAAAAAAATTCCTCTTGTGTGTGGGTAAATAGGACCAAAGCGGTGTTTTCCATCGAAGAAAAAATCCGAATATAACCCACTGACACGCGATCGACTGGACCCGATCGAAGCGTACGGGCTGCTCTCGGGGCAGCGTACTTCGAGATCGAGTTAATAAACCGTAATAATTCGGGGAACGTAGGTGTGTTTTATAGTCGGTTGGGTTTTATTTATTTATTTTTTTGTAATAAAAAATAAAAATCTCTCCCGAGTTTGAGTAAGTTGGATCGCAGCCGAGTTTGCCCTCGACGAAAAAAAAAAAAATCCGAATAGTTCCACGAATAATTCGGAAAACGTGGGTATATTTTACAGTCGGTTGGGTTTTACTTTTTATAATTTTTAAAAACAAAAAACCAAAGAAATTCCTCTCGAGTTTGAGTAAATAGGATCGCAGCGGTGTTTTCCCTCGAACAAAAAAGAATCCGAATGAAATCCGCTGACATGCGATCAACTGGCTTCGAAGTACCTCGAGCAAACACAATTTTTATCGTATCGATCCTAACGGTCCAATATTCCCGAGTTTCGCGTACTCGGATTATCCGCAGCGTTTTATCCGAGCGCGTAGGCTCGCTGCGTGCAAATATGAATCGCGCTAAAACCAGAAGGGCGTATCTTTCCGCGGCGATGACTGGACATGCGCCCTTGCGATTCTCGCTCGGGAAATATGTGTCTCTTCCCATTCAGCGGGAGAGGCGGAAGAATTGCGTTGCTGGGAACACTCTCGACATAAAAGCACCGAAGTATCGAAGCGGGAAAGAGAGAACACCGGAAACTGCGGAGTTTGTGTCAGCGCATGCGCGTTTTTTTATGAGGTATTTGACGAATTAAGAGCTTCGCTCGCGGAAATACGCGGAAACTTCGAGTAGCGCTCGAGTGCTCGGCAATGCAAATTATCCCATAATCAGCTACTCGCTAAGGCAAATATTTTTTTTCTATAAACATATCGGAACGCATCGAAATGAACTTTTAAAAATTAATTATCAAAGAGATACAATTCCCTAAAAATTACACCATACATATTGTTTCCATGTATTTCTTCATATATATTGTTTCCCATATATTGTCCTATATGTATTGTTTCCCACATGTTGCCCCATACCTACTGTTTCCCATATATTGCTCCATATATATTTTTTCCATATTTTTCCCCATGAATTTATTTCGATAATCAAACAACAACAAAAATAATAGAACCAAAAAAAAACACATATTTTGGCTATTAAACCAGCCAATGAATGGACACTTTCCATAACACCACGTGCATAAAAAACCTCTATCCATTGGCTTTTTCCTCTGCTTAACTGTCCATTCATTGGCCGGTTTACCCTATACCTTCCGCGTGCGAAAAGTGCACACAGAGCCGAAGGTTACTAAATAAAAATTATCAAAACCAACAAGATTAATTAAAAAAAATTAAACGAATAAAAAAATTAATGGAACCAAAAAAACACTGTACCTTCCGCGCGCGAAAAGTGCGCACAGAGCCGAAGATTTCTTCGCCGCTCTTATGCAATATACCGGACGCGCATGCGCCGGCGCGTACGATCCGTACGACGCTATAGATCGCTGCCTATCTATAGCAAAGTTTCGCCGCTGGACGACGTACGCGCTCCGCCACGAGTCACGCTATCAATCTTATACCATAAACAGAGATACGGGCGTTTATCATGCATACCCGTGCATCGTATAAACATACCGAGGTAAATACCTATACTGTGCGTTACATAGATGCAGCTCTCGGCGCGGCGCTCTCTCCGTTCGCGTCCCCGGGGAGGGATTCGGTTAATGTGTTTGTACAACTGTCCCTCTCGGCCGGGCGCGCGTGTATTAAACCGGCGGAATCGATCGGTTCTCGTCGTACACGACTGGCCTCAAGGATCGTCGTTGTCGAAAGTTTACCGAAAGCCGAAGGGAACGCCGACCGCGGGAGCTCAATGCGCGGCACTGTGCGCGCCGGAGCTCGGCGTACGTACGCGCTTCGCGACACTCGCACGGTGATTCGTGATAGTTTATTTATTCGGCTGGATTTACCGCCGATCGAGAGCGATAGACTCGTTCGGGTGAGGAGGGACGATAAAGCCATCGTGAGATATCGCGATTCTGGTCGAATTTGTTATCGATTCGCTCGAGCTGTGTGGGGGAGAGAAGGTCGGTAAACAAAAACTGTTATCGATTTTGTTCGGGTGGTTTTTCGAGATTTTTTGCAAAGGGCTAATTATTATGGTCTTTCGGGACGGGGGAGCGACTAAGCTGTCGGGAGATGTCAGGATTTTATTGATAAAAAAATGGTTATTGGTTCGTTCGAGATATGTTAAAGCGACTCGGTCGATAAAGAAAAATTGTAAAAAAAAAAATTTCTAGAGGTTCTTCAACATTTTCGGCTAGAGGCTAATTATTATGGTGATTAGGGATGGACGAAGTCATAAAGGCGTCGGGAGATATAATGATATCGGTCGAAGTTGTTATCAATTCGTTCGAGCGATCTTAAAGTGACTCGGTCAGTAACAATAAGACTTTAATACATTTTTTTTCGAAAGTTTCTTCAAAATTATTATGATATTAATATAAAGGTTTGGAAAAAATATTGAAAAAATTAATTTTCATTTTCCTCGTTTGGAATTCTTCGATTTTGCATATTTCACAGAATTTTAAGCGCTCCATGGATCGTAACCGTTTGAGGGGTAACTGCCGAAGTCTTCGACGCGTAGCCGGAGCTCGTTTGTCACTCCGAGTACTTAACCATCGCTGCCCGAACAATGATGGAGCAGCGGTGCATTATTGAAGCGACGAGAGTAGACAGTTCGAGAGCGGAAGTGCTCCTAGGTTGGTGTTGTACATCGCAATTTCGTTGGTGCTTCGAGAGCGCGCAATTTCGGTACGCTCGCACGAACGACACGAAACGACGGTTAATTTACGTGCCGGGGGACGCACAGGTAACTGCACCGGGGTCAACGACACAGTTAATGACAACATGTAATTAATGGCCATCCCAAAAACTCGCTGCACGTCGCGCCGAAGCGCTCGACAGTAAAACTTACGAAATTTTCTACAATAATCAAAGTCCATAGAATTTATTAATATTTCCGAATAAACCAAAATAACAATCATAGGTTTTATGTTTATATTCACCGTGTCACAGAAAGTCGTTTAAGGTGAAGTGAAAGTCACGTGACAGAGCCAGGAGTGTTAGAGAGATAGCGACATTGGTCTTACGGTGGAGCGAGAGAAGCTACAGAGAATGTCTTTCACTTGACCTTAACCGTCGACGGGAGATCTGTTTCTCGACGTCTGCCTGCGCAGTCCTTCATAAGCATAGGAAGAAAAACTTACGAAATTTTCTACGATAATCAAAGTCCATAGAATTTATTAATATTTCCAAATAAACAAAAAAAATCATAGGTTTTATGTTTATATTTACCGTGTCACAGAAAGTCGTGTATGGTGAAGTGAAAGTCACGTGACAGAGCCAGGAGTGTGAGAGAGATAGCGACATTGGTCTTACGGCGGAATGAGGGAAACGACAGAGAATGTGTTTCACTTCACCTTAACCGTCGACGGGAGATCTGTTTCTCGACGTTTGCCTGTGCAGTCCTTCATAAGCATAGGAAGAAAAACTTGCGAAATTTTCTCGAAATACCAAAGTCCATCGAAATTAATATTTTCGAAAAAAAAAAGAAATAAAAAGCATCGTTTGTTCCTGGTGAATCTGTTGAATCTGATCAGTCTGTTGAATCTGGTTAATATGTTGAATCTGGTTAATCTATTGAATCGGGTCAATCTGTTGAATCTGGTAAATCTATTGAATCGGATCAATCTGTTGAATCTGGTAAATCTCTTGAACCTTTATTTCGTCGTTCGGCTGAGTGGACCTTCACAAGCATCGAAAAAAAAAATTTCGCAATTTTCTCCAAAAAATCAAAGTCAATCGAAATTATTAATATTTTAATATAAAAAAATCATCGATTGTACGTCTATATTCACCGCGTCCCAGCTGGCCGCTGGATCGACCGCCGTCGACCTTTTTCTCGGCGTTCGGCTGCGCGGACCTCCGTAAGCATAGGAAGCCAAAAAGAAAACGAAAAATAAAAAAAGACAAGATAATAAACCGACCCCGAGAGAGTCCGTGTTTATAGCGGTGGAGGAACGGGCGTATCGTTTATACAAGATAAAAACGTCGTTTTTTTCAATTAGGATACGACGACGCGGTGCGTCCGCCCGGATAGACAGTCGGGAGCTCCAGGACAATCGAGGCGCGACGAGATACCAGGAAACAAAAAATAAAGAAATAACAAAAAAAAACCTAGCGTAATATCGTTTTTGTTCACGACCCGAATACGTCGTCGACCCTCCACCTTTAGCTCTTATGCTCTCGCACTACTGATCTCAACCCCCCCCCCCCCCCCCCCAGCTTTTCCCGATCTCTCATCTGTGTATTCGTCTTTTTTGGATTATTTGTCCAAATGGACTTTATACCGAATGATAATATTGTCAGATGGCTCTTTCGATCTTACTCTGTATATATATATATATATATATATATATATATATATATATCTTTCTGTTCGAGAAGAGGAAAAAAGACCGTCCTCCGGTGTATTTATATTGGATAGCCGGGATGACGGGCGACGCGTTCGGGTGAACCGTTTTGTCGAAAAACCACTCGAGCTTCCACTGTAGTTTCACAAGGTTATAAAGAGTCCGCTATATGAGAGAGAAAAAAAAATTGACTCGTGAAAACGATTTCGGATTTTCTGGACAAGAAAGAGCAAAGTCGATCGATTGCTATATTCAAATTACCTTTAAAACGCGGAAAAAAATCTACTGCACATTTGTCCCGTCATTTAATCCCATTTATCGCGTTAAACTGTATTTTAAATGTCTCGAATTACAATGTTGACATCGAATCCCAAATTATCGATCCATCCCATAAACTTAATTCGCAGTTTGCCTAATCGAAAAAAATGGTCCATAAAATTGCCCAAAAAAATATAAAAATCGGTACCTCACTGCGGTTACACCTCGAGCAAGGGTCCTTGACTAATTGATATATAGCTTGCGTAATGATATTGGCCCGATAATCAATCCTCCCAGTATATTACCTTTAATTATAGATAATGAAAAAAAGGGGGCGGGGGAGGAGGGACGAAGAACCGGCGTATAAATCGTAGCTCCCGTTAGCGTGGTCGTAACGAGTGCGTTAACGGCTAATCGTTCGTTACGAGAGTTTCGCAGCAGGCGCCCCCGCTTTTCTCTCTCCTCTCGCTGTTACTCTTAAATCTCAATGGAAAGTCGGCTTCTTCAGTCTCTTTCGTCCCAGAAGGCGCGACCGTTCGGACGAGTTCCCAGGCGTTGTAGCTAAACCCGTCTGCTCCAGAGTTTCCCAGGTCGTTTGCTAGTCGCGCGACCCTCGGCCCCAAAAATCGACTAAATTGTCCAGGAGTGAAATTATTTCATTTATTATCTTAAAAAAAAATCAAATAAAAAAGAAGAATTACAAGATTCAACAGATTTACAAGATTCAACAGATTTACAAGATTCAACAGATTTACAAGATTCAACAGATTTACAAGATTCAACGGATTTACAAGATTCAACAGATTTACAAGATTCAACAGATTTACAAGATTCAACGGATTTACAAGATCCAACGGATTTACAAGATACAACGGATTTACAAGATTCAAAAGATTTAAAAGAATTACCAACCATTACCAAATTCAACAGATCCACCACACTTACCCTATTCCCAGCTTCGAGCTTGTTGTCCCTACTCCGTTCGGCACAACACCGTATACAAGGTAGTGCGCATGCGCGTATTGATAATTAAATAAACCACGCTCGAATTTCCTCGCCGCTTGTCGGTTCCCGAATCTCGGGCACGAGTAGCTCGATTTCGTGGTAATAGATTTTCGAAGATAAACCCCATGCCTCCCGCTCAGCCGCGGATATCGCTGGTTGATGTGCGCGGCGGACTCTGTGCGGAGTCCTGTGAGGCGCGAGCCGACGAGCTCGCTCGGCCGGAAACTCGCTGCGAGTGAGAGGAATCAATGATTCAGCCTCGCCTACACTTTATTACCTGCGTGTATGTATACATATATATATATGTGTGTGTACACATCGCCAGCGTGCTCTCCTGTACTCACGTCGTTTGTCTACAACGGTGGTCAGCAGTTATAACACGTCCGGGGCGAGAATCGAACGTGAAATGTCTTTCGAACGAAACATCGTTCCCGGCCCGAGACCGCTTGGTTTTCGACGCCAGAGACTTTTCGACGGAGCACACTCAGCTCTGTAATAATTCCTCGGACAATTGTTTAATCGACGACTAATTATTCACTGATCGGTGAATTAACGCTGCACTGAAAAAAATATGTATATAGTTGTTTTTGTTGTAGACGGTAAAAAAAAATAAGCATGCAATTTAATGCAAGCGTACTGAAATTTTCTATGCATAAGGCGGTATATTTTAAATTCCGTTTACAATTGTGATGAGAAATTAATATTGGGTGTATTGAAAACTTTGGAAATACTTTAGCTTTAATAGATAGATCGTGCTTTTATTCTCATGTAGGATTGCCTCAAACTTTTACACTGGCCTTACTCTTCTTAATGCTCTAATGCCATTTTTCCGTTATTTACATTCTTGTACATTTTTTTAATACAAACCACTTCCAGTTCGGTACGTTCAATTTACAATTTTTTATGAACAGATTACGGAATAATTCCCCAAAGGAACGTTCATATATATATAGTTTCCGTTGAAAGATTTTTGTATTATTTTGAAATTATAATTATATTTACTATCACCACTCGCTATTATTGTCCTAACTATAGAACATAGACGCTTCCTCAGGATATTATATTTTATAGTAGAAAGTGATTACGCTCACTCTAACTATGTAATTTTTTTCCCAGTGTGCTAATTGCAGTATCTGGCGCATCAATCACGCTTCGCTCCTGTCCTAATTAGTCATCGGTGCATCTACAACGCAAATTACCCATACATTTAACAAACACTTCCGGTCCTCAAGCTTCCACAATATTTTTTCTCCTCCACTATACATTTTTTTTAGTACCCATTTTTATTCATCGATAAAAAAAATGAAACAAGTAAAATAAGAAGAAATAGTACATTATGCCACAAGGGAGGAAAGTGCGTATTTTCACCGAGTGCGAAGTTTGATGCCCGAACGAAGCGAGGGCAGAAATTCACACTAGGTGAAAATGCACTTCCTCCCTTGTCGCACACCCAGAAAAAAATGTATTTGACCGCCACTTTTTATTCGGTTTAAGTAAAATATTATTTATTTGATTTCAATCAATATTTATTTAAATTAGGTAAATAGTTACTTAAATGAAATACATATTTATTTAAATCAAATAAATATTTTACTTCAACAAAATAAACGGTGGTCGTCAAATAAATGATTTTTCTCGGTGCGGACGATATTTTTGTTCCGACTTTGTAAAAATAACCATACTTCTTGCGTCGCAAAATCGTCGAAATTCCATAATTTTTCCAGCGTCGTCTTTTATTGGGTGACGAAAATCCTGTTTTTCCGAGAAAACTACACAAGAGACAATTCGGAAGGGTGGAGTGCGCGGAGCGGGCGATAGCGATACGCAAGCTCAACGCCGGGAAGGAGTTTCTGGGTCCAAGTCTCGGATGCTGCTCGGGACCGCGCGCGCGCGACCAGAGAAACAAAGTTTCGATAAACTTTGCCCGCCGGGCAATGTTTCCTCTCGCGCTCGGAGAATAAGTTGGATTATCCATTCCCCCTCCTCTCCCCCCTCCCCAAGCCTCCTCCGGTTTCAAATTACTTCGGGGTAATGAAATTTGTTAATTTTCAACGATGCGCCAGGCGTTGTATCGAGACTCTCGCGCGGGCACGGGAGACGCTCCTCGGGGACCCTGCGAATGAAACCCTCTCGCGAACTCGTAAAAATTAGCATCTCGTTTTGGTAAAATGGCCAAAGTTTCGGAATTCATTGCCGCGAAGATAGTAGAATTCGTTTGGGCGTAAAAAAAAAAGAAAATGGTTAAATTTACAAGGTTTTTTTTCGACCCGATAGATCGACAAGTGGATCCACTTCGGCGCATGCGCAGTTGGACTTGTTCCAGTACTTGTTCTCCGATGAAGATTCATCCACGCGTCGATGAAGATTCATCGACGCATTCCTTAGGCTTTATTTGTAGCTCGCAAAAGGTCGCGATTAACGCAGCGATGAAACCGTCTTGCGAACTGCGAACTCGTAAAAATTAGCATCTCGTTTTGGTAAAATGGCCAAAGTTTCGGAATTCATTGCCGCGAAGCTAGTAGAATTCGTTTAGGCGTAAAAAAAAAGTGGTTAAATTTACAAGATTTTTTTCGACCCGATAGATCGACAAGTGGATCCACCTTAGCGCATGCGCACTTGGAGCTTCGAGTACTTGTTTTCCCAATGAGAAATGGTCCCAATCGAACAACGGGTCGCTCGTCGCACGATTCATCCCCGCAGTCCCGAGGCTCTATCTCAACCTCACGAAAGATCGCGATCGCCGAAGGCGAGGTTTGATAACGGATGCGATGAATCACAAAAATGTTTGCGGTGAAAAAGGCTTCTCGATCAAAGATAGACCCGTCTTGGTAGGCGAGCAACCTTTTCGGTTCGGAAATATGTGACTTGAGAGCTATGGTCATGGTTACAATTGCGCAAAACGGAAACTGTGCTATCCGTGCTCATCAGCTCTTGACTTTTTCCGAATTTGAATTATTTACGGTCTTAAGCGAAGGCACATAAGATACGCCACCCTGCTAAATTTGCACATTCCCCTCCCTCCCCCCTCTCCACCGGACGACGTTGTTTGCGTTGATTGAGACGATCATTATTACTTTCGTATACACCGAGTCAGGTACACGTTTTATGTCACGCGTCCGTTACGTCCGTTAGTTACTCGGGTGCGTGATGGCTCCTTCGTGCGCGCGAGTGGCGAACGTTCGGGGCCCGTTCGTACGCGTGCGACACGCGCCTGACCGGTCGGCATGGGTTCGCCGTACGGCGGCCGAGCCTTCGGCCAATCGGACCGTCGGTACCTTCGTCGATTCGGCTGGGCGAAAGAGCCGGCTCGCCGACCCGAAGAGATCGGCGCCGCGCGGTGGCTTCCAAATTGATTCCGACACGTCCATCGCGCGGAACTTGTATTGGGGAGTCCGCGTTACTTCGAAACAAGCTTGAAGGTCTATGGTTCCGTTTTTTTGTCACAAGACTGCGCGGTGAAATGGATGAAAAAGCGTTATTTCGTTGTATAAAAATTCTTGTTTGAGTCGTCATATGTTGAATCGACTGAAACGAATAATCGTTCGAGAAAACGACGCTTTGTCTGTGCCAAGCGAATAGTCACGTCGACTGTTGGTTGATTGATTGATTCACCTTCGGGGTTAGGAGAAGACGGTCCAAACCTTTTTTTATGATGGTCCATATTCACCCCTCCCACCATATCAGGTCGTAGGGAAGTGTGGGGCAAAATGGGACAGCGGGGCAAAACGCAATTTTCCAATAATTTTTAGATGGCACTGCGAGGCAAAACTGGGCTGAAAATCCAGATGTACCGATGGGGCAAAGTGGGTCGTCCAAATTTTTATTGGAAAACTGCGTTTTCCCCACTGTTCCGTTTTGCCCCGCTCTCCCCTACCTCTCCTATCGGTTGGAACTCTGCATACGCAGCTTTTGAATTCGAATTCCGGTTGGCCGCTTGGCGCGTATCCGGGACACTGAAACGGCTGCTACGCGTTGCAGCAGCCGCTCTCATGCTGCGATTCCTGAAGTCCTGAACTCCTCCGCTCCGTTCATATATCACACTCAGCGTTGTACGCGCCGTCCGAACGGATACGCGACCGAGGAACGCGGATTTGCATATGAAGATTTATCCCGCTCCGGGAAAGGCGTTATTTCGCCTCGCGCACGTAGTAAACGTCCCATTCCGTTCGGTACCAATTCGGATCCGTTTCTTCGCTCCGAACTTTCCGCCACTGAGTGCCCCGCCAGAACGGACTCTCGCCGCGACGCCCGCGACCAAATACGCACTTGGCCGCGAGTTTTCATACTCGCGCACTGGTCGTTGCAACTTTGTATCGTTTATCGTGTGCGAGTCGTAAAGTGCCGGCTTCGCCGTCCAGCAGGTGAAGCGTACAGCTGCCGCCGGACAGCTGGACCGATATCTCGGGACGTCGCGGTACCGAGCGAAGCTACATTCCGCGAGACGGCCGGCGGACCCACGAATTGATAAGGCAGCCAACACGCGCGGTGAGAAACTCACCGGACCGACCCTTTGGTTGTGTGTTCAGCTTCCGGGCGATTCGGTATTGAAAAGGGGAAAAGTTGGATTATGGTATGGGAAAGGAAAAAAAGTTGGACTATAGTAGGTTAAAGGGAAAAAGTTGGTCTATAATATTGTAAAGAGAAAAGTTGGACTATGGTATTGTAAAGGCAAACATTTTAGACTATAGTATTGTAAAGGGAAAAAAGTTCGTCTATTGTAGGTTAAAGGGAAAAAGTTGGACTATAGTATTGTAAAGGCAAAAAGTTTGGACTATAGTATTGTAAAGGGAAAAGTTGGACTATGGTATTGTAGAGGGAAAAAGTTGGACCATAGCGTTGGAAAGGAAAAAAGTTGGATTTATAGTATTAAAGAGTATTGCAAAGGGAAAAAGTTGTGAACGAAACTATTAACAGGAAGTTCAAGGTCGACACGAGAAAAATTTATCGCTGAGAAAAGGAACAGTGAGAAGCCTCTTGTCTGAGATTATTAATTGTCCGCATACACTTTATAACATATTTCTGATCTTATTACAAGATTGTAAAATTGTTTTTCCATAGATGAACAAATAAATACTTCACGTGTTACGAGATATATGTACATGTATAAAAAGTATTTTCTTTTCCGCGTAAGATTTCATATTTTAAATATATCTTTCGCATAAAGTAAAATTGGTAAATATGGCCCAGCCCGATTACCACGTAAATCAGGGATGTCCGGCCCAGGCAATATTAACGATTCTTACCCCATACTTTTTCCTTGCCAGCTGGTCGGAACGACCGACTTCTCGTCCGACGAAAAAAAATGCGCTACAACAACTAAACCTTTTTTTGTTGCTTTCTCCTTTGGATTCAAAAACTCGCATTCTCCCGACTCTCCTCGCGTCTTTGAGTCGTACCAACTTCCTAACTGGAATTCCCACAGCGACCCGAAGTGTAGACTCGGCTTGCGTAACGTCCGAGCGTCACCTGCCGTTCCTACCGCAGTTGTGCTCGCCCGCGTGTCTTCTTGACCACATCCTTCCTCTCTCACACAGTTTCGATCTACACCTATGCCGGCCAGTTCACCTCGCCGGAGCTCGCGCGTTTGGCAGCTCGTCCTCTTCGTCTGTCTTCGACTTCTTCACTTCACACACACACACATATATATATGTATGTATGTATGTATATATATATATATATATATATATATATATATATATATATATATATATATATATATATATATATATTACATCGGCAGTTGCGCCTCACGTACACAACACGCAGAAAAGAATTAAAGATAAAAAACGCAAAGAACAGCGGCGCCGTTGCGCATGCGCGGAGGCCTGAAACCTCGAATGTTGGATCGGTTTTCATACGGTTTCTCACCGGCCCAAAGCGACCCGGGCATCAAAGCTCACGCGCACGGCCGATGACCTTGGGTTCTCGGGATGTTTAAAGGGACGGAACGAGCAGCGGCAAATAACGAGAGAGGCAAAGGGGGTTCTTCGCTTCCCTGTGGAAGTGGTTTTGGGAAGACCCTTCGAGAAGAGTCGATGTGGATTCCCTGCATGCCGAAGGTTCTACTCAGAAGTGGAGACCAGCCTGGAAGACTCGGCTCAGGAGTATCGCTGTGGATATCGACATAAAGTTTGCTGCATTTTTTTTACAAAGAAATAAAGTATATTTATATATATAGATATATATTGTTTATATGTTTGACGGTAAAAAAAAAATTCGTATGAAATTTAATGTACTCGTACTGGAAGTTTGTATGCATAAACTGGTATCTTAAATTTAAAGTACAATCGGGATGGAAAATTAACGTATGGTATATTAAAGACTTTAGAAATACTTTACTTTTCATAATGTACTTTAAATTTACTATAAAAGTATATTAATTTTTCATCACAATTGTACACTAAAGTTTTGATGTGCCTGTTTTTACATAAAAAATTCCAGTTCGGTATATTACATGTTCATTTTTTTTATTAGAGTGTTTATTATATTTTGGTAAACATTTTTATTTCCCAAAAATGTTCTACGTTGGCGTCATCTGGCGAATGGCTGTTTATTGAAACAGCCATAAAGGTACGACTATTGAGTCGTACCTTTAGGGACGATAATATTTATTGCATCAGCGCGATCAAAGTTCTCATGATCGAAAAAGAAGGAAGATAAATTGAAAAAATTAAAAAAACTACTTGGGTTCTCGGAATCTTTAAAGGAACTGACGGAAGGAGCGGTGGGAACTAACGAGATAGGCAAAGGGGGTTCTTCGCTTCCCTGTGGAAGTGGTTTTGGGAAGACCCTTCGAGAAGAGTCGATGTGGATTCTCTACGTGCCGAAGGTTCGCCACGAGTGTCGAGTCGAGCCTAAAAGGCTCGGCTGCGGAGTATCGTCGTAGTATCGACATACATTTTTCTACATTTTTGTAAACATACAAAAAATATTAAATATTAAATATTAAATATTAAATATTAAATATTAAATATTAAATATTAAATATTAAATATTAAATATTAAATATTAAATATTAAATATTAAATATTAAATATTAAATATTAAATATTAAATATTAAATATTAAATATTAAATATTAAATATTAAATATTAAATATTAAATATTAAATATTAAATATTAAATTTGGATGAACATTTTTATTATACAATAATTTTCTCAGCTCGGGACATCCTGCTATTTCAATAGTTGCACCATTACAGGCGATAAAATTAGTTGCATCAGCGCGCGATCGAAGTTCTCACTATCGAAAAGAACAATCATTTTTTAATTGTTTTTTTAATCCACGAGAAAGTACACGATTAAATTATCTCGCGAGAATTATCGCCGCTGCGTAACGAATTGCCGAAGTAGACACACCAGCTCGTGTTCCGGCTCGCGCAGCTGCCTCAGCCGCCGCAACAAAAATGCGCGATAAATTGTTTGAGATGAGAAGTGACGGATGGCTTCGTATCGCGGTCCACTTTTCCCATCTATGCTTCTCTGTGTGCTCAAAAAAAATAACAACAAACAATAAAATATCATAAATTTTCTAAAAATGTAACCATCGATAGAGATTTTTTTAAAGCCGAGATTGATCATTTCCACGAATACCGTTTTTCCGAAGGCGTAGTGTAGGTCGTTGTGGTGTAAATATAATCTACATGCACCGTCCGAACGGTTACTCGGAGAACACACAGGCCAGAACATCTCGACGGTCGTCAGAACACTTCCTTATAATAAAAAACAAAAATATCGTAAATTTTCTAAAAATGTAACCATCGATAGAGATTTTTTTAAAGCCGAGATTGATCATTTCCACGAATACCGTTTTTCCGAAGGCGTAGTGTAGGTCGTTGCGGTGTAAATATAATCCACATGCACCGTCCGAACGGTTACTCGGAGAACACACAGGCCAGAACATCTCGACGGTCGTCAGAACACTTCCTTATAATAAAAAACAAAAATATCGTAAATTTTCTAAAAATGTAACCATCGATAGAGATTTTTTTAAAGCCGAGATCGATCATTTCCACGAATACCGTTTTTCCGAAGGCGTAGTGTAGGTCGTTGCGGTGTAAATATAATCCACATGCACCGTCCGAACGGTTACTCGGAGAACACACAGGCCAGAACATCTCGACGGTCGTCAGAACACTTCCTTATAATAAAAAACAAAAATATCGTAAATTTTCTAAAAATGTAACCATCGATAAAGATTTTTTTAAAGCCGAGATTGATCATTTCCACGAATACCGTTTTTCCGAAGGCGTAGTGTAGGTCGTTGCGGTGTAAATATAATCTACATGCACCGTCCGAACGGTTACTCGGAGAACACACAGGCCAGAACATCTCGACGGTCGTCAGAACACTTCCTTATAATAAAAAACAAAAATATCGTAAATTTTCTAAAAATGTAACCATCGATAGAGATTTTTTTAAAGCCGAGATCGATCATTTCCACGAATACCGTTTTTCCGGAGGCGTAGTGTAGGTCGTTGCGGTGTAAATATAATCCACATGCACCGTCCGAACGGTTACTCGGAGAACACACAGGCCAGAACATCTCGACGGTCGTCAGAACACTTCCTTATAATAAAAAACAAAAATATCGTAAATTTTCTAAAAATGTAACCATCGATAGAGATTTTTTTAAAGCCGAGATCGATCATTTCCACGAATACCGTTTTTCCGAAGGCGTAGTGTAGGTCGTTGCGGTGTAAATATAATCCACATGCACCGTCCGAACGGTTACTCGGAGAACACACAGGCTAGAACATCTCGACGGTCGCCAGGCCACTTCCTTTGAGA
Organism: Stenichneumon culpator; assembly: GCA_964017025.1. Taxonomy (NCBI): domain Eukaryota; kingdom Metazoa; phylum Arthropoda; class Insecta; order Hymenoptera; family Ichneumonidae; genus Stenichneumon; species Stenichneumon culpator. The sequence goes on along the minus strand of OZ024768.1, from coordinate 17,485,281 downwards.
GACGCGAAATTCGAGAAGCTTTTTCACGTCGCCCCATCGCGTTCCACTCGCCAGTGTGTCTCCTCCTTCTCGGTGGCGAACGCTTCTTTGCACAGGCCGTGCCGGGCACACCGAGCGACCGACAGGAAACTCCTCTTCCTCCCGTTCACTTTACTCCGGTATTTGAAGAATTTTATACGCAATATCGAGTTCCGTTTCTTCGTGGGACCTTTCTTTTTTTCAAAAAGAAAAAATGTATTTAATTTATGTAATAATCCATTCAATCGATTGTCCATCGATTTCTCGTCCTGCCTGGCCGATGAATTTAACGACTTTTTATTAAATTTTTATTTCATTAGGGTGGCGAAAGAAACTTTAGTTTATTTTATCTTCTAATTTTGTCCCTCCTTTCTATCAACGTTTGCCCAACAATTTATCGTCCTGCCTGACACATGAATTTAACGGCAGATTTACATCTCTAACAACTCTACTACATAACAATTCTACCAAAATCTCTACCAGAAAGTAAAAAAGCTACCAGAATCAAAATAAAACTTTACCGGACTTGAAATAAAAGTCTACCGGAATGCAAGGCTAGACGATAGCCCTACATTCCGATAGAGTTGTAGGGGAGAGCGGGGCAAAATGGCACAGCGAGGCAAAACGGGATCATGAGATAAAAGGCAATTTTCCAATAACTTTTGGATGGTGGCGATGATGGATGGTAAGTGGGGCGAAACGGTTTTGAAAATCCGAATGTATCGTTGGGACAAAATGGGGCATCGAAAAATTATTGGAAAATTTAGTTTTGCCCTCCCTGTCGCGTTTTGGCCCGCTGTGCCATTTTGCCCCGCTCTCCCCTATTGTAATTCCTGTAGAGTTTTATGCCCACTCGGGTAGACTTTTATCCAATTTCGTTTCAGTTTTATTTCAAGTCAAGAATATTATTTTGATTCTGATAGAATTTTTTACTTTCTGGTAGAGATTTTGGTCGAGTTGTGATATGGTAGAGATGTAAATGTACTAATTTAACGAGGTTTGTTAAACTTTTATTTTATTATCTGATGCAAAAAATGTTTTTTTTTGTCCCTTCTTTTCATCAACGATTTATCGTCGTGATTGACGGAGGAATTTAACGAGTTTTTATTAAATTTTTATTTGACCATGTCGACGACCGATTTTCTACTATCAGTGGAAAATATTTCCTGGTAGCGGTCCCGGTCCGTAGAACCGATGGATCTTCCAGTCAATTCCTATTTGATCACGTGTCGACGATTAGGCTCGACCACGTGCCGTTTTCTCTCTCGCTCTTCCTCTCTCGCTGTCGCTCGCTCGATGAGATAAGAAATAGTTTCCATCCACCCAAGAACGCTCCACGCTCTCAATACGTTATCGGTGTTTAATTAATACCCCCGTATACAAACGTGTGCTCGCGGGCACAAATGCTGACGTGTAACATAAATAATGCGGTATAATGTTACGAGTCCGTCAAAAATGGAACGGACGCGTGAAGGCACGAATTATCATTATTATTAATAAAAAAATGAATTTTCATTTTAACGATAGCTCATTATGATAATTTACTTATTTTTTTATGTAAAACACGCGAACTATCATTATTATTACGAATAAAATTAATTATGAATAATTCATTATTAAGCAATTACGATAATTTTCTTTGATCCGTTTTCTTCATTTCTCAGAAAAACTAAGAGAAACCAATATGTGGAAATTTCATTACTTTGATTACTTTTGCTTCCTCATAGAGGAAACTTTGTTATGGTGAATCAATAATTCAAATTTTAATATTCCTCATAATATTCTCATAATATTCCTTTGAAGCCAAAAACAAATACAGGAATAAAGGAAACACAAAAATAATTAAAGGAACATTATGAGAAAGCGATATGAAAATTCCAATTTTCAACTGTAAAAATTAGAATCCACGAATTATCATTATTATAAAAAAAAATTAATTATCGATTCATTTTCGTCTGATATTTTTATTTTTGAGCGAAGCTTTCTAGTGGAGGAAGGCCTCGTGCAAAAAAAATCCTAGAAAGCAACGTAGAAATTTAATTCTTTTTTGTGTCTTTTCTTCTGTCATGACACGCAAAGATATCTCAACCCGAGCTCGACCGTCCTCTCGCGTACCGTCGGCCGCACGTACACTTATCCGAGACACACGCCATTCGGAAAAGCCAAAGCTATCGATCGACTTGCCAAGTTCCGGTGCAGCCGATCGATGGCTGCTCCTCCTGGTGCTTTCTCCCCCCGCTCGGTATCTTGCGTGTCCAATCGCCCCGAGGAATCGTGACAAGACGATCTGTATTATACGGTTTGGCCGTAGTTCACCTAGAGCTACCGTAACACAGCGCCGTTGTCTGTCGGGTATCAACTGTTTTTTTTTTTCATTTTTTTTTTTTTTTTTTTTTTTTTTTTTTTGCAGACCCATCTGTGTGGCTGCCTACCACTTTTATCGAGAATTGCATCGGGTCGTGTAGACGCTTTCGCGAGCGAGCACGCACGCGGAAAAGGGGCACATGACTTCCTTCCTCGGACTCGCCCCATCAATTATACGCATTTTTGGCCCCCTTTTGGGTTTTGTTTTGTTTTTCGTTAATTTGACGAGGAATGTCCGAAATAAGCGCGATTTTGAAACGGTTCTGCCCGCTTGCCCGTCCGTTCCCCAATTTTCATCTTCGGTGCCGCGACACGGATTTATTTGCAAATTAATCTGAATCCAAATTGCAAATTACTCCGAATTCAAATTTCAAATTACTCTGAATTCAAATTTCAAATTACTCTGAATTCAAATTTCAAATTACTCTGAATTCAAATATCAAATTTATCCGAAATCGAATTTCAAATTTATCCGAAATCAAATATCAAATTTATCCGAAATCGAATTTCAAATTTATCCGAAATCGAATTTCAAATTTATCCGAAATCAAATATTAAATTTATCCGAACTCAAATATCAAATTTATCCGAAATCGAATTTCAAATTCATGCGAGTTTCAATTCAACACGCTTGGAGAGACGGTCTTCGACTGTGTAAGAAAAATCCCTCCCTCAAATTCAACTTTTTTTTTCAAAATCCACTCCTCTTTCAATATTTCTTTCAGCCACTCGAACCTTTTGAGAAAACGCCGAAGCAAGCTCGTTTCCTCATGACGAATTAATTTGAAATTTGGCACGAGTGGAAGGACGGTCTTCGACGGTGTAAAAAAAATGTCCACCTTAAATTCAACCTTTTTCTCTGAACGCAAACGTCGATAATATTCCCTCACAAAAATCGACTCCTCTCCCTCTACATTTCTCTCAGCCACTCGTACCTTAAGCCTAATTTTTTTTATTTTTTACATTTCTCTCGATACCACAGTTACCGACGCTAAGTAGCGTTACCGTGTAATAGACTTCCGCGTTTCGATGTGAACACACAAAAAAAAAAAAGAAAAAAGTCCACTTCCGCTCCGCGCCGTATCTTTGAACGTCATTTGGCCACTAAATTATACGTCAGGTGTCCGGGATTCGCGCGCTCTTCTCGCAGCTCACACTCGTATTTTTCTGTCTATAGCTCGAAAAAAAAAACAAAAAAAATACTCGAAAAGCGCGCATCACGCGAGATGGAGCGAAGAGCAAGAGAGAGACGAAGAAGTCATGAACAGACTGTGTGTCGTCCGCGACTGCGACAGGCACTCACAAAAGAGCGGCGTTCGAATACTCTTACGAATACACACATCCCCCACGTGTGGCTTTACATATTTTTAGTCATTTATTTCTAAAAAGCCACTAAAGCTTCAAAATGAAAAGTCGATTAAAACAAAATTAATCCTACTTATTTAAAAGTAATTTTTTATATAAAATATTTCATCAATACGCAATATATATATATATATATATATATATATATAAAGATTTCGCCGCCGCTGGTCCATCCTCACCTGTATATTCGTTACAATATATTAAATAAATATATAAAAAACGATGGTTTTTTTTGCTCGGAAAGTTTGTCCATGTCCATGTAACGGTGCGAATTTCGCGGCGCGTCTAATTTTCCGTTCACGCTTCCGTCGGCCCCTTCGCTTTCTTGGCATCCCGCGGGGAATACAAACCAACGGGGCCGGAGAACATCGAGAGAAGAACATCGTGCTGGCAAATAGCATTTTATATGTATATATATATATATATATATATATATATATATATGGGGTATTCCATACCAAGTGGGCCACCCTAATTTTGCGTGGTCTCAAAAAATGCTCATACATTTTTTTTAAGTTGTTCATACTGTCAAAAATGTCCACAAATTATTTTAGATTCATGAACCGTATTGTTAAAAAGAAAATTACTACTTTATTTTGCCCAAAAAAGACTGAAAATTATTCGGAGTGGCTATGAAAAAAATGTTCTCATAAAGTACATTCAAATACCTAAACTTTCATTGATACACATTTTTTTGTGCAATCGATAGTTTTAAAGATAGAGCAAATCGAAGAAAAACTTAAAAAAAGAAAGTACTATTAAAGTTTCGATGAACAATAAGGTTCGAAAATCTAAAATAATTGTCGGACATTTTTGACAGTATGAGCAACTTAAAAAAAATGTTTGAACATTTTTTGAGACCACGCAAAGTTAGGGTGGCCCACTTGGTATGGAACACCCCATATATACAACTGCAGTCCGGATCGCTTAGGCCCGATGGGAATTATCCGGATGCAGCTGCGGCCCAGTCCGTAATATCGCCCCCATTTAGTACCGACGCTTCGATGATTTCGTTCGCCGGCCCTAGCCCATCACCAATCTCGGTGAATTTCTTTTTTTTATCTTTTTTTCCCTTGACCATTTTTTTTCTCCGCCGGACGGTTTCGCCGATCAATCGGCATTTACCGTGCGTGCCAGGAATTGAGAGATCTCCGAGTGAGAAATCGATTGTGGGCGTTTCGGCAATTTTTTTATTTCGCAAATGAGGCCATTCCACGGTGAAATTGGCCACACCAGTTTCTCGGAGTGCAGTGGAGTGTTAAATTCCTTTTTCTTTCTTATCGCTCTCAGTCTCGAAGGAATCGAGGAATTATTTTTATTTATTTTCTTTACAAAAAAAAAAAAAAAATGTCCAGCGATGATTTGAGACATTTAAGATGGAATGACACAGAGGATGACACACCGTGGCTGCCTAACGTTGGGCAAAGACTGGCCAACGCCGTCCCAATACTGGTCACTTAAGGTGAAACAAATTTTTTAATAAAAGCGTTACATGATTCGTCTTCCATATAACTCTGATTTCCAGTGTGAAATTGAGAGAAAATCTCTAGAGTCATCCTAGATAGAATGACACACAGTACCGTGGCTGCCTAACGTTGGGCAAAGACTTTCCAACGCCGTCCCAATACTGGTCACTTAAGATGAAACAAATTTTTTAATAAAACCCTAACATGATTCGTCTTCCACATAACTCTGATTTTCAGTGTGAAATTGAGGGAAAATCTCTAGAGTCACCCTAGATGGAATGACACACAAGATCGACGCTGGCCGAACTTGGGCCAACACTGGCCGACGCTCTGCCAGTACTGGCCCAGTGTAGATCTCCCACTAGTACAGAAATATTGATGTTTTCTTTTTGTTTTCTTTATGCCATAGGTCACATTTAAGTTACATATATCAAAGCGGGCCTATAATACGCAGATACTTTGGTAAACGCCGAAAGGCGAGGCGACGGGTTTCCGGGAGGGCGTCTATTCGAGGGTCGCGTTCCGCACCGGCACGCTTTTCAATTTTCTGACATCGACCCGCCGTCACTGCGACGGCTAAATGCGTTTTGTCCGGAATTATTCGAGGAGGGGGGGGGGAAGGGGGGGGTGGAGTTTAGGGGTTCTGTGCTTGCGCGTGAAATCGAAAATCTCAAGAGTCCAGCTGCGGGCTAAACAGCCCGCGAATAATCGAAATTGACGTTCCTTTTCGGTTCCTCTATTTATTTTTCTCCCGATTCGTCGATCGTCCAACTTCTCGTTTGTCACGCGGCGACATTTTTTTTTTAGATAAAAAAAAATGATTTTCTTCATGGTAAAGTGATTCGGGCCGATGTATCGTGAGAATAATCGTGAATAATCGAGCATATCCGGTGATTAAATTCGTAGTATTGAAGAATACGATTGCGAAATTCTTGGAGTTCGTCGAACGATCGCGGCTCACCGAAACTTCGGTTTTTCCCACTGTGCCGCGTTACTACATTGTATCGCGGCGGCGGCGGAGCTCAGTGTGCTCTCTCTCTCTCGTCGCGGTTTTAGACCCAAAAACCGCACACGCACGTACGACGGACCGCTTTGGACGAGGCGGTGCCGAGTAACACGGCTCGGTCGGACGGAACAGCCAACAGAGCCGGTCTTAAAGTGTGTACTCGCGTCCTCGGCGCGGTTGGCTTCTGTCCTTTTGAAGCAAAACTTCGATTTCGCTTACGGCAAAACGACCAAAGCTACCGGGATAAGGAGAGAGAGAGAGAGAGAGAGAGAGAGAGAGAGAGAGAGAGAAAGAGAGAGAGAGAGAGAGAGAGAGAGAGAGAGAGAGAGAGAGAGAGAGAGAGAGAGAGAGAGAGAGAGAGATTTGGATAAAGCTAGACGGAGCCGTTGTAGAACTTTCGCGCACTGTTTGCCCATCGTTCCGCAAACCGAAAAGCAATTTCCGAACACCGGGTTCTCGACACAGGACGTCGCGCGGCACCAAACTGCAACCCCCCACTGTCGCCCCATAGAAAAAAAGTATACGGGAAAATATACGTATGTTTTTCATATATTGAATATACTTGTCACGAAAAATTGTGTGCAATTCATGTGTTATTATTATTTTTTTAAATATTTTCGCGTATATGAAAAGTATGAAATTTACATACAGAATATATATTTTTGGTGGAGAAGTTTAATACTCCTAATGTTTTTGCATATACTTTTTCGTGCAGGTGTACAAAAATAGCAATAGCAATAGCAATAGCAATAGCAATAGCAATAGCAATAGCAATAGCAATAGCAATAGCAATAGCAATAGCAATAGCAATAGCAATAGCAATAGCAATAGCAATAGCAATAGCAATAGCAATAGCAATAGCAATAGCAATAGCAATAGCAATAGCAATAGCAATAGCAATAGCAATAGCAATAGCAATAGCAATAGCAATAGCAACAGCAATAGCAACAGCAACAGCAACAGCAACAGCAACAGCAACAGCAATAGCAATCATTTGAATAACGAGTTCGATCATAATCTCTGGATCCACATTTTGTAGGGGAAACGAAACTATTTTTTTCGTCGGCAATATCGTCAATAGTCTGTTTGTTCCTCTGCCATTTGTCTCGGCTACGCCTCTGCGCGGAGAAGCGATTAATCGTGGCTCTCAGATCTTGTTGTAACCGGATATTTAGCCTCTCGTTCTAATAGGACCGAAATTTTCCACGATACCGATCTCTCGTCCGCAGCTGTGCAGACCCGAAGTCCGGTATTGGAGCCGACGATGAACATTTTCATAGGTCGTCCTTCACGCTTTCCTACCGGTAAACCGTGCCCCATGAATCATCGAAAATTCAGCAAATTTCTGTATCTTCTATGTTTCGTATATTCACCATTAATTTCTATCTGACTCACGGGAGATGAGCCAGAGGCAATTATTCATTATCGCGGGGCTTTCACCGCCAGCGAATATTCACGTCAAAGGGTTGATATATCGACGCGCATCGGTGCACCGCATAGAGAGCGTCGCTACGCATTACGGTCCCTCCCTCGCTTCCCGTACACACGCCAAAAGGTGTGATGTGTCTGCCCCTCGAGACATTAGCTCCCCAAAGTTTGTTTGCCCGCCTCGTATGGATGACAATCCATGGAGGAAGCGCGGACGATGCGGTACTCTGCACCCTTCGTTCTGCAGATATGCACCGGCGATGCAAGAGTGGCTTCGTTGTGCGGCTACGACGTGGACGTTCTGGTTTAGCGGCTTTTGGGGAATTTCATGCGTTCGTTCGAGCAACGGTGGTTGGTTGAGGTGCGGGGATTTTTTTGCTGATAGTCGAAGGTAACATCTCGACGTGTGCGAAAGGGTGGATCGATTTGTCGTATCGTGATGGAAGGAAAAATTATAATGTGATGCACTCTTTATTCCGCAGCTACTGGGGCTGTACAGATGGGCCGGCCTAGCCGGGTAAAATATCTTATCTGGCTAATGGGTTTTATAGTTTGGCCGGTTACGCCGTTTTAGCTGGCTAAACTATCTTAGCCGGCTAATCCGTTTTAGCCGGCCAAGTGCATAAAATCGTGCATAAAATCGAACCCCTTAATGTCGCTTTGTATTTTAGGCCAAAAGGGCCGGCGTGTTCGTGTTCAGCGCGCAAAAATACGTCCGAATACGTGGCAGTTAATTTAAAAAAAAAAGAAAAAAAAAAAATTCGTCAAAAAATTGCAAGGCTACCTTTCGAGTCGATTTTTTGCGTTTTTCAACGTCTTGAAACGGCACGATAAAACGATTTAAAAAGTTCGGACAAGGCCCTATGTTGTGTATTTTTTCTCATAGAACACGATGGGCACCTCGGATTTTCCCTGCCTCCACTGGGAGCCGAGATATCGACGCTTGAAAACCACGAAAATCGACGTTTTTCCAAAAGTGCCTCAAAATTGAAAAATCGTTCTTCACTCGTTTTTTTTTAGTTTCAAAGCTACAGTCGATCTATTTTTTCCCACCGATCACGAATATAACAATTACTTCATTCCCAACTCGATATTTCCCATTTACATCCCAAAAAATACGATTTTTCGTGCATAAAATCGACCCCCTTAATTTTGCACCTTAGGTCAAAAAGTGCCCTCCCGACTGATTACGTTGCATCTTATTGTTTCTGTGTCGGCAGGTGCAGCGGCGAGCGGCTCGTCCAACATCGCGCTCCGCTTCGGCAATGAGTGTCCCGTTTCATTGCCAATTAAAATTTGCAATTCGGACAAAAGTAATTAAATAAAAAAGATGCGACCTCACGATCCCAGTAATATATATTTTTTTCATACGTCGATTTTTCACCGCCGATTTTCAACCGTACAGCCGAGTGCAACTTGTGGGCCAATAAACACATAGCCGTCCTCTCCGGACGACCCGGCAACGAGAGCTTCCAGCCGGCCTCTGCAGGTTCGCACAGCTGATGTTTTCGCGTGTTCCTCGACAGATGCCCATATCCGCCACCCTCGCCGAGAGCCCCGCAGCCGAGCGGGCCTCTTATTCTCACTCCGCCAGAGCAGCAGGCTTCTGGCTTGCTCGTGTGACGACCGAGACGTTGGCCGGGACTCGGCGAAGTGCGGCATGCGAATCGCCTTTCGGGAGAGAAAGAGGCTCGGTGGCTGCCTCGAGAATCGGAGAACGGTTCGGATAGCGACCACGAGGATACTTTGCTCCGCCAGCTGGCCCGCTCCCGAGGATCTCCTCGAGCCACGGAGGCCCTGGGGGTTCGGCGCTGAGGATGATTCGCCTCGGAAAGGGCGAAAGGGTTTTACATGGTGAAACCAAGTTTTTAGACACAAGGAAGGTTTCTTGTTCACTGAGTTTTATGATTTCTTTATTATAAAAAAAAAAAAAGATATCGTTAATTTCAGAATTTTGTTCAGTCGAGGAAATTTTCAGCGATCCGATTGAATGAAAATCGTGAAAGTGAAGAGCAAAATAAAAGGGGAAGTTGGAAGGAAATGATAGTTGAAATCGGAAGGAAATGATAGTTGAAGCCTTGCGAAACTCTCCGCATTTTTTCCGGCACTCATGCGGGGAAAAAAAAACCCGGAAAAGCTGGTTAGTGACACGGGCGAGAACAATCGGTGCGGGTTCGGCGCTGAGGATGATTCGGAAAGGGCAAAAGGGTTTTGCATGGTGAAACCAAGTTTTTAGACACAAGGAACGTTTCTTGTTCACTAAGTTTTACCATTTCTTTATTTAAAAAAAAGATATCGTTAATTTCAGAATTTTGTTCAGTCAAGGAAATTTTCAGGGATCCGATTGAATGAAAATCGTGAAAGGGATGAGCAAAATAAGAGGGGAAGTTCGCGGAAGGAAATGATAGTTGAAGCCTTGCGAAACTCTCGGTATTTTTTTCCGCACTCATGCGGGAAAAAAAAACCCGGAAAAGCTGGTTAGTGACACGGGCGAGAAAAATCGGTGCGGGTTCGGCGCTGAGGATGATTCGGAAAGGGCAAAAGGGTTTTGCATGGTGAAACCAAGTTTTTAGACACAAGGAACGTTTCTTGTTCACTAAGTTTTACCATTTCTTTATTTTAAAAAAAGATATCGTTAATTTCAGAATTTTGTTCAGTCAAGGAAATTTTCAGCGATCCGATTGAATGAAAATCGTGAAAGTGAAGAGCAAAATAAAAGGAGAAGTCCTCTGACCGGAAATGATAGTTGAAGCCTTGCGAAACTCTCCGTATTTTTTCAGGCACTCAAGCGGGAAAAAAAAACCGGAAAAGCTGATTAGTGACACGGGCGAGAAAAATCGGTGCGTGTTCGGCGCTGAGGACGATTCGGAAAGGGCAAAAGTGTTTTGCACGGTAAAAGAAAGTTTCTACACATAACAAACATTTCTCGTTTACAAAGTTCTACAATATTTTTAATGTATAATTTCTATCGTTAATTTTATAATTTTGTTTATAGAACGAAATTCTGAGTATTAATCTGACTAAATGAAAATCGTAAAATCGTCGAGAAAAAGAAAGCTCGGGGAAGTCCGCGGACCGGAAATGATAGTCGAAGCCTTGCGAAACTCTCTTTACCGCCCTATCGGCGATGAAACACAGAAGCGGTACTCGCGGACCTTGGCCAAAGGCTCGCCGACGCGGTCCCAGTACTGGCCCAGAGTCTCGCTCTCACTACCGCCTGTACCAGAGTTCGGTTACCGTTCGGTGAGAAATTCATCGGTGTGGTATATTTTTTTTACTGGCAAGCGGTCATCATAAGCCCGAAATTTAAATTTCCACTCGTTCTCGCCCGACTCTCCATACCGCACTGCGGCCAAGGTGCGTTCCCGTTGCGTGTCGTTCCGCGGCGTCTTTTATTCTCTCTTTCATTTCGACCGAATATACATCGGTGAATGCGGCTTACCCACACGGAGGCGAAAGCGCACGTAAGTGAGCGTCGATACGCACGCCGCGCTCGGATCTTTCACTCACGGGGACTTCACGAACGGTCCAGGAAAACGCGCGTTTCCGGCGAAGGCGAGAGAGCCGCTTTGTGCGCCCAGCAATGTGGGCTACGGCGCACCATAGGGAGGATATAAGCACACACATATCGCGGCCTTTTGTCTTCGTACACTCGAGTTTCTTTCATTTATTTCTTTTTCTTTTTTTTATTTTTTTATTTTTTAAGGATACTCGAGCAGTTGCACCGTTGCCGAGTTCCGGTGCGAGGCTGGACAACTCCGGCTGGTAGGTGCGGTCCCGATCGGCATTTTTATCGGGCAAAACTCCTCGTGGGATCTCCGAGGTGAGGGAAACTTCGACTCGGGACAGCTCTTACGGGACGTTTGCACCTTCCGGTCACGAGAAAGTTGAATTAACTTCATCATTTATTTTACTTTTCGGAGGTCGTTCCGGTACGGAATGAAGTACATGCGCAACAAGTAAAATGTATGCAAATATTGAGGAGGTTTCAGCGTTTCACATTAGTCAAATGAGTGCTACATCTTTAAAGTCGTTTATGGAAACTTTCACGCATGTGGTGATTATGGTGGATGGTTATTTGCATCAAGGCAGATGTTCTTAACTTTGAAAAATATTGATCGCAGTGGATTTGCAAAAGTATTAACTGGGTTTCGTTATTTTTCGAAAATTTACATGTTCGTTCGGTTAAAAAATAATAATAATCCGTGATTTTTTCTCGATTTTGATGTATCACGGCTGCTCGTTCAAATCGGTACATTAAAATCGGTTGAAAAATTAAGAATCTTTTTAAAAACTCAACGAAAGTGTATCGTCATTTTTTGAATTTAATTTGCATTTCTCAGTTTACGTATTTGCAAAACTATCGTTATCGATAGTTTTGCATCGTCATCGATAGTTTTGCATCGTCATCGATAGTTTTGCATCGTCATCGATAGTTTTGCATCGTTATCGATAGTTTTGCATCGTTATCGATAGTCTGCTCAAACACGCTTGGTCGTTTTTCGGCTCGTTAAAGGAAATACGACCAAGCCTAAACCTAAAAACCGGTCGTTGTTCAGGTCGCACGGTGGTCGCCAAAACGGCACAAAACCGGTCGTTTTTTAAGTCGTTTCGCGGTCGATTTCAATGGTCGTTTAACCTGCTAAGGGTCGTGTGATGCTCCGCAGTAATCGTCACTAAATCGTAGATAGCAAGCAATTACGAAGCGTGCACAATCTATCACCGAACTCCTATCAGTTAATACCGACCTAACTCGGTGCATTTTATATGCATCTCGAGAATAACATTAAACATTTGTGAACCCAAAGTATGGAAATAATCACGATTTGCCGTAAATCGTACAGGCCTATGCACAGCGAAATTCGCGATGCGTTTGGTTGAAATCGTAATTTTTCCACTCCCTCCTTACCATACGAATCTGAAGATAGTTACCATACTTTTATCTCCGTGCACTCTAGTCTCATCCTAAAATGCTCGATCCTCGATGGATCCTCGCTTTTTCCCGTGACAAAAAAAAAAAAAAAAAAAAAAAAAACGGTCCCAGCGCGCATGCGCCAGAAATTTTACTTCCCTTTTCCCCGGCCGCAGTCTGATCGAATCTCTCGGAGATTCGTTGCGGTTCGAGCTCCGGGCCACTCCAGCCTGAGAGCTGGAGCCCCGGACCGGGTATGAATGTCCCGGCAAATGAGCGCCGGGACCGGCTCGTAGGCGCGGAGAGAGATCGGTTCTCGGTGTAAGAGGTCGGCCCGGATCGTTCGAGCAGCAGGAACACAGCATATGGCGCACGGCGAAACAGGACCTCGCCAGGACGTTCGCCAGCAACGCTCCTGCCGACGACGCACACAAACGCCGAAACTCTCCTCGATACCCGTCATTCTTCCCCGGGCAGAGCCTCGACCGTGCGTTCGAAACCGTTCACAACAGTACGGACGAGTTCTGGGCGCGCGCGCGCATGCGCGCCGTGCGCGCGCACACACGCAGCACGCTACAGAAACGGCCAACGAAAACAACTGGGAGCGTGTAATTATGGGTTCGTGCGAGGAAGGAAGAGGATATCGACGCGGGCCGTAAAAACTTGCGGCCCTCGACGAGCGTTTTGAAACTGAGCATCGAAACCGATGTTAGATCAAATTAGAAATAAAAATGAAAATTATATATAGGAACTCCGTATCGGGATGGATGAGCGTTGTAATCGTAGACCAATTATCGAAGGGTTTTCGACGAGTTCCGGGCAATTTCTAGAAATTTCGATAAAGAATATCTATAAATTTGTTTTATTTTTTTGAGATATTTTTGGATTTTTTGTATTTAGGGTTGTAAAGATAAATTTATTTTTAATACTGTGTGTGTGTGTGCACTTTTTCGACGATTCTCACATTTTTATTGACAACGGTTTTAAACTTTTGACTCGGGCAACTTCTGGGCCATGCAGACACTTCGAGAAGCAACCCAGCATTTTTTCAGATTTTTGAAAGCCTATGAAACTTTGAAAAGCCGACTGTTCCCTAAAAGACCCTAAAAGTACACACCGTGTATCTGAAAATATAGTGTACACACGCAGGGTTTATATGTATATATATATATATATGTATATATATATATATATATATATATATATATATATATATATATATATATATATATATATATATATATAAGGTCCTATTTTAGATCGCGTCAACAGCATGGTTTTTAGCAACCACTGTCATATTGCATTACATAGTTGGTTAATTTTATTTTGTCATACAGATTGGCTTTGTGTAGGAGATGAATAACTTTGGAGCCCAAGTTTCTTGTCGTTGAGATTGCATTCGACGATAATGTGGGGGACAGTCAGGCGGTTTTCAAATATTTCTATATACAAATGTATACAAAAATATATTGATTTTTTAATTAAAATAATATATTTTTTGAAAACTTGTTGCTCGGACCGACGTGTTGATTTCGCTACGAATAAAGTCGTGAATATTTTTGGTACCGGCGAAACGTCACCGGGACAAAAAGATCCACCGATGTTAGGCTCTTTTATTAAAACTCAATCTTACAAATCCTCCCGGTTTTGTCGCCCGATCTAATAAATCCTGGAGGGTTTTCGGCGATGGACCGATTTCGGAAAGGTTCCTTGAGCCTGAAATTCGTCGCGACAGCCGCGCGAACAACACCCAAGATCCGAGCTCGAACCGGGGGCTGCTCGAAGACCACTATTCAAATCGAAGCGAGCCAATGGTCCGTAAACTTTTTTCTCTCCACACGAAAAAAAAAAAAAAAAAAAAAACTGTAGAATAAGGTAATAAAATAGAAATAAATAAAAATATTTAACAAAAGCGCGGACGTAAATGCGTGAACGATAGCCCACGAGAATGGCTGCAGCTCCTGTTGAGTAGACGACGAAATAGCTTTTACAATATCATTCGATCGAAAGCGTAAATCTTATGGGTTTTCTAAAGCGACGGAAAAGCCAAGCGAATGTGGACAGTGTCGAGGATGTGACAATAGAAATGAAGTCACTTTGGGGTATTTTCGGGAGGGTTGTTTGGAACGACATTTTACGAGTCGGAAACGGCCGGTACGAGGGATAGAAGGGAATAATGGTGGGCGACCAGCCGTGACGGTTTTAGTCCCGCGCGTATCCTTCGCTGAGATTTCGAAGGACTTCGCGGACAATGGGGGTCACTCTTGGCAGAAGATCCACAAAATTTAAAAATTCATTTTTTCATTTCATTCTCACAGAAGAAGCTTCGTTTCATTAGACTTTTTATTTATAATATATAATATATAATATATAATATATAATATATAATATATAATATATAATATATAATATATAATATATAATATATAATATATAATATATAATATATAATATATAATATATAATATATAATATATAATATATAATATATAATATATATTTTTCCACGAAGTAGCCTTCGATATGTTTTCATCTACTAAAAAATTTTACGACTCGGAAACGGACGGTATAAAGGAGAATAACGGTGGGCGACCAGCCGTGGCGGTTTGAGTCCTGCGCGTATCCTTCGCTGAGATTCCGAAGGACTTTGCAGGCAGCGCGGGTCACTCTTGTCACAGAGAATCGACGAGTATAAAAAATTAATCTCCCTTTTTCTAACAGAAAAAATTTCGTTCCGTGACGCATTAAAAAAAAAATTAATTACTTAATTTGTCCACTAAGTACTCTTCGACATATGTCCGTCTATAAACAAAACAAAAAAATGCAATTTTCCTACCTATAAAGATAATCAAGTTTGCGAAAAAAAATTTCATTTCCAAAATAATCGAAGGTAATCGTCACCGCACAATTTTTTATATTTACGTTTTTATTTTTGTATCTTTTCTCGGATAAGAGCAGCGTAGCGGCTCGCCGAGCCCGGAGGATATTTATAATGAATGCGCGGCCGTGTGCTTCGTGCGCCGTCACAAGTAGAGATTTTCCAATCTCGGATGCAACCCCGCGATGTGCAATAAGGGAACGAAGAACCGGAGGTAGACGCTCTTCATGCTTTTCTCGAGGCATTAGGCACCGAAATGTCCTGTGCGGAGTGCGCGCTGCAAAAGAAAGGAAAATAAAGATGGAGATGAAAATGGGCCGAATGTCCCGCGGCGCGAGCCGGGTTTCCCTTTCTTTTCGTGTTGCTCGTACAGTTATAGTGCAGTATACAATATATCGGCGGCTGAGAAGCAAAAGGGCGTCTGGGGCAAGATGGACCACTTTAAACCATTTATTGTTATTATTATTATTTTGGTATTTCTTGACCCAATATTTAGGTGCGCGTTTGTGGATCGCAGTTGTGCGAGCATTTTTTTTTTTTGGGCTTACACGGAATGTACTGTGTGGCGCGCAGGTATAAGGGAATTCACCGGTCCGGGCTCGATGCAACGGAGGAATGCGTTTTGATATCTCGGGACAATTGAAAAAAAAAAAAAAATTTGGAGCAACGGTACATTGGGTATTGAAAAAGATCATTCGTACCCCTCTCACTTTTCTCGGGTTCGCCGCGTGTCAAATGTCTCGGAGGTAAAAAAATAATATTTTTACTGCACGACCGGGGACTCAATGGGGCTCTCGCTTTGCAGCCGTTTCGGCAGCAAAACGTCTCAGCGTGCGTGTCAAATTATTTTGTCTAAACGACAACAAATAGAATTTCATTGTCACTCGTCGACGACAATGTGTATCGGGAAGGTGATATTTTTTTTCGGTCGGTTTGATCGTTCGGTACGGAAGAATGACGGTAAGTGTAAAAAAAAAATATATATATATATATTCAATTTATGTTACAACGTTGAAATGTTATTGCAGCTCGAACAAGAAACGGTAATGGCTAGAGGTCTGGGAATTTTTTTTAAGTCACCCAAAGGACATCCCTCGATGTGTGCCAAAGCCCAAATTAATCGATCGGAAAGCAGCGGAAATAAAAATAAAAATCTCAAATTCCAAATTAGAAGTAAATGTTTCAACTAACCCCGGTCTCCCATACTTTATTTATTTATCTTCATTTTTTTTTCTCTCCGTCGGTTCGCTATCGGCGAACCACATAGTAAACATCCCATCTTCTAATCTCCTTTTTTTACATTCTCATCCGCGATGTCCGAGGTTCACGACCCTGATAAAATATTGATCGATGTTCTAACAGCGCGAATTATGTGCAAATCCGACTCGCTACCGGAAATCGTATTTGACTCACATAAATATTTCCCCCCCGTAAAAATTTAGAAAATTTATTTCAAACAGCCAGAATTCTAATTCTTGTTTTAAATAAAACGAAAAAAAAAAAATTAATAAATAAAAAAGAACAATAATGACCCAAAGCGAAAGAAAATAATTGTAAGATTGAGTTTCCTATCTAGAGGACCTTGGGTCATCGCGAACGATGACGATGTTCGCCCGGAGTGTCTAGCGGAGAATCAAGATAATTTTTTTTTCCCTCACTTCCTATGTGAGCTCCGAATAGATTAGATTACTGCGGCATTTAAACCCGCTCTCGCGATTCTCGTACAATTTTCTGTCATTTTTTTTTTTCCTCTTCTCTATCGTATGTCCACAAGAGACGGCAATCGGCTACCGTGTGGGTGTATCGTTTTCGCGTTATTTCCTATCTCGTGTAAACACATTTGCGTATTTAGGCTTCGAACGATAAAGTATATCCGAGTGGCGAGTCGGTACGCCGAAGAGGCATCGGAATTTTCACGATAAATAGAATAAATTAATTTCCGCGTGGAAAGATATCAAGACGCAAATGCCGATCGAGTTTTCGATCGGTAATAAGAACTGTAATGAATTTTCCTCACTACCAGACTTTTCTTTCGACCGTACATGTCTTCAGCCGTGAAAAATGCTGATTACAAATACTGATTAGTTTTCGTTACCGAAAACTGTAATGTTCGATACCGACAGTTTTCGATACCGCTTACTCTCAAAATCGGTGAGAAATCGGTTTCCCTATTTTCTTCGCGACTCTTAATATTCCCGACAAGA
Organism: Stenichneumon culpator; assembly: GCA_964017025.1. Classification (NCBI taxonomy): domain Eukaryota; kingdom Metazoa; phylum Arthropoda; class Insecta; order Hymenoptera; family Ichneumonidae; genus Stenichneumon; species Stenichneumon culpator. The sequence goes on along the minus strand of OZ024768.1, from coordinate 17,467,640 downwards.
GGAAATTAGGTTCCTTGCGTGGAACACGGGCGGAAAATCGCCTAATATTGACCAATCATCAGGATTAGCCTGAGCGCAGTAAGTAAAGTAAGTAAAGTAAGTAAAGTAAGTAAAGTAAGTAAAGTAAGTAAAGTAAGTAAAGTAAGTAAAGTAAGTAAAGTAAGTAAAGTAAGTAAAGTAAGTAAAGTAAGTAAAGTAAGTAAAGTAAGTAAAGTAAGTAAAGTAAGTAAAGTAAGTAAAGTAAGTAAAGTATGGTTAGTTCTAACTGAGACAAAAAAAAACGAGACAGAGCGGATTTTCACCTCGTGTGATTTTTGCCCTCGCCTCGCTCGGACAGCAAACTTAAAAGTCGGCGAAAGTCACGCTCTTCCCTCACTTCTAGCATAATATACTAATTGCGTGCATCTTTGTATAGTCTACGAAAACCGAAGTTGCTTTTGTCTGTAATATTAACAGTAACGGAGAAAATCGGGAAACCGATTTGTTACCGACCGAGTTTTTCTCACTTGCCCTTGCAATTTTCTCTCCCGGGTGGGTTGCGGCCGTTCGTGATCCGCTCCTCGCGCCGTTCCTCGACTATCGTCCTGCCTACGGACTTTAAGTTGCCAACCGAGCTCTCTCGAAACGCGTCCCTCGAGAAACTCGCCGGATCACCCGACTCGGTGACACACGATCGCTCGCGTATGTATCGCACGTAAACTCGTCTGTGCGATTCGCGCCGACGACTGGCGACGTCCTCGACCTTGAAAAATATCAGCCCTCATGCGACGACGCTCCCGACGCTGCCGCACGAAAGAACTACGATGTACATGCGGAAAATGCGGGTGCACCCGTCGTTCGTGACGTTTGCAATCTATGTGTCATTTCCTCTTCTCTAATTCTTTTTCCCTTCAATTTTTTTTTTTTTTTTTTTTTTTTTTTTTTTTTTTTTTTTTTTTCGTACGTTCGACAACTTCTTTGCGACAATTTATGTTTTTTTTTTCGCTCGCGAATTGTTTGCAACTTCATCGCTCCTCGGCGCGCATCCGGGAAGGGCTGAGCGGACTTCGACACGCAGCCGGCGCAGTGTCGGCGTTAAAAAACTTTTTTTTTTATTTCCGTTGCCGCCGGAGTAATTCTTTTTTTTTTCATTCTTCATAGAAGAATCAAGAGGCAAGGGATCGACTGAGTTCTTATCGGTGTAATTGTGTGAGAAAAATAAAAAAAAATTATTATATGGTGGGAGATTTGATACGATTATATTTAATGACTTTAAATACGCGTTCGAGGGCTTCGAGAGCAATTTTCTCGTGAGTCATTGGGTCGGCGATAATTTTGCTTTTATCGTCACGAATGTCGATGACTTAGGAGGGGCGTTTTTTTTTTGTCGAGTTTTGTAATAAACGCTCGAGACACTGAGCTTCGAGGGAAAAAGTAAATATACGCTTCTCGAAGCTGCAAAATGATTTAATTCGTAGCCGCGCGAGTGCGCTTGCCGTGTGTCGAAAATTCTCGACAATTTTCTATGAACAGCTCGTAAATTACATGGCAAATTTTGAAGTGTAAAATCTCAAGATTTTAATTCGATCTTTCGGAATAAAATCTGATTCGAATTACAAAATTAAGGTAGAGCTAACAGGAATCCGTGTGACTATTTCGCTGTGTTTGCGCACGCAACTTAACTTCTGCATAATTTTTTGAAAATATATATTATGTTATTTTGATTTATTTCAGTCTCATTATTATTTTTTCATCTTGGTCATATTTTTGTTTTCCTACCTTATCTGACTAATTTCGGTAAAATACTTTCTGCTGCTCCTCACGTAAATGAGCTTGCCCGTCAACTCAAATTCAATTGTAGTCCCAGTTCGATCTTAAGTTCGATCTCAAGTTCAAACTAGCGTTTTAAAGTTCGACCCTAAGCTAACTTCTTCGAACTCTCCCACTATTGGGTCGCGTATGTAGCAACGCTTGTACTAATTTCCGGACATAATATCGTCTGTCTTTTAACAAAATGCAACAACAGCAAGTAATTTTTCCTAAACCTTCTCTAACCTTTTTCGATACATCAAATATTTTTTGTAAATACGATTACAAGTCTCAGGCTCGAATTTCAAGACGTTAATTTCGACTTAAGATCGGTCTTGAGATCGAACAACTTAGGTGCTTAAAATCTATCTCAAGTTCGATCTTAAGATACATCTTAAGGACGGAATGAACTTCGGGCCGAGTTTTGATCTTAAGATCAATTTTAAGTTCAAAGTAACGTCTTAAAAATCGACCCTCACAGTGGATTTCTGGTACTTAAATTCGGAATAAATCAAATCTGCATACAAGTGTCCAATGATTGGAACCTATCCGAGCATTTGTAATGTTTTCTTACGAGGCGTCGCAAAATCGAATCGTAACTTGGAAAACTTGGCGAAACCCAATCGCGATCTCCATCGCTCGTGCGAGTTTAAATTAATTAAGAAGAAAGGTCCCGTCTAGAAGAGACCGCGCGCACGTGAAAACTCTAAGCTGATTATCGCGACAAAAGTTTCTCCGCTCGGCTCGCGCTCGGCGACACGGTGGACGAACATTTTTCGTAATCCTCGAGATGTAAGCGGGAGCACGAGAGAGATATTGCAGAGACAAGCGAGAAGCGATGTTAAAACTACTGTTCCGAGCACGTAGCGATTGTTGGTCCGTGTGTAAACCAGAAGGTGTAAAAACTTTAAGTAGATTACCGGTTTGACCTCAAAATCGCGAGATCATCCGCGCGAGCGACTTCCAACTCGGAGATTTTTATCATTACTGTTATTGCGATTTTTAAAAATCTGAAAAAAATTTACGTCACAGTGTACTTTGTAAATGAAAATTTTATTACGAAAATCCGAACGATTTTTCTACTTGGAGAAAATGAAAACTTTATGTGCCATCTCGAAAAAATTGAGGGATCTTCCGCGAACCCGACTCGAAGCTCTGAGATTATATTACGTTTGTTTTTATGATTTTAAAAAATCCGATAAAATTCAGAAAATTTTCTCATAGTGTACTTGGTAAATAATAATTTTATTCCGGAAATCCTAATCATTTTTCTATCTCGAAAAATGAATATTTCTTGATAAAAAAGGAGTCAAGAGTAAATCCGCGAGCGCGACTCGGAGCTCTGCGATTACATCATTACTATTCCTATTACAAGATGAAAAAAAATCTGAAAAAATTCGCACAGTTAGCTGGAAGTGTGCTCAGCCAAGAAAAAATTTGATCACCAAAAAGTCCGAAAAAATCGGTTGATCTGCCTCGAATAATGAGTAACCGAAGTGAAATGTCTCGTACAAAATGCTCTAACAAGCTGACACTCGCGTACTACGAATTAATACCGGGAGATCGTCGAGGAAAGGAGAGCGTGCTGGTAGAGCAGTAGTTACAGTGCAGAAGTGCCTATTAGAGAAGTCGGAAGTTCTTAGTGGAAACGTTCTGTACGCGTCAGCCGTCTGTATCGCAGTGAGCGAGCAAAAGCGAGCGAGCCCCGTAACCGGGAGGCTCGCTCGGGAGTCATAGATAAACGTCGTGCCGTAGGTATTGGTCACTAGTGCGAGAGCTAGGAACTGGCGTCGCCTAGTCTAGCCGGCCCGCTCGGCGAAGTGACGCAATTCTCCTCGGCTCGCCGCAGCCAGCAGCCGTCGAGGCTACGCTAAGCTACACACACACTTTGCAAATAATTCATTGGGCGCGCGAGTCCGCAAACACACTCGGCGATAGTAGCGATGGCAACGAACTGACTCGCGGTCGCGGTCATAGAAATCGTTTATATTGAAATATTTATTTATTATTATTATTTTTTTTAAATAAAATTTGGATATAATAAGTTGAGAATTTTATAATTGCGAGAACATTTTTTTGGAACCCAAGTTTGAAATTTCTTTTTGGGCAGGAATTGTTTCTTTTTGTTTTTTTTTAGTATGGATTTACATTCGAGCTACCGAAGCTAAATTTGCATTTTCGTTGACTTTAATTGATTTTGAAATCGATGGTTCGATGAAAAGATGAAGAAAAAAAATTTGACTTAAGTGCGGTTGTCTTCTGTCGCTACGTGCGTATGATTATTTCAACGAGGTTGGAGAGATTTTTGACAAAATTTGATAATTCTTTTTTAGGTTCGTGTTTTTTATTTCGTTTCGAACTTAAGTTCATTTGAATTTTCGTTGACTTATTAAACTTCGAAATCGATGGTTCGATTAAAAATTAGAAAAGAATAAATATAATCCACGCCTGGTTTCGTTCTCTCGCTACTTCCGTACAATTATGGCAATGGGGCTCAAGAGATTTTTTACCAAATTGTATAACATTTTTTTACGTTCAAATTGTTCTTCTTTTAGTTCTGAATTTTTATTTTTGACTTTGACTAATTTTTAACTTGATCCTTCGATGAAAAATTGAAAAATTGTAATTGAGTTCTGCCCTTACGATTTTATAATAAATAAGTCAATAAAATAAATAAATAGAAAAAAAAGTTTATCGAGGGCGGTTTCGTTCCATCGCTACTTCCGTATAATTACTGCAATGACGCTCAGGAACGTTTTGTCGTAGATATATTGCCGAACAGCCTCGTTCCTGTGTATCGACTGTATCAGTAGGCGGTCTTTTGACGGAGATTTCTTTCTTTAATCCCGCGAGGTTTATTATCCTTCCGTCGATGTATATGGGATCGGACGAGAAATAAAATCGAGACGCGATTACTCATTTGCGCCGGGACTTTGTCTTCCGTATGAGAAACATTTATTTTCTCAAATACTCTTTCGTTCGCCCTCGATTAATCGAGGTATTAAAAATTTCGTCGATACACAGTCAAAGTGGGTTTGCATATCTAACTCAATATCCACAAACATCGACGATTTATTTTCTCGCTAACTTTACAATCTTTTTTATCGACAAACCGTAATTTTTACTAAGAAAATAAAAAACTGTACAACACTTGACTTAAAAAAAAAGATAATAGACTTTTATGAGCAACAAATCTTTGTTGAATGTATAAATATTTTTTACCGTTTATTAGTCGAATAATTCGCTCGATGACTCGACGATTTTGCGTGCTCGCGGTAGTTACGAATCGTCTCATCGTTGATCTCGACATTTTTCTATAATTTCACTTTAAAATATATTATTTTATTCTTATTATTTTTTAAACTTTTACCAAAGAGCTGTATTTCCTGTAATGTTTTTTTGATCGTAAAATTCTTTACTTTTCAAATATCTTACTAAACCCTAGACTTTAATGGGCAACGAATCTTCGTAGAACCTACAAACCTAACTTACCGTTTAATAGTCGAGTAATTCGATCGATGACTCGACGATTCCGTCCGCCCACGGTAATTACGGATCGTCCCGTCGTCCATCTCGATATTTTTCTTTAATTTCACTTAAAAATATACTATGCTTATTATTTTTTATAAAATATTAATATTTTATTCTTATTATTTGAAAAAACCTTTACCAAAAAGCCGTATTTCCTATAATGTTTTTTTGCTCGTAAAATTCTTTACTTTTCAAATATCTTACTAAACCCTAGACTTTAATGGGCAACGAATCTTCGTAAAACCTACAAGCCTAATTTACCGTTTAATAGTCGAGTAATTCGATCGATGACTCGACGATTTTGCCCGCTCACCGTAATTACGAATCGTTTCGTCGTGGCTCTCGATATTCTCTTCCGGCTGATCGATCAGTCGTAAAGATCTCGAGCGTGGATGATTTCCAGCTCTGCATCTTCGATAGGGCCCGAGCGCGTTATCGATCTAGGCGACGCGCGGCCCGGCCGGACCGAACGGTCTCTTTAAGTCCGGCCCTTTTTATCCGGTAACGCTGGGCCGCCGGACAGCGTTACGGCGGGACGTCCCACGCGTGCCGCGCCAGAAACCAATGACACGGCTATTCGCTAGAAAGATGACTAATGGTCCGGCCACCGAGCCGGCTCGGCTCTTCGTCGTCTCGCCGCCTCGACGGACCTACATCTTCGGCTCCGAAGATCTCTTCCGCCGTGGCCGCTCGCAGGCATCGAGAACCGGTACGGATCGCTCAAAGACACCTACGACCTTTTTCCTGTGCTCTTTCCTGTGCTCCCTCGTTCGCTCCGGGACTCGGTTCGGAGTGTCGGAGCCGGCTCGACCCACTTCGATCGCTTGCCGATTTCTTCCGCGATTCCGGAGACTTGTTTTCTTTCGGAGCGGCCGACCGACGAAACTATCGGGAAAATCGGGACCGGGCTGGGCAATCGCGTCGGTGAGATTCTGGCGTATCGATTTCGGTACAAAGAAGCCCAAAAATATTCACCCCTGGCAAAGCTACAGCGCGACGAAGATGGAGGTGCGCGAAAAATCTCTGAACTCCTCGGCATCGCGAAATCTTTATTTATTTTTTTATTTTTTTATTTTTTTTGTTATAGTAAAAGAAATTTATTGAGAATGCTGTTCACTTATGCGGCTATCATTTTATACTAGTTTTATACGTGAGGATTATTATACACATTGACAAAGGACCATTGACTTGAGTCTTTCAGTCCGAGATTTTCTTTGGTATTAGGAAGGTTGTTTTTTTTACCTTTCTTTATATATAGTTTTTATTTACCGCGCCTTATTGGTATTAAAAAAAATTAAGGATTAAAAAATGTGTAGGTTTTATTCCGCGCTTCTAACGTTGGCCATTGATTCTAATTGTTGATAAATCGCGATATGTTACATAATATGTTGAAGTGGTTAAGTACTTAGTGGTTTAACTTCTTTTTCACGCGTATGGAGATTCAAATACATCGATTGGTTACTAATGCATTGTTCTTTAATTCAAAGAGGTGTATTACTTATGACCCTCCGTGGTCAAAGGGTTAATATTATCGATTCGGTTCACAGCAATTTATTTTTTATTTTTTTTAAGACCTTGATCTTTTACCTATGGAGGTGATTCCAGTAGTTTTATATAAAAGTGTATTTGGGCGGTTTTGAAGAGGGTTGTTGAAGCAGCTTCCAGCTATTCTAAATTTATCATTCCGTTTTCATATTTTTCAAGCCTCTCACAGTTGAGAAACACTCCATATTCGATGATTAGTATGCACATTGCTTTTACAAATTTCGGTCAGCTTGCAAAATTTCCCATCGTTTTTACACTTTTTACATTGTTCTTTTTACATTGATAGTTTTTACATTTTTACATTGTATTTAGAAAAAAAAAATACATCATCAGGAATAAACAAATATCTGCAGCGAATGCTCGCTGAATCTCCGCGGAATCTCTTTTTCCTCCGTGATTATCGGTACGCGCAGGAGAGGCTGTGTATACTCGTTCCGAGAAAAATTTACGATCGCCTGCCTCGCGGTAGTTCGCGAAAGGATCGTAAAGTATCCGCGAAACGACAATGCCGTGAGAGTCTCGAGTCTCGCGAATCGGCAATAAGAGGGGGGGGGGGGGGGGGTTCGGGGGAGGGGGAGGGGGTGAGGGGTGGTCGGAGTGGGAGGTTTTCGATAATGACATCGCAGACAGCCTGTCTCTGTCCGACGTCGGGCGTCTGTTCGTCCCGCGGTTTGCCGACGTGCCGCGAGCAAACCAACGGTTGCGCAATCGTTTCCAGCTTGTCGCCCGTGAGATAGAGAGGCGCGCACGTACACTGTATTGTTTGCGCGACTGTGTGCGTGGGTTTAAGCTCGCTGACTCAGGCGCGTGAAACGCAACGCGGGTGTCCACTTTCGATACGATAGGCACACAAGTAGTACACATTACCTACTGTACCACTAATATTAGATCTACCGTAAAGGAAGAAAACAAAAAAATAGCCACCTAGAGGTGTGTGTCATGCACGGCGAGGGTGGCGACGTAAAAGCTCGAGCGGTGTCGCCGCTTCGAGGAATCTCGTTATCTCCGAGTCGTTAAGTCAGCGGCAGAGTCGGACAATTTTATTTTTTAATTTTATTCTATTTTTTTTTTTTTTTGTCACTTGGAATGCGCGGACATTCGTGTAAGTCGCTCGTTTTCGGTACTCGAGTATGCACCGGAAGCTCGTACCGCAGTTTTTGATGAATTCCGAGAAAACGGGCGATTCTATGAGTAACATGCGGAGGACCTTTTTTGTCGGGCGTTTCGAGCTCTAAAAAAAAGGCCTCTTGCGAAAAGCGTCCCGGAGGAACCGTTCGCGAGTTCAAGGCCCGCGAAGGATTACCTCTTATCACTGCGGTTCCTTATTACGCGGTCGAAAGACACGTGGCTATTTTTTTTTTTTTTTTTTTTTTTTTTTTTTACTATCATCAGCTTCATGGAGTCAGCCGAAGTGCTGATGTTTGCATGTACACATTGGACTGTGTGTAACGTGTACTAATCTCTCGTAATCCGCGACTGGCGGTGAGCAAGACTCACCAGTTTGCACCGGAAGCTCTTGCCGCGGTTCGTACCGCAGTTTTTAATGAATTCCGTGAAAACCGACGATTCTATGAGTAACATGCACAGGACCTTTTTTATCGAGCGCATCGTCCTCTAAAAAAAAGACCTCTTGCGAAAATCGTCCCGGATGAACCGTTTGCGAGTTAAAAGCTCCCAAAGAATTACCTCTTATCACCGCCGTTCCTCATTCCGCGCTTGAGAGACACTTTGCTATTTCATTTTATTTATTTTTCTTACTATCGCCAGAGTCATCGAAGCGGCCGAAGTGCTGATCTATTCATACATACACGGTACAGTGTATACGTGTACTAATCTCCGGCAATCCGCGATCGTCGGTAAGCAAGGCTTACCAATTTGCACCGGAAGTTTGGACCGCGTTTCGTATCACAGTTTGTACCACAGTTTTTAATAAATTCCGAGAAAACCGTCGATTCTATGAGTAACATGCACAGGACCTTTTTTATCAAGCGCATCGTCCGCTAAAAAAAAGACCTCTTGCGAAAATCGCCCCGGATGAACCGTTTGCGAGATAAAAGCTCCCAAAGAATTACCTCTTATCACCGCCGTTCCTCATTCCGCGCTTGAGAGACACTTTGCTATTTCGTTTTATTTTTTTCTTACTATCGCCAGAGTCATCGAAGCGGCCGAAGTGCTGATCTATTCATACATACACGGTACAGTGTATACGTGTACTAATCTCTGGTAATCCGCGATCGTAGGTGAGCAAGGCTTACCCGTGGCAAGCGCAGCACGAATCGTCAGGACCGAGAGTACGAACTCGGCCGCGTAGCCCAAGCGTGTACACGCGGGGCGGCACTACTTGTATTTATTATCAGTTACTGAGTCAGCTCGGCCGCAAGGGGCACCGGCGACGTTTCGCAATCCTTTGTCTTATTATTTCGTCGATTTTTATTACACCGCGAATAGGAGAGCTCGTTCCCGCTCTTGGCCACGGAGATACGATCTGACGAAATCTGCTTGCAACAGCACAAGCTCCCGAGTCGCTCGGTTTTACGGACTTCACCGCGGGCCGGCTCTGACCGACAGGATGGGAGGACTCTTCGGTTGGAGAGCGCAAAAAAATTAAGCCCTTCGCGCCAGCAATTATTTCTACTCTTCAATTTTTTTTTTTTTTTCATCCCACAAACGTTTTTGTTTTCTGAAGTGGAATCCGTAATGCTGAACGATTTACGACGAGTCGGTGCTCATTCCGTGCGCTGAAAGATGTACGAACGATCGATTCAAGGATTTAAAATTATTTATTGATGAGTCAATAAATAATTTTTTTATCGAATACATTTTGCGCTGATTGTACTTAGAAACAAAACTACGTAAAAACTTGCAGCGAGATAGGATAGTCGAATGAGTCATCGTCGGTTTGCAGTTTTTGTAAAATATACAAACGGTAATAAAAAAAATAAATAAAGAAGAAAACGCGGGAGGTTGGAAAATTACAACGATGACGCTCGCGCGGAGGCTCGAGCGGCAACTATAATTAATACTCGGTACGTTTGTGTGTGTGCCTCGGGCGGAGAGTGCATACAGTTTCACGGAAGGGAAAAACGATGCAAAAAAAAGCAGGGAAATAATAACAGGCTCGTTATACCAATTACCGTTTTACTCGTATCGATGAATAATTAAATGAGCAATGAGTAGTGTACTTGCAGCGCGTGATCACGGGTTGTCGACTTGTATAGGTAATTGTCGCGAACTTCAAGTGTCGAATCGCGAATGTATTTTTCCTTCCGGTTCGCTCGATGAGTTCGCGATAAGTTTTCCCCGCAAAGTTTCTCCAAAGTGGAATACCTTAAATTCCTCAGATTTCGATGAGTCACGGCTCATTTTTTTCGTCGCCGAATTCTCCGCAATCTTGCCAAGTTGGATTTTCCGTTTGGCACCTCGACGGGTTTCTTCCCATCGAAAGCCCATCGAAACCCATCGAAAAAGAACGTGCGGATCGAGATAGAGGTTCTTTTCGTTAGGCGCTTCGTATCGCAATTTCGTCGATGTATCAAATTCCATTCAGCAGAAAGGCTCGTTACAATCGAAATATCATTTTGTTTTTCTAAAGGCACTCTCCGCGAAAAGATCGATGCAAATTTTCGAAGAAATCATTTTCATTTCAATGACATTTCGATTGTGACGATACGTTTTGCTGAATGGAATTTGATACATCGACGAATGAAAAGAAGCTCTATCTCGATCCGCACGTTCTTGTTTTTTTAACTGCAACGATGTCGCGCAACATAACGAGGACTCTCCGCGTAAACACTTTGACATCGTAACCACGACCCGCAGATCGATAAACACTATCGCTTCCTCGTCACGCGCCTCCCTTTTCCCATCGTCGCAGCAATTTTTCAATGAAATGATATGTAAATAAAAAAAAATATTGACACGTGGCCATACGATCTTGAACGTTTGACATCAAGTTACAGAATTTACTATGAGCCGTTTCATCATGCGAAAACTACGCTGCAACGTTATGTCACTTATTTCCCAAAAAGTCTTTCCCTTGTAGATCAATTGCCATTGCCATTGCCATTGCCATTGCCATTGCCATTGCCATTGCCATTGCCATTGCCATTGCCATTGCCATTGCCATTGCCATTGCCATTGCCATTGCCATTGCCATTGCCATTGCCATTGCCATTGCCATTGCCATTGCCATTGCCATTGCCATTGCCATTGCCATTGCCATTGCCATTGCCATTGCCATTGCCATTGCCATTGCCATTGCCATTGCCATTGCCATTGCCATTGCCATTGCCATTGCCATTGCCATTGCCATTGCCATTGCCATTGCCATTGCCATTGCCATTGCCATTGCCATTGCCATTGCCATTGCCATTGCCATTGCCATTGCCATTGCCATTGCCATTGCCATTGCCATTGCCATTGCCATTGCCATTGCCATTGCCATTGCCATTGCCAAAAAATCATATCGGCGGCTCGGATGCGACCAATGTCGGTACGAAAGCGGTTACATTGAATATCAAAGTTCAGTGCCGCGCGCGCGATCTCGCCGATCGGTGGAAAAACTTCGACGAGCTGCATACAATACGGCGACGAGTTACGTGACCGTCGGCACGTGTATGTTTTTACTCGATATACTATACAGCTGCGCGACTTTGTAGCGTTAGCAATTTTCTCTCCGATCTCGCGAATTAACCAATAACGACTTTCGTCGTAAAAAAAAAGAAACAATGTTGCACGATATATACGCAACCGTAACGATCGAACGTATCGGTGGAACGATCTTGATGCTTATCAGCGACAGAATTTCATGGTAAAGATAAGTATCCTAGATTGTTGAACACGGAGAGCTCGAGGATACTTTCCTGCATCGCGGTTCGCGGACGACCATTCTTGAATAAAATTGACGTCGATTAGCGCCGAATCAGATGCTCGATTACCGATCGATCTGCGACCAGGCAGAACAATTCTTGGAATTGTTCGAACTGCAATGAAATACGGTTTAAAAAATCGGAAAAAATTCTGAGAGGCACCCTGAGGTGTAGTTTCTTGACGGATCGAGAAAACAATTCATTACGATAATCCGCGTTGATATTGCAGCAAGCGAATCGTGAAGTTGGGAGGGTCAAAGTCAGAACGCGACACGGAGAAAATGGTTTTGTTACTCCGACAAAATTTGGATCGTTAATAATTTATCGTTGAGCAGAAAGAAGATTTGCGGTGCTACAGCGAAACGATTCGCTGTCCCGAAAAAAATTATTTCTTCTCGCTGAACAGAAAGAAGATTTGCTGTCCCAAAGAAAATAATTTATTGTCGCTGCATTACCTAAATAAATTGGTTACGGCAACAAATTTTCCGCTGTCCCGAAAAAATTATTTCTTCTCGCTGGACAGAAAGAAGATTTGCTGTTCCAAAGAAAATAATTTCTTGTCGCTGCATTACCAAAATAAATTAGTTGCGACAACAAATTTTCCGCTGTGCCAACATTTTTTTTTTCTCCGCGAATGCACGACCGTTTCGCAGCTCCAGCTGACCAGGCCATTTGCATGTAATTGCTTTCCGCAAATCCACCTACTCTCCCGCCGTGCACTCCACCGCACGGTGCGCAGTCCAGCCGCGTTTAATGCGCGTAAGCTCGTTTCGATAAAGAAGCAATTACCAGTCTTCGCCCACACGAGCCGACGCTAATGCGCTTCCGAACACGCTCTACCCTCGATTAGAAAAGAGTCAGCGACTGATCTAAATGACCTCCAACAGCTCGTTTCGACAATCCTCACTCACACGCGGAAGAATACAAAGTGCGCGGCAAAAAAAAAATGCATTAACCAAACCAATTCCGACGAAGCGGACGTCAGGTTCGCTGGGGTATAATTTGGACTTTTGTCGAAAGAGACACGCGACTCTCTAAAATTCGCTTCGATAAGAGCACGTGCACCTCGCCACGTAGCAGAACGCGCGAAAAATACATTAGTCATCAATTTCGACGAATACAATTACGAGTTTCCCGGTATAATTCGCGACTTTTCTGTTTCCCGCTTGTGCTTTATAATTTATTTATCTTTCTTATGGAGGCGGGCGATCGATATTTACCTGGTAAATAACGAAATTATGAAAATACGATTTTCAGTGATTTTTCAACAGACCGTACATTTGAAAAGTAAGGAGTCCTCGCGGTTGCTTTAGCTTCCTCGCGTTCACGGCGTCCTCAGCCCTGCCTTATCGATATATTGATATTGCTATTTAGCGGTATATCGATATTGACATTTATCGATATATCGATATTGCACGGCGAAAAATAGTTCTGTTTCTCTAACAAAATGTAGATCGTTAATAATTTGTTGCTGTGGCAGCAAAAATATTTGGCTGCTCAAGCAAAATATTTGCTGCCACAGCAAAATATTTTGTTGTCCCTATGTTAAAAAGGTAAATGAGTTGTGGTAATAAAATTCTTGCTGTCCCAACAATTTTTTTTTCTCCGTGTGCTATTAATCGGTATATCGATATTGACATTTATCGATATATAGACATTGACATTGCAGATATATCGATATTACCATTTGCAGGTGTATCGATATTGCCATTTGCAGATATATCGAATCGATAGGAATTTTTTAAATCGATATCTCGATACATCGATATAAAGGCTTGGAAGCCATTTATCAACAGTGAATTGTAAACTCGATCGTGTTTAGTTCATCCGGTACTCGGTTTGCATTTGGTTGCCCGGCTCGTGTTTCTGCCTCGTCAAGCATCAATTGCAGCTGGTACGAGAGAGATTCGCACAACTCCCCCCTCGACCAGCATCGAGAGAGCGTTGGCACATTACCGTTATCTTTGACGTTCCTGGAAACGCACGGAGAGCCTGGCGAGGTCGTAATACCATTTTTTTTCCGGCCCTCTCTCTCTGTCTCTCAATCTCGCTCGATGATAAATCTACGAGCTCGCTACCCGCGAGTGACGTACGTTTTCATGAGCCACAACGCAGGCTACGAGGAGGAAAAATTGTGGCCCGTATAACTATAATTCTACAGAGTCAATAAGTGTACTCGTATTATTAACTCCGATACAGTAGGTACATCGACGCATGCGCGTTACGATACGAACTCTTTTCAATAACCAAATATTCCCTGACGCTTTCCACACATTGCGCAAAGTTTTCGAGGTATCTCCGGTTAATGTGCTTTTTTTCTTTTCTTTAAACTCTCTTCTTCAATGTCAATTACAGCGGTTGAAACGAATATAAAAAAGGTAAAATTATGAATTTCTCTGGGGAAAATTCATTGTAATTTCCAGCCAATCGACTAACAAATTTTGTGTTTTTTCAGATTAAAAAACTCATTTTGTGCTCTTACGTAAATGATATTGTAATAATGATTGTTTCGAAGGTCGAAGATTATCAAAATCTCGTTGCAGTTGAACTTTTTCTTTTTCTTTAATATTAATTGCTCTTGTTAAAACAGATGCGTGGGTACAATTATCAATTTCACTAGTGGAAATTTATTGTAATTTCAAGGCAATCGACTAACAAATTGTGTGTTTTCAGTAAACAAAAAAACCAACAAAAAAAAACGCATTTTGTACCCTTACATAAATTATATAGTAATAATGATTGTTAGGAACGTCGAAGATGATCAAAATCTCGTTGCAGTCAAACATTTTTTTCTCTTTAACCTTTTTTTGTTTAATATTAATTGCTCTCGTTGAAACAAATATGTGGCCAAAATGATAAATTTCACCAGTGGAAATTTATTGCAATTTCAAGTCAATCGACTAAGAAATTTTACGTTTTTCAGTAAAAAAAAAAAAAAAAAAAAAAAAAAAAAAAAAAAAACTCTGTACTCTTACATAAATGATATAGTAATAACGATTGTTCCGAAGGTCGAAGATTATCAAAATCTCGTTGCAGTTGAACATTTTTTTTAAATTTTTTTATTATCTTACTCGGGTATCGGTCTCTTTGCTCTTGTCGTCGTTATGTACTACTTATCTGCACCGTTGTTTTCGGTGTTGCGCGCGCGTTCGATACGTTCGAGGTTTTTAACCCCGGCAAACTGTGCGCTGCACTGTGTCCCTACAGCGTCGCGTCTGATGCGTCGAGGAGCGTAATCAAGCTCGAAGGGGACACGCCACCAGTCGCCCGATATAATCGACAAATTGTTGGGTCAGTTCACTCCCGCCTGGTCCCCTCGCTTATCCTCAGTTATTTATTATTATTATTATTATTATTATTTCAACTTTCTCGCGGATCGAGCGCGCTGTCGACGGTTACACCTCGTTGCGCAATTTCATCATCTTGCGGTTTATCGTAAATTTATCAATTTCAATTTCTTTTCTTTTTTTCGTTCGGTGAAACAAGTTTTTTTGTTGCAACATTTTCTAGAAAAATGTTAACCCTTTCAATTCATCCGAAAAATATTAAATTGGAAATTCATCCGTCATCCCTTGACCGTTTCATTTTGAACATTAACCCTCGCGACTTGATCCTTGACTCTCCGAATTGAACCATTAATCCTTTCGTGTTAACCCTTCAATAAAAGAGGGTTACATTTTTTATTTTCGCTAATCCCAATTTCCGCACGATTTTCGACATTATCTGCGATGAATATTTATCAGTTTCAATTTTTTTCACTGAGCTATACTAGTTTTTGCGGACTTTTAACCACCACGATTGCCCTCGACCACGCGACATCTCGCAAAATTCTAACCCTTTCAATTTCTGTAAAATTCACTCCTCAACCTTCGACACTTCAATTTCGAACATTAACCCTCGCAACTTGAACCCTCAATCTCCAAATCGCACCATCCCTTCAAGAAAACATGCTTAATTTTTTAAATGTAAAACTCATGCATGAAAAGCGCTACTTAGCGTGCCTGCCGAGAGTGGCGTAAGTGGCGCTTTGCAGCCACGAGTGTTCTAAATTCCCGGCGCATGCGCACTTCGGCTCCTTTGCGTGCGATTTACTTTTGCGCATGCGCAGTTCGACTTCTGTGCGTGCGAATTTTTTTTGCGTGCGATTTTTGGAAATTATTGCACGCTGCTCGCAGCGCCACAATCAGCAGGCACGGAGTAGCGCGGAGAGGAAGTCAGAGGGGGGTTCAATAATAGGGTCAGGGGGGTCAATAATAGGGTCCGGGGGGTCAATAATAGGGTCAGGGGTCAATAATAGGGTCAGGGGGCAAATAATAATAATAGGGACATGAAGTTGGTTAAAAATGGAACCGTAATAGTGTGGCTTAGAATTGTAAGGGCATACGTCTTTTAAAGGACTTAGAATAATAAAGGCTTAAGTCCATCAAGGGGTGCGAGCGCGCGAGCCCCGAGCCCCCCTAGTATCTCTATATATAGGCCCTTACATATACTTTTTATTATTATTATTATTATTTTTATTTTTTTTATTTTTTTTTAAGCTCGGTCGTCTGCTTCACGTGGGTTATCATTATTTCCGCCATATGCCTCCAATTAATTTGTTACGGTACCCGGCATAACTCAACGCGCGACGATAACTCTCGTCGCGTTGGTAGCGGCAATAAATTCGCTATTGCCGTCGAGAGACCGCGAGCGCGCCGCCGCGCGACCGACAAGGGGGAGGGGATTTCATCGGCTCTCTGTCCACTGGCGTTGATTTTTGCTCGTACGAGCGTGCGCGCTCCCCGATTATGTCTCGTTCGTGTACGCGACCGGCCGAGAGCTGTACAATTTTCTTATCAGCCGAACGCACACACACGCACCTATCGGCGGAGCTACTCGCGAATTAAAACTATCGTCGCGAGTGTGTCGTCGGATATCCCATCGCGAACGCGTAATTGCGATAAAACGCTTTGAATCCGCGCTCGTCGCTGTCAGAGACGACCCGATGCGTTCGCTGCGCACGTTTTATTTATGCGCAGATCGCACGAGGAAAAAATAAACAAATATAAGCGTTTCAAAATGTTTTGAAAATCGAGAACTTTCGGTCCCGGGACGGAGCGAAATTTCACCCCGGTGAATTAAGTGCGGCTGGGCTCTTTGGTTGGCGCTGGAAACGATCCGATGGCAGTTTTGGCCGATCGTCAAATGGAACACCGACAATTGCTGATTTTTTTTTTTTTTTCTTTTTTTTCTTGTCATTTATTTAGCAAAGAAAGACAATAGTTTTTCTTTGCTAAATAAATGAATGAACCTCAATGATTTGTTGTAATCTCTAAATAGTATTTTCCATCCTTTGACCTTTTTGTTAATAATCAGTAACCATTTTCATTTGATAATCGTTAATCATTTTTTAATAATCATTAATTTTGGCCGATCGAGAAATGGCACTGGCTACAAAATTTTTTAAATATTTTTTTCTTGTTTATTCTTTGTTTTTTATTTAGATCGTTATTCGATCGACATTGAACTGTAAATCGGTAAAACTTTCTCTTCGAAAGAAGGTGTGCAAATAAAAAAAAAACTGCACTGTCCTTCGATTGAGCGATTCGCTGGATCCGCTCTTGAGCTCTCGTTCGGTCCCGCGTATTATAAATTACGACGAAACAGTGAGTTTCGGGCCCGCCCAACGGGCCGATTTCGCATGTAAGCCGCGTCTCAGACACACCGAATATAATCAACGGCACAGGACCGTGGAATTCATAAATTCACGGACGAACTTTTTTAGTCGGCGACGAGGGCGAAGTAGGCGCGTCGCTGATAATTTCGTAGGCGAGAATAAAGATCCTCGTCGATTAGTGAGAATAACGCGCGCGCGCGCGCGTGAAACTCTCGTCTATATCGCTGAATGTATAACTATATAATTTATGTACCGTCGAGTTTTGCGACGAACAAACGAATCATCGCCATCCGGTCTGTCTGGGGAAACTACTATTTTGACGTGTCTCGTCAGAATAGTAGTTATTTGTCACGAATATACACATGTATATATATGTGTACATCTTTTTCCGACCAAGAATCAAAAGGGCGCAAGTCCCGTACAAAAGTAAGCGAATTACGCCCCTTTGGTTCTCGAGCGCTCGCCGAGTGTTCGGAAAATGTTTGGATTAAAGTAATTAAAGCAATTTAATCAGGTCGAGTAATGCGTCTCAATTAATTCCAAACGGAAACAATATCAGTTGCACGTGGATTCATTTATTGCGGACATTGGACCATTTTTTTTACCCCTTAACGGTTGATAAATTTTTTTTTAATTTTGCGTATAGTTTTGCTGGAGCGAGCAAAAAGGAAAGCGATGCATATTGTGTTGTAAAGTATACACGTATGTATATAATATATATTTTCTTATGACCAAGAATCAAAAGGACTCAAGTCCCGTGTTAAAGTGCGTTACTTCCGCCCTTTTGATTCTTGAGCATCCGTCGAGTGTTAGGAAATGTCTGGATTTAAGTAATTTAATAGAGTGGAATAACTCGTCATAATTAATTTTATATGGAAACAACATCAGCTGCACTTGGATTCATTTATTGCGGACATTGGACCATTTTTTTTACCCTTTACCGGTTGATAAATTTTTTTTTAATTTTGCGTATAGTTTTGCCAGAGCGAGCGAAAAGGAACGCAATGCATATTGTGTCGTAAAGTATACACGTATGCATGTAATATATATTTTCTTACGATCAAGAATCAAAAGGACTCATGTCCCGTGTTAAAGTGCGCTACTTCCGCCCTTTTGATTCTTGAGCATCCGTCGAGTGTTAGGAAATGTCTGGATTTAAGTAATTTAATACAGTGGAAATTTAATTAATTTTATATGGAAACAACATCAGTTGCACGTGGATTCATTTATTGCGGACATTGGACCATTTTTTTTACCCCTTACCGGTTAATAAAATTAAAAAAAAATTTGCGTAGAGTTTTGCCGGAGCGAGCAGAAAGGCGATGCATATTGTGTCGGAATGGACGGGCGAGCGCGCGCGCGACCGCAGCAATTAAAACATTCACGTCCGGGCGGCCGAGTCCCGGAGAGTGTAAAGCCGGAGGGACTGCAATTCGTGATGTGAGGTCATTCCGAGAAGTCTGTCTGTGAACCCGGGGATATCGCACGTTGGCTAGCGAAAGATACGAACCGGCCGGCTCGCGACGAGAGAGTTTCGTTATCGCAATCGCTTCGCTGACTTTCGATATTTAAGTTTTAATTTAATTTTTTTTTTTCATTATAATTTTTTTTTTTTTTTCGCGCGAGTAATTAAAGCACGAATGTGTGAGATCACTATTTACCTTGACTAATGCCGGATGTGTCGACCAAACTTCGGATTTTCCCACCAGATAAAAAAAAATACACGTATATATAATTATGTATGTATGTGTATATTCATTGGAACGAAGAGAAGCGCGAACTTGATAAGAGATAATTTCGGCGTACGCCGAATTGTATTTGTTATTTTCACCGCTCCAAAAAAATATTCCTCAGAAAACGTGTCGGATAATTAACTTACGATATTCCGAGGAATTTTTAACTGTGAACAGCTTTTGTTTTTTTAACGGGGAGGAATATAGTCGTAGCAGAATAATACTGTGTTTGTCGTTGGCCGTTGCGAGTCGTTCGATTTTTCTAATCCTTCACTACTCGGACAGAACGCCTTGAAATTTTCTATGATCGCCGAGCTATTTCATAATTCATAATTGAGTGGCCGAACGGTCACAGTCGAGGCTCCGAGAGATTTCGCTCGGCGAGAGACGCTGCCGATTGCAGTCTGGAAGCATCGACGCCAACGTAATTTTGTTTTCAAATTTTTAACAACCATTTTTTTACGATAAAATAATAATTTTTCGATATAAAAAAAGTACGAAGAAAATGACACCATTATTATTATTATTATTATTATTTTCGTTTTACCAACCTTTTTTTTCAAGAATATTATGTTTTGTTTTGTTTTTTTTTTCATCGATTCAAAAAAATCCACTCCACAGACATGGCTCTTTATAAGGAACAGTTCTTTTTTTCTATCGGTTTAAAAAGTCGATTCCACAAATATGACGCCGATCACAGTCCGAAGGAAACGACATGTTAATAAAAAAAATTTACCAACCATTTATCCAAGAATTTATTTCATTTTTTTCTTTCTATTCAAAAAGTCCACTCCACAGACATGGCTCTCTATAACGAACATCTTTCCACAAAAAAAACAGTTCTTTTTTTCTATCGGTTTAAAGAGTCGATTCCACAAATATGACGCCGATCACAGTCCGAAGGAAACGACGACATGTTAATAAAAAAAATTTACCAACCATTTATCCAAGAATTTATTTCATTTTTTTCTTTCTATTCAAAAAGTCCACTCCACAGACATGGCTCTCTATAACGAACATCTTTCCACAAAAAAAACAGTTCTTTTTTTCTATCGGTTTAAAGAGTCGATTCCACAAATATGACGCCGATCACAGTCCGAAGGAAACGACGACATGTTAATAAAAAAAATTTACCAACCATTTATCCAAGAATTTATTTCATTTTTTTTCTTTCTATTCAAAAAGTCCACTCCACAGACATGGCTCTCTATAAGAAACATCTTTCCACAAAAAAAACAGTTCTTTTTTTTTCTATCGGTTTAAAGAGTCGATTCCACAAATATGACGCCGATTACAGTACGAAGGAAACGACGCCACTCTTGCTGTCGTTTTTTTTTTTTTTATTTTTACCACCAATTGTCCCAAGACAATAAAATGTTATTTCTTTTCAATGAAAAAACCCCATTCCCCAGACACGACTCTTTATAAGAAAGGAAGTAACAATTAGCGACGTCCATAATGCCCGAACGGAATAAACTTAACGCCCACAGCCTTGAAATCGTTTCGCTACGACGACGACGACGGCCGAGAGGCTTCAGCCATTTCGTTTCTCGATAAAGAATAAAGAAAAACAAAAGCGAAACAAAAGAAAAGAATAAGGAATGAGCGACCCCCTAGCAGCAGCGCAGGCAGCAGCAGCCTTCGAATTCCCGACGATATATCAGAGCTACCGATACGAATTTGCATTCCCGATACGAGAGAGGCTCTCGCGGTGAGCGCGTATCGCCCGCACCGGAAGTAGTATGTTCGCGAACGTGACCGCGGCGAGTAAAAACAATACGCGAGAGAAGGAGAGCCGACGAGACGTTCGAGGCTATGCCTATAAAACCAGCTATGCAGTTCAGCTCCGCGCCGTGGCCCGGACTTTATGTTTTCGATCCGAGAAAGCATTTTTTTTTTATTTTTTGCCTTTTTTTTGTTGTTTCTTTTTTTTAAACGAGTCCGACGACAGCGAAGCTCGAGCTGCGATAAGCGAGAGAAGTGACGTATGCGAAACCGGAATCGCGACTAGAACGGACCGGACTGGAAACGATGATGTAGATGAACGCATTTATTTAAATAGAATGTTAATCGCACGGCGAGGCTACAGTCCGGACCTCCCAGATAGACATCATTTTTTTTGTTTTTTTTTTTTTTTTTGAGAGAAAATATGCAAATGTTTTAATCTTCTTTAAAATTAAAAATCTTTTTTATTTTGTTTTTGTTTTTTTTTTTTTTTTTTTTTAGGCGACGTGAATTAATATTATTGGAGCACGGGTAAAGTTCCGTCCTGTTCTCTTTTTAACATACGGGACTTACATCTCGCATTTAACGACTGTAAGGAGAAAGACTTTACTTAGTAAATAGTGAACTAATAAAGTTTAAAATTCTATTTAAATAGATAGTCTAAGTAGACTATGAAATAAAGAGAGACTATTTATTAAAATAGAATCTTCATTGCTCGGCGAGCCTACAAACTCGACCTCCCAGATAGACATAATTTATTGAGCCAAAATATGCAAATGATTTAATGTATCTTTAATAAAAAAAAAAAAATCGCTTATTTTTTTACGCGGCGAGAATTAATACTACAGTAGCGCGGGGCCAAGTTCCGTCCTGTTCTCCTTTTCCCATACGGCCCTTGCATCTCGCATTTAACGCCGGTAAGGAGAGAGACTGTCCCTCTCCTTCCTGAGCCCAGGCCTTCCCATTTCCTGTGAATCTTTCGGTGGCCCGGACACGTCTGTGTACGCCTTTGAGACGAAAAAAAAAAAAAAAAAAAAATTGGAATGGGTAGGACAGGACGGAGTGAGAAACTGCGAAACCAGAGAAACATTGAGCCCGAGTCTGAGCGACCCTCTATCCGGTCCGAGTAGAAAGCTCGAAGGCGACACGCACCCGTCGCGACCGCAAACGGCTCACGCACACGCGCCCGCCCCGGCCCTTTAAATCCCCTTGCAATACACCGTCGAACGGCGAGCCAGCCTGTGAGAGTTATCCTCGACTCGTCGCGCTGCGGTTCGCGCTCACCGGGACATTTAAACTTTAAAGGGACGGCGGACGGAGGGCGGGCGAGGAAGATCGCCAATGCGCCTGGGAGAATTTTTCTCGGCGAGCAATTTTTCGCTACACTAATTTTTTCGGACATTGACGAAGGGATTTTGGGCTCAAAAATTTAGCTCACGTAATGGCACAGTGGGAAAAGTGTTTGTTTGATGTTAACTAATCTTTTGTTGCATATTGCCTAATGAATATTTATTTATTGTTAACACATTTTTTTCTGTTATATATAGCTTAATTTTTTTATTACTGAATTGTTTAACAGTTTTTTATTTGGATCGGTTAAGTTTTATTTGCCTCAACCGGAATTCGTTAACAATGAACGAATATTTCGGACATTTCGGATATTTCGCCAATGCCAAATTTTTCTTCCGTTATCCACTTTATCAGCGACTTAAAATTTAACTGTCGGCCCTGGAATACATTTATTTCCATAAATCCCAACTTTCGCCAAATTTGGACCGGCATTCAGCCCTGGAACACGGTCGATTTCCGATTACTCTCGGCCCGGCTTGACGACCGAATCGGATTTCTTGCCCTCCTTTTCGTCTCCCAAAAATTCCATTTCCTCGATACCTTATTTTTTCCCCCGCCGCTGATCCCGAGAGCCAGCCATCCATTTTTTTTTTTTTTTTTTTTTTCAATTCCGCTTTAAGCTCGCATTTCCAGCGGCGAAAGAGTCCATTGACCAGAAGACCATTTTCATCCGGCTCTCCAGATCGCGTACCTGCCGTCGAAGGAGGATTTCCTCGAAGGTTTCTTCTGGTTCTTCGAATATTTTTTTTTTTTTTTTTTTTTTCATAGCCCCGTCGAGCAAAGCTCGAGCCCGATGGAAATTCGTGTCTGGGCTCAGCGCGCGGAGCCGGTCGACAATGGACCGTGTACAGCGGGTTAGGTTCGGATAGGAAATTTGGGCAGACGAACGGTAACGGCAGGTACGAACCGACGAATCGACAATGGGACCGAGGAAGGGCGCGCAGCATTGTGCCAGATTTCGAGACGAGTCTCGTCAATATCCATCGGAAGTGGAACTTTCGATGGTTCTTCGAATATTTCGCTGACACCGGGAGAGCTTCGCAGCCTCGAGTTTCGAGGCCTCGATTAGGATTAAACTTGTCGCGTCGATGAATGGCGGAGATTATTTTTTTTTTTTTTTTGTCAAAGATTATCTCGCTGGAGAACGTTGCGAAGGAGTGTTTGCACTCGGTTACGGCGATGGCATGGCGAATCCGCGTGGAAAAAAATTGTGAAAGAAAAATTATTTACTTTTTTTTTTTTGTAGACCTTTCGGAACTTATGGTTGTGGAATCTTTCCGGTTTTTGGTGTCGCAAAGGTATCGGAACCGGATTGGATGTTCTTACAATCGATCGCTCAGATCACCCCTTTGGATAATGAATTTCATGGCTCGGACGTCAATCTCCCAATTATACTTAACGATTGTTGGGTTCTATCGGTTTTTTTTTTGTTTTTACCTATAAATAGGTCCAGTTATTTATTCGTGCGAGAAAGACGCGCACAGATGATGCATGCATCTTCATACGTGCGATAGGTTTAACGTATTTAGATTTATTTAACCCAACATTTATAGTTTATGAAACTCCAAATTGTAGGTTTATTAAGCCCAAAAGTTTGAGTTTTCTGAACCCTGAAAAGTTGGGTTCATTAACCCCAAAAATTTGGGTTTATCAAACCCAAAATTTCAGGTTTATTAAATCCAAAAGATTGGGTTTATTAACCCAAAAAGTTTACGTTTATTAAACCCACAAGTTTACGTTTATTAAACCTGAAAATGTAGGTTTATTAAACTCGAAAGTTTGGGTTTATTAATTTTATTCAGGTCACTTAAGTTTACCTTATTATCCAACACGATAGGTTCAAGAAATCGCCGGCCGCTCAGTTCACCCCCTCAGGACCGCGAATTCCATCGCTCGGACCTCTCCCAATTGCTCTCAGCGCTCTTCATGTTCCACCGTCATTCTTGTGGTTGTGTTTTTTAAATACTTTAAATTAAAAAAATGTATCGTTTTTTTTTTTATCTAACTCCCGTCACGCGTATACCCGACGTTTCGCCGACGATAAGCGCATCTGTTATTTATTCGTGCGAGAACGACGCGCATAGATGCTGCATGCAGAACTGAAATCATTATAATCACCACGAAGCCTATAACATACGATAGGTTTATGGATAAACAAGCGGCTAGGTATGACAATGGGGGAGAAGCTCTCATTAGCGACATGCATGCACTTTACTCGAATTGCATCGCGTGTGGGCGATTAATCATAACGATTCGTTGTGCATACACGCAATAGGGAGCAATTACGATTTAGCCGGGTAATTGATGCCCTCCCTCTCTCCCCCTCACGGCCACTCCCCCACCACCCGGGGCGATGTTGACTGGCGCTGTTGCTCGTTGCTCGCTCTCGAAGCTCGTAACCACGATCCACAACTCTGTACACACTCAATAGTGAACTGCCCGCGGCTTTTCGCGCAGAACGACAGGGCTCCGGGCGAAGCTGTACACGTATATATTTCCTTCGCATCCGACGCGTCGCGAATACACTCGACGATTCTATGTAAAATTCATGAAAGGCTTCGCCATCGCCGGTATACCCGCTCGCACTGTTGGCACACATTTATCTCCGTGTTTCGGAAACGACGCGCGGGGCTTCCAGCAGTTAATTTCTCGGACACCGTCGAACGAACAATCAAGAATTCATTAATCGATGAAGTATAGGCGTGAAAGAGAAACACATAAACATTTGGATTCGCCATTCATCCAATTTGCCATTCGTTCTTTTCTCTTCTTTTTCTGAACGCAATACAATTGTACGGCAATACAATAGTACAACTATACAATTATACCGCAATACAATTCTACCGCAATATAATTCTAACGTAATGCAACTATAACAAAATGCAACTGTATCAGAATCCAACTGTATCAGAATCAAGCTCTATCAGAATCCCACTCTATCAGAATCCAACTCTATCAGAATCCAACTCTATCAGAATCCAACTCTATCAGAATCCAACTCTGTCAGAATCCAACTCTATCAGAATCCAACTCTATCAGAATCCAACTCTATCAGAATCCAACTCTATCAGAATCCAACTCTATCAGAATCCAACTCTGTCAGAATCCAACTCTATCAGAATCCAACTCTATAAAAATCCAACTCCATCAAAATCCAACTCCATCAAAATCCAACTCCATCAAAATCCAACTCCATCAAAATCCAACTCCATCAAAATCCAACTCCATCAAAATCCAACTCCATCAAAATCCAACTCCATCAAAATCCAACTCCATCAAAATCCAACTCCATCAAAATCCAACTCCATCAAAATCCAACTCCATCAAAATCCAACTCCATCAAAATCCAACTCCATCAAAATCCAACTCCATCAGAATCCAACTCAACTAGCATGCAACTCTGGACTGAGATAAAAGTTTATTTAATAGTCAAAAATCTTTTGTTCGATACGGCAAAGTACATATTAAACTAAATACAACAATTGTTACGAAAATTGTGCTGATCCAAATACATGCGCCTGGCAGAGATGTGAATGTGCCGGGAAGTAGACGCGACATCGACGCAACCATTTGCGTACATCGATGCGAGGAGACGAATTTATCCGTACACGAGAAATACCTCAATCGCCGTTGGCAATTGACGTCACACGACGGTTTCTTCATTATAAAAATTTGAAGTTATAAACTTCCCGTGCTATTTTAGAAGTACCGGAGCGTGTTGGTACTCCATCGTGCGTTTATAACGAGAGACGCGTGTTCGATGCCGTTTGAACGTATCTGACGAGTCGTGACAAGCCTCATCCGCAGGTACGCACGCAGCCGTTAATGTCATTATCTAGCCGGCGAGTGAGACTCCTCTCGGTACGGGGACAGACTCAAAGAACCAACCTGTAATTATATAGAATATATACTCTGTTACATTGTCATCTTTAAATCACGAGATGAAGGCCTTGGCCGTGCCGACATTGTCGCTATCTCGGGATTCATCATACCGCAAAGTTTTAAGGATGTTTATTAGCTCCGTAAAAAAAATCCGTATTTTCCGAGTGCCGACAGGAAAAATTTCCTGCGGAACGCGGCACTATAATTTTTGACTGTCGCAACGCGACTTCCACGAAACATTGACTGACTACACATTCAGCGCAATGTTGGTCGTTCAACTTGAAGGATAATCAACACGAAGAATCCAAACGCTATCGTCTCTCGGCTTTTCCCCATCGCTGATAGCAATAGTTGATGAACTTGCACAGTAAAAAATAATTTCGTGGAATCTAAATACGAAGTTTCGTTAAAACAATTTTGTTAGATATGTAAGAAACTCGTTTGTTAGGGCTTGAAGAAGCAAACCTGTTCTGTTATTTTCTGCGGCTTTGAACATTTTAGTTTGTACTTTTGTTC
The DNA here is from genome assembly GCA_964017025.1 of Stenichneumon culpator. Classification (NCBI taxonomy): domain Eukaryota; kingdom Metazoa; phylum Arthropoda; class Insecta; order Hymenoptera; family Ichneumonidae; genus Stenichneumon; species Stenichneumon culpator. Next base: position 17,441,046 of record OZ024768.1, on the reverse strand, counting down.
GTAAAACTAGAGCCGGGTGATGCGATCGGAAAATTAATAAGTAGAACATTTTTGACGTTTTTGTTGTAAAAAGTACAAACTTTTTTCTTTTACTCTGTACACAGTAAAAAAAAAATTCGTGGAATCGGAATACAAAGTTTCGTGAAAATAATTTTGTTAAATATGTGGAAAACTTGATTGGTCGGGTTTGAACTTACAAACCTGTATTTTTATTACCGCGTCATTAAAGAATTTTGTTTGTCCTTTGGTTCGTAAAACTAGAGCCAGATGGTGCAATCAGAAAATTAAGAAATAAAAAATTGTGGACGTTTGTGGACAATGAGTTGTAAAAAGTACAAACATTATTTTTCGACCATGATTGAAAAACTAAAATCTCACGGATCCCGAGCTCCATCCTCAACTGATAAATTTGTTAAGCCAACCGACCATTTCCCGCTTACCATTGTTCATAAATGTTCGATTGAATGTAATTGAAAAATTTAATACTGTACTCCTTTCGCAATAATTTTACGCTAACATAATCGACAGTGTAAATAATCTCAGTATTGAGTTTTTATACTTGAAAGAAAATAAATGTTTAAAAACCCCTAAAAATAAATAAAGTGGATCACCGAATGATCTAATATATGACCTATTTGTTAAATTTTAGCATATTGGGACCACTTTTAATAACAAATTTAATTGAAATCAGAATTGGGTTTAAAATTGTTATCTTTTTATTTAATTTTTTTTTATTTCTTCGAGTGCAAAAAACTCAGGTTCGTACATCATTGACACCAGAGCAGATGTACGAGAGTTGAAAGAAACGGTCGCAGAGGCTCGCCGACTGTATTCCGCAAAAATTGATTTATCGACGAAGCGATCACCGCCTTTCCGTATCCGATCGTTCGGATACGACTGTATCCGACTGTACAAACAGACGACGATCGTTATTATTATTGCGCATTATCGGTCAATGCTATTAAAATTCTCAATGATTTTTATTTTCACGATAAAGTCCCGATGAAACTTTCGTTCGTCGGTCGCGATACCATCGAAAATGGTAATAATCGACGGGGTTATTGAATTTATCGGATCTGCACGCGTATAATCGTGCCGCGGATAAAATAGCGCTGCGTCCGCGGGACGCTCAATCAATGCTGTGTGCCTGGCAAATATATATATTTTTTTAACTGCGCGTATAAATGCCGAATGTTATAAAACACATTCGTTGGTCCGTTAAATATCGTGAACGATTTTGTTTTGGTAAACCTCATTTCTGTCCTACATTGATTTCTCGAGCGATACTGCAAAGTCTGAGTTTAGTTAATCTGTGAAAAAAAAAAAAATGCATTTTTTTAACCCCATTTCTGTTCTAATTTGATTTCTCGAACGATACTGCAAAATCTCAATTTTGTTAATCTGTGAAGAAAAAAAAATGAATTTTTTTTAAACCTCATTTCTGTTCTAATTTGATTTCTCAAACGATACTGCAAAATCTCAATTTTGTTAATCTATGAACAGAAAAAATGAATTTTTTTTTAAACCCCATTTCTGTTCTAATTTGATTTCTTGAACGATATTGTAAAATCTCAACTTTGTCAATCTGCGAAAATAAAACGGATTTTTTTTGCAATTAAACGCCAGCAACGGCTTTAACGGGCGATGCTATTAAAATTCTCGATCATTCAATGGTAATAATCGACGGGGTTATTGAATTTATCGTATCTGCACGCGTATAATCGTGCCTCGGATAAAATAGCGCTGCGTCCGCGAGACGCTCAATCAATGCTGTGTGCCTGGTTAATAATTTCTTTTTCATTGAGAGTACAAATGCTGACTGTTATAATTCACCTTCGTTCGTCCGTTGATCAACACGAACGATTTTTTTTTTCAACCTCATATTCGTCCCAGTTTGATTTTTCGAACAATAGTATTAAATCTCAATTTTTTCAATCTGTAAAAAATAATTAAGAATATAAATGCCGAATGTTATAATTCACCTTCGTTCGTCCGTCAATTAACATGAACGATTTTTTTAAACCTCATTTTTGTCCCGGATCGATTTCTCGAACGACATTATAAAATCTCAATTTTTCCCAATCTTGAAAAGAAAATCATAAAAAAAAAAAGAATTAAACGCCAACAACGACCTTAACAGCCATACGAGAGTTCGATGGTCTCGTGGACTGCTGGCAACTGGCGCGGAGTCATCAACCCCGTCGATCGCGCACCCACGTCAGGGGTATGCAAAGTGCACGAGAAAAAAAATATTTTCCATATGGTCATTCCGATGTTTTACATTTTCCGCGGTAATTCCGAGTAAGTGAAAAAAAAAAAAAAAAACAACAACAACTTTGCACCGGTGTTACTGAACGATAACGCTCGACTGACGAAACCCTCCTCGGGTTGATGTACCTCATTATTTTCACAAGTATATAAATTGTACTTAATATATATTTTTTTTATAAAAAAAAAAAAAAAAAAAAAATTCACCCGATTAATCGTTCAATCGTTTTTTATCGACACATGAATGACAGAGGCGAGTCCTTGGGAATTGGAGAGATTCTGTGATTCGGCCGGAGCAACGGAGCAGGGACCGATTAGAGAGCACTCTGCACGCTTTCGATATACATAGTACGACAATCTCGCTCGACTCCAGACCCGATTATAGATAATGACCCGCACCCACGAACACACACGCCGGCGACCAGCGAGCTCGGCTCGCTCGCACGCTCGATTATTTCACACATACGCGCGTGCGACGAGCTAATTGTTATTTTCGTTTGAAAAAAAAATATATCTCTTGCGTGTCGAACAAAATCCCTCCGTGGGATACACAGAGACAGCTGTAGACAATTTGTGAGACATAGCAATCGTCGGCGATAAGCTCGATGCGAAACTACTCGAGACCGGCCTAGAGACAACCTCGGTATGCAATCTTAGCTGCGACCACCAGTGTCATAACTGGAGTCGTTAAAATCAACTATGAGAATTCTATTTTTATTTATTTATTTTTTAATTATTTTATATTATTTTATCATCGTTGCTTAGTTGCGATTGGTATTCTGAGTTACGAGTTTGAAATAGATAAGTAAATTGTTATGTTACAGAAATAATGTGTTGAATGTTTTTGTCATATCCAATAGTAATTTATTACGCGCCGTGCGAAAATTGCAGTTTTTAGGCACGCGTGCGCAAAATCCCATTTTTCACACGCGACAGAAATTTTTTTAACGCCATTGGTATCGTAAATTATGAATTTGTAACGAATGCAGGTGAAATGCTACTCCCTGCTTGCTGATTGTGGCGCTGTACAGCCAGCGTGCGTAAAGTACGAGAAGCGTGCGTAAAGTACGAGAAGCGTGCGTAAAGTGCGAGAAGCGTGCGTAAAGTGCGAGAAGCGTGCGTAACGTAAAATCAGCCCGATGTGCGCATGCGCCGGGCATTTACAGTACACTTAGCTGTAAAGCGCCAATTACGCCACTCTTGGCAGGCTCGAAAAGCACTTTTAATGCATGAATTACACAACAGATTCCAAATCATTAATATTTAAGGTTTTTATGTATTGAAATTTCAGATGGATGGTCAGCTGGAGGCCAATCGGGAGATCAGCTGGAAGGTCAGTGAATTTCAATCACATATATCTAGTTTTTAAATTGTCATTTTTTTTTTATCGAAAAATTATTTACTATTTTCATGAACATTAATGGTGTTTTCAAAGACACGCGTACGTCGAGTTCGCCCATAGAACGAACCGAGAAGAGTTTCTTTTCCGTTCGTTACGCCGCCATGCTGCCTCTCGTAACGATCAAAAGAATTTTTTTTCTTCTCCTTTTTTTCGTTCGAGTAAACACATCGGCAGTCCCGGGAGCAAAAGCGGTTTAGTATTCTCCAGGTTGCAATTGGCATCCGGTTAAACGCTCCTATCGACTCTCGCGGTCGGGTGTATTTTCTTCTCTCGTCTCGTACCCTTCTCGTAACCATCGCACACTCGATGCATCCACGGCATTGTATTCTTTGGGATGACGGACCTTGAAGAACCGTTTGTCGATCGCACCTCGAATGCGATGCGTAGCCCAACTATGCAGAAAAAAATATATATATACAAAACTTCGGACAGCTCTCAGCTCGCCGCGACTCGGCCGATTATTAAATCTTTTCCTTCCAAGAATTTTTGGCAAATTTTGTCCGCACTTTATTCTATTACTTTTTATCAATAAACAAATTCTTTTCTGGTGAATAAGTTATTTAATTCTTCAATTTACCCCTTTCTTAATTGAACAATGTTTTTTTTTCTAAATGCAAGAAATAATTTTTTGTATTTTGAATTTATTTATCTGTTCAATTGAGCAAAATACATATTTTTTAAGTAGTTGCCTCGCCAATGTAGCGAACGTGCTATGCTTGCAGCTGAAAAGTACGATTTTTTTTTCAAATCGGCATCGTCCAAAATTTCACCGTTCGAAAACTTTAAATTTTTCGAGTAAAACGTCGAAGTATCGTTCAACATGAGATTTTTTTTTAATTTTATTCAATTGAACAAAATATATATATTTAAAAATAGTTGCCTCGCTAATGTAGCGAACGCGCTGTGTTTGCAGCGGACAGGTTCGATTGTTTTTCAAATCGGTATCGTTCGAAATTTCACCGTTCGAGAACTTAAAATTTTTCGAGTAAAACGTCGCAGTATCGCTCCACGTTAGAAATTTTTATTTTCGTGATCTCGCGTGCGTCGATTCCCGGAAAGCGCGGGCGCGAGTCGAGCGTTCGATGTACGTAATCGAGTGGGAAATACGTTAGACGAGAGTCGAGATATATAAACGATGAGCGGAGGCTTCCCAAAGATTTTGGCACGAACGCGCCGTGTTTTCCGTACTCTCGTTTACTGATATAGAGCGTCGAAAAGAGGGGCGAGCGAAAAAGGTAGGGAGGGGGGGGGGGGTTTATACAGACGACACAGAGGACAGATAGTCGGTTACGACGTCGACGAAGGGACGTGCCAAACGTCGATCACAGTATATTCCATAAATGAATGAGATCCGAGACTATATCGGTGTTAAAAAAAAAATACGGCACGATTTTTTTTTCACGATCGTATTAATAAAGATTTTGCACGCACGATTTTTCTACGTACGTGTCTTATCGCGGATAAAAAAAAATTCTATCGATAAAACTATCACGTGCCTCGCGTGTGCCTCCTTTTTATTCTATTGTATATTAATTATTTGAACTCTTAATTGTATTATAAATATGCTATATATATATATTATATATGTACTATGTATACCATTTTATATTGTGTTTTATATTAGTGCAAAGTTCACTTCGAAAGTTCAACCACACGCACTTTACCGAAAAATTCACGTAGAACAAAATTTTACTGCCAACTTACGTAACACAATTTTACTGTGCGTTCGGCGCAGGGCTGTACAGATAGGCCGGCCTAGCCGGCTAATCCGTTTTAGCTGGCCAAGCTATTTTAGCCAGCCAAGTGCATAAAATCGAGCCCCTCAATGTCGCATTGTACTTTAGGCCAAAAAGGCCGACGTATTCGTGTTCAGCGCGCAAAAATACGTCGGAATGCGTGGCAGTTAATTACAAAAAAGAGAAAAAAAAATTCGTCCAAAAATTGCAAGGCCAAAAAGGCCGGCGGATTCGCGTTCAGCGGGCGAAAATACTTCGTTATACGTTGCAGGTAACATTGGAAAATTAAAAATAAAAATTCTTCAAAAGATTCCAAGACTGTATTAGCTTAGCCGGCTAATATAGCTTGGCCGGCTGAGACAGATTAGCGGGCGAGTATGAATTCTCGCGTTGAAAGAATTAATTCTATTTTCACGAAAAAGAAACAAAAAATTCCATTTCGTCATTACCGTAAAAACGCGCCACACACTAAACAAGAACGCTCGGCAGATTGATCGCGTACGTAACTCGCCCCGCATGAAATAGTCGAAAAAAGTTATCGCTCTCTTTCGTATTTAACGACTGATGTAAAACCATCGGACGGATGCGTTTTTTGGCCACAAAAAAAAAGGAAAGAAAACGAGAGCGAACGTAAATCTTTGAGGTGTCGTAAAGCCTTTGTTTTTTTCCTGCCTGTTCTATCCTTCCATGTTGTGCCCGTTATGTTTTTTTTCGACCACTCTCTTTTCCACCAAAGTGTCAGATAATAAACGTCCGCAAAGCGCGTCGTTAAAAAAAAAAGGTACGTGCTTGGATAAAAGTTTACACGCGAAGTCTGACTTTATTGCAACTCGCCACGATCGGCCCAACGTTCGTTCCCGCGCTACGTTTTTCATCTTATTCCAATGACGAGCCACCTTCTCGAGCAAGTTTTCAGGGAGCTCGTACGAATCCTGTGATTTTTCAACTCCCGACTGCCCAAAGAGCAAAAGACAGGAGTTGTGTCTTTCACGGCGATCACGTGACTTTGCGTGTTTTTTCTGTGTCCAGTTTTCTTCGAAACGACAAAAAAATCTCTTGACGAAATTTGCCAAGCAGTTTCTTTGAATCATGACCTGTGTCTTTTTTTTTAGGTTTTGTTGCGTTTCGATGAAAATTTATGGAGATAAAGACTTTTCGGAAAAAGTGCATGTTTGTCCATGTCAAAATTTCAGCGAGATCGCCATTGCTTTTCACCGTGCATCGCAGCTAATTTCACTTTTATTGCCTTTTCACCGTGCATCGCAGCTAATTTCACATTGGCTCGATGCACGATCTCTCGAGCTTTTTGCGTTTCGCTACAAGTCAGCTGTAATTGTGTGATAAAAAAAAAAGTTTTTTTGCTTATTGCATTATTATTTCACCAGCCTTTATTTGTCTGCACTGTTCCGGCAACGAGACGAGATGCTTATCGAAACCGCTAAACTATCTTAGCATTTCGTTCTGTGCGATCAAACTTAAAAAGAGATTATTTTTCGTCCATGCAGCGAAACGACGAAAAAGTGTGTGAACGACGAAGAACGACGAAGAAGTGTGAAATAGGTGCAAAAACACGTGCGACGTTACATTTTTAAAATAATAAAATAAAATATCAACGCTTGAAAGTAAATCAACGAAATCCCCATTACAAATTCTCCAACACGGCGTATCGAAATAGAATAAAAAAAATAAAAATTCAAAAAAACTAAAAAATGCAACGACCCATCGAAAAAATGCTAATGCATCAAAAGTAGCGCAACGACTATATCGGGTCCGCCAAGCCACGCGAGTCTGGCTGAAAAGGGTTCAAAAACATGTCCGATCTTACAGTGTAATAAAGTAATAAAATAAAACATCCCCGCTTCAAAGTACATAAATTAAGTCCCCATTACAAACTCCCCAACTCAACGGATCGAAATCGAACAAAAAAACAAAACCAAAATAAAAAAAACCCTAAAGAAAAAACTCATAAAAAATTCAACGACGCTCAATGGCCCTTCCAAGCATCGAGAGACACCGAGCGGGGTCTCGAGTACGTCTTACCGCGCCGCCGGCGACGACGACAGTGGTGGAATCGTCTTGCGTACAGAGGCTATATGTATCACGCGTGCAGTTCCCAAGCCGTTTAGCAGTGTATATATATATTTATGTAACATATATACACGCATCCTCCGTCCATCGAGTGCAGGAGAAACTCGGACGCAGAACAGACTGCCAGCCAGCGAGAGAAGGAGTGAGACGAGAAACAAGCTTTTCAAGGATTAAGAAGGAAGGTGAATGGTAGTCGAGCGAGGACTGGCAGGGTAGGAGTCGTGCTTGCGGGTTGCGCTGGTGGCGGCGCTGCCGAACTGGCGCTGCGGCGCGGCGAGCGGTGCGGGGAGGGGCGCGAGGGAGGGAGAGCCAAACCGCGCACAGCTGATGCAGTTCGAACAGTATAGACAGCAGTCTCGTTGGATCGCGAGTCAGTAGCACATGAGCGCTCGTTCAGCGAGCATCGTTCCGTCGGTCGCAAGCGGGCAATAATGTTGTCACCGAACAATGATCGGAGATCGACCGTGAGAGAATCTTAACGAAAGAAAATAAATAAAAATAAGTAAAAGAATATATTAAACAAATAAAAGAAACTCTTAAGTTCGAAGGTGAATATTTCGATAAAAAAAAAAAAAAAAATCGGATATTGGCTGCGAGTTCGGAAGAGGAGAAACAAAATCTTTAATCTTGTGTTTTTTTTTTTTTTGTTGGTTCTTTTTTTTCGTCGTGCTCGGAGGATTTCGACGACAGCCGTCGAGAGTTCGGCTCTTCTCTTTCGGGAGGATAAACGGATAATAACAATACTCGAATTTTTTTTGTTCGAGAATTCGGTGCGAGGAGGTCGCGAGAGAAAAATAAAAAGCACAACAGCCGAACGCCTCGCAACAAGTCGGCAGGCGTCGGTTGGGTTCGCAGTCGCGAGTGCGCCCCCCTCTCCACTCCCCCCTCCGCCCGCCGGCCCTTCGCTCAGACGTCGCGCGTCTTCGAATCGCTGTCGAAGAGACGAATTTTTTCTTCTCGCTCTCTCCGGAGGAAAAAACAAACATATATACTGTTCGAGGATTCTGCCCGGTCGCGTCGACGATTCAGCTGTAGACTAACTACGCGAGGATTTTTCTCGAGAGAAAAAAAAAGATTGGGATTTTTTCTTTCCATTCGCGAGAGAAGTGCGCAGGAAACGCGGAGAGTCCCGAGCGGCAGTGCAGCGCGAGTCGAACTGGATTTCGGACACGCGGCTACAGGCTCGCTAATAACATATATGTATATATACATGTATACATAAATGTGTCACGGTGAAGAATAAATAAATCGTGAAAAAAAAAAATCATATTTTTGAACTTTCGAGAAAAAGTTCGAAAAGTAACAAAAAAAAATTGAAACTTTCGTCGAGGGGAAATTTTTAAGTTCCTTGGACGGTGAATGAGATACATTGAATATACGTCGATCCAAGAGGAGGAAGCGAAGAGACGTTGGATCGGTTCCGATAGAGTTCTATCGGAGGTGTGACTGTGCGACGAACATCGTCGGAAAAAAAATTTTTTTGAAGTGAAGTGATACGACGGGAGATTTTTTTGTTGTTGTTTTGTTAACGGCACGAAAATGGTGCCCCAGCAGCAAGACAGTCCCTCGAGCTCGGGGATTCCCCTGTTCGGATCTCTACTTGTGGATAAAAATTCGTCCACGCCTTACTCCGATGCCACACAGGTAAGAACTCGATAACTCGTTAAAGTAGCTTTTTGAAGTTTCGAAAAGTAGGCGAAATGAAATATTTCATATTTAGAGGATAAAAAAAAATGTTAAAAAGTAAAAAAATTCTTGATCGAGCGATTTATGTACGAAACATCGAAAAGTTGGTGAAACAGAAAAATTCGTTACTTAGAGAATTAAAAAAACAAAATAATACATTTCGGACGGAAATTCTCTTAGTCGAGTGATCGAATGCGCCGTCACGCGTAACCGTAGAATTCGCACCGCCGCCGAAGTCTCCGAGCGCTGTGCAGCTACATATTTATGTATGAAAGTGTCGAAAAGTACGTGAAATAAAAAAAAAAATAAAAATTTTTAGAATAAAAAAAAAAATACAAAATTCTCGGATGAAAAAGTTCTAATCAAGGAATCGAACGCGCAGCCGCGCGTAACAGTAAATTTTGCTCCTTCGCCAAAGTCTCCGAGCACTTTAAAACAGCTGCACATTTATGTATAAAAGTGTCGAAAAGTACGCGAAGTGAAAAATTTCATATTTGGACTATTAAAAAGAATCCAAATTTCTCGTATGAAAAATTCTTAATAAAGTGATCGAACGCGCCGTCACACGTGACAGTAAATTCCGCATCTCCGCCGAAGTCTCCGAGTAGTTTACAACAGCTGCACAGTTATGTGTAAAAGTGTCGAAGAGCACGTGAAAAAAAAAAAATCATATTTAGACAAGGGAAAAAATAAAGTAAGAAAGACTCGGTCGAAAGATTGTTAATAGAGTGATCGAACGCGCCGTCGCGAGTAACCGTAAATTCGCACCTCCGCCAAAGTCTCCGAGCGCTGTACAGCTGCATATTTATGTATATTTATCCGCCGGTCCGCGTGGGTCTCGTTAATCGGTCGTTCTACGACACTTCCGCACGCGTGAGCTTGCACGAGCTCGGATAGTCGTGCGAGAGGTATCGCTACTTGTGAAACGAAACGGGCACAGTGCCCGAGAAGAAAACGAGCAAAATTTCGATCCGCGGAAGTCGGGTGAGAGGGACGAGGGCGCACCGTTAAGGAACCTAACGAGGAAGACGGGAAATGTCTCGATGCGTAGGCGAGAGAGCAAACTGCGCTGTCGGTGAACTCTCGAGGTTTTCTAATTCGGTCTAACAGCGGAGTCGACTAATTTTTGGCCAATTTACGTTTTCCTCGACTCCCCCGACGCTAACTGTCCAACTGACAATTAATTCGTTCTGGGTTGATTTGTTGATTGGGTGGACGGGGAAAAACATCAAGTGTCGAAACGGTCGACTAAGGACGAATATGGACAAATTATTCAGTCGATTAGGGACGAATATAAAAAAATTATTCGTCCGACTTATGGACGGATACGAAAAAATTATTCGTGCAAATTGTGGACGAATATGGAAAAACTGTTCGTCCGACTTGTGGACGAACGTGAAAAAATGACTTATCCGACTTGTGGACGACTGTGTCAAAATTATTCGACCAACTTGTGAACAAATATGCAAAAATTATTCATCCGTCTAAGGACGAATATAGAAAAACTATTCGTTCGACTTATGGACGGCTAAGACAGGATGAAGTCGTTCGATCATCGGACGACTGTGGAAAATATTATTCGTCCGACAAGTATATTGTTCCTCATATTTTTTGCGTCGTGCACGTTTCGCGTGTGGATATTGATTTCTCGAACGAATAATTGTTCGACATTCGACCGACCGCGAACGCGTGAGATAGAACGAAGTCGTCCGACCGTCGGACGAATAGACACAGCAACAAAAAGTAACCCAAACTCAATAAGCGTAGATTTTTATTTCTTAATTTAATTTTTTTCACGTGTAAACATTTTTCTTCGCAATAATCTTTTGTTTTTCGATAAAACGCAAATGTCTGGTAAATTGCGCGTAACAAAGTGGCGTGTATAAGTTGCGACACCAATTGTGTGCAACGGGTTTGTCGCAAGTCGGTTTCGTCGTTGAAAATTCTAACGAAATTCCCTCCCCGCGGGCGCGCAATTAATTCGTTAAACTCGCGATAGGCAAGAACTTGGCGACGAGTAGTTTTTGGCAGCGGTGAGACGGGTCGCTCTCCCGGTGATTATTCGTTGTCGCGCTCGTCGCCCCGTCAAACTCCCAGCATCGAGCGTGCTTCGTCGTGCGCGCCGCGCCCGAAAGTTCAGCGACAGCGTGAGAAAATTCAGAGAACTCGAAACCTTAAAAAATAAAAAAAATCAAAACATGTTAAAAAAATTTCTACACTCGGGATAAAAAAAAATTGTAAATTTTTACGCAAGGCGTAAAAAAACGTCGTCACAGGGCGATACACCAGAAATCCGTCCAAGAGAAATAAACTTCGATCGCACAGTCCGGATTCGAGACGGGAGCTGCAGCGGGCCGAACCGCAGCTCTCCCGGCAGAGCGAGCAAAGTCCGGGAGGCCCGGCCGCTGCATTCGATCCGGCAAATGCGAAAAAATAAATAATTTTCGGTTCCTTCTCACGGTCTTGGCCGAGATTTTTATAGCGGGCTCTTGGCGATCTTCGAAAGCCTCTTTCCAACTGCGACTGAAAAATATAGCGAAAAAAATATTCATGCATCAAACTCACTGATAAATTTAAAAACGAAAATATGTAAATTTATACATTTATAAATCATGAATGAATTGATGAATCGATGAATGGATGTATTGAATTGATTGAAGATAATTTTTATTTTATTTCTTTATATAATAAGAAATTATCACAGAAAAAAGTTTGAATAAAAAAAAACAAATTAGATCTGGTTATCGTAGCTCGCGAGAGACGTCAAGTACAGAGTACTGTGTGTGTACGGCGAGGACTATCGCCGGGCGGCAACGAGACTTCCGCGCGTTTATTCCCGTCCAAACGCCGATATACATGCATTCCGAGTCGCAGTCCGATGTAACCTATATAGAATAATTTTCGTGCGCGGCGAGCTTCGGCAATAAAACTGTTGAACATCATTTTTGTTTTTATAGTGCCGTAACGATTATTCATTTTCTTCTTCGAAAAAATACCAAAAATTAAATATTGAAAAATAAAAAAAAAATACATAACAAACATAGCGAGTGTGCAGAGCGCACTCGCTAACGATCTGGAGTTATACATTTTATCGACAATATAGGTAACACGGTAGTTCGTCGCACCGAGTAAAATACTTGGGTAAGATAAGAGGCAAAGGCGTTTATTTACGACACGCGCACTCAAGAAAGAGAGAGAGAAGTTGCAAGGCGTAAAAGTATGTTGTATGTAGTTGCAACTCGATGTATAGCTGCGCTGCTGATCTATCGCCAGGTGTAGCGAAACCCTATCTGCGGGTAGATATAGGTGCGTTTATTTATATATATATATATCTATATATATAAATAGGTTTATACGTTTTCCGTGATTTACTTGCGTTCGAGTATCGTTATCTCGGCACTTAACGCAGTTTTTTTTTCTCGTTTATTTATTTATTTATTTTTTATTGTGGATACGTTTTCCGTACAATCGCAGCGAAGGTGATAACTTTTGAACGTTAGTTAAAAAAACGAAAATAAGAGAATTCCGAAATTAGCCCGTTCTGAAGCGGCAGCAAATCAAGGAAATAAATTTTACAAACGTTAGTTTCGGACTCAGTTCGTCAGGAAAAAAAAAATTATTCCGACTTTGCATTCTATCTTAATTTCCATTTCGAAAACCTAACTGGAGGATTTTATTTTTCTCGCTAACGTTTGCTCGGACATTTTTTTTCTCGCCACACTCGACCACGCGCTATCGGCTTCGAGCTCTCGCGCGTTCATTCCCGTTCTGGTCGTCGAGAGAAAAAGGGAGGGGAAAAAAAGCAAAACTTCATTCGCAGTACCCGCCCCATGCTAAGCCGAGCCGCTTCGCTGCCTCGAGTAACCTTGGACGAGGTCAATCGAGCACTCTGAGAGCAGGGAAAAAAATAAACAAATATACAACAAAATTCTATGAAATGGCGAGTGGAAAAGTACCGACGTAATATGGGAGAGAGTTTAGTTGGCGAGGAAAAAAATAATTGCAAAAAGAAAGTCAACCCAGCGTTCGAAGAGCGAAGAAAGAAATAAACAAATACACCTCAAAATTCCATGAAACGGCGAGTGGAAAAGTACCGAAATATTATAAGAGATAGTTTAGTTAGAAGAAAAAAAAATCGTAAGAAAGTCGATCGAGCGTTCGAAGAGAGAAAAAAAAATAAACAAATATACATCAAAATTCTATGAAACAGCGAGTGGAAATGTACCGAAATATAATAAAAGATAATTTAGTTCAAGAGAATAAATAACAGAAAAAAAGCGTCCGAGCTGCTGCTATTGGCACGGCGATCGAACGAAATGTGCGTAAGGCTGAACCGACAGGCTTCCCGATGACGAGACTCTCGCGAAGGAGGATAGTAGAGCTGTGTGCAATTCGCGCGTCGCCACGGGCGACGCGCGTCGTACTTGCCGCCTCGCGGAGTCGCGTGTCGCCCGGGATATATGGAAGTGTACGAGCGTTAAACTCGTTTCAACTCGGAAACGCGATATTAGCGCAGACCACAATGTAACCGCGTTCTCGTTGCACCAGTAAAATTACTGGCGGCGAGCGATATTAACGAACTTCGTCGTGCTCAGGGGGCTCGCACAGTTTTATTTTTTTCTCCCCTCCCTCCCCGCCCTTTAACATTTTGGTAGGCGGAGAGATTGCGAAGCGTTCCTCCGGCCACGCAAGCGGTGTTTCCGGCAGCGTCATGCTTCGTAGCAAAGTCGCGCTGTATCGAGCTAAAGTTATTAGCGAGGGGAAGAGAAACAAATTGTTTTTTTTTTTTTCAAGTGCACGATATTTATGAAAATATGCTTAAAAAAATGGCGGGTCCGGAAGAAAGCAATACTTTTGAATTCGAGGATTCGCTTCCAGACATTGGTTTGCCGTAGCGATGAATTAACAATTTAAGAGCCGTAGAACTAATTTGTTTTATTTCGGAACAAAAAACATTGTTAACTGGAAGAATCGGGGCGATGCTAAGCGCAATTTCAAAAAAAATCAAAGGTTTGAGAGATTTAGATCTATCGAATTAAAGTTATTAGCGAGGGAAAAATTACTATTATTATTATTTTTTTGGGAATCTGATATTTATGAAAATATGCAAAAATGGCCGGTTCGGAAAAAAATTATACTTTTCAGTTCGAGAATCCGCGTCGGGTGATTGGTTTGTCGCAGCGATGAATTGAAAATTTATCAGCCGTAGAACCAACTTGTTTCATTTTGGAACAAAAAACATTGTTCACTGGACGAATCGGGGCCACGCTAAAGCGTAGTTTCCAAAATTCCAAAGATCCACCGATCGATACCGAGGATACGGTTTCGGTATCTATATAATTATAAAAGAACCGTCTATAGTCTCGAAATTTCTCTTTCTCGCCCCGAATATATATACACAGTTTTTTGTTGTTTTATTTTTCTCGTTCGAACGTGTAAAATGCGAAGGGACGAGAGAGGGAACTCGTCGGATAGCGGCCAATTATCTTTCTGGCTTTTAATGCTTCTGACTCTAATTCTAGACTTTGCCACGATCCCAGGTAGGATCCCAGTTCACGCATTCTTTTTTATCGCTCCAGGGAAATTCACCTCCGCACTTCTCCCTCTCACGATCTCTTTTCTCCTACAAATCAGATCTTTTTTTGGCCCCAAAAGCGAAAAATAATAATAATAAAATAATTAACAATTTATTTATTTTTTATTTATTTTTATCGGACCAGGGAAATTCAACTCCGCACTTCTCCCTCTCGCGATCTCTTTCCACCTACAAATCACATCCCTTTTCCCCTAAAAACGGGGAAATAGAAATAAGAAAATAATTCATTTATTTATTTTTCATACTAAAAAAAAAAAAAATTCAAATCTCGTGTTCGATTGACCAACGAACAAAATGTTAAAAGAAAAAAAACGACGAGAATTTGTGTCTAAGCGACATCGTGACTATAGATCGCCTGGCCGCACGACCTAATGATCACGAGAGCTCCGAGTCCGCTGCTGATTGGTGTAATTAGGTTTCCCCGGCCCGGTAAAGTTCAAGGACCTCTCGACGTCCGTGACGCGTTTTATATAGTAAGCGTTGATCTCTTTCGCTCTCTCTCTCTCTCCTCTGTTCGTTCCACAGTCACGAGGCCACTCTTATCCGTCCGGCAAGCGTGCGCGTTATAGATATTAAATCGAGTGGAGTCGTCGTGAGCCTGCAATGATGAAAAGAAAAGAAAAAAAAAATGCGAGAAAAAAAATGTCTTATTATCACGAAAGAGCAGCGTAGAATGCATAATGCGACGGGTTCGCCCGGAGCGTTGGAACGTGGGCGATGGAAAACGATTTGCCGACGGCAATTACACGTCGGCCCGATCGGCGGCCACACTGCGACTCCTCCATCCACGGGGGAATATACGATTGGATGGAATTTCCTCCCGAGTGACTGACAATCGAGCGTCGGACGGGTACGGCGCGAAATCCCCTTAATCCTCATCGTCGGAGCTTCGTGTAACAGCTTTTTTAATACCCTTCGATTGAAGGACCATTTACAAAAAATATATTTTTTTAATTCTTTTTGTATCGGCTGTTTTTTTATCGTCTGCAATTTTCGTCAATACTTCGTGGATCGAGTAATGCGCTGAACGGGCACGATATCCCCCAATGCTCATCGTCCGAGCTTCGTGTAACAGCTATTTTAATCCCGTTCGACTGAGGGACCGTTTGATAAAAAAAGCGAAAAAAATATTATATCGGGGCAATTTTTTTTAGCGTCTACAATTTTCGTTATTATTTCGTGGACCGAATAATGCGCTACAGCTGGACGAGCAGAAAGTGTTTATTAATTTTTTTGTTTATTACAAAAATACAGGAAATTAAGGCCTTAGAACGACTGTTCCATCTGGCCAACACTTAAAAACATATTGGTGGAGTATATCGGTGAATATTGGGGCATATTGGTGCACATTTACTTATTTACATGAAAACGAGTTGAGCCCAATTACAAGTTAATATTGCTGCATATTGGTGCATATTGGTTCACATTGATACACATTAGTGCATATTAGTGCATATTGGTGCATATTGATGCATATTCGTAAATAGCCTATCAGATACGAGTTTCCTAATCGAGTTTTCGCCTGAAGCCCGCTAGATGTCGCTCTATGAGTGCGGAACTGTCATTGTCACACTACGAAGTATGTACAACATTTCTTGGATTATTAAGAAAATACAGAAAAATAGGGCCTTAAAACAAATTACATCATATAAAACATACAACCCTTAAAAACATTGGCAGATGTTAGTGGATATTGGTGCATGATGGTCGATATTGGTCGATAGCCTATTATTGAGTTTCCACCGGGACTGAAACGAGTCTGAACTAGTGGCAAAGTTCTAGTTGATTCGAAACTTTCTAGTCAACAGCTAATCCCATAAGTGAATTTTGAGTCTACCAGAATTTTTCCACTAGTTCAGAGTAAATCTCGGCCTGTTCTCACTCACGGTGGAAACTCGGTATATGAGATACAAATTCCCTAACCGAGTTTCCGTCTGAAGTCCGCCAGGTGTCGCTCCACGAGTATAAACGTATCAATGCCACACATCTCGTTGCACGTGGACGCGATTTAAATATAATGAATTCTTAATGGTTATAGATAAAGTATTACATATTCACCGATACTCTATGGATTGTTTAACTTTAAAACACGAGGTATGCATAATATAGATTGCCGGGACGTGGCTCTATCTCGAGAGATAACAGGAAACGATTTTCCGCCACAGTCGTTTGAGGGTTCGCGGCCCAACATCGGAATAGTGAACGCTTCAGTGGAGTTATCGATACTCTAGAGCGAGACGATCGTTTTCCCGATCAGCGGCTTCGAGCTGCGCTCCGCTGCCGCTGTTCGCATCGAGAGGAACGATCTCTTTTTTTTTTACCTTTCCGACCTGCAGCAATTTACGGAAAGGAGACGGGAAAAAAAAGGAACTGCAGAGAAGCAACTGCCCACGGTAAAAGTTCGCCGGTCTGCGATCCGTGGTTCACGAACCGAGATTAGTAGAAGTTGGACCGCGGACGGAAGAGAAAAGAAGAGATCGAAGGAGTGCAGGAGAAAGATCGGCGATGCGAAGGGACGAGATTTAAGGCGCGGGGATGAAGAAGAAGAGTGGGGAGTCGGCCGTCGTTAGATCCGTAATATCCGTCTCGGTTTCAATTTCTCTTTCTCGCTGGCTTAATCTTGCCGGACAAATTGGCGGCGGTTTCTATCTACGAAACTCGGATGATTTTTTTTTATTTATTTTTTCCAGGTCTTCCCTTAAAGTTTTAGTTTCAGTTTCTCTATAAGGGTCTCTTCCGAACAAGGCATCGAAGTTTCGTTCTGAACTATTAACAAAATATTTTAAAACTTCGTGACAATGAACGAGAAAAGATTTGAAAAAAATAGTCCCAAGAGTTCCATCGCATGTGGCGTCTAAATTTCCGAACAAATTGGCGGTAGTTTCGGTCCCGGAAAACCGAACAATTTTTTTTTCTCCAAGCCGTTCCTTAAAGTTTAACTCCCAAATGTTAAAAATATATAAAACTTTGTGAAGATGGACAAGAAAAAATTTGAAAAAAGTCTTTTAGAGTGCACAGTCCAATCGCGCGTGGTGCCCAAATTTCGCGGCAGTTCGACGAGCCCTTCGGAAGATTATTTTGAAAAAGTGAAAATAATAATAATAATAATAATAATAATAATAATAATAATAATAATAATAATAATAATAATAATAATAATAATAATAATAATAATAATAATAATAATAATAATAATAATAATAATAATAATAATAATAATGCCGCTGCCGATGCGCGTGCGAGAGTTCACAGCTCACAGCGTCCGACCAGCTGAGCGAGAAACGCCGGTTAGTTTAGAGTTTCGCTGACCGGGGCAATGACACCAACGGCGAGGCAGCGCCAGTTCCTCTCCCCCTCCCCCTCCCCCGCCGCCCCCCGCTCGGAACTCTTGTTCGCCCCCTTGGCCGCGAGAAAATTTTACAACTCGCGACGAGAAGTGAATCCGCCACGATCCGCTGCGGCTCGCACGCGAACATCATAATCATCATTATCAGCGTCGGTTTATAGTAACATTATAATATTCGTGTTGTTTCTTCGCTCAACGGCAATTACATGTATTTTTCGTCGACCGGCTTCGCGCCCGCACGAGCTGTATTAACAAGACACGTAACTTTTCTACGTCGAGACACTCACTCGAGATTTGTGTTTTTTTTTTTCTGCCATTCGATGATTGCACGACGAGCGATTCAAATGCGAAACGCTCGAAAACGTCCGAGAGGAAATTAGCCTGAGCTGGGGCGACGGACTTGCTCGACCGATATTCGATCGGCGTCGGGTCGGTTGAAGGGTCTTTGGATCTTTTCTTCGTGGCAATTTGTTTTTCAATTTCTTTATATTTCCAATTTCGTTATTATTTTCAATATCTTTATATTTTCAATTTCGTTATTATTTTCAATATCTTTATATTTTCAATTTTTAATATATTTTTTAATTTCATTATTTTTGATTTCTTCATTTTCTTGCGTTTTATTTCGAGTTTCTTGATGTTTAATCATAGTTCGGACTTGGAGCTTCCGGTTTTCCGGGTATTCTTGAGCCGACTAGCACGGCAGCGATTAGATTCGCATAGTGGTGCAACATAGTGTGACTCTACTATTGTTTGATTTTTTTTTTTTTTTTTTCTACTTTGTCGTTCATTCGAGCCTACCGGCTTGTCGCTGACGACCGCGACGGGATTCACGAATCATTAAACAAACGTGACACCGAGCTGCCCGAACGAATCCGTCGCAACTGCTCGCCATTTCCTCCTCGCGGGATGTGGCATGATTTGCAAGCACGTTTCGAGTGGTAAATTTTTTTACACTTTCGGAATTTACGAAAAATTGACAAACCAATATAAAAATTCATGAATAAAACAAAACCGACACCATCTTCTTGATAAAATGTATTCAGTTTGCTAAAATTTACTTAATTTGATACAATTTATTAAATATAATAACATTTATTGGATTCGATAAAATTTATTTGGTTTGATGAAATTTACTTCATGCGATTAAATTTGATGAAATTTTTATCTACTAGTACAATTTTTCTTCTATCATACATTTTTTTGAATAAAAAAAAAAACTTGATGAAATTCTGGGAAAAGTGATTTCGTGAAGGGGATAATATTTTTTAATTCGAGCATCCGCGTCGGCCACGCTCGGTGGATCTCAGCGCAAGTCCAGTTCAGTAGTGTACGTTGGGCCTGTCCTTCCCCTCTCCGTCTGCGGGAGCGTGCAGAGCTCACCGGCCCGTTACTCGTGCACGGTATCGTATGGTATAGTTGTTGTTTGCCGCTGTGTAAAGGCGAGCGGTGCCACCGGTGAAACGTTGGCGAACGAGCCGGGTAGAACGCGAGCGAGCGGGCACACTTCAAAGGTTGCAACACGTGGAAAACTACACGTAATTGTTGCAGCTGAGTCTCCGCGAGGGCCCGCGAGCGTGGCTCGAGTGCCGCAACGATTCCCTGTTTTACTCTATAGTTTACACTCCACATAAGTATACACGGCCAAGTAGGAGGCTGCGCGGATTAATAGCGGAATGAAATATAATGCAGTGACGAGCCGCTGCTATACCAGCTGTATCGTTTTCCCGCAAACCTGCAACATTTTTACTATCGCCATTTTCATAGATATCGACAAAATAAAAATCAAAAAATAAAATTTACTTCGGTGGATCGACAAAAAATTGAAAAAATTATCGTTACGCCAATTTA
The DNA here is from genome assembly GCA_964017025.1 of Stenichneumon culpator. NCBI lineage: Eukaryota > Metazoa > Arthropoda > Insecta > Hymenoptera > Ichneumonidae > Stenichneumon > Stenichneumon culpator. Next base: position 17,421,073 of record OZ024768.1, on the reverse strand, counting down.
TGATTACACGAGCGTGAGCTCAAATATGAAGCTTAACTTGTTGATCTACTCTATCCCTTGATGGATAAAAATTTTATGCCGGTGGGGCGACAAGAAATTTACAAAAATGACGCCAGAGATTAATTCTATCGACACGCGAATCGATGAATTTTTATTTCCACTCTTTTGCGCCCAATTTTCGATCCACTCGAGCTTGAGTTCAACCACGAAGTTTAACGCCAGCATCCACTCGATCCCTTAATGAGTGATGACTGTATGAATATTTTTAAAAATTCATCACAGTGTGTCAACGAAAAATAGAAAAAATGCGCGTTACACATTTAATCCTGTCGATATGCAAATTTAACCATTTTTTTTTCATCCATTAATGGATGACGACTTTATGAAAATTAAAAAAATTTCATCCCCGTTTGTCGACAGGTAAAAAAAATTGGCCCTACACATTAGCCCTGTCGATACGCAAATTTAAGATTTTTTTCAATTTTCATTTCCACCCTCTTCGTCCAATTTGAAGCTTGACTCCTCAATCCGCCGACCCCTCCGAACGGCCGTAAAACGGATGACGGGTCGCCGCACCGGGCAAAACGCCGTATACGCGCATGTATCTCCGGGGGACTCTCGATGCTTTCCGTCACTCCGGTTATTGAGTCGTTAATTGAAAAAGTGGCACACGACGCCGCGCCCGAGATGTATCGGCTCTCCGGGCGACTCTCCGTGCCGTCCCTCCTCCTCTGCGCGCGCACGCCGCTCGCCCGGCCCGCGAACACCCCACACCGGTGTTCGATTTACGACGAGGCATTACGCTCGGCCAATGCTTTATATCGTTTCTCGCCCGGCCAAGTCCAGCCACGCATCCGGCATCTCGTTTCCCTTCGCCCGTGTTATATCCGACGGCTGAGAAACGCGAGGGCGTAAGTCCCACGTCAAAGCTGTACGAGTTACTCCCTTAAAACTCCCGGCCGCCGATTTGTACCGAGAAAACGAAAAGTCGTTGGCTTAAATAAAAGTCACGCTGACGTACGATCAAAGCTCTCATTTTTTTTGGAACCAATAAATAATTGATTTGTTGAACGATTATTTACTTCGATCTATTCGAAGAAACCTTTTTTTTTATATTTTAACTTTCATTTATCTATGATTATTGTTTCACCTGGACAAGCGCTTTTACATAGATTTACATTTTGAGTGAAAACAAAAAGGTTGATGAGTTGTATAAAATATAGAGAAAATGTTTTCCGGTACAATAAAAGCAGGATGGGTTAATTTACATTTAATTTTCATACTATATTTATTTATATCTGAGAGACATTTGTCATATGTAAACTTTAATTTGTATTTCATCTTTACGAGATATTTAGTTTTATATATTATACATATTTAACTATGTTTTATTTAATTTATATATATAAACAACCAAATAACACCTTTGAACCTGCGTCACCGCGTCTTGGTTAACCCAACAATTTATTTTTCTCAGTTAGCGTTGACTGTTTTCAAAAGCACCGCGACGAAAGCCGGCCATGTAAAAAGTTCGTTTCGATAAAGTTCGACGGGCCAACGTTTTTTTTTATTCATTTTAGCTTCCTCATAGCTTTGTTTTATTTTAATTTTTACTGTAATTTATTTTTCGTATTTTTTATTTTCGACAACCATGTTCGTTAAGCTTGCGTAAAAAATACAATCGACCTATCGACTCGGATATCGTTGTTGACACTCTCGAGCCGCGATCGGTCAGTTGCCTTGGCAATCGCTCCCGATAACGCAATGTCACTGCGGCGCCGATAAGATCCTCGGATAACGCAGCCGAGAGTGCAACGCACATAGTTTAGACCAGAAGCTCTTCCCGAACGAAAACACTCAAAATAAAGGACTTGTTGCAGGACATTTTTTTTTTTTTTACTTAAGTCAACTTCTGGCTGTTTCTGTTCCATTATCGGGTGGTGCGTGTAATCGTTTCTGGCCGGGAGAGCGCACCAAAGTGACTCGTATCCGTCCAGTTTTCTCGGCGCTTTTCATTGCGATCCCATCTCGAGATCTCGTCTCGTTCGGCCTCTGGTTCTTCTCCGTTAGCCGTCGGGGAGCAGCCGCGTCGCGTTACGGCCACGAAAGCCCGCACGGGTGTTGCGCCGGACGGGCTAAAAAAAAATGACTTTCAGAAGCCGATAAGCCACACCGAGGCCGACTACCGGTCTACCGCGCACTCACTGGCAGCACTTTGGCTACTCGGCGATACCGAGGGCGCTCGCGCACTGCCGGAATGGATTTTACATTTGTCATTTTGTATTTTTTTTTTTTTCAACCGCGTGGGTCAATCTTTTACAAGTTTCCTTTTTTTTAAGTTTCTTTTTTTTTCGAAGTTACGAAGAGGCGGGGAATAAATGGTTATTTGTTGGTCGAGCAGCGAAGAGCAGCGATTACTCGAAATACTTGCACTCGCTTTGTCGATACGGGACGACTTTAATGGACCGTCATTTTTAGTCGGTCGACGGACCGACAAATCGTTACGGAATTTGTCTCACATCGTCATTTTATAAGTTTTTTTTTTCAAATTTTTTTCGAACGCTTTGGAATTGCAATTTAATTTTTAAACGCCTGTGGAGTTTTTCTTCTTTTTTTTCCTTTTTTTTAAATACAGAATACAATATGGTTGTGATATCGGGCTCGATGACGAAATTTCTCGAGCATTGAATCGTGTGCCGTAATAAACTCACTTTATCCCTTCCACCCCACCCCAGCCTCATACACACATACACACACACACACCGCATTATAACAGCGGAATCAGCGAGCAGCGGCAACAGCGAGGAACGGTATTACAAAAGTGACAGTGAAATGACGAGCGTGCCCGCGGTCGCGGTTTCACTAGCTGAAAGCGATGCAGCCCCGAGCTGCGTGCGCGTTTCGCGTAACATAGAAAACAACCAGAGGCGCGCAGACGGATAGAACACAACTGAGTTACGAGACTCGCACTAAACGTAATACGGCACGTCGTTCGAACCGAACGCTTTTGATAATTGTTGTTCTACAATCGTTATAAAATAATAATATCGTACATATTTTAGTATTAATATTATTATACATTTAATTATGATCATTATTGTTATTAACATTATTAATATATTCATTATTTATTATTAAGATACACGCTAAAAAAGTTTGCATATTTAACGAAAATTTCTTGGCGAATGTCCGCAATTTTTTTGCTGTCAATTTGACAATATCTGTTTTTGTGAAAAATATGGTTCGTTGAGAAGAAGAAAATCATTGTGGAATTAGCAACTAAACAAATATGGTGGATCTTCGTGAACAAGAAATTTTAAGTGTGCAAAACTTTTCTTTTCACTGTCTATTGTGTAATAAATATAATGATGAATGATAGTGCGATAAAGGTCGCTCAAGCTGTTGCTTTCATGAGGAAAAATAAAACGCGCAAAGAAAAGGGGATCGTGGAAAATATTTATCCGGCCGCATCTGTGCGTAAGTCTGTAACGTCGAGGCGTATAAAATAAAGTAAACAAAATAACAATAGAGGAGAAGTCTGAAGCAGAAACGCGCTTCAAGTCTGAAGTCCGATCTTACGGACTGAGGCGAACGCTGAGTTCCTTTCTTGAAAAAAAGAAGAAGAAATATGCGCACAGAAAGACGGACAGTGGAAAATATTTATACGGCTGCATTTGCGCGTAACTCTGTAACGTTGAGGCGCATGAAATAAAATAAAATAAATAAAGCGTGCAGAGAAGTCTGAAGCAGAAAGGCGCTTCAAGTCCGAAGTCCAGAAATATATATAAGGTCGGTGAGGGAAGACACGTGTGTGGCAGACCGGGGCTTGTAGCTCCGCTCGGACGATACATCAAAAAGCGGAAGAGAGCCGAATTTTCGTAATTTTCTCCGAGGCTTTCGAAGATAGGAACACCCTGGCTGATGGATCGCTCTCACCGTTTTGACTGATCTTTTGGGATGTAAAAATACGGACGTTGGGCAATACTGTGGAAGCGCTCGATCGCGTGGGAATTAAAGTTTCAAGCCAGCTTATTTTATTTATTTTATTTATTTTATTTATTTTATTTATTTTATTTATTTTATTTATTTTATTTATTTTATTTATTTTATTTATTTTATTTATTTTATTTATTTTATTTATTTTATTTATTTTATTTATCGACCGGTTATTGTTAATGGTCGACGGAACAAAACGGGTGAACGAAATAACAAATTCCGTACGGATTTGCGTTCGGCATGTCGAGAAAGCCTCTCACCGTTTCCGGAAGTTCCGGTGTTATTTCCTCGGCCTTATTAAATATTTACACTAAAACGGAAAAACGGCGTGCATCCATCAGACCTCTCTTGCAATACATATCTCGTCTCTGTGACCGAGTTTTTCGCCCCCGCGACGAATCCTCTTTATCTCCGTAAAAAAATAAAAAATTTAGAGATTTTTACCGCTGAAGTCGCTAATCGAGCTGCCGTGTCCCAGATTTCAACGGCGAAGCTATCGCACTCGGTCAGGATGTCGACGGTCAGCTGACCGCTCGCTGACGCTCCTTCCGTGCAGTGCGCAGCGCCTCGGTGCATTGCCCGCGCCGCCTTCCGACGTACATTTCGAATTCAAGCGTCAACTTAACTTTCAACAATTACGCTTTTCGATTGTTTAAAGTTAAAAGTCACTTTAAAAATAACTTTTCACTTTGAAAAGTAAAAGAAAAAACTTTGAACAATAACATTTTTCACCATTTAAAATTCTGAAAAAAAAAAAATTGTCAGCATTCGTCTGTCAACTTAACTTCGAACAAAAATATTTTTCATCGTTTATCCGATTTCCGTTGCTTTTAAAATAAATAAAAATTCTTTTAACAGAGTTCACTCGAAACTGCAACTTTATTTCTTAAAATATTTTTTCGCAACACCAACGACCCTCAGATACACTAAATATTACATTGTATTACAAGACGGTTACACGAAACTACAACATCGACCCTAAATTACCGAATCGTCGAACAAAAAAAAATCACATATAATAATAATAATAAAAAAAATAAAAAATAAAAAAATATAAAACAAAATAAAACTTGAATCCTAAGTTATCGAGGTTAACCGTTCTTTATCGGAGATACCGCCAATACGTTTCGTAATAATAACAGAGCGGGTACTCGACCGTGCTGGAGTAAATGTGAATAAAAAAAAGTAGGAAGTCGAAATGAATAATTCCAATTGATTATTTCCTTCGCCGGGGTAATTTCGATATTGAAGCGCGCGCGAGGAACCGAGTGTGAGAGGCGGAGAAATATATATACATATATATATATATTCGACTTATATTATAGGCTAACCCATCCACACCGGCAGGGGGGGGGGGGGCGGAGGAGAACGCATAACGGTAGTGGAAAATCGTTCTTCGAGGAATCGATTCGGCGAGCTCGTCCGAGCTATTATTCCCGCGTGCGGATTGTGCGCGTGCGCGCGGCGAGAGAAGACGAAGCCGCGCGAAAGGATTTTCGAATGCGGGACGAAGAGCGCGTTCCGGCGGGAGGTTCGTAAGCCGGAATTATCGAAGGAACGTAACGAGTCGGCCGATCGGCCCCGTTCCGCGCGATTAGCTCCGTTAAGCGCGTGCGATCGCGGCACGAGTGAAGATACTGTTTTCCGTACGATAATGCCGGGTGCACCGCACTCGGCGGCGTCCAATGAGCAAAATAAACGCTGCAGCCCCGACGATGCAATCCCTTCCCCTGAATGTAATAGTCAATGAAAACAATTAAATCTGCTCGTTGCTCTTCGCGCAATTACGGAGTAGGTAAAAAGATCTTTTTAATGGTTTTTTTTCTTTTTTTTTACACTTAGGTCTTTAACGCTTTACAGCATAGATTTTTTCTTTTTATTTATATTTATTTTTCACAAATATGAAGTTGCAAATCGGTTGTTAATGCATTTTTTTTTAATTCAAAGAGGTGATCGACCGCGCTTCAAAGGGTTAAGTCGCAAGCACCTTCGAACCGGAAGTCGCACTTTGAATGCTTGTATCTCGGAAACTGGGCACGTATGAAAAAAAAGTTCAATACAAAGAATTTTTGGTATTCGGTCCTCTATCCGCATGATTTTTTTGGGAATTTTAGAAACACCCTGAATCGCTAAAATCATGGATAATGTAACGAGATACTTTTTTTTTTTTCTCGAGCTTCTAAAGTACAAATTGGATTGTATCGCTGCGCGACTATCCGTGCGAATTTCTTTCGCGCTTGGTAACAGCGCCGCTATCGGTGGGTCAATAATCGAGCAACTTTTCCGAGCTCGCGCAGCACTGCCGGCCCCTTTAAACGCCGCCGGTGCAAAAGTTGTCCGCAGCTGCACGTAACCCGTATAAGTAATAAGTGTAACTGGCATATAGCTGTATATTGTTACACTTACTATCGCGGCTAATTCGCCACCGCGTGTTCACACACTGCGAGCCGCCTCGCCTCGCACTCTAAAACCGATGCCCGTTTTCGATATTTCGTAATCGAGGATACGGATGTGACGCGTGACGCATGCACACGCGATTTTACCGCGCGCTGCGTACCTCGCATTACTTTGCATCTCATCGGTAACGGGGCTGATTTTTTTTTTCCAACGATCTTTCTTTTTTTTTTTTTTGTATTTTACGGCTCGGCTTTTATCTAACGCACTACATCTTCATATCGCTATCGGCCTCGCGATCTGTTGCTGCAGCCTATAATTTTTCACGCTATCTTCATCTGCGTCGCTTTTCCGGCGAACAATATATCACCACGGAATTTTTTTTTTTTACGCAACAACGCTTACAGAAATAACCTCGTGCGTGTCACCGAATTTACAGCTTTTTTGTCGCTGCAATTTTTTTCCCTTTTTGGCACATAGTTCTCAAACTAACAAGAAAAATTTACCAAAAAATCATGAAAAATGTACAGAGGTAGACTGATTTTTTTTCACTTTTTTTTCCTTATAAATGCCAAATACGAAGAAAACAATTATCGAAGAATTCAGTAGAATGTAGAAGGGTAGACTTTTTTCATTTTGTCCCATGTAAATTCCTTTAAAAAAACCTTGAATACCTTAAGGTAGTCGGAGCTGTAGGGTCCCGCCAAATGTGCGTTTCAGGGAAAGATTCAAACATTTCTCTCGATGCGATTAAATATCAGAAAAAATCAAGTATATGAGAGGTGCTGCAAAGATTGTTTTTTTTTTGTGAAATAATAATTCCAATCTGTTATCAACAAATTGAAGATAAAAATCATTATTCAACAAATTACCCGGCAGCTTAACTATTTTCTCTTCGTAAAAATGATTCGTTTATTGTTCTGAATACGTATGAATATTTTTCCGAATTTTCTGTAATCTTTGAAAATCGCTTTTTTTCCTATGTTCAAGCTCTGAATAAACGCAATTTTCAAAGATTACAAAAAAATCTGAAAAAATTAGATTAGATAGTTAGAATTAGAGAGAGTGTGCGGAGGTAGACGGAATAAAATAAAAATAAACAAAAATGAGAATAATGAAGTGCGTCGAACAAATGTGAGGAAATGATGGACGCACGGTGTGCGTTGAATGGTTTTGGATACGTGCAAACGATGGGGAATCGTGTGGTCACGCGTACGAGTCACACACGCACGTAAGTGCATAAAAAACCGTCGAAACGACTTGTCCTCCTCGTACGAGCGTATACGCGGTGCATACGATATGCGCGGTACCAGCGCGAGCAGGAGAGACTCGGGCGAGCCGCGAGAGATGCTAAGTAGCCGGTAGAGAATAATATCGCGCGACTCTCGGGAGCCCGGTCCCGAGCGCAAAGTTATCGTTCCGGTTAGCCACTAAAACATCGTTATACTCCATCGTACGTTATAATACCGCAATCCAGTCACAACCGACCTCTGCAAACTTCTAAAACTCGTACGAGCGCACCTTTTCTCGTACACGATCGCTTTCAAAGTGTGCATTAACCATGAATATACCCCAAGAGATATATCGCGGATATACACATTGTATGGGACATTCCGTGTCGACTCCACTCGATTATCGCTCGAGATCTTTCGAAATTCTTTCGCGATTTTTCACCCTACTCTTGCGACTATACATATATACATATAGAAATAGAGAAATAGAGAAATAGAGAAATAGAGAAACAGAGAAACAGAGAAACAGAGAAACAGAGAAACAGAGAAACAGAGAAACAGAGAAACAGAGAAACAGAGAAACAGAGAAATAGAAAAATAGAGAAATAGAGAAATAGAGAAATAGAGAAATAGAGAAATAGAGAAATAGAGAAATAGAGAAATAGAGAAATAGAGAAATAGAGAAATAGAGAAATAGAGAAATAGAGAAATAGAGAAATAGAGAAATAGAGAAATAGAGAAATAGAGAAATAGAGAAATAGAGAAATAGAGAAATAGAGAAATAGAGAAATAGAGAAATAGAGAAATAGAGAAATAGAGAAATAGAGAAATAGAGAAATAGAGAAATAGAGAAATGCTGCGGGTTTGGCATGGAACGGCCCATGCACAAGGCACGCTTATACAGAGTCGGTGCGCGAGGACGGTCGGTTTTCTCGCTCTCTCCCTCCGTCGATTATCTATTGCGAACTCGCGCCAGAGTGGGCGTGAGATGCGTGCAGTCTTGTACTGTTCGAAGTACTTTGCTCGGTTCTCCACCGGTCCCCCCACACGGTGCAGTGTGTTATCCGGACCCCGAGAAGCAGCGACGAGCATTCATATTTATTTATTTTTATATTTATTTATATATTTTTATCGTGATAATCGTAAGTCCCGGTTTTAACAACATTGTAGCGCGAACTGAAGAGCACTTGTTTTCTTTTCTGCAGGTGCACTTGTAGTGGCACGATGCAAATTACGGGGGGGGGGGGGGGGGGGGTTTAAACATCTCATGAGAATGTTATGGAAACGAGTAATTCTTTATATTCGTAATTTGCATAATTTTTTCGAAGCTTTGCTTTACAAATATCGTTATAGTTTCCATGCCGTTGAGACATAGCAGACCGGGGCTAGATGCAACATCATTTTTAAAATTTTTACCTACTCTTAATCTCCAATTTTAAGACATTAGTTTGAACTTAAGATCGACGTTTGGCTCGAATTTCATTGCGTACTAAGATCAGACTTAAGTCCGAATTTTAAGTTGATCTTAAGTTTAATCTTAAGTTCGATCTCAAAGTCAAACTAATGTCTTAAAATTCGCCCCTTAATGCTTTAATTTAATATAAATTAAATTTAATATATAAAAAATATACATCGGCTAAAAAAGTGATTGATTGTTCCATATACAGTTAATGGGATATCATGCAATAGTTTCAGATTATTGTATTTGTGGTTATGCGAACACGTCAAGTGGCCTTTTTTATAATTGAGACATGAAACACTTATCTGTCGCTTTCCTTTTAACGCTTCCTTAACTTTTCGCACCCCATTAACGCCGACGCATTTCCCTCTCCCATTTCCGCCTCGCTGCCGCTCTACAAATACACAACGGGCCGTGACGACGTTCGCCCTCGGGAGACCGGGGCCAAATGCAACACTTGTTTCCCTCACGTGCTTTTTAATGCTCTCACGTAATAAAAATGTACATCGGGTTTAAAAAATTGCCGGATCGTGCAGAATACATGTCGATGCGATAGCATCAAATTTTTTCATATTATTTTATTCCTGTTCGTGCCGACACTTCGCATTTTTTTTTTCCGACATGAAAATTCTTATCCGGCGCTTTCCTTTTAACGCTCCCTTAATTTTTCGCACCCCATTAACGTCGACGCATTTTCCTCTCCCGTTTCCGCCTCGCTGCCGTTCTACAAACATAAAACGGTCCGTGACGACGATCGCGTTCTTCATTCTTTTTTTTTTTTTTTTTAAGTTAATCTCCAGACGATCTCGTTGCGGAACGCGCCGCTCGCTGGTCTCGATCGTTACATTGTATACTCAGCGTCGAGTTTAGTGGATCATCGCGATCCATTTTTTTTTTCTTACTGCCGCTTCATTCTCTTCGAGCACGCAACGAATTTTCATTAAATCTTTTCATTTCTCTCCGCTCGCAACTTCGTTAATTCGCAATCTTTCGAGCTTCGTGCGCACTTCGTTATCCGACGGCGAGGCTCGCGCGCATGCGCCATCGAGTTTTGTCGCCGGAGCGGCCGCGAAGTTCGCGATCTCTCACGTAGCTCGTTGAATTCAAACGTGTCGATATTTAGACCATTTTTGTCCCCCGATTTAAATTGTGGACAAATATATATATATTGTTTTTTTCGAAATTCGTTGAAGTTAACTTTTATTTTTTATTTTTTGAATTAAAAATCGTGAAATTTTGTCGACTTTGATGCTCGCCGCAGCCTTCGTGGTTGAATCGTCGGTGATCTCGGCAACGACGTGATTATACAACCGGAGATATCGAAAAAAAATAATAATAATAATAAAAAATAATTCATCGTTATATACGAGGCGAGACGATAGTTGGAATTAGAAACGAGCGGTGTTGCGCGAAACTAGTCGCAATCGTCCGCGAACGTTTTCCCACGATCTCTGCGTACCCGGGCGGCGAAGGAGGAGAGAGGGGGGGGGGGCTGCACTATCCGCGAGTCACGTATCAGATGTGATCTCACAGAGTGCGGCGGCAATGATTTTTGCATCGCCCGAGATAATCTATAGCCTCGCGCGGACGACTCTCCTGAGCCTCCCACTCGATCACCGCAGCCTCTGCATCTCCGTACTCTCGCACCCCACTGTAATTTCGAAGGTTTAATTTTTTTTTCCCCCTCCGAGACCAAATGAGCATCCGAGGCTCAATCGATCAGAGCCATTCGGAACGTCTTCTTTTATAAATTATAAATTATAAATTATAAATTATAAATTATAAATTATAAATTATAAATTATAAATTATAAATTATAAATTATAAATTATAAATTATAAATTATAAATTATAGATTATAAATGATAAATTATAAATTATAAATTATAAATTATAAATTATAAATTATAGATTATAAATGATAAATTATAAATTATAAATTATAAATTATAAATTATAAATTATAAATTATAAATTATAAATTATAAATTATCGTCGCTCGGATACGAAACTCCGGTATTTTATTTATATTTATATTTTTTTTCTTATCTCTTCAAGATAACGATCGAATGAAGAGAGGTAGCATTGGGCCATCAGCTGTGCGGAACACAATTAGACGTATTTGTACATATATATTTGTATATGTACATACATACAAATATATATATATAGTCGCAGTACGACGACCGGTGCTCCTCTCGTCGCGATTTAAAAGTATAATCCGCACCGTTGTTACGGTATTAGCATACACCGCCGTCTAATAAGCAACGCAAATGAAACTCGAACGCGGGCGCGCGGATGGTTATAGATCGGAATTGCGATGTCCTTGCAGCCCGCAGGAGCAGCGAGAGGGCGGAGGACCGCGGGATAAGGCGAGCCCGAGTTTCGATAATTGCGTAATCACGCGTCATCGCTCGACTCGCCCCCTCAGCCGGTAACCCGTTCTTATTTCCACTCGCCGAACCAAAATTGCCGGACATCCTCGGAGCGGCAAAACTGGCCTCTGAGAATTTTTTTTATCGATTTTCATAACCCCCCCCCCCCCCCTCCCCCATTTTATTTATTTTATTTAGTAGTAGTAATAGTCGATTTATCGGCAATATGCAACTGCAGGTGATGCCTTTTTTTCAACATCGCATGACATAACGCAGATTGACGTGAGAACACATATATAGCCAATTGGCTATCGACCTTATTTTATTTATGTTATTTATGTTATTTATGTTATTTATGTTATTTATGTTATTTATGTTATTTATGTTATTTATTTTATTTATTTTATTTATTTTATTTATTCTATTCATTTCACACCGATACTGATTTAAAGATTTTAAAAAAGATTATTACAAGTCTTTCTCTTCAATTTTTCCACCGAAACGAGCCAAAGTTCCTCGAAACACGGAACGCCCCATACACCTTCATAACAGCGATCTTCGCTCCCGGTATAATTTCCGAGCCGATCCGTCTCGTATTTCGAAGCGAGGAAACGGTTTCGACATCCGAGGCCGCGAGTCCCTCGTGCTCGCTCTCCGACCGGCAGTTGGATAGGGACGAGTTAGCCGGAGTCTCGAAATTGCCGAGATTTGCCTCTCCGTACGATCGAGGAAACTGGAGAACCGAGAGGGAGGAGGGAGTGAGTCGCTGCAGAGAAGCCCGAGGCTTCCGTTGTCGTTTACCCTCGTTACCGGGCTTGGGATACGCGAACACGACACCGCATCGCCGAACGATACTCTCACTCGTCGCTCGATCCATGCGCGAGCGCACTCACACGGCGGAACGGTGCGTTTGCCGAGTGGAAGGTGCACCGTCGAACCGTGTCATCTGGCCGGTGCGCTCACGCCGCTTCATATCGCGATCCACAAATAGACCTGCGCTATCCTCGGGTGTAAACTCCGTGAAGAGTTTCCATGCGCGGCACACGAGTGCGCGCCGTTGATATGTGTTGGACGCAGAAGCTGATCCGTAAGCGGCTCCGTCGCTTTTCCCGGTCGATGCCGATCGTTCCCACGGGAGCAGATCGTGGAAACCAAACGGGGATTATATCGAGCCCGAGATTATTGTCCGGCTCTAGGAACGCAATTTACCATAATACCGGACTTGATTGCTCATTGTCGACTTTGTATTCGGAGGTTTCTACTTATTTTATTTGGCAATTTTTATTTGGCTTATTTGGGCATTTTTACTTCTTTAATTTTGGGATTTTCATTTGGTTTATTTGGGTATGTTTATTTATTTTATTTTCAGATTTTTATTTGGCTCATTCGGGAATATTTATTTTATTTGGGGGTTTTTATTTATTGTGCTTGGGGATTTTTTGCACAGAATGCCCCATCTATGTTGCATCTGATTGGACGATGCGAGGTCCGTGTGGACGGAGAAAGAGGAGGAAGAAAAAGCTTCGGCTCGGCGCGTCCATAAAACTCGACCGCTTATCTTTTATTTAGGCTAGCGCAACGTTGCTCGCTTCGATCGTCACGGTCTCCGTTCCCGGACCATTTGAAAAAAAAAAAATGTCGACCACCTTATTCCCTCGTGTCTATCTGCGTAACGTAACGCGACTCGTCGAGTATCGCAAGCACATTCTCCGATTCCACAGCAAACCCGAGAGCGGCGTTGCTCTTTCTCGCTATCCTAATTGCGCGATAAGATAGGCTCATGGGAATTTTATTCTTGTTCACTTATCAATACCGAGCTCGAAACGCGCACATCCTGGACGATCTTCTACGCGCGAAGGATACGTATAGAAAAAATATATTACCTCCTTAAATTACACCTACCTTTGGGAAAAATAAAATCATCAGAAAATATTAACCCTCTTGATGGTTAGTAATTTTGTATGAAAAAAATATATATATATGTTCCCCTCGGACATGTTGCCCCATATAGGTAGCCGTCGGAACATATGTTTAGCGGATCGTTTCTTCTCCGCCGAAGGCCGTGGAACAACTCCTCCTACCGAGTGCCGAGACGAGACTTCCCTTTAAAAGAAGCGACTACCGTTGCGCTAATATGGAATACTCTCGCTGCGCTCGCCGGATCCGAGCGAGTTTTCGCCACAGTCACGCTCGGTTCCGCTCGCTCCCCGCTACAGCCGTGCGACGATCGTCTTCTCCTCATTGGCTAGCGGTCCGAGGTTATCGACCGCTAGCCAATGATTATCGATCTAGCGCCCTGACTGAGCGCCCAAACTTCAACCGCCCATAACTCGAGAATTGTGCATCCTAGGAAAAAGTGTCAAAGGAAAAGTTCTTTCAGTTCACATCCGTGAATACGATCCAGCAGGTCTTGACCTCAAATTTTGAGGGATACTGTACAGTCGTCCTGGCGAAGTGACTGCAGCAGCGCGCGTCGTCTGTACGCGTGCGACTCATTGGCCAGCGGTCCAAGTTGAATGAGGCGCGCGTCATCCATCTTTAGCGCCCCGACTCAGCGCCCAAACTTTAATCGCCTGTAACTCGAGAATTGTGCATTCTACGGAATAATTTCAAAGGAAAAAGTCTTTCAATTTTTATCCGTGAGTACGATTCGATGGGTTTTGAGCTCGAATTTTGAGAAATACCGTACAGTCGTCCTGGCGAAGCGACCGCAGCAGCGCGCGTCGTCTGTGCGAGATTATCCGCGCGCGTGCGACTCATTGGCTAGCGGTCCAAGTTGAATGAGGCGCGCGCCATCGATCCCTAGCGCCCTGACTCAGCGCCCAAACTTCAACCGCCCGTAAGTCGGAAATTGTGCATCCTAGGGAAAAATTTCAAAGGAAAGATTTACTCAGTTTTAAACCGTGAGTACGATTCAATGATTTTCGAGCTCGAATTTTGTGAAGTACTCTACAGCCATCCTAGCGAAGCAACCGCAGCAGCGCGCGTCGTCTGTGCGAGATTATCGGCGTTACACGTACCAGTCGCGAATGATAATTCAAGCGTGCTTGAAAAATTACCGATTACGGATTCAAGGCCTCGACCGACAGCGATTAGCCAGTATAACGACTGACACGCCACCATAGCCTCGCTCACCACCGCAACCCGTTCAAAGCCAGCCCCCTCCACTCTCCCTCGACGGTGATACGTGTTTAATTTCAAATTAAACACAGGAAAGAAAAATCAACCGCAGCCTTCCGATGCAGCTGGTCCGAGGGCTGGTCTCTCCGCTCTTGTTGGTCACGATACCAAGACGCATTTGCATGACTCTAGGTATGCAGCTCTCGGATATCGCGGCGCAACGCGTTCCGACCGCGGCCGAGCCTCCCGATAGTCGCGGGTAAAAAGTAGGCCAGGAACGCGCGCGAAACGCACAACGCTCGATATATAAACTGCACGTGTTCTATAAAATGTTTCGTATTACGCTTCCTCTTCCACCCCGTTGATCATCGGCGTGACTTTAACGATGCTGTAACTCATTTGCAAATTAAATTTCATCGAGAGCCTGGAATGTTTTTTTTCCGCCACGAGTCGATCCTTTTTCTTTTTTCCTCGGAAGCGAAGGTGTGGGTGATATTGAAATTTCGATGATCTTCGAGATGGAGAATGACGTATGGAAATCTCGTTGAATACCGAGAAACGATTAGAGCGGGACTCTTCGGAGGCAGGGTTAATGTGTAATGTGCCTCTTTGTGCTTCGAGCAAGGTCTCGCTTCGAGGATTCCTTTTTTTTTTTCTTTTCTTCCGGAGGAATACCATCGAGAGAGGACGGAGAGGGGGGCAGAGATGAGACCAGAGGGAGATCATAAAGAGCACCGCGCGCGCGCGAGCGCGTCTTCTATATTCAGAAGACAGCCGGTACGCTGACCAGGAATAAACGATTCGAGGCCGCGAGAAGCGATTCGCGAATTCAAGGTTCGAACGATGAGAAAATTATATACGGGTAATTCGAATCTGAATCTTCTTCGGATTATAATACCCACTCGAATGGAGCGTCGGTGACCGCGATGGGGCTTGTTCCAACGACGAATTCCCAACCATCCTGTTTCACAATAATAATAAGTGTTAGTAATAATTTTTATAATAATTATTACTTTTTAATAATTGGTTCAAAAATAATAAACCTCAAAAAATATATATAAAAAATAATGAAAATCATGAAATATTCGATACTATGACGAATTCCCAACCATCTTATTTCACAATAATAATAATTGTTAGTAATCATTTTTATAATAATTATTAATTTTTAATAATTGGTTCCAAAATAATAAACCTTAAAAAATATATATATAAAAAATAATGAAAATCATGAAATATTCGATACTATGACGAATTCCGAACCATCTTATTTCACAATAATAACAATAATTAGTCATCATTTTTATTATAATAATGAATTTTTAATAACAAGGTCGATAACCTTTATTTGATCATGCAAATGAAATGTTGATCTCGGTGAACGATTAAGCCTCGTTTTAGCCGATATTTTGATGAGATTATGATCCATAATAATCATCAGTAAAAGTGCCAGCTCGAAAGTGTCGAGAATGTAAACAACGCAAATCCAAAAATTGAGCGATAATGCGAAATTGTTAACGCTGCCAATTGCTCTTGTAGGCTGAATAACTATTAACGCTCGTTTCCGTCGCAAATAGATCGTTCTCGCGCTCGCCGCTGACATTAGCGTACGGTATCGCAAGAGCAACTCCCGTATGCGCACGAGACACGGATACGTACCGAACAAAACTCCATTACTCTTCGTGGCGAGCGGCGAGAGAGGGGAATCCGTGACAAGACGAGAGACAAACGATTCGCACTTTCAAGGCCGAACGGGAGATTGTTACGCCAGCGGATTTCGTGAACGCGAGCGATTAGGGGAAGAGCCGAAACTCGGAGAGACCGGCAGGCAAGGCCAGCTCTGCCAATTTCTCGAGCCGCGACCGCTTCGCACTGCCCAAATCAGCTGGGAAGCCATCAAAACATTAACAAATAAATCATTTTTATTCATTTATTTTTCATTTACGTCCGAACTTTACTTATTTTATTTATTTCATTCATTTCACTCAAGTCCCAAATTAAGTCCCAATTTAATTTCAAGTCGTTGATTGTAGCACGAAAAAAAAGTTAACTATCCTTTCTTCTAAATTAAAAATAATCATTTTAATTAATTATTTTTCTCAATAATTTCGAATTTAATTTCAATTCGCGTTTGAACATCTTGATTACAGCACGGAAAAAAAGTGGACGATTCTCTTAATAAAAATTAAAAAAAAATCATTTCAGTTAATTTTTTTTTTTGTTTTTTTTTTTTCAAAATCCGAATTTCATTTGAAGTAAAGTTTCAACTGTTCGATTAAAGCTCGAAAAAAAAAACTTTAATTATCGTCTCTTCTTGTATTTTCGACTTCCCATCGGCCGGCTCGTACTTTCTACGCGCAGTGCCGATATAAATCATTGCTGCGCGGCTCGCGAACGAGTTACGACTTCCTGGGGAGTAGAGCAAAGCGCAGCGGTAGTAGTAGCGGCTGTGATGTACGGACAGTTACTTAATATACACAACTCTCTGCCCCCGGCCAGTCGTTCGTTCGCTCGGGCTCACTCGTGTATATTACATTCCCCCCCCCCCCACCCCTTCCCCCTCCCCCTTGTCTTTATCACTCGTCCGTGCCTCCTTTCGGCTCGGTGTCGCGCCTCTCTCAATAATTTTCGCCGTAATCGCGATAAGTCGTTTACGTTTCCGGTGGCTGCGAAACTTACCGAGAAACTCGCTCATCTTCATTCGAAATTACAGAGAACTTACGCTTCGCTGATTCTAGCTTCGAAGCTACTTTGCGTCGTATCTGGAGTTATTACGGATAACGAAACGGCCGGAAGGAAACGGCGCAAAAAATAAATAAGGCGCACATTTTTCATTACATTTTTCATTCCAATAACTTTAAACACTCCAAGGACTTCGATTTTCCCTTCCCGCAGAGGGTTGAGGCGGATTGACTGTTTCTTTGCAGGCAAAAGTGTGATTGAAAAAATAATCATCACAGCGGTCTTGAAGCGCATGCGATCCTGGTAATATGAATTATGAACGCCATTTATGGGGTATTTTTTTTTTGCAAAAAAAAAAAAAAATCGATTCTTGCTACATTTAATTCAACAATTTTAAGAGCTCGAGTGCAAATAATATTTTTTGAAAATTTGAAAATTTTACGAAACCTCTTACCAAATTCAATGGCGAATATTGTTTAATAATAGTCTACTTCTGTAGAAAATTTCAACCCGATAACTCAAAATTTGCGAACGCTAGAGTGCGAACACATTTTTTTCAAAAAATTAAAAATCTTATAAAATCTGAACGATTGTCTCAATTATCGCACAAATTGTAACAAACAGAGGCACCTAACTGCTCTACCTGTGTGCCAAATTTCAACCCGATTGATGAAGCCGTTCTTGAGTTATAGGCGATTGAATTTTACAGGCCTAACACACACACACCCATTCATCCAGACATTTTTTTAAAAGTGATTTTCCGATGTTTTGGAACATTCTGAACACGTTTTCATTAAAATCTCGAATTTTTATTTTCTTGAAGAAAATGAAAAAAAAAAAAATTAATCGATACCTCATTACCGACCGACGCCAATAAATTTTTCAATCGAATGATAGATGCAGCAGACGAAATGAAAAAAAAAAACACTGTCGTCGAATGCAGACTTCTGTTCGGGAAGTCCCCACGACGAATACTAATTAATACTTCGTACACTTCGTGGAATACAAATGCCGATTCGCGGGAACTCGCCGGGAGGACTCGTGTATCGGTTAATGGTAGGAAGAAAAAGAGGATTGCGTGCGTATCGGTCACGCCGTGAGATCCGCGATTCCGTCGGCGCCAGTCAAAGCCTACATCATCCAACGTCCGAGGATAGGAAAAAAAAAAGAACATTTACCGATTTTTTCCGCAATTCGCACGTACGCTCTTGAAAGCTTTGCCGTTGCTTCCATTGTTCTCCCGGCTTCCTGGTCAGCCAAGTGTTGTTTTTCGAAGGAACATCGAGCGCCTCCTCGGGAAGTCGCCTCGTGGGAAAGAAAGGAAAAACACGAAATCGTCATTTCGTCCAGAAACGCCAAAGCATCGCGAGCGTGAGGAAGAAGTGCAGGGAAACAGGATCTGCGGTCCATTTAACCGCCCGCCAGTTCTCCTCGTCCCGCGAACTTGTTCTTTTTATTTATTTATTTATTTATTTATTTATTTATTTATTTATTTATTTATTTATTTATTTATTTATTTATTTATTTATTTATTTATTTATTTATTTATTTATTTATTTATTTATTTATTTATTTATTTATTTATTTATTTATTTATTTATTTGTTACGGGTTATCACCAAATGACAAGACAATTTTCTCGCCATTTTCGTTTCTCATCGTCGTCGGCCCAAAAATTTGAGTGATTATTTTTTCAACCCCAATTTCGACCAATGAGAGCGCGGTATTTGACATCACGTGGTACAACTAGGTCTAAATTATATCGATAATTTTTCGAAAATTTTCCGGCTAGGTTGCTAGGCGATAAACATTAATTTTTCTGTCACTTGTAACCTATGCGAATGATTAAACGTCAAATTGCCATTCACGAGCATGGACATGAGTGAGCGAAGAAAGCGATTTGGTGATGAATCTCTAAAATATTCTAGAAATTCGAAATAAAACCTTGTCAGGAAAATGTTAAATACCACAATCTCATTGGTCGAAATTGAGGTTGAAAAAATAATCAGCCGAATACCCCTCAAGCTTAAAAATTAATCGGGTATTTCCCTCTTGTTTCCCTGCGTAGCATCGATCGAGATAAGTTTTGCTCAAAAATCCCTCGCGCTGCGCGCTCGGGATTTTTTTAAGCAAAACTTATCTCGCTCGTTGCTACGCAACGAAACAATCGGGAAATACCCGATAATTTTTAAGCTCTCGGGGTATTAGAACCGAAAATTTGAGTCTCCGGAAACCAGAACGCCAGAGTGCAAAGTGTTCTCCATCTCGAAGCTCAATACACTGAACCCAATCTTTTACAAACCCGATATTCTGAGTTACTACATTTGGCTTCTCCCCCATTTTCAATACATAAAAAAATATCCCTTTTTTATTTCTCACCCTCTTAGGACCAAAAATTTTATCGATAAAATCGGGTCTCCGAAAGCCAGAACGTCAGAAAGCAGTGTTCTCCATCTCGAAACTCAAATACACTAAACCCAGTCTTTACAAACTCAATAATAGTATATTATGCCACAAGGAACGAAAGTGCGTATTTTCACCGAGTGTGAAGTTTGATGCCCGAGAGGAACCGATAGCAGAAATTCACACGAGGTGAAAATGCACCTCCCTTGTCGCATACGATATTTTTTTCCGACTTCGTTAAAGTTGGAAAAAAAAAATTATATTCCGAGCTGCTCCATTTGCCTTCTCCCTATTTTCAATACATACAAAAAAATCCCTTTTGCTTCCTCATAGAGGAAACTTTTTTTATTTCCTTCGATTGAACTTGCCTCGCCGAGCGGCTGTTCGAGCCCGAACAGAAGGGCAGAGAGAGAGGGGGGGGGGGGGTTAAATAGTCGTATTTGTACCGCTCACACACATTACCCTCGAACGTGTGTGGGATACGCATAGAGCCGTACACGAGTAGAGTCGGTGGTGAAACTTACGTATTATTATATATTATTCGCCATTAGCCTGCAGCTGACGGAAGTGAGAGACTTAAGGTCACGCCGAGAGGCAGGCCTGCATCTCAAACACGGTATCGTGGCCTTCGGCTACACCGCTCCCGGCACTAGAACGAGCGCCGCCGCAGCGGAGCAATTGTGCGTGTAGCGCAACGCGTCGCGAACACATGGATCCATGAATATAGATAAATGTAGAAACGTGCGCGCGCGCGTACGCGCATGCGCACGTTGAGAGCCTAAACGCGGTGCGCGACAATGTCGGACGGCTTATACGGAGGCGAGCGGAACGGCGGCGTTAAAGATCGAGAGGACGGAAGAGGGAAGAACAAAAAAAAATGAAATAAATCATTCGAGAGGTTCTGAAAGGTCTGTGGAAAATTCCAGTCGAGCGTCAATTTTTTTTTATATCTCTCGCGGCGATGGAAGCTGCGACGTGGGATTGGAGGTTTGGGATAATAGAGGGGGAGTAAAAATTATCGATCTCGGTCAGCTCGAACTTCTCGACGAGGATTCTTCGAATCGAGGACGGGAATCGTTGCGGAGAGAAAAAGTTGGAAATTGAAAATTTTATATCGTTTTCTCATAAAAGTTGAAAATTGAAAATTTTTATGTCGATTCCTCATGAAAGTTGAAAAGTGAAATTTTCAGGTAGTTTCCTTATAAAAGTTGCAAATTGAGATTTTCATATCGCTTTTTCATAGTTCTCCTTTATTCACAAAGCTTCCTTCTATGAAGGAGCACAAGGTGAAAAAATTCCCGGAGGTACCTCGAAGTATACTTTTTGCTATGTCCCAAAACAAAAAAAAATTGATTGAAAACATTCGTGCCATTTTCGTAGTCTAATGAAGGCGATTGGCGATACGCCTCGTAATACTAATGAATCACTGTAATCACTTAAAAAAAAAATCGTAAATTTAATGTACCGGACTGGAAGTTTTTATGCAAAACCTGGTGCATTAAATTTAATGCACAGTTGTAATGAAAATTGAATATACCAGGTTTTGCATAAAAACTTCCAGACTGGTAAATTAAATTTCATACGGATTCTGTTTGATGTATTTCGGGTACAATAGAAAGGGAGTAAAAAAAATGATCAATTTCCTCGAATTTGAAGTTCTCGACTCGGATCCTTCTAATCGACGAGTAATCGGAAAGTAGCAGATAAAAAAATCTGAAAAAATTCCCAGACGTACCTTGAAATATACTTTCTTCGATGTCCCAAAAAAAAAAAAAAAAAAAAAAATCGATTAAAAACATTCGTGCCATTTTCGTAGTCCAATGAATGCGATTGGCGATATGCCTCGCAACGCCGCTCGACGCACGCAGCCGGCGTTGCGTGTCTCGTCCGACTCGTCGAAACACATGCCGTCCTATCTGCGCTGGTCAGCGACGCGGATACGGGCAGCCAGCTCGTATAATAAACTCGTACATAGCAGTTGCAGCTGGTTAGTAAAAGCATCGATTGTAAATTGAGAGCGGTTCTGGTTAATCGCGACTTCGGAGTCTGTGAGAAAAACGGGTTTTCGCGGTAAGCCTCGCTTCGCGGTGAGACTCTCGACGATCGCTTGTTCGAAAAGTCACGGTGCTGTTTTTTTTTATCCCTTTCTCCCCACCGAGGATAATTATACACATAATTATACATCTATCAGATATACACACTGTAACCTTCGATGTGTTATTAACACTGTAATCGTCGATTATCGAAACTCCAGATCTCGACGCACGACTTTCAACTGCCCACACGCAACGACACCGAAGCGGGGACTTTAAAAAATATATATATTAATTTGTAACAAGAAAAAAAATAACAAAAAATTCTTTTATGAATTTATTTATTTTTGTCGGAATTTTACTTCCGCTCGGTCCCTAAACCGGAAGTACACTTCGGCAAATACAACCGCGCGGGTCGCTCGATCGGGCGATTCGATTCGTAACGCCGAGAGTATTTCGAGGTGAAACCTTTATATATATATATGTTTGTATTTTTTTTTTAATCCAGGGTTTCGCGGCATTTTCATGAGATCTCGGCTCGTTCGCCGAGTTCTCTGGATTCCCCGAAGGTCAATACTGCCATATAGACACGAGCTTCTGCGCGAGTCGCGCACGTGAGCGTGGCTTATTCCTTCCTGGTTTAGAGCTGACGCCGTTTTAACTCCATTTACGGTGGGAAATGGAGGGAGAGAGAGAGGCGGTTCGATCGCGATCTGCGGAAATCGCGGAGTTCTCTCGGAGAACAATTTTTGCGAATCATTTTTTTCTGTTCGTTTAAAAAAAGAAAGAAAAAAATGTATAAGTTTTCTTTAAAAAAAAAAAGTTGAGCGGTGCCAGCGGCCATAAATAAAGAACGGTTGCGATATACATTAAATGCCGAGAGAATTTGCAAAGCTCGTAGAGCTCGTGCATGGGAACGGGAGGCGTTTCCTAATTGATTTTACGCGAGAAACCACTTACGCGATGTGCCATCGCTGCCCTCTTATAGTTGAGTATAGACGAAATTAGAAACCCATTAGCCGATGTGCTTGTACAAATCTGCGGAGTTGTATAGTTGCGAGAGCAGCATCGAGACGATAAAACATCCGCGATTATCCATTCCGCAGAAAAGCGGCCTTTAGACCTCCCGAACATGAACGAATTTTATTTTGTTTTATTTGTGTGGATGGGCAAAGCCATTTTTACAGAAAATGTACAGTAGTGAGTGGGAGTGAGATATTAGAATGGTAACCACAGTACTATTGTCAAGAAATTGAGATAAGGCTTTAGAGATTCAGAGATTCAGAGATTCAGAGATTCAGAGATTCAGAGATTCAGAGATTCAGAGATTCAGAGATTCAGAGATTCAGAGATTCAGAGATTCAGAGATTCAGAGATTCAGAGATTCAGAGATTCAGAGATTCAGAGATTCAGAGATTCAGAGATTCAGAGATTCAGAGATTCAGAGATTCAGAGATTCAGAGATTCAGAGATTCAGAGATTCAGAGATTCAGAGATTCAGAGATTCAGAGATTCAGAGATTCAGAGATTCAGAGATTCAGAGATTCAGAGATTCAGAGATTCAGAGATTCAGAGATTCAGAGATTCAGAGATTCAGAGATTCAGAGATTCAGAGATTCAGAGATTCAGAGATTCAGAGATTCAGAGATTCAGAGATTCAGAGATTCAGAGATTCAGAGATTCAGAGATTCAGAGATTCAGAGATTCAGAGATTCAGAGATTCAGAGATTCAGAGATTCAGAGATTCAGAGATTCAGAGATTCAGAGATTCAGAGATTCAGAGATTCAGAGATTCAGAGATTCAGAGATTCAGAGATTCAGAGATTCAGAGATTCAGAGATTCAGAGATTCAGAGATTCAGAGATTCAGAGATTCAGAGATTCAGAGATTCAGAGATTCAGAGATTCAGAGATTCAGAGATTCAGAGATTCGAAGATTCCGAGATTCGGAGATTTTACTTCGGTAATTAGAAATTGCATGTCGTGGGGTTTATCGACAGTGGGGAGGGATCGGTGCGAAGCCACGCGAAGAGACGCGAAGGGACCCTGAAACGCGACTGGCATTATAGGAGGCGCATCGCCGTCCTTTGAAATCACGGGCATCAGCCTAATTGCTAACCAAAGCTAATGCCTCGCCCCTGAATATGTATATATGCTTTAGCATGCCTGCGGCGGGAGGGACGCGTACATACATTCAACAACGCGAATGCATTCATCACATCCGTGGACGAATGCACGCACGCACGCTGGTTGCAACGGCTTGGTCAGAGGGATACCGCCGCCGCTGCTGCCGGTGGTGCTGCGTGCAACTAATGCCGAGACGTCCGGACAAACAAAACAATGCTCCATGCACGGGGCTATACCGCATGAATTAATAATTCCATGCGAAGGCCTTCCTACATCAATTTCTACATTAAATTCACGCATAAATGTCCATTCATGTCGGCTGCCGAGAGTGGAATAACTGAAGACAGGGAAGCTAAAGATGGGTTAGAAAAAAATTGCCAGTTATCGAGCCACAAGTTCGTTAACTTAAGAAAATTCCTTCAAATAACTGTTGGATCGTATTCGGGACACGATTCTGAGCAAATTATCCCCCGGAAATTTTTCTCTCGCGTCTATAGTTTCAGAGATACGAACCTCGAACCTTTCTCCCTAAAATCCCGCGCTCTGATTGGCCGAAAAGTTTGACGCTCCGTATCTCGGAAACCGCTCATCCCACGAAGTTTTGCCCAAGGAAGAGTTTGTTCAGTTTTCAACCCGCAACAAGATCCCAAGGTTATTTTTACCCAAATTTGCTAACCACCCCATGCCCCACCCTAAAAACCCGTTTTTCTCCACGCACCCGTGAATCGCATATTTCTTTAATTTCCGACAAATTACATACGCGTTTACATTGTCGGATCGCATGTACAGTAAGGTGTGCGCGTCAAAGGGCAAAGAGGATTCACGGGCCGCAGTGCAGAGTCCTGCGTGACGAGTGCAGAAAGAAACGACTCGCTCGCACGCAACGCGCTCTTCGCACGCGGTGCAAGGTGGCTTGCATCTTTCTTGCTCGACCTACCGGGAGCGCACGCCACTCCGACAGATAAAGATCGAGGTGAATCCAAAGACGATGATGAGCCCTGGCCGCCACGCCAGGTGGTGCCATATCGGGGTTAGCATAACTTACCGCATCAAAAAGCATTGTGGCTGCATACACGCATTGCCCCGTACGGATCGCAGTGCCTCGCCTTGACTTACATTTCCACACAGCTTATAATCTTTTTCCTTTCCTCTTTCACCTTTTTTTCTCATGTATATTTTTCCTCTTCCTGCAACGATGCAGCCGCACTTCTCACAACTCTCGTCGATAATCCTTGCCTTCTGTCCGATCCAAGTGCGCCAGTATTTTCTCCTCGAAATCGGAACAGTTCCGCTATTAACCGATGAGAGCTCTCGCGAATTCTCTCGTTCACGATAAACATAGACGATTGAAACAAACTTTTATATCCTCGGACTACATACTGGCGGGTCGGCGCTATAAAGTTCCCGAGTAAAGCGGCGATCAACTGGTGGCGGAGTTTGGCACCGAGCCCTGGAAACGCTCTCGGACACGCGGTGGAGGGGACGATTTTTCATTGAAGAAACGCAGTTTAATGGAAGAAGCGGAGCCACTTGCCGCGGTTTTAGGAGACTGGGCCGCTTCGCGCTAGTAAAATGAGTGCACATTTTTGAAGTTGTTTATACAAACTTTCACGCAACTATTGATGATAACGGATGGTTGTTTGTATCAAAGCAAATGTACTTAACCTAGAAAAACATCAATTGCAATGGGTTTGCAAAAATATTAACTGGTTTTTGCGCATTTTCGAAAAAGTACATATTCAGTTTTTTTCAAAATACAATCTCCTATTTATGATCGTTTTTGATGTATTACGGCTCATTATCTTCCTTGAAAGATGCTCTACGAATTCTAGACCTCGATATTAGATAGTATTTTCCGTTAAAAAATTGGAGCCTTTTGTTTATCCATCGACAAAATTCCGTCATAAAAAGTCTGACATTAATCGACTTAAAAAATATAACAAAAAATCGGTGGCAAAAAAAGTCTGGCATTGAACGACTTAAAAAATGTGGCAATCATTTGACTAGTGTAAAACGTTTCAACCTCGTGAAAAATGAGAAAACCAAAAACTATTGTCCAAAGATGTTTCAAAAAATCTGAAAAAATTCCCGAAGGTGAGAATCAACCCTTCCGATGTGGCATCAAAATTTTGCAACGATTCATCGAGCCGTTACACAGATACATCACCCTAATAGAAGCGCGGAAGGGTTTTCAGTACTTCTCGGTGTTTTTTACTCAGGAAATTATGGTATAAAAAAAGAATGAGAAGAAGCGGAAAAAATGATGATTTAAGAGAGTCGGGGTTACGGTGTGCTCTTTACGACCTTAGATGCTCTACTGATACCTCCGCGGGAAGGGCCGTCTTCGCGTTGTTTTTATTTCCTCACGGTTTTTTTCCCTTTCTTTTTCCTGCTCTCGCCGGGCTGTAAAAAGGGCCGAGAACGACTGAGAAATTTAACGTTGACGCAGGTGCCCCCCCGCATTTTCGTACGACATACTTGGTGTACGCGGCTGAGGGACTCTCCGGCCTCGTGAAAAACTCATATTTTTCCTCCAGAGGTCGTAACTCCGTTCGTCTTCTTCTCCGACGCTGGGATCGGCGGCGACACGAAAAAAAGACCCAAAAATTAAAAAAAAAAAAAAAAAAAAACTAAAGCCCTGCGAACGAGTTCTCACTCGAGTTCCGGGTAAGCAACGAAACATCTTCGGAGCACATGCGTGAGAGTGGAGAATTGCTTTTTTTTAAATTTTTTTCGTCGACCGCTCGTCACGTGATAACGATTGAGAGGGTCGTTGACCCGAAGCCAGGGATGCAGCGCGACGATGTGGGCAGCGCGAAAGACCATTTCCGCAAGATGGATAAAAAAAAACAAAAAAATAAAAAATAATAAAAATAAAAATAAAAATAAGATGAAACAAACAGGCGATGATTGAGGTGATCCTTCGTCACCGATTGCATTTGTACCGGCGCCTCTCGATGCTCTCTCGCCTACGATCTCCCGCCGATATAACCAGTTCGACGAGTTTCTCTCGACGCCGCCGCGCCGATTACCGCTGCGCGTCTCTTCCAGCTAATCCGGAAGAACAATGTTGATAACTTCTGCCAGTCGGCTCTCGCCTCCGGGGGGGGGGGGGGAGGGGGGGAAGAGGAGAGGCGACAAAACTTCCCATGAGAACTTATTTCCACTGGTCCGGTGTCCCGTGAACCAGGCGAAGATCGAGTCTGGACGATGCTTGGTCGGCACGCGTCGTCACCCGCCGAAGCCATTCGGTTTTTTTGTTCTCTCCACCGATATCCCGTAACTCTCAGGCGTCTACGTACTTCGACGTTACAACCATTTTTACGAGCCTAATGTAGAGCAGACATAATAATAGCAATAGTAGCAATAGGAATGGCAACAATAAGAATGGCAACAATAGGAATGGTAACAATAGGAATTGCAACAATAGGAAGTGCAACAATAGAAATAGCAACAATAGGAATGGCAACAATAGGAATGGCAACAGTAGGAATTGCAACAATAGGAATGGCAACAATAGGAATTGCAACGATAGGAATGGCAACAATAGGAATAGCAACAATAGGAATGGCAAAAATAGGAATAGCAAAGATAGGAATGGCAAAAATAGGAATGGCAAAGACAGGAGTGGCAAAGATAGGAACGCAAAGATCGGAATGGCAACGAAAGAAATGACAACGATAGGAATGGCAACAATAGCAATGGCACTAATAGCAATAGAAATAATAATATAAAAAATTTGCCAGCAACGATGGCGTAAGACCGATAAAAGCAAACTTTAAATAAGCCCGAGGAACTGTCCCGGGCCTAAAGTGTCTTGTTAATGTATCCTCCGTCCCTCCGGCTTTATCTACAATCATGCGTGTCGCGAATGTGGGTCAAGAGGATGTTACGTCCAGCGGTAAAAAAAAAAAAAAAAAAACGATACGCACACCTGGAGATAATTTGACTTTCATATAGATCGCGCGTCCGGTGTAATAAAGATCCACCCTCGTTCGGCTCTGCCCCGTATCCGAAAGTCCGTCAAGCGCATACGTGCAAACAGCACGGCCGTTTGCCGGATCGATTAGCGGCCCACCTGTCCCGGGCAGGAATGAGCAAGGGCGAAAAAAAACACACTCGGTTTCCTTAATGAAGTCGTTCGCGAACACGATCGACGAAACGGAATTCGATCGCGACGAAGCCGAACGCGACGAAAGCTCCGTCGGAAGTTTCTCGGAAGCGCCGAGCAGCCGCGCATCTTCCGGGATCGCGATCCGTCTCGCGTCTCGGCCCGGAGATGAGGGCGAGATCCGAGATCGTAGCGTGTGTAAAATCGCGTCGCGACTCGGCGTCGCCGTCGAGACTCCGCGCGACGACGAGGAGAGGCGGAAGAGGAGAACGAGCGGCGGTTCTCTCCGCGCGTTCCGATGCCATCGATAGCGCCGGAGCTCTTAATTAATTAGTCGCATTATCTCTCCTCGCTCTCGTTCGCGGGACCGACTTTGATCCGCGGGCCGGTCGAGATTTCCCACGCTTCGAGGAAACACCGCTAACGGAACGAGTCCGAACCATCGTCGCCTCTTTAATTTTTCCAGACGCGACCTCTCCGGTCGGATGGAAAGGCGTTTTAACGAAAATGAACGTCTCGCCGATGAACGATATTAAGGATATACTTTAACTTATCGATATATCGATAATACCGATGATAACGGGTATTATCATTATTATAAGGCTGCAGGACTGAGACCGAAAAGAAAAACCCAAAAAAACTCTTTTTTATTAATGCTTTGAATATTAATAATGAAAATGAAGGATTAATTGATATTAATCCTTTGAAGCATCTCTTTGCATTCAGAAAAAAAAATGCTTTAATAACTAACAAATGTATTTGAAACTTCAAACTTGTAAAATAGAAAAAGTTTATACTTTAATTTATCGATGTATACATAATACGTGTTATCATAATTGCAAGGCTCTAGGACTAGGTTCGAACAGAAAAATCCAAATAAACGTAGAAAATGTTGGTTTTTTAAAAATTCAACCGATATCTGACGAATCGTCGAACGTTCTTCTGTTTCAGACAAAGAAGAACAACCCGAATCACATAAAGCGTCCGATGAACGCGTTCATGGTCTGGTCGCAGATAGAGCGGAGGAAGATATGCGAGGTGCAGCCTGACATGCACAACGCCGAGATAAGCAAGCGGCTGGGCAGGCGCTGGAAGACGTTGGACGACGCGGACAGGCGTCCGTTCATCGAGGAGGCCGAGAGGCTGCGCCAGTTGCACATAATGGAGTACCCGGACTACAAGTACCGTCCCAGGAAAAAGACAACGAAGCCATCGCCGGCGCCGAAGCCCAAGGAGGTGAAGAAGACGAAGAAGTCATCGTCGACGACCTCATCATCCTCGTCATCATCGTCGGTCTCCTCGTCCTCCTCCGTGGCGTCGCCCTCGAGCGCCGCGACGATGATCAGTGCCGCCCTCACGACAACGTCGGCGACGACACCGACCGCCAAATCCCGCAACGACACCAACAACAACACCCACACGTCGGTGAAGAGGCTTCAGGCCCAAGCTTCGACCACCCAGATCTCGAGGCTGAAGGTCCGCCTGGCCCTGGACAAGAGGCCGACGTCCGGCCAGCAGCAGACCAACAGCCTCACCAACAGCGCGATAACGGACTACACGCCAGCCCCACCGATAGTCACTGCCAAGGTGCCCAGCAGTCCGTCCTGCGACACACCCGACTCACCCGAGTCAGCGAGCTACTACGACGACCACTTCGTCGACTGCGGCTCCATCGGCGCCCTCAGCCCGATGAACTCGAGGCTCAAGAACAACAACAACACCACCAGCAGCAACAACAACAGCCTGACGAACGCCTCCCTCAGCCCGGTCCATCACTCGATAAAGCGCGAGAGGATCAAGCAGGAGAGCATGGATATGGACTATCAGAGCGACTTCACGAACGACAGGCTCCTGTCCTCCGTTCGCGGCTTTCCCGACATGTCCGGGATTCCCCGTGGCTTCCAGAGGACCTCCACTCCGTGCCATCTCGACGGCTACATCGTCAAGCAGGAACCCATCGAGAGAACGTCATTGACCGCCAGCGCGACGACCAACGCGGTCGTCAAGCTCGAAGACCCGACGAATCCCAGCCTGGCCGATCTCGACTCCCTCACCGATCTCCTGCAGATCCAACCGTCGGACTTCAAGCTTGATCTCGATATGGAGACGATAACTACCGATCTCGACTCCTTCGAGACAGCGAGCTCGAGCAGCGGATCGCACTTCGAGTTCACCTGCACGCCGGACGTTACCGATATGCTCTCCGACATCGGCGTCGGCAACGAGTGGGTCAGCTTCTGAGAAGACGAGGAACGCGACGAGCAGCCCTAAAGCGATCGTCGCTTCTCTTCGGAATTAAGAGTTAACTTTGTTTTAGAGTCTTTTCTGGCGGTTTGTCGAGAGAGGCGAGAAAGATGTTTGTTCGCGATGAGGGAACTGTCGGGCGTGGCTCGGGATGAAAAATTCGATCGCATTCCCCCTCGACTTCGGTGGGATGTTGAAAAAATGTTTTGCCAATTGTTTTTTTTGTGCTCAATTACTGTCGACGAATTTTTCCGATTAACCGACATCGCAGACGGTTCTTTCGATTTCTTAAAAATCGTCTTTCGAAAATTTTTATTTCTATTTTTTATCATTGGCCTCGGTCATGGATTGAGTGATCGAGGGAGAAACGGCCGAGTCGGGTACTCAGAGGAGTTTTAAGCCATAAACTCGTTGTGGCTCTTGTACGATAGGTGAAGAAAAAAAATACATCTACATGATTAACACACACAGACAACACACGAACACACTTACGTAAACTTATTCACGATTTTTCAGAGTATAAATAAACGTTTTTTGTATATGTACTGTAGTATACTAGTTGGTAAGGAAGATTAAAAGAGGAAAACTTTTTTGTACGAAAGAGAAGGACGGCGCGTGCGCGGGACGCGGGTCGAGGCGTCGAGCGCGGTCGGCAAGACGGAGCTACGCGCGTTTTTTTCCTGCGCGTTTGTCTTTATCTCTGATTTCTACGCGGTTGAAGAAATCAGAAATTTCGGCGACTTCGGTAGCTCCGACAATTTCGCGCGCGCGAAATCGCGCGAGATTTTTTATGTTCTTTTTTTTTCATTACTTTTTTTATTTGCCACGCGTTCGACCCGTCGACAGCGACATCCCTTTTGTTGTGTATATCGGTAGTAGCATATTCATTAATATATTATATATTAACTCTTGTAGAAATATCGCAGAACACCGTCGCACGTTGGGTCGCTGTTGAGACGAGACAGTCTGGACGACGTGTGATAGACGTGTTTTTTTTTATGCTCGAGAGAAGAGCTATCGTGTTTTTTTTTGTTCGTTCGAGAGTCATATAGAAGATGTCGAAAGGCACACGATTATTCAGAGAAATAAGTCGAGGAAACGGCTGCCGTG
Source organism: Stenichneumon culpator (assembly GCA_964017025.1). NCBI lineage: Eukaryota > Metazoa > Arthropoda > Insecta > Hymenoptera > Ichneumonidae > Stenichneumon > Stenichneumon culpator. The sequence continues at coordinate 17,389,789 of OZ024768.1, read as the reverse complement.
TATTGTGGAAACATAATAAACGTAAGGATTACAAAAAAGATTTAAAAAAAAAAGAAAAAAAAAGAAATAATCGTTATTGTATAATGAAGATATAATGATAATTGTCCTTGAACGAGAGAGAAGAGGCACAAACGGCGAAGGAAATTCGTCGATATAAAGAGTGTCGAAAAGTAAGAGAAAAAAAATTGTTCCATCGTGCGCTCCGTTGAAAACCGAACAAATTTTTTTCTTGAAGCATTTTTCTATGATGCATAGTTTTCGAGTTAGAAGCACTCGATGTTCGCATCGCGATGGGCACGCGCGGCGACGCGCGCGCCACCTGTCGGAGCGCGCTCCCATTCGCCGGAGCGTCCGAGGCTCGTAACTCGCGAACCGTTCGTCCGATTAAAAATATAAAAAGATGGAACGGTTTTTTTTTCGTCAATTTTTAACACACCATGTATATATATCTTGACGACGGACATTAAAGCGGACAGATAGATATGCGTCTTTGACGAAGAAAATAAGAATCCGTACACGGAAGACTGTCGTCGAAGGGTCACGAGCGCGAAACATTCGTATTTACAATCGTTTTTGTATTTTATTTCTGTTTTTTTTTTTTTAATCTGCAAACATTTTCGGCTCGTTCGAAACATTTTCGGCCGTTCTCAATCATTATGATCGTTTTTTCTTCTCGTAATACTAAAATAAAAATTCTCACACTTGTTTTTTTTTAAATATTTCGTGCAAACTTTTTAGCGTTTATCAGATGGGCCGACGGACTATAATTATCGAATCTTGATCTCATGTTCTTTTTACATTTACTTATTGTTTAATTTTTATTAACGATAATGACACTAATACCGGCCGACCCACTACCATACTTAATTTTTTTTTCTGTAAGTTAACGCTTCCTTATTTCGTTTTATATTTTTTTTATTTCGTTCGTTCGATCGTTTAATTTTTTTTATAAATCGTGAAGCGTTTTGCCAATTTGCGAACGTGTTTCGGATATGACGAGAGAGAGAGAGAGACAGGTAGAGAGAGAGAGAGGCAGGGAGACAGCGAGAGAGACAGGGCAGGCGACACCGGCGTCAGTTTTTTCAAACGACGATTTCGATGGTCGGAAGGAAAATTAAAAAAAAAAGGTTGAACAGAAAGAGTTGACAGTCGGAGCGGAGCTTTTTCAGTGATTGTTCGTGGAGATGCAACAAAAAACGACGAAAAAAAATCAATAATAATAAAAGAGAGGTATATAAAAGAAAAACAAAAAAATAGTGCCTATCACTCCGGTCTTGAATGGAAACTTTTGTACAAAATTGAATACAGGGCCAATGAAACAAAGTAATATGTTAGACGTCTATTTACAAAAATGAAAATGAGAATAAAACGCGACTATGTATAAATGAAAAAAAGGAGAGAATTACTAATGCGAATCGATACAAAACACACCGAACAATCATGTTTTGCTGAAAGAACAACCGATGCTGTGCGGTGAGGAAACAATACGAAAAAGACATGGAGAGAGCGAGGTAGAGAATGCGAAGCCCAACGTAAGACAGACGTAAACGCAGAGTCGAAGTAGTAAAAGTCGAAGATATAGAAAAAACCTCTACAAATACAGGCTGTGAATATCTCTGGAACAAAATAAAAACAAATAAACAAACAAACAAAAATCAGACGAAAGGTTGTAGGGAAGCGAGGCCGAGGAATCGCCAAAAATACGAAGCATTCGAACCAGTCTGAATCACTTCGAACCAGTCTGAATCACTTCGAACACGTTTGAATCAACTCGAACTAGTTTGGATCGATTCGAACAAGTTTGACGAAGATGTGCGAGATCGCGTATTAATCGGTAAAAAAGACAAATTCGGATGATCAAAGATGGTTGAGAGAAAAAGTTCGAAGCGATAAAAAAAAAAAAAAACGGAGCCTACACTTCCATAACAATCGAAACTGCCACTTTTCAATGATAGATAAACGAAGAAAAAAAAACTTACACATATCAATTTTGTTTATTTAATCTTTCGCGATCGTCAAGTAACGATGACTTTTTTTTATTATTATTATTTTTTTTTCAACTATAGAGTTTGTCGTTGCCTTTTCTCGATACTTGTTGACACGCGCGAACTCCCACCCAGTTCGAGAACGCGCGGGAGTTCAATTTTTTTTTCGACGGGAAGTTTAATTATTGTCAGGATGCCAAATAGCCCGCGAGGGGAGGATAATAAACAAAAAATGGTCAGTAGAGTATTGTTCTTCGAGGAGGGATCGACGAGAGAGGATTTATCGATCGAAGATCCAGCGGAAAAGAGACATTGAGGCCTGGAAAAAAAAAAATCGGCCACACGAGACAGCGAATAAGATGAGTCGAATTTCAGTCGATGAAAAATTGGAAAAAATAAAACTAAAAAATAATTACGGTGAAGCAAGTAAACCTGACGTGATGGATGATAAGCAATTTTAACATTGTTCAATTCGCGGAACCGAAAGGGGTGCCAAATTTTGATTAGGACGCGCTTACGGCGATCGAAGAAAATTCGTAAAAGCGTAGAAAAAAAAGAAAAGAAAATTGCGAAAAATAAAAATGACCTTCGTGGAAATTTGTCAACATTGTCACCTCGTCGAGAAACGAGGTTAATAATTTTTTGTTCTCCGTGTATCGTTACGAGCGTCGAATCGGTATGTAAGAGTTTTGAAATTTAATGAAAAAAAACGAATATATATATAAAAATAATGATAAATCGCGTTTAATATGAAGGAAACGTTAATTCTCTTTTTTCTGTGGCTTACTTGTCTTTGTGAAAGTGGTTATTTGCACAAATTGTGATTAGAGCAAAAATAAGAGTAAAAGTAACAAAAATAAAAGCGTATAGTTATTCATATAGTCTATCTATCGTATTCGTGTAAACTTAAAGAAAGAAACAAAAATATTTCTGACGATAAACAAAAAACGAAAGCAACACAACAACAACACCAATAACAACACTCCTGTTCGAATTTATAGTCGCGACGAGCTCGAAATTTTGAGTTCAAACAAGACTCGAATAATTTTGGACAAGCTCGAATAAGTCCGAAACACAACTCAATCTAAAAGATTCGATTCAACGACTAAAAATTTGACTCCCACAAATATAACGAGAACATTTCGATGCTGACACGGACGAAAAAAAAACTCGAAGATTAACGAAACTAACTATTAAAGAAAAAAAGCAAACATAAGAGTAATAAAAATAAGTGAAAAAAACATTGATGTTAAAAATACATAGAAACTATTAACGAGTTGACGGTAAAGAAAAAAAAAGAAAAAAAAACGAAAAAGCGCTCTGTTGAGCGGAGAAGGTGCGAGGCGAGTTTTGCGGTCCATACGTCGTTTAAGTTTGTGCTTCCGAATCGCAAAAAAAACTTCCCGGCTCGACTGGCAATATTCACGTGATGAAAAAAAAAAGATGAAAAATTGTTTAAAAGTCGAGCCGCTCGAGATACTTTCGCGGCGTAAAAATTCTCGCCGCTCGCCTTCTTCACTTCACCCTGCTGAGAATTCGTATCATCTATTATGAAAGAGTCCGAAAAGATTGGAAACCTTTTTTTCGGAATCGTCATTTTTTGTTTTTTGTCATCCCCTCCCCCAGACGGTTAAACACTTGGGCGATTTATCCGTTATTTCGCATACCCGAGTTCAATACAAATCAATGCTCAAATACGTGTTAAGGTATATATTAAATGTGTACCCCCTCTAAAAAGAAACCCTCGTTTTTTTCACCCCCTCCGACGATCCAAAAAAATGTTTCCGTCTCGAAAGGCTCGCCAATGTTACAATTAGGATTTTCCAATTTTTAAACAAAACTTAAGATTGCGATTGAAGAAAAAAAAAACAAGGGAGAGTAAAACAAACAATAAAATAAAAAAAATAACGTCGTGAAAAAGTAACGTTCACGCGCATATAAACGAAATCTGTTGCGTTTGGAGTAAAAAACGAAATAAAAAAAAAAAAACACAAACAACGCTCGGCTACGTTTATCGGCGCGTGTTACATAATGTATATTATTATAAAGCAGATAGATGTGTAGTAGTTTTTAACAAATTTTTAGCATGTATATATGTCCAATTGAAGGCGTGGGAGAAGTCAAAATAGAAGTTTTTTCGCAACGAGAGGATGTTGCTTCTTCGAATATTCTTTTTTTAAGTTTCGTTCTTCGGAGTTTCAATTCGGGTGAGCGCAAACAGAAAAAAAAATGATTTTTTTGTAACAATGTCTCGTTATGATTGCGTCTGGTGTACGCATCGTTGAACGCTATATTGATGATCGTCGTCGACGGATCACTCGCAGAGTGCACAAGCGACGAGGATGACAGACAACTTCGCATTCGATCCTCTCGCAACTAGTCCAGGCTTAGCGATATTCCGGCGATGCCGATCGAACGTCGATAAAAATCGATCGAACTCGGATCGGAACTTGGCGGGACAATATAAATCTCTCGCAACTATTAATAATTTTGTGACGCGAGAGTCCAATGTCTTTCCCTCTAAATCGGCCGATGCAATACCGTCCCAAGTCCATGGCGTCCAAACGATCCGTTCGATTTCGTCGAAGTTCGATCGCTTTCGCGGCTCCGATTGTGAACCACGATATAACGATGAGTAAAAAAAAAAAATTATAAATTGTATGATAGAGAAAAACGATCCGTTTTCGAGAGAAAAACACACACACATACACAGACTCGCATAGCTGTAATATTGGAGTACACCAAAGTGCAATATTGTATTTCCCTGCGAGATGGATTGAATTTTTGCGGCACTTTGACGACATGCGTAAACCGTCGGAATGAAAGATTAATTTTTTTTTATTTTTTTGATTTTGCGACGATGTCTATTTTTCGCGACAGAGCTTACGATATTTACGATTTAACGACGAATTAAGAGAAATGAAAAACAAAAAATTGAGGATATGTCATTTTTTCTACGTCGTAAAAGGGTTGAAATAAAAAGACAAAAAGAAATATGAAAAAAAAGGAAAAAAATACTAAGATGCAACAAAACGTAGCAATATTTTTACACAAGTGAACCAATTCGCAATGCCTATGATAATTGTCGTTCGTTTGTATCGTGTCAGGCGACAAAAATATTTTTTTCTCTGCATTCGCTCCTTTCGTTTTTGGCAAAAAAAGCCTTTTTTAATTTGTTTTATCTGCTCCCTTCTCTCTCACTCTCACCTCCTCTCTATTTTTATTTGAGTTTTTGGATCCATTCGATCGTTCAGCCTCACGTTCAACAAAATACAAAAAGATCGTTCGAACTTTGTTTTTTTTTTTAACTCGTAAGCCAGTATACGCGTGCTAGCTGAAATATGACAGATTTTTTTATCACTAAAAAAACGCAAGAAGAGTATAAAAGAATTTCGTGAGAAATATATTCGTTAACGAAGGAAAATAATTTAATTGAAATAAAAATAAATAAAAAAAATGAAAAACAAAACGAAAAAAAAACAAAACAAATACAATACAATCTCTAAGTTATCTACCGTAGTTTCTTAAGTTGCGAAACACCTATTTCATAACAAGAAAGAAAAGTTGTGCTATCGACTAACTTTAAATGAATAATAATAATTAAAGAAAAAAAAAAGAAAAAACCCACTGTACATTTGTATTTAGTCCCCTTGTTTATAATACTTATTATCTTGTTATTAAGTACCCGATTTATATCATTTTTTATCGAAATTATTAAAAAATAATTTAAAAATAATTACACAAGTGTTGCGTTGATTTTATTTTTCCAGGACGACGAGACCCTTCCTTGTGATCCCTCGTTCCAATAACTCTATTGGATTCCATTAAGCCATAAGACGAAAAAGAAGAAGAAAGAAAGAAATTATCAAATATGCATAAGCCAGCGGAAAATAAGTTACGAGAAGTTTTGCTGCGTTCGCAGTGCGACAGAAGTAATAAAAATATATATATATAAATTGAAAAAAAAACCGAGGTTAATATAGCCGAGATTTAAAACCAAGCATGGAGCTAATAGCCTTGCTACGCGCGTTTTGTACTATCTACCAAAGGCGATACTCATTTTTTCGTCGATAATAATTTTTTATCGAAAATATATTTTTTTAATTATAAATAATTACTCAATCGTATTGCGTTGATTTTATTTTTCTGGGATGAAGAAACTTTTGCGATCGCTCGTTCCAATAACTCTATCAGATGCGATTAAGCGATAAGGCGAAGAAGCATTTTTTATTTTATCGAATATACATAAGCCAGCGGAAAATGAGTTGCGAGTTTTGCAGCGTTCGCAGTGCGATAGAAGTTATAAAAAAATGTATATAAATTGATAAAAAAAAAAAAAAAAACCGAGGACGATATAGCCAAGATTGCAAACGAAGCCTGGAGCTAATAGCACTGGCTACGCGCGTTTGTAGTATCAACCGAAGGCGAGACAAAAGTACGAGGGTGGTTCGAGTGCAATTAAGTTGCCGCAACGAAACGAACATACACGTATCGCGACTTGATTCATGAAGATTAGTGACTGCTGACTTCTCACACGGCCACGCATGAACGATAATGCGCAGTAGCTATTAATAACGTACCCGTTGCCAGCGGTCTGCATATTTATATATTTTATATATATATATAGTAAAGAGAAATACATATAGGTGGGGGGGGGGGGGGAGGGGGATTAAGTTTCGACGGGTAAAGTTGCTCGGGGTAGACTCGGCGTCGGCGCTGGGAAAGTGAGCTCGAATCGTATAAATTGGTTTTTTTTCCTCATTTCATTTTCCTTTTTTTTTTTTTAATTTTCTTATATTTTTCTTTTATTTATTTATTTTTTTTCCATTCCTCTGCCAGTCGGTGCATTACCGAGATAAATACGAGTTGCGAGCTCTGGAGGTTCGCAGCGGCGGATCGCGAGTCGCGTATCAATCGCTACGAGCGTTTCTCACGTTTCAGCGATATTTATACGCTTGATATTTAACATCGGGTGTATGTCTGTGCGTGTACCGAGAGTGCACCTCCACTCATCGTCGAGTGTGTCGACGACGTGTGCGCACTTTCGTTCGCAGACTTTAGTGCGCCGCGGTCGAGAAACGGGCATTGCGTCGACACACCTATTAACAAGAATTTTTGAGCGATTAAATCGAGATTAATTACACTATGAAATAATGGCGTGGAAGCCAGCAATGCGCTGCCATGAAATCGTTAAAGCGTCACTTCTCGGAAGCTCTTACTTTTTCGACAAAAAATTGTTCTCGATCTCGCGGGTATCTCCTTTAGATAAAATATTTTTTTATTGCGATCTATAAAAATCGGGAAAGTTACTGAAATAATTTGGCTCCAATCGTAGGTGCGGAAATCGTGTCAGAGCCGAGATAATGACTCAAAGAATGGATAAATTTTTTCCAATACCGCGAAGGGTTTCTGTGACCCCAAATATTTTTTCGTACCTTCTACTATATCAGAGAAGGTACTGGAATTATTTCGCTTCAATATTTAATTTTTTCGGCTTTCTATAAAATCCGGAAAGTCACTGAAATTATTTCGCTGCAATCGTCCATGCCTAAAACTTATCGGAGCCGAGATAGTGTCTCAAGGAATAGATCAATTTTTTTTTCCAACACTGCAAAGGGTCTCTATGCGGCGAAATATTTTTTCTGCATCTTCTACGATACGAGATAAAGTACTGCAATTATATCGCTTCAATTATTTAATTCATACCTTGCTTCGCAAAAAAAAAAAAAAAAGAAATAAGAATATATTCTCGTAGAACCACACGAGTCGACTCTCCGCCTCGGGTGACCACATTATCCTTTAATCTCTCATGCACCGTTCGCGAGACGAGGGAGTTCGAGCTCGTACGTCTCTTAAATAATTATATGCGCGCGGGGTGCGATAGATGACGAATCTCGGCTATAAATTATAATGAATATCCAGCAGCAACCTCAGCAGCGTAGGAATAGTTATCGGGATGGAAGCGTCGTCGCGCACCCGGAGGCGGCTCGTCTTCGCGCATGCGCACGGATTCCGATTCCCGGGGAGATTTCAATCTGCGCCGGCATCGGATGTTTCTTTCGGAATATTATAGGAGCCCCTCGGGCTCGTGTTACTTTATCGGACGCGCGGGATTGGCGTTAAAAAAAAAAAAAAAAAAAAAAAAAATGTATTAAAAAAAAGAATGCACGTTACGCGTGATTAAACTTCGGATATTGTATCTCGGAGCGACGAAGGAGGTAGGTGTAATATAGCACAGCTGACTCTGCCCGTGAGGTTCTCGTTGGCTCTCGGTGCGATCTCGTTCGATCGCTCTCGCCGGGCGGCCGACGGACAAACCTTCGCGATCCGGAAGCCAACAGCTCTGCCGATCGGTTAATCGATGTGACACGCGTCCTGTTATCGACGGAGCCGTGCCCACTTCGCGAACAGACGTTCGCCCCGTCCTGCCTCGTTCATACACGAACGGGTTTGCGCCCCGACAACCGCGAGAATAATTACACTCGCTGAAAGCGTTGCACCTCTGCGCGAAGGGGGAAGCACGGAGAGACCGGGGAAGGCGAACGAAGGAAAATAAATTTCGGAATAAGGCGCCGGGTGGGGAGCGATTGCGATATCAATTAAAATAAAGTTATCGAAAGGCGGTACGGTCGGGAATCGTGAGATATTGCGATGCGGCGAATTCTTTCGTAGATCGACAGAGATTGGCGGCAATGTCTCGGAGCGGTACGCCGGTTCGTCGAATACGTCACTTCCGGTTTGGGAATCTAACTTTTAAACCGAAAGTAGCATTTTGAAAATCACAATTTTATACCGGAAGTGACGATTTAAAAATCTGACTGTTATACGGGAAGTGACCATTTAAAAATCTCACTTTTAAACCGGAAGTGATGGTTTCGAAATCTCACTTGCAAACCGGAAGTGATGGTTTGGAAATCTCACTTGCAAACCGGAAGTGATGGTTTGGAAATCTCACTTGCAAACCGAAAGTGACGATTTGAAAATCTCCCTTTTAAACCGGAAATGACGGTTTAATAATCTCACTATTTAACCGGAAGTGACGGTTTAAAAATCTCACTATTAAACCGGAAGTGACGGTTTGGAAATCTCACTTGCAAACCGGAAGTGACGTTTTGAAAATCGCACTATTAAACCGGAAGTGACGTCTTGAAAATCGCACTATTAAACCGGAAGTGACGATTTGAAAATCACGCTTTTAAACGGGAAGTGACGTCCTTGAAAATCCCACTATTAGACCGGATGTGACGATTTGAAAATCTCACCTTTAAGCCGGAAATGATGTCACGCAGAGAAAACTTGATAATTTCGTTGTTCATAGTGACCTACTTCAAATCCAGGAACCTCGGCAGCTGGTGCGGTCTCGTAGCCGCGCCGATGGTTAAATCTCACCTGGGAGTTCGTTCATTCCACGATTTATTCCAGTACGTTTTTTTTTTCAATATTTATTTTTATACCTCTTTCGTGCATATTGCAAATTTCAACCACAGGCGCGTTTCTTTACGCATCAAAACACCGGGCATACGGACGCACCCGTCGCACGAGAATATCGTACGAGGTGAGAATACATTATCGATACGTGCATTGGAAATATAATAATGCATTATTTATCGTACGGAAAAAAAAAGAAAATAAACCATCGCCGCAGACAATATGCAGACGGTCGGTTATTTCACGCTGTTTCGTTGCAACACTCTGCTAGACTCTTTCGAATGTATTATATATATTTCCTTAATTAGTCTTTGCAAGTAGAAAAAAAAAATATCATGATTGACAACGAACACGCATCGAAGGAATAATATTTTTTTTATATTTATTTTTTATCTTTTCATTTTTGTTTCTGTTTTTTTACGGAGATTTTTTTTCCGTGACTCGTCGGCTCACGGCGAAGGCCGCCGAGATAAAGAGCTCTCTCGCATGCCAGTACGCGAATAACACATCGGAGCGTATAGCGTATCGGTTAGCTGATTGCGCGAAAGGTAAGATTAGTAAGTTCTCGGTTATTGCGTCACGTCTGGCGGGCGGGATACTCGTGAGAGCGACGTTTGCGTTCTTGATTACGCTAAAACACCTGACCTTCCTCACGCTCCTCGCGAAACCCCCTGCTTATGTGCACAGTCAGTGAACGCGCTCGCCGACGACGAGCTCTCGTCTCAACCATTTTTCGTTTCTTTTTATTATTATTATTTTTTTTTCAATACTTTATTTTTCTTCGCCGTCTCGTTCGCCGCGGCGTGATAATTTTGCGGGAAAAGCGAGGTCGGCACCTCACAAACGAGATGTATCGATAAGTTTACAATTTTGACCCTCGAGGCACAAAAAAAAAAGAGAAAAAAAATATTTTCGCGTTTTTTTTTTTTTTTTGTGCCAGGCTCGAGCTGCGAGCGATTTAAAGACACTGAGGTAATGACCGGATCGTGCGTCCGTTTTGTACACAAATACGCGTGAGACGTTTCGGAGAGCGAACTAGAATCCGCGGGGTTGTAGGCGATGCTCTTATGACCGTGTGCAGGCGAAGTTTTTTGGAATTTTGGAGAGAGGCGTAATTTTTAATTTTCCGAGGGGGAGGAATGAAGGTCTCTTTTTATTTTATTTTAATTCTTTTTATTTCAATAGGTCTCCTTTTATTTTATTTTAATTCTTTTTATTTCAACAGGTCTCCTTTTATTTTATTTTAATTCTTTTTATTTTAGTAGGTCTCTTTTTATTGCTTTTTTTAATTCGTTTTATTTTAATAGACGAAACTTCGACGAGGGGAAATTTTGTCCTCTCCGAAAATTCGGTGTTGTCTCGATTAAATGCGTTTATGGATACGCGCTTGCGTCGGATTAGCGATGGCCGGCCGGGCGTCGTGTTCGTCGCTGCTTATCGCTGCCGGGTCCTTGAAGATTAACAGGAACTCTTCGTCAGCTCGTATCTTCTTCTTCTTGTTCTTCTTATTTCTCGCCCGCCCGAGAAGTTGTTCCGCGGTATTCGCATCCGCTTTCATCTGCGAGGCCAGAGGACTCGAGAGTAACTCTTCGGGGGAACCATTTACTGTGCAACTGCGAGGCTTAAAGTAATGCGTCGCAGCTCATTTTAAAGGACAGGTTTCACTCTTGAAAATCATCGGTTGGTCGTTGTTTTACGATGTGTACTTGCCGAGATATCTACGTCTGAAGACGGACTGAAGATGGTCCGAAGATGGTCCGAAGATGGTCCGAAGATGGTCCGAAGATGGTCCGAAGATGGTCCGAACATGGTCCGAAGATGGTCTGAAGATGGTCCGAAGATGGTCCGAAGATGGTCTGAAGATGGTCTGAAGATGGTCCGAAGATGGTCCGAAGGTGCTCTGAAGATGGTCTGAAGATGGTCTGAAGGTGCTCTGAAGATGGTCTGAAGGTGGTCTGAAGATGGTCTGAAAAATGGTTTGAAAAATGGTTTGAAAAATGGTTTGAAAAATGGTTTGAAAAATGGTCTGAAGATGGTCTGAAAAATGGTTTGGAAAATGGTCTGAAAATGGTCTAAACATGAGTTCAACTTCTCATCTTTCTTCCTCATTTTCTTCATCTTCTTCATCTGTCACTCGGCGTGCTCGTCAACGCGAGAGCGAGGGTGGATCACGCGCGCAATCGTAACTTGAGGCAAAACGTATATAAACCTTTGCCTGCGGCAATGAGTCAGCGTTCATTTTGAAGGGCAGGCTCTACTCTTCAAAATGATCGGTGGCTCGTTGTTTTATCGTGTGTACTTGCCGAGATATCGACGTCTGAATGTGGTCTGAAAATGAATTCAACTTCTTCTTCTTCTTCTTTTTCCTCATTTTCGTCATCTTCTTCTGTCACTCGCCGTGCGCGTGAACGCCAGAACGAGGGTGGATCGCGCGTGCAAAGATCGTAACTCGCGGCAAAACGTATACAAACCTTCGCCCACGGTTATAAAACGCGAAATTTGAAATAAACACATTTCGCAACTGAAACGCACACACGAAGGCGCGCGCGCACCTGCGCGAAGACACTCGCCTCTCCGCTCGTCCGTCCATCTTTTATTTTCTATCTCGCTTGTTAATCAATCGATCGTCTCGCGTGAGAAGGATTGCCCAACTTCTACGTATCCCGTCTCGCGTATGCGCGATTATTGAAAGTATGTATGAAACCCCGGAGTCAGCGAGTGCTCGGGCAAAGAGCCGGCGCATGGGAAAACGAACACGCGAACCTTGCGGTTAATCGTCTGATCGATTAAGATTTTTAGGCTCCGCTAATGGCACGAGGATGTTGCGGATGGCTCGCTAACGATTCGGTACTCGATAATGTCGATCCTCGATTCGCGAACATTTTTTTACAAGTTTTATTTTCAATTTTTTTTTTTTCGTTTCTTAATGTGGTGAAAAAAAAAATTCTGAAAAAATTCGTAGAAGTGCCTCGAAGTCTGATCTCCTTGATGGGACGGAAAAAAATTGATTGCGTGGATCCGTATAAGTTGTTGCGGCACAAGCGGTCCAGCTCGTCGATTCGCGAAGATTTTTTACGATTTTAATTTTAATTTTTTTCGGTACTGCGGTGAAAAAAAAAAACGAAAAAAATTCGCAGAGGCGCCTTGAAGTCTCGTCTCTTTGATGGGAGGGAAAAAAATTGATTGCGGGGATCCGTATGCATAGTTGTTGCGGCTAAAACGGTTCGCCTAGTCGATACTCGGGTCCGCATAGACGCGCGGATGGATAGCGAGATGTGTGCAGAAATTGGCCGTTGCCGAGTTCGTTTACGAGAGAAAGAGTATGCCGCTCGCTTATATATAGGATCTTGAACGTCGCGAGAGGCGTTTTGCAGTAAAATAATCGCTCAAGGTCCGCGGTGGCGTTGCACCCGGCCGCGGCCAGGGCTACCGCGGCGAACCGCGATGTTTACATCGCGCCTGTACAGCCGCCTCGTGTGTGCCGCCGATGCTATATGAGTGCATGCATGTGTGCTCGCAAATATACATACATAGTGTATATATATGTATGTACATATATATGTACGCTTCTCGAGAAGTTGTTTTTTCAGAAATTTTCATTATTGTTTATTATCGTTCAAATTTTCTTTATTGTTCGAACTCTAGAATTTTTTTTTCTGTTTTTATTATTTATTTTTAAAAATAAAAATTGGACATCAAAAAAATGAATAATTGTTGCATCGTCGATTGGAGAGTCTGCCGCTGGGAAAAGCCTAGCCGGCGTGGCCGGCTAAAATATGGTATCCGGCTAATGGATTTTATAGTTTCGCCGGCTGAACCGTCTTATCCGGCGAAACTATTAGTCTAATCGGTTTTAAGATAAAATCAAGACTGTATTAGCTAAGCTAATACAGTCTTGGGATTTTTTGACGAATTTTTATTTATTTTTTCTAATGTTACCTGCAACGTGTTGCGAAGTATCTTCGCTCGCGGAACATGAATCCGCAGGCCTTTTTGGCCTAAAGTACAATGCGACATTCAGGGGCTCGATTTTATGCACGGTTTTATGCGATTGGCCGGCTAAAACGGCTTAGCCAGCCAAACTATAAAATCCATCAGCCGGATACGATATTTTAACCGGCTAGGCCGACCTATCTGTACAGCCCTACTCAGGTAACCTACGCCTCGTCCATATATCTAAAGCGCATCGCGGCGTGTTCCTTTTTCCGGAAGTTTTGATACTTTTTTAAGAGAAATTTTCATTATTGTTCAAACTATAAAATAATTGGTTCTTTTCGTTAAAAATGGAAAAAAAATAAACGCTCGTTGTATTTTTTTTTGTGTTTTTGTATTTAAATGTTCATTACTGTTCGAACTGTTAAATATTTCTTTCTATTTTTATGATATTTATTTTTTAAATTAAAATTGGACAAAAAAAAATGAATGATCGTTGCATCGTCGATTGGAGAATCTGCCGCTGGGAAAGGCCCCCTTATAGCGTTAAACATCGTTGCTCAGATAACCTAGGCCTCGTCCGTATCTCAAGCGTGAAAAGTCCTTGATACACTCTTCGCGAACGGTCCGTGCACAACGGCCGTAGGAGAATGACGATGAGCTCTCGCTCCCTCTCTCCCGCTCGCCGAACGTTTATATACGATGCGTTTTATATACTGTATATACAAGTTCGCAGTGTTTTCCCTCTCCTTCATTATACGAGACGCGGAGCGAGAACGCGAAACCTCCACCGGCCTGTCGACGTGATTTCGTTTACGAACGTTCATCGCTCGCTCGAAGGTCTCTCTCGTTATCCCTTCTCGAAGCGAACGATGCCCAGACGCAATACTCCTTCTCCCACGCGCATGCACTCCCTCGTACACACTTTTTTTATCTCCATTTAATTTTTTTATTTTTTTATTTTTTCTTTCAATTAATTCCGAGACCACGGCGTTATGGATTTTATGTAATTAAAATAACGATTTATCGCTACTGTCTTGGAGGTATAAAAATAAATAAATAAAGAAATTAAATGTCGACCGGCACAATGTGATTAAACAAATATATCCGTGAGAAATTTCGAGTTTCTGTATGTGGAGTGTCTATTGCACGTACTCGCTTGTCCCACCCGTATGCACTCTCTTGAATACACTTTCTTAATTTTTATTTTTCTTGATTAAGAGACCTCCCCGTTATGGATTTTATGTAATTAAAATAACGATTTATCGCTACTGCCTTCGAGGTAAAAAAATAAATAATTCAAAAAATTAAATTATGACTGGGAAAGTGTGATAAAAAAATATATGTCCATGAGGATTTTGGAATCTTTCTATGTAAAGTGTCAAGCGCGCCTATTCGCTTGTCCCATATGCATGCACTTCCTCGTACAAACTTAAAAAAAAAATTGCACTTTGTTTTTTATTTCTTGTTTTAATTAATTGCGATGTCTCGTCGTTACTTATTTTATATAATTAAGATAATTATTTACTGCGGCTGTGTTCAAGGTAAAAAAAATTAACAAAAAAATCATTACATTTCGATTTGCAAAACGTGATAAAAAAAACTATATATCTGTGAGGAATTTCGAGTCCCTCTATGTCTATGTCTAGTGCGCATGCTCGCGTTTTGTTTTTTTTTTAATCTGCCTCTGCGCGCTCCTTCGGCATTCATATTAATTAACCGCGTGCCTTGCGCATGCGCGGGGCACAAACCTCACCGAGATTCCTCGCTGATTAGGGTAAATCTACTTTAACGCGCGTTACTATAATTTTCTCCGGCTAATTCTCCGGTAATTTAGCATTAACCTACCTGTATAATTGGAATATATGCGCAACGGCGTTTTATCGTTTTTTTTCTTCTTTTCACTGCGAACTTAAATTTTCGAATTCAAACCCCGGAAACGCGAGGGATAGAGAGAGAAATACGTCTATCGATCTAACGAGACGCGATCCAACCACGGTCGATCTGATCGAGCTCTTCCCATCATCCCAAAGTGGAGCCTCGGGGTACGCGATTGCAGTGCGTGCACTAATTACACGCTGCTCACGCAGTAATTAACCATTTAGGATCGCGCTGAGGTAGCACATACGGGGCCTTCCACGTCAAGGTTGACGATCGATCGCAATTTATTTCTTATTCGAGAACCGTCGATCGTAAAGAAATAATATCGAAGTATCTAAAATTTATGTTTTTGGATCGAAATTCCCATTAATTTTATTTCGAACAAACTTTCAATAAAACCAGCGTTACACGAGCTGTGAACAATTTTTTATTTATAAAAAAAAAAACAGTAGTTCGGAAATTCAAAAAATTGTTTTGTTTTTGTCGAAGACTCTTTTAGTTCATTTTTTAAAAATTAAGAATACAAATTTTGTTTTCATAAAAAAAAAACCACCGTGTCCAAAATTCAAAAAAAGTCATAATTTTTTTCGGATAGTCTTAAGCTCTTCGATGGAATCTCGATGAATCACAATAGAACCAGGGTCATGTGAGCTGTGAACAATTTTGTTTTTAATTACAAAAACAGTGGGCCGGAAATTTTTAAAATTGGATTATTCTTTTGGAAAAGTGTTAAACTTCGGTATAGGCCAGAAGTGTTTTTTTTTTACCAAAAATATTGCCGATGAAATGAAAGTAAATTTGACACGGAATGCCTGGTGCATAGCCCGACAGTGTGTACAAACGTATAGCGGCGCGGAGTGGTCTGATTAAGGATACGGGGACGTCGAGGCATACATACAGTGGGGCTAACGTCGATATCTCATCGAGAGATCGAAAACATCGCCACAACACCAAGCAGAAGGAGGTACGCGCCGCCCGGCTGCGGATCGGGAGGATCGAACCGCTCTCCCAGCGGAAGATGCTCCGCTGCAGCCGCCGATCCGCTCCGACCCGATGTTTGCTCCCTCATCGCTGCCGAGATTCGACGTCCCCGAGATCTTCTCCTGCCTCCGCGCTTCTCGTCGATTTTGTTTTTTTTTTTTTTTTTTTTTTTTTATCGAGAACCCGTCGATCCGTTTATATATGTTTCTTCGAAACTGAAAACCACAAAACTGCTTGGATATTGGTTATTTCAATAAATGGCGAAAAGAAACT
Organism: Stenichneumon culpator; assembly: GCA_964017025.1. Taxonomy (NCBI): domain Eukaryota; kingdom Metazoa; phylum Arthropoda; class Insecta; order Hymenoptera; family Ichneumonidae; genus Stenichneumon; species Stenichneumon culpator. Next base: position 17,373,308 of record OZ024768.1, on the reverse strand, counting down.
TATCAACGATATTAATGTTAAAACAATATTGCAATTTCAGTATCTCGATTATTAGGGAGTATTAAAAAAATATTGAAAAAATAAGAATTTTTATTTTTAGATTTCAATCCTCTATTGCTGAGATTCGACGTCTCCGAGGTTTTTGCCTGCCTCGTTTCTCGTCGATTTTTTTTTCAACGAGAACCCGGCCGATCCTTAGCTGCTTTCTTCGAAGCTGAAAACCACGAAATCGTTCGGATATTGGTTATTTCGCTAAATGACGAAAAGAAACTTATTAACGATGTTAATATTAAAATAATATTGTAATTTCGGTATCTCAATTATAATCGTTATTCAAAAATAATTGAAAAAAATATGATTTTTTTCAAATCTTCCATTGTTGAGAGTCGACGTCCTCGAGATCTTTGCCTGCTTCTTCCCTTCTCGTCGATTTTTTTGTTCATGGACGAGAACCCGGCCGTTCCGTAACTGTTCTCTTCGAAGCTGAAAGCCACAACATTGTTCGGATATTGGATATTTTGTCAAACGGCGTGAAGCATCCGATTAACCATATTAATATAAAAAAATATTGTAATTTCAATATATCGATTATTATCGTATATCTTTTAAATTCTTTAATCTTCCATTGGTAATCTTTTGTGCCAGACCGTAAAAGAAATCGCGGTGGAAGGAAGATGCGTATCTGTTCTGACCAGATCGGCTATTCCGCAGCTCTGCAGCTCGGGCTGCAGTTGCTATGCTCTCCCGATGGTCTTTCTGGTGCTCCCGGGGGCGACTGTATCGCAGGTAGTTTCGGACTACCGACTGCTGTTAGAATAAAAAAGAAAGAAATAAAAAGAGCGAGACTTCCCGACGAGCTCAGAGGTCCCAGGATGAAACTGGCAGGTAGAAGCAGACCGGAGAGAACCGTGCGCGAAGCTATATCGACGACTTGGAACGAAAAGGGCCGATCTCCACTTTAAAGTGCGGCGAGTTACGCCCCTTTGATTCTCGGCCGTCGACATAGGCTCGACACTTGCGTCTATGTATATTTCGATGCGGTGGGTGATTTTTTTTTTCCAAACAGACATACACACGTGCGAATGCACCTGGGTGGGCCAGCTTCAATAAAAGCGCGCTAGTTTAAATCCCCGAAGACGCGCTGCTTTTCCTTCGGGTCTTCAATATTGTTTCTAAAAACGAAGAGCTACGTGCGGTTTCGGAGTCGATTGTAAATCAGGGATTGGACGCGTCTCTCGATGGATTTCACGGATTCTCGTTGGTCAGATTTTTCGGGAGGTCGAAGAGGAAAGAGCTTATTTTATTTTAGGTGTTTTAGGAAACTCGATAAGGCGAGTGGGACGAGGAACTACAAACTTCATAAAAATCCGTTCGCTGTTGAAACGTGGCGAAAAAATTCGGAAAAAAAATCACCGACCTGCTTCAAAATGTATTTTTGCAAGTGAACTCGATTTTTTTTTAATTACGAAAATCCGTGCCTTTGTTTTATTGGAAATAATTAATTGTCAATTTTGAATCGACGCCACACGCATGAGCACCGAACTGTCGGAAACATTAATTTGTCGTGAGGTTCAAGAGTCGCTGATTTTATTTTAGGTATTTTAGGTATTTTAGGTACTTTAGGTATTTTAGGGATTTTAGGGATTTTATGCCGGCCTTATAGTACCGGAAATAATTCATCAACAGGTTTGAATCGACTCCGCGCGAACGCGCACCAAACTGTCGGAAACACAAGTTTGTCCGAAAAGAAACCGAAGGAAGTTCCACATCGGAAAGTTGCGGTGGAAGTTTAATCTTGGTGAGCTACGCGGCACAATACCCAAGGTAGAAAATACACACATATGTATAAATACATATAGTATATACATATATATGCACAGGTACAAGAGCGCGGGCGAGGCGGCAGTAACTCCAAGTATAATGCATACACCAAGTTTCAGGCCGTGTATGCAAGTAAGTAAGTAGGTACGCGCCGAGAGTTGCGGCAGAAACGTCTCTCTTTATTTTATTTTATTCAATTTTTTCCCCCCTTCTTTCCCCATTCCTCGTCGCTCCTTCTTTCCCTCCATGGCTCTCTCCCTCCGGAGGATCGGATGTGCGCTGCCCTCCAAAAGATTTGCATGCCGAACTGCCATTAAACCCGTTGCAGCCGTGTCGAGGTGATTTTTGTACGGATATTTTTAGTGTTTCGTCCTTCGTATCCGTCGCTCGCGAGCTGCGGGGTTCAAGGCCTCGCGGAGCTCGATGCACCGCCGGGGGATTCTTCTCTCGCGCCTTTTCTCCTCCCATTCCTCCCCCCGACACGAGAACGGCGAACGACTCGTTTCCTATATACAGTGTACGGATGCACCGGCGCGCGGTGAACGATGCACGACTTTGGCGTCATTTTCGGAACTGATTTCCCGAATTGTTAAGGTCGTGCGAAAAACGGCCGTCGGTAAGAAAACGTGTGACGAACGTCGTTTTGAGACCGCAGTCAGCTAGGGAAAAAGAAAATTGTCTATCGTCGGGAAAGTTGCAAAGTCGGGGAAAGAGAATTTTCTTTATCGTCGGCGGTTTCAGAGCGACATTTATAATAGTTTTTGGTACCGACTCAGCACGGGACCGGAGGGTGTTTTACGTGGCTTTAAATAAAATCTTGGATGGGTTTAGTTTCAAATGAATGAATTCATGTTCGATGTGATGAGCCGAAGTTTGTTTGTGAGGTCGATGAGGGTCTGGGGACAAAATTTGAATGAAGAGAAGACGCTTTGTTTTTCAACTTCCGGTCGAGAGCGCTGAAAAATATTGGTTGGGTTTTCTTTTGGAGGCTTTGCAGTGTACAATTCTGCTGAAGGATTGTATATGGAACGACGGTAGGCGCGGATGGAAGTGGATGCGAATACTGCGGAACAAATTCGCGGGAAGACCGAGAATGGAGAAGGAGAAGAAGAAGAAGAAAACTATGACGGGAGTTTGTGATCGTGCTATTGGAAGGCATTGAATTTTCGATGCAATTAGTCGAAGTTTGTTCGGGAAGTCGACAACAGTCCGCGGACAAAATTTGAATGAAGACAAGACGCTTTGTTTTTCAACTTCCGGTCGAGAGCGCCCAAAAATATTGGTTGGGTCTACTTTTCAAGGTTTTACAGTATACAATTCTACTGAAGGATTCTATTCGGGACCTCAGACCGCGCGGATGGAAGTGGATGCGAATACTGCGGAACAACTTCTCGGGAAGACCAAGAACAGAGAAGGGGAAGAAGAAAACTACAACGGAAGTTTATGATCGTGCTATCCAAAGACACGGTTTCCCAACTACCAACACGCCTACGTTTTACAGTAAATAATTGTCGGATGGCACACGCCAAATTTACACATATTTTTTTAATAAAGAGAAGACAAGCTTTGTTTTTAACTTCCGGTCGATGCACCCAAAAATATTGGTTGGGTCTTCTTCTTGAGGCTTTGCAGTGTACAATTCTGTTGAAGGGTTCTATCCGGGAAGTCGGACCGCGTGGATGGAAGTGGATGAAAATACTGCGGAATAACTTCTCGGGAAGACCGAGAACGGAGAAGGAGCAAAGGAAAAGAAGAAAAAAAACTACGACGGAAGTTCATGACCGTGCAATCCGAAGGCAAGGTTTTCACCGAACACGCCTATTACTTTTTACAGTAAAGAAATGCTCAGTAGGCACACGCCAAGCTTAAACGATTTTTCTTTCATAAAGACAAGCCAACCTGTTTTTTAGCTTCCGGTCGAGAGTGCCCAAAAATATTGGTCGGGTCTTCTTTTCGAGGCTTTACAGTGTACAATTTTGCTGAAGGATTCTATACAGGACGTTGGACCGCGCGGATGGAAGTGGATGCAAATACTGCGGAACAACTTCGCGGTCAGACCGAGAGCGGAGAAGGAGAAGAAGAAGAAGAAAACTACGACGGAAGTTTATGATCGTGCTATGCGAAGGCAAGGTTTCCCAACTCCGAACACGCCTACGTTTTACAGTAAATAAATGTTCGGGAGGCACACGCCAAGGTCCCGAGCAAGCCACGAAGGTAGGTGTGCGGCTACGGTATATAAACCCCGGGCAGCGAGGAATCGAATCGCGGATCTTCAGGAATCCGGCAAAAGCGCCTTCAAGGGCGTGCAGCGGAGCGATCGTCAAAGATCTTACACTTGCAGCTTAAGCCGCACATACACGCACACGGTAGTCGGTATGTAAGCACGTGCGAAATACGTATAAATAGCTTTAAATGCAAATCTGACAGCGAAACGCTCGCGGAGGCTTTGCCGGAACACTATAAAATCTGCGTAAAATATGATCGAAGTCATACACCGCTCTATATGAAATATCATAACTGGGAATGCGTTAAAATAAAAATAAAAAAAAACCTACAATTTCTTCCATAAAAAAAAAAAAATAATCATAAAAATCAAAAATGCTCCCTAACTCAAAGCCAACCTCTTGGGAGTCCCAATTTAAAGAGCCTCAAATTTAAATCCCGGTGTGCGAATATACTTAGTGCCCGGTTCTAAATTTGACGCCCGATGCTGTTACGTACACTATAATAGACAAACAAATGTGACTATGAAATATCATATCGCGGAATGCTTTAAAAAAAAATAAACAAACCTACAATGTCATCCATAAAAAAAAAAAAATCTCCCAACCTCAAAGCCAGCCGTCCCAACCTCTTGGGGGTCCCGATTTAAAGAGTCTCAAATTTAAATCCCGGTGTGCGAATACACTTAGTGCCCGGTTGGAAACTTGACGCACGATGCTGTTAGGTACACAATAATAGACAAATAAATAAGGCTCTCTTGTATACCGTGCGTACACAGCGAGCGTACGAATAGAAGCGACCTTAAGCACACGCAACTCCCGTGAGTGGTTTACGAATGTTGCGCGCGTGGGTATCGCGCGCGCGCCCGGTGTTTTGTACAGTGGCTACCACGTATCGCCTCTCTCGACTCACCAAAGTATGAACGGTCCCGACTCGTGCGTGTGCGTGGAGTCGCGCACGCATACGCCGTATTTCGCGAACGCACGCACGTTCCCGAGGCGCGGAGAGCGGCGAGGAGGCGCGACGGTGCGTCGTTGCGGGAGGTCAGGGCACGATGGCTTTTTATACGAGTGGCGAGGGAGCGGGGCGGTGGGGGGGGGGGGGGGTGGTGTTCTGTACTCGCGCTTCTGCCTCGTTCTCTCTCGGTGACTCGTCTCGAGAATAAGCCCGCACACTTTCAGAGCCTCGTGGATTCGCGTGGATTCTCGCGCGATTACGGATACGATCGGGCATGCGAGACGCGTCGTATCTCTACACGATTTTCTCATTTCCGATCGTCGAAGGATCATGGCGGCGAGGGGGGAGAGGTACAATTTTGTTTTCAATGGGTTGTCGTGGAACGGAGTTGTGGATGGAAATACTTGAGGCTGGGTTGCAGAATCGGAGAGATAGAGAGCAAAAAAATTGTAATTTTTACAACTTATTGTCGATAAAGATCGACAATTTAGTTTTACACACGAAAGTACAAACTGAAACTGTTAATAACACCGGAAATAAAAGGAGAGGTTTGTATATTCAAGCCTGAAGAAACGAGTTGGTAGTTTATTTAACATAATTATTTTTACGAAATTTCCCATTCCGATTTTACCACATTGTTTTTTACTGTGTACGCGAATGTAATGGTAAGGTTCTAGTAAGTCATTTTCAAAACCTTTTACGTACGGAATCCTTGTTTAACGAGGTCGTAGAATTTTCCTAGACGTAACCTTCGAATTAGTCGAATAACAAGTTGACGTGCTAAAAAAAGCCTGTAACAATTCTCAGAGATACCTTAAAGTGTTGTTTTTTGATACTGCAGAACAACATTTATTACGTACATCCGTATCGTATTTGTGCTTAAAAGAAATCTTGGTCGCTCGCGGGAAAAAGTACCCCGTACTTTAAGTCTTAACTTGATGCCCGCTTAAGGTCACAATAGTTCCGTACGCGGTATCGTCAAAATTTAAGAAAACCGGTGAGACATTATAGCGGATGCAAAACTGATCAAACTTTCCCTTTGGCAAAACTTCGTAGTGTGTGTAGTTTTGGAGTTACAGCGGTTTTAGACAGTGAGGTTAGGCGCCAGATGGCGCGCGACCGCCCGCCCGACCTCATCGGCCCATAAACTTCGATCGCTCATATCTTGAGAACCACACAACGAGGAAAAAAGTTGCAAAGGGAACATTTCTTCGGTTTCGAACCGCGAATACGATTCTCCGCCTTTCCTTCCACAATTTTCGAACATTCCGCCTGGCCGGACTCATTTACCTCGTCCTGAAAAAATACGACCTGTCCGAATTGCCGGCGTTCTCCGGAGAGACTCTAATTGTGTTATAAACCGCGATTCGTACCTACACGGCACGCGCACATACACATACATAGTGTGTGACTTTTTATGGGATCGTGTGATAAAGGCCACGACGAGCCATTAATTTTGGCCTTCGCATTCGCGTTGCATCGCAACACGAGTCTCGTCGAACTTGGTGCGCAGCTGCGGAGGAATGCGACGAGCAGGTCACTGACTAGCGAGGACACGCGTCTTCCGTCGATTCTCTTTCGTACATCTTTCAATCCTGAGAAACTTTGGATTTGACCATGTTGCGCGGGTCAGCGTGGCTCTGGTGCTGCCCGCTGGCAGCACCCACGTTTGCAGCATCCGTGCGAGACGAGAAGAGGAAGAAGGAGGAGACGACGAAAAAGCAGAAGAAGTGGAAGACGAAGAAGCAGAAGTGGAAGATGAATAAGAAGAAGTGGCAGACGACTCGGAAGAAGTGGAAGAAGAAGAGGAAAAAGAAGATGATGACGAAGAAAAGGAAGACGAAGACGAAGAGGAAGACGGCGTAGGAGATTGAGAAGAAGAATATGAAGAAGAAGAAGCCCCAGACAAGTTACTGCGATGTTCCTCCGCGCAGTTAACGGCTGCGCTGGGCCTTCGACCTCATTTTTATAGACTTTCCGCAGACATACTTTGTCGCTGAGTACGGAGCGAGCGAATAAAGAGCGCGGAGAGAATGCGTCCGGTACCACCGATGTTATTTACGCGTCGCCAAATGAATGAAGAAGCAAAAGAGAACAAAAGACCCCGACCCAGACATCGCCTTCAAATCTCAAAAAATACCCCAAAGAAAAAAATAAAAGAAAACGACCCGAAACACGAACCCCAATAGAAAACAATTTTCTTTTTCTCCCGCCTCGCTTCGTATTTCCCGGTAAAATTAATTTCTCAATGCAAATATCAGATTTCTCTCTGGGCTCGGTTAAAGTGCCTGGCGTAATCTCTCGCAATCGAACATACATTATCGCGCGGCATACGCGTAGGCTGATGAAAATTCCGTTTTGGATATTCGTTTTTTTTTTCCTTCATTTTTTATTTATTTTTATTTTTTTTTTTTCACCGCCGTTAACCTCGAGTCGGGCTCGTTGCGTTATGGTCCGGTGAATGATCCTTGTGTAAAACGGGTCGCCGGCGCTTGTTGAGGGACTGCGAAAGAGAGGCCACTCGCTGATCTCGGTTACCCGCCGAGCTCGCTGTGCCCTCTCTCTCTGTCTCTTCGACGTCATCGGCTCTTCTCTTTTTCTCGTTTCGCTCTGACTCTGTACATACGCGTTCTCGCATCGCGACTCGACTCGTTTTTCTCCGCGAATAAACTTTTCCCCGTCCTCCTCTCTCTTTTGCCATCCTCCAGTTATGCCGAGCTGGACGTGTACACACATACGCGTGAGACTTGGCTTGGTCATCTCTCGGTGGACCACACGTTCGCCATTAATTAGCGGTTAGTCAAAGCTCGATCTCTCTCCACCCCCCACCCCCTCCCCTCCCCTCCCCTCCCCCCCGCGCGAGAGTCTTTCCGGCTAGTCGACAAGATTATTGCGCGATCTCACGAAATCTTTGCGGTCTTCTTCTCAATCTGGTTCTTCGTCGATATTGGTCTCACGCCTCTTAAAGACGGCCAAGCTGGTTTATTCGACGTCATCGTCGCCGGAAGTGCGAACGAGGGTGCTTAACCGATGAATCGGTGAGATAACTTCATCTGCAGGTGAACTCCGATTAAACGTGCTGATCGGGAACGAAGAACCTCCGGATAACGAAATGTTCATCGTCGATGTCGGTCTCACGCCTCTTAACGTATCGGATACTTGTTCAACGAGGACTTGGATTTTGCCAGGACACAACCTTCGAACGATCCGAGTAAGAAGTTAATGTGCCAAAAAGAATCTGTGAAAATTCATAGACGTACCTTGAAGTGTTGTTTATTTTGTTGATAAGGCAGAAGAAAATTTATTACGAACATCCGTATCGTTTTTGTACTTGTAAGAAGGCATGGTCGTTTGCGATTGGCAAAAACCGTCACCAGTAGTTGGGGGATTAAAGACGGCGAAGCGCCGACTGGTTTAACGCTTTGTAAGTCACAGCGCCCGAAACCGTACCGAAACGGGAGTAACGGCCGCGGAGTGGGGGAAAAGCGTTGCCACGGTAGCGCCTAAGAGTGGGGATAGAGGTGTGACTTGTAGAGGGTTAATCGACGTCATCGCCGCTGGAAGTTCGTACGAAGGTGCGTATCCGATGAACCGGGATTGAGAGACTGAGATGATTTCATCTGCAGCCAAACTCCGATCGACTGTGCTGTTCGGGAACGAAGAAGCTTCGGATAACTGAAACGACAAGGTTAGTCCGAATTCAACGGCATCTCGCGAAACCTTTCACCTCTTTTCTTAATCCAGTTCTTCATCTATATCGGTCTCACGCCTGTTGTAGAAGGCCGAGCACCGGCTGGTCGAAAACGACTTCATCGTCGCCGGAAGTGCGCATCAACGTGCTTATCCGATGAACCAGTGAGATGATTTCATTAGCAGTAAAACTCCGATTAACGGGGTTGCTCAGGACCGAAGAACCTTCGGATAACTGAAACCACAAGGTGAATTCGAATTAAACGCCATCTTTTTCGACTTTTGCTTCCTCATAGTGGAAGCTTTTTTTCTTAATACAGTTCTTCATCGATATCGGTCTCACGCCTCTTATAGACGGCCAAGCACCGACTGGTGGTAGTAGTAGTAGTAGTAAATGTGTTTATTGACAATGTTATATATGATACGGATGTTGATACATTTGGAAGATTTTTTACATTATCTTTTCCTCTTGCTATTGCCATTGCCAACGGGCCATCGACCTAAGTACTTCAGCCCTGCACCGACTGGTTTAATTGACTTCGTCGTCGCCGGAAGTGCGTACGGACGTGCTTGTCCGATGAAGTGGCGAGATGATTTCACCTACAGTCAAACTCCGATTAACCGGGCTGCTCGGGACCGAAGAATTACCCGGCAATTGCGCTATCTCACGAAATCTTTCTCGTCTTATCTTAATCCAGTTCGACATCGATATCGATCGCACGCCACTTATAGACGGCCAATCACCCACTGGTTTTATCGACTTAATCGGCGCCGGAAGTGCGTACGGACGTGATTATCCGATGAACTGGTGAGACGATTTCATATACAGTAAAATCCCCATTAACTGGGCTGCTTGGAAACGAAGACCCTCTGGATAACGAAAACCACAAGGTTAATTCGAATTAAATTAAACGTCATGATTTTTTTTTTATTGTAACTAGTTCGATTCCAAATGCGTAGGTACGAATTATTACTTAACCCTTTAAGTTTTTCACGTATAATCCGAGCCCGGTTAATCGGGTTTCTATTGTACACGCATCTTGTCATCGGCCGATTTACGGTCGGATCTTTGCAGACTCTTAATTCAAGAATTGCCATTTTTGATACTTTGAGTCTGCGCGTTTGGTTTTTTTTTTCAATTAATTTTTTTTTTTATCTATTGTAACAAGTTTGATTTCAAATCCGTAGGTATGAATTATCACTTAGCCCTTTAAATTTTTCACGTATAATTCGAGCCCGGTTAATTGGGTTTCTACTGTACACGCATCTTTTCATCGGCCGATTTACGGTCGTATTATTGCAGACTCTTAATTCAACAATTGCCATTTTTGGCACTTTGAGATTGCGCTGGTGGTTTTTTAAAATTATTTTTTAATATCACCGATTTGAATATCACCGATTTACCCTCGCGCATGCGCCCGCGCGCGAAACGTCCCTGTTATTTCTGTCCGGGGCTCGGTCAGCGGCGCGGTTTTGTACCGCTTGGCATGATTTTCGAGGCCGATGATTCGCGCGAACGTTGTACCGGAATTGTAATTCTTAACGAAGGTCGGGGAGATCGAACCTCTGGATACGAGTAAGTCGTCCTTGAACGGCCCCGATAAGTCGCGCCAACGACGCGCAGAGCCGCTCACACATGCCGGCTCTGCAGCTCTGCACACGGAAGTCTCGTTCCCTCCGCGACCTCCTCGACATCGTCATGAATCCCGCAAATTACGAATCTATTTTCGTTAATGTTTCGCGAGAAATATTTACGACAATATATCTCCCGAATTCGCGTTTTAATATTAATAATTTATTCTTTATACCTGCCCCGTCCGGCCCGCGAGAGATCGTCTTCGAGGACGAATGTGTTCGGGCTATAAAAAAATAAAATAAAAAAAATTAAAAAATTGGGAAAAAAATTTAAAAAATAAAAACAATCCTCGCCGAGGCAACTGCAGCGGTTCGAAAACAAGCTGACGTATCGTATACAAATGTCCCGGCTCGTACACCGTCCCTCCCGTATACCGTTTTACGGACAATTTATTCGGGGAATTATATTCGTTCGTAACACCCGTAGTTAAGACTTAATTAGTTTTTATTGCTCCCGCGGTCGCGCGCGGGCGTCTACCGAAGAGGGACGATGGCCATTAAAGTTTTTATTGGGATGCTCAAACACTCGCTTCTGGTCAAGTTTTAACGTGCCAAATATTGTCCTGAGCGCTGCATCTCGGTCAGTCTCCACAGAACAATCTGTTTTTTAATCGTCGCGACGAAGAACACGACGAAGAGGCCGGCTCAGAAAAGGATTGGGATCGGGGAGACAGGATGTAAAAAAATGTCTGTCGAGCCGTAATACCAATTTTGCAAATACACTGAGAGAAGAATCTGATTGAAATTACCATAAATCTGGTAAAAACCGACAGACCTTTCTGGTAAATGGGAACTACAACGACATCCTGGCAAACATTCCTAACTTAGCGCATTCTGCTAGAAAATATGGTAATTTTCGTTACCGCAGATGTTACCCTAACATCCAGTAATTTTTTGTAGAATGTAAGTTTTTCTTTTTTTAAGTTAAGTTTCTTCAAGTTTTATGTACAGATTAAAAAAATTGATTGGTGAAATTCTCAGTTTTTATGTATGGAATTCTCAGTTTTTATCCACGGAATTCTCAGTTTTATTCACGGAATTTTGGAAAAAATTACCATATGCGCTGGGTAAAAATTCCTATCGCCTCTGTGAAAATTTCACGATAGGGTAAACTGGCCAGTGAAAGGACAGTTAAGCAGACGAAACAACCAGTGAATAGACGTTTTTTTATGCACATGCCCTTATGGAAACTGTCCATTCATAGTTCACGTCCATTCATTAGCTAGTTTACCCCATTAGGCTAAAAAAACCCAAAGAAAAAAAGATCACCGAAAAAAACGCCACGAAAAATCGTACGATTTTAGAATTTCATAACAAATGGATTAGATTAGTTAAATGCAAACATCAATTGCGGATGTATATCTCAAGTATTTAATGCTCGATATACTTTCTGTTCCACAAGAGTTTATTCTGCAGTCAACGGCTTATTGAACATAAACGAAGAAAGCCCTCTGTGTGGCTGTACACGTATTAGCACTTTACTAATGAACAACCGCACAATCGCATTTAAAACAAAATCATAGGTGATGAAAATCTCAAAAAAGTAATATGAAAAATTTGACTAATCGACGATAATCCAAATATCTTCGGAAGCGCATAGCACTGCTAATGGTCTTTAGCTTCGCTAGTGCTGGCGCTGATGTACCATAATTGTCCTATCGAAAATTTACCTCACGACTCGGTAGTCATTCCGATACCCATCTCTCAGTGTAGTCCAAAAAACCTCGATATTTTTTTTTTCTAATTTTATTTAAAAAAAAGAAAACCCCTTTCGACCCGCTCTCCGAGGCGCGATAAATGGGGAACAGGAAAACAAGGCCAAAATCATTCGGTTCGCCTTTCCGCGCATTCTCCTTGGTGTCGATCGTTAATCAACCTCTCCGGCCGAGTCTCCGTCTTCATTCGACCGACTCTTCGCTTTCGAAGGTGACGATCAAGTTTATCCTCGCCTCGACGTCTCTCGACTTCGCATACACGTTTTTTTCTCTCGGGTCCCGTCGCTCTCTTCGAACGAGCCCATCGAAGCGATAATTAAACCACTCCGTCATCCACATTTCTAAAGATCATTAATGATGCACCTAATACAGGTATCATTATCCCGTCGTTGAGATTCGCCAGGATATTACAGCCGAATGAATGTCCGACACGATGACACTAGACACGAAATATCAAGTGATTAATCGTACGCTTGTCTCGTTTGTATTGCCATTGGTAATCGATGACTCGCGCGCCGCGTCCCGCGCGCATGCGCGCCGAGAGCTGCGCGCGCGTCTTAAGGACTGCGCAGGCGCGCTAACGGAAAAAAAAAAACGAAGCGAAATCGCTTATTATACGCGCGTCGAACGGAATTCACGTAACTTCGTCGGTCTCGAGATCTCTCCCGTGTCTGCGGGAAGGTCACCCGAGCGGAGAATTTCACCGATATTAAAATATCCGTGAGAGAGAGCCGAGACGGCCCGACCATGCGCGCGCGCGCGCAACCCGCGCGTATTCGTGGGCGTCGAATGGGATTGAGCTATTTTTCTTTCTGGCCAGTTTTCAAGTTCAAGCACCAGAAGCTATTTTTTTTTTCGCTCCCTCGTAACAGCATCATTCGCTCGAACGGCTGCTTTCACTCCGGGTCTGTTCATCGTTTTCTTTTTTTATTTATTTTTTTCGCTTCCTGACCTTGCGTAAGGAAAGGCAGCAGCCGCTATCCGCGACTACGGCGCGAGTTGCGGGTTCTCTACCTGCCCGATCGGAGACGTTAATCCTGTCCTGCCGTTTAAAAATTTATCTCCGAACGAGAAACGAAAGAGTTGAAAAAAATATATATATATATAATTGAGAAAATAACACGAGAATAATGAGTAACGAGAGACGTAATTAATTCATTCCCGCCGGTGCGCCCCGCGTGTCGGGGGCGATGCGAGAGGCAAAGGTGGAACGATCGCGAAAGCCGAGCGCGAGAGCAACCGAGCAGGCGCAGAAGAGGAGATCCAATCGGTCGAAAACGAATGACCGTGCGCGCCGGGCGAGAGGGTAAGGCCGGCGTATATAATTCATGATTCGATGGTGAACACACACTGTACGTACAGTGCCTTTGGCGTAATCTCGAGGATTCTTTTTTGAAGCATTTTTTTTTCGCCCGACCCCGCATCGAAAAGAGCGAGAATTCGTGCGAGGAGGGTGAGGTAGAATTTAACGAAAGAGAAGACGAACGAAATTTTTTTTTGTTTATCTTATTTTTTTAGTGATCGAAATTGGCTGGAGGACGGGGTTTTTTTTTTGCTGGTCTGTGAAGTCCATCCCGCGATGTGTGTCGAACGGTAAATTGATTCTTCCGACCATGACGTAGTTAAAAATTATAGTCAGAAATTACAAAATACTTCGAATAATGATATTTCCTTCCGTCCGTCAATATTTCATTTGAAAATCTATATTGCCCTCTTTAAATTTGTAATATCTTCGCACTTTCCCTTACTCAAAATCTTACTTTACTAAATTGCCTCGCCAATAAAAAATTTTATTTAATTTTTAGCACATATATGCATTTTTAACCAAAAAAAAAGACGAACGGATTTTTTTTTTCTTTTAATGATCGGACTTGGCTGGAGGTGTGGGGATTTTTTCGCTCGTTGGTCAAGCCCACCCCTCGAAGAGTTCCGAACAGCAAATCGATTCGTCCGACAACGACGCAGATAAAAATCATAATCCAAAATTACAAAATCCCACCAACAACGCGATCTCTCCCCTCCGTCAACATTTTATTTCACAATCGATATCCCCTCCCAAAATTTCGTAATATCTTCGCACTTTCCTTCACTCAAATCTTGCTTCGCTTAATTGCCTCTCCATCAAAAAATATTATCTTATTTCTACCACAAATATGAATTTTTTTCTTTTACATATAAATTTTTTATCGAGTGTCCCTCATCATCCCTCATTACCGTTCAACCTCCGTCCGCCGAGATTCGCCTCGATCGGCGAATTCTCGCTGTTCTGTTACGCTCGCCGGCTGATGATCCTCCTCGTCGTGCCGGAGGTAAGTAGCGTCAGGTAGGACCGCGGCCGGGCAAGCGGAGAGAGAAGAACGGAGGCGTAGAAGGCGGGCGAGGATCGCGAGAGTCGGAGGCGCAATACTTGTCCGGCTGCATCTCTGGCCGACTCGGTCCGCGAAGAGAGCCGGCGGGGATAGAGTCGAGTCGCGGATATATAGCCATCGAGGGCAATGGTTAGTCCAAGGTCTCGCGGGTTCAAACCCCGACGCGAGAGCGCCGAGATTCGCGCTCGACGCTCTCGCGCGCGGGCGCTTCCTCCCGCAAACAACAACCTCCGCCGTTCCTAGAATAGTCGTCGTCGTCTTCGCCGTCGTCGGTTCTCTGATGCTTCGGGCAGCCTCTGCTCCTCAAGACTCTCGGGCACTTCCTTTTTTACCCCTCTTTAAACCACTCCGATTCGACTTTGCTGGACGTTTTTCTGGAGGTTCGCGCAGTGGGTTAAACCCTAAGGACTGGACAGAAGGTCCTTGGCAAATCGGTCGCTGAGGTGTCTTTTGGGTGATTTTAAGATATTTTTTTTGTTGCTGATTTGGGTTCCCTGGAAGTTTTATTGGAATGCCTTCATTAAACTACTTAGATCTGACCTGGCTGGATGGTTTTGGATGATATTAAGATTTTTTTTGCCGCTGTTTTGGGTCTCCTGAAAGTTTTACTGGAACGCCTTCATTAAACTACTTAATCTGACCTGGCTGGAACTCCTTCGCAGAGTGGGTTAACCCTCAGGATCGAACAGAAGGTCCTTGGAAAATCGACCGTTGAGGAGTCTTTTGGATGATATGAAGATTATTCTTGCTGCTGATTTGGGTCTCCTTAAAGTTTTACTGGAATGTCTTCATTAAACTACTTAGATCTGACCTGGCTGGAACTCCTTCGAACAGTGGGTTTTGGATGATATTAAGATTTTTTTTTGCCGCTGTTTTGGGTCTCCTGAAAGTTTTACTGGAACGCCTTCATTAAACTACTTAATCTGACCCGGCTGGAACTCCTTCGCACAGTGGGTTAACGCTCAGGATTGAACAGAAGACCCTTGGACAATCGACCGTTGAGGTGTCTTTTGGATGATGTTAAGATTTTTTTTTCCTGCTGATTTGGGTTTTCTGGAAGTCTTACTGGAACTCCCCCATTAAACTACTTGGACTTGATTTTGCTGGAACTCGTTAGCACAGTGGGTTAACCCTCAGGATCGAACAGAAAATCCTTGGACAATCGATTGTTGAGGTATCTTTGGTATCATTTCAAGGTTTCTTTTTTACTGCTGATTTGGGTTTCCTGAAAGATTTAGTGAAACCCATGCACACAGTGGGTTAAGGACCGGTCGGCTCGGCGATGCTTCAGGTTGTCTCTGACCCTCAACACTCTCGGGTTAATTTACCCCTCAATAAAACACTCCAATTTAACTTAGCTGGACGTTTTGCTGGAACTCGTCCAGCAAAACGTTGCGTAGTGGGTTAACGCTCAGGATCGAACAGAAGGCACATCGGACAATCGACTGTTGAGTTATCTCTTGTCTGATTTTAGGATTTCTTTTTCGTTTTATCTGTTTTTTTTTGGTCATTTAGCTTTTCCAGCCGTTTTATTGGAACTCGTTCGCACAGAGGGTTAACAGAGGCTTAAATCTATGGATCAATTTTTGTTCCACTCTCGTCGTCACTCATCGCCACTCCCAGGTCCGTCAACTCCGAGCTCAACGGCCATCGGGTTAACGCGCCGCGTGTCCTCCGCAGGTTAACGCGCCTTCCTCTTCTTCTTTTCGCAGCGAGAACGAGCCAAGAGTTCTGTCCCGGTAAAAACGAGATTATAGGTCGTGTCCTCGTCAGGTCGTTGCGCTGCCGTCCGAGCCGTTGCCGATCTTCGGCTTCGATCTCATCCAAAGAACAATATATCGAAACACGCGCGAATCACACTTTCATTCGTCTTTTCGCTTCCTAACGCGCGTCATCCCCTCATTATTTCTCCCGAAGAGATTGGACCGACTGGCCGGGGAAGGAGAAAGGTTGATAGATCGGCGAATCGAAATACCTGCAGTGGTATTTATAAAAAAAAAAATACAAATAAAAAATAAAATAAAATTAAACAAAAAAAGGAAGTTGAAGTGAAAGACGAGGAGTAAAGGGGAAGAGGAAGAACAAGAAAGAGAGAATTTCGTCAGACCAGACGCCCGTAGGCGTCTTCGTCCCCCCCCCCTTCCCTCACCCTCGCCGGAACAGGGTTAACGACTCGGAAAAGCGAGCTATCGGCCTCGCCGACGTCGCACAGTCGCGAGATTCTCTCTTCACTCCAATTCGTTCTTACTCTTTGATTTTTTTTTTTTTTTTTTTTTTTTTTTTTTTTTTACTGTCGCTTTATCATCCTCGAAGGAGGATCTCGAAAAGGAACGTGCGCACTTTTTTAATTTTTCCTTTTTTCAAATTTAAATTTTCGAGAGCTACGAGAGCGATGGCACCGTCGAGGTGCATCGCTCTCGTGGGCGGAAGGACGCTCGCGGCTCGACGAACCGCCTCGTTCTCTTGTACCTGCTCGGCAGATTTTTTTTTTTTTTTTTTTTTTTTTTTGGGATCTGAAAATAAGCGCAAATATTCGGGCGCTGGAAAAATTTTCTCGTACTTCACGAAAATTGAAGAGAAAAAAAATTACACTCGCTGCTTCATTTCGACCTCGCAACGAGTTTCGAGGTCGTAATTTTTTTTAATTTCTCACAAACCTTCGTATCTTTTTTTAACAACGCTCGCGGCTCGACGAGCCAAGTCCCTCGCTTTGCCTGCCGGAGTCTTTTTATAATTTTCCAGTGATTTTTATTTTTATTTTTTGAAGATCCCAAAATAAGCGAAAATATTCGGACGTATCGAACGCCGGACGAATTGTCTCGCATTTCACGAAAATTGAACGGAAAATAAAAAAATTACCCTCGCCGCTACCTTTCGCAACGAGTTTCCGGAGCGCAATATTTTTTTTTTCATTTTCCCGAAACCTTTCGTGTTCCGCGTATCGCGTTAATTTTTGACGACGCTCAAAAGCCAGTCACGCCTTTTCCGCGTCTCGCGCGCGTAGCCGAATCGCTTTATATTCGGTGGACGACTTGTTTCGTGCAACCGCCAGACGAACAAACAGAGAGTACCGACACGATGCCGCTCGTGCGCGATATCCGTCTTGTCCGAGCGTGCGATCTGCAATGAGAGAAGCATGAGCGGCCAATGACGCTCCTTTTTTTTTGCTTTGCCGCGAAGAAAAATGCTCGCGGATGTCGGGTAAAAAAAAGAAGGGTCTCTGCTAGAGGATGCGCGATGGGGGCGGGGAGGGGATTTGGTCGGAGGGGTTTAGGATGGAGAAAGTTCGAAGAGGAAGAAAATAAACCGAGAAGAAGTGAGAAAGCGAAAAACACATAGTGGAGAGAACTCCTTCGGCAGAAACAATTTTTCACCCGGTCGTGCGGCGCCCTCGCTCGTTTCCACTAGCCACCGAACGGATATGATTCGCATTCCGGGTCTCGAAAAGTGCGAGCGAGAGAGAGAGAGGGAAAGAGAGAGAGAGACGGGGGAGGAAAAAAGAGAAATTTATCGTCGTCTAATTTTAAAATTATGACGATACAGCGTGTACGAGACGTATCCTTCGCGCCGAGACTTCAAATCCACGGTACGGTTTACCGCTGGAAGCCTCTTCGGGAGTTATTTCATCCGTAACCGAGGAATGACGACAACGTTACTTTTATTTTGCTCGCTACCCCAAGTCGAACACTTACGTGGCTCCCCGTCTTCGCCATACAACGATCTATTCGTTTTATTTGTTCTACTCATTTTAGGGCAAAGTGGTGAATATGATACGTAAACCAATGACACGTGAACTTCCTGTTTGGAATTCTCATTCCTCGACCGGAAGTGACGCATACCGGAAACACGTCGCTTCCGCTTTGAATATCTCATTTTTAAATTCACTGAATTTTTTTTTTATGGAAAAACCGTGTAGAAAGCCTAAAAATTCAGAGTGAATTTAAAAATCTGAAAAAATTTATACGTATTCAGAAAAATAAACGAATAATTTTCATTAAAAAAAAGTTATATTTCCGGTATATTTGTTGAACAATTAAATTTTTCATCAATTTGTTAATAACATTTTGGTATTGTTATTATGCAAAATTAGTCTTTTCAGCATCTTTAATACGCTTCATTTTTTTCAGATTTTTATACCATCTCGAAGTGTTTGGAATTCCCTCTCGATTCTCTGAAACCTGTGCGAAATCAACACAATTCGCAAGGATTACCTTAAGGTAAAGTGAAACACGTTCTCTGTCGTTCTCCCTCGCTCCACCGTAAGACCAATGGCGCGATCTCTCTCACACTTCCGGCTCCGTCACGTGACTTCCACATCACCTTAAGCCCGATTATTTTACGGGAAATCTTTGGCGCGGGCATCCCCGCCGCCCCGCGCGGCGAAAGTACTTTTTAAGAGGTATTATTTCGCAAAGCTGCTGAATTACCGGACAGAGCGAATATTCGTGTGTGCAAGAGGTTTTGGAGCGTAGCCGGGAGATTACGCGCGCCGCTTACGCCCTCGAAGGGATATTGCGGCCGCGCGCTGGGCGCCCGATGATGCGGCGGAATCGCGGATCCCATGCGATCGCGTAAATCGCTCGGCGTTTGTGCGCCCTTGCGCCGTCGGGACGACGGCGGACGCCTCGAAATAACTTTATCGAAGGCCTCCCGAGGGATCCGCGCGATCCACGCGATCCACACCGCAAGACCCGATGGCGCGCACCGCACACCGATATGCTCGCAACACCGAGTATTAACGACGACGTTACGCTTAACGAGGATCCTCGATAACAGTTTTTACTCTCGCGCCTGCGAAGCATCGATTATAGAGGGCGTTTATTCTATTTTATTTTTTTTTATTTTTTTATTTTTTTAGTTCACCCTCTGCGGAGGATCGGGAGGGACGGCGAGAAGGAGGGATCATGTATGCATGCAGCGGCAGCGGCAGCGGCAGCGGCAGCGGCAGCGGCAGCTGCGGAGATCCGACGTTAACGTCAAAATAATCGCGGATCTGAGAGGTGGCGCGACGGGGGAGGGAGAGGATTAACGAGGTTACCCGACGGGCGTGGATCATAGGCCGTTTCGCAGAATCCGCCCTCTCGAGACTCTCCCGCGCGAGATAGCCTCTCGCTGACGTACGAACCCCGCGCGCGTATGGGAGCGCCGCGTGTGGATCGGCATCGGGATCGCGATCGATCCCTCCGGCGGGCCGCGACGCCGGCGGCTCGACGAGGACTCTTCATAGGCTGCGTACGAAGATATTTTTTTTTCTTCGGTCAGCAAGCGTTTCTCTATCGTAACTGATTTACTTATAGAATGTACAGGGCAGTTTGTGTCATGGTACAGAAAAATGTTTTGCTGCAGCAATTTTTTCTACTGTCGCAGCATAGTTTTTTTTGTAGCAGCTATTTTTTTGATTGCTGTAACAGCATTTTTTTGCTTCCTCGTAGAGGAAGCTTTTTAGTTGCTGCGTCAGCAATATATTTCGTTCCAGTAACGATTTTTTTAGTTGCAGCAATTTTTTATTAGCTGCAGCAATTTTTTATTAGCTGCAGCAATTTTTTTGGCTGCAGAAATTTTTTTTTTGCTGCAACACAAATTAATTTCCTGCAGCAAAAAGTACCTAAACCACCATCGCGACTTCGCACATGCCTCACGACGAGTATATTTTTTTTTCCCACGTAGGCGCAAACGCGTCAATGCATACATCTGCGACCGAACAAACTCTCGATATATCATCGCCGATTCGAGCGGTCTTGAAAAATAGTTATCCGATTGCATAACATCACCGAACGGCAGAAGCGAGAAAAAAAAGATATCGGGAGAGCCGCCAGACGGCTCAAGGACCACGCGATGCAATGGTTCTAGTTCTACTCCGTTATTTTTTTTATTGTAATTTTGTTTTATTACGTTAAATCGATCAAACCGGTGCGATGCGAGAGACGAAAGGACGAGATGGAGCGAGCGTGTTCCGATTTATCCTTCGCCTACATCCTGGCCGAGACCTCGTATCTGCACCATAACGTCCGCAACACTCTCGCTTTCGAGATAAGATCCCGCGAATGAGGGGCAGAGAGCGAAGGAGGGAGGTTTGCGTGTCGAGCGGAAAAAAAAAAGTTGCGCTGGAACCGACCGAAAATAGAGCGAGACCCTCGCGGAGTGGCCCGTCTTTTGGCAAGCTCACGGCCCACACGCAACACGCAGCCTTCAAAGAGGTTTTTCGTTAAATTAATAAGACGAGTTTCCCCCTCGACCCTCCTCCGGACCGACACCGATCAGTCAGCGTACGCACGAGGATTCCTCAAATCTCATTGGATGTATAACGCGAAAAAGAAATTTGCGACGATCCGTCATTGCGCACCTTGATGAGCTCCGAAACATCCTCGACAGCAACTTTTCTCTGGTGTGCAATTTTCTTAGGGATTCTCAGCCAGCAAAAAAAAGTACATTAACGTTCAATTAATGTAAGTTCAATTTCGTTGCAACGGTGAAATTTACTTCATTTCCATTAAAGCTCGAAATTCCGAAGTGCTGATTTAAAAGAATCTGAAACTTCGTTCCTCTTACTTGCATGGATAAACGCGAGGTATTTCAAGTATCGGAATTCGCTCCTCGTGAGACTGGAAAATATCGCACGCGACCACACACACGAGGACGTGAAACGTGAAGAAGATACGCTTTACCCCAAAATTTATTTGTGGTTACGTGGATTCCCCACTCCTCCCTCCCGCCCCTCCGTAGTCAAGTTAACTTTTATCGTAATCCCTCGCGAATAGAACGATAACGCGATGGTGAAGAGTCAATGGGTGACGGTAACGCGAATGTTGCTCCGCGGCCTCGCTCGAGCTCTCCTCGTTGGGAGGTTCGGCTCATTCGGCCGTATCGATAATACGATTCTGCCGCCGCTGCTGCTGGGTGTCGCTATCGATCCGCCGTAATCTGGTGCTCTTTCGGTCACGTACCTATAAGACGTTTCACCAACATCGCGCGGAAGCTCTCCTGCCCAACGCGCCCGTAGCTCCTCGCGATCGGAGCCGGGAGAGTGGGAAGGGTCGAGAAAAGGTTCCTCAGCAATTTTCTTATCGCCGCACTATACGCGCCCGGGATTCCCCGAAAACTACGCAATAAGCCACGCCATGGCGGCTCTCTCGCGTCTCGTTTCGCCGAGGCTCTCTCCCTCGCTCTCTCTCGGTCTCTCTTTTTATCCATCGCTCCGGCCGGACGAAGCATCTTCTTCTCGGGAGCCCGCGCGGGTCACGACTTCCGGCGGAGGAAGTTGCGCCTCGATTCGCACTTCCGAGAATTCGGCGCGCGCGATTAATCACGTGGATGTCGCGAAAGGTATTAATTTATCGAGCGAACGCGAACCGAGCTCTCCGCTTCGAACCGACATTCGGCGACTGAGCTCTAGTTGAGGGTTTTTTTTTTTTTTTTTTGAGGGGATGAAATTTTTTTTTTAATTTCGCCGATACGAACTCCGAAGGTCTGTGTTCTGACAAGGCACTCGGCGGCCGAGCTCCACGGTGTAAAAAAAATTTGTGTGGAATTCAATGTAACGGTCTGGAAGTTTTTATGCGAAAAGTTGGTATATTAAATTGAATGTACGATTGTGATGATAAATTAATGTTCTGTTTATTAAAATCATTGGAAATACTTTATTTTTAACAATTGACTTTAATTGGAATATAAAACATTAAATTTATATCGGTATCGGTTCGGTACATTAAATTTATAATTTTTCTTTAAAGTGTAGTTTCTGCTTTTTAGTTTGTACCTAAAAAAAAAAAAAAATCGCGCCGCGATCATCGCGTTATGTTTTTTTTAATACAATAAAAATCCCACACATTAAAATTACAATTCTTTGATTGAAATAACCGAACATTTTTGTAAAAAATTTAAAACTCGCTGTAAAATTGCAACGCGCGTGTGTCTAAAATTTCAGAAACAGTTGATGTACTAAAGCTTCCGATACCGATCATTAATTTTCAAACAAAGTTTTTTTATACTCTACAAATAAATAAAAAAAACTGTCGTAAAGAGTATATTTAGCATGAAAAATATATTTTCCGCTTATGCTGTATTTCCATTAGGGGAAACCATTAGGGAATGTTGGCAATTCACAGTTCGCGTTTACAGTTCGAAGACTTGGAATCTACGCGAGCGTCAATGTCGATCGCCCTCGGAGGAATCGCATCGGCTCGATGATCCGAGAAAACCGCAGTCGCCGGTACAGATCGCAAAAAAAAAAAAAAAAAAAAAAAAAAAAAAAACTGAGATGGGTAAGTCCTTAACGGGTTTTTAATTGCTGTAGCGGTGCTAATTAACGCCCGTGGACCTGTTGTACCGTATAGCGCCGTCAACTCCGCGGCCGGGACTCCGCAAGGTGAAACACGCAACAATTGAATTTTCACGGGCGCCCGAGTATTTCGGTCAACGATTGGACGGTCTTGACGCGGCGGAGGAGGCGGGGAAGGCGGATGATAGCGATAGAGGAGGCTTTACCGATCTCGGATCTTTATTCGCATCGCGTGTCCGAAGGCCCCGACGGCTCGCGAGGGTCCCGCGGAGTTGCAACGAGGGAGACTCTCCGGGCGCGGATTACGATCACCGGGCTCGTTGCCGGTCCGGCTATGGAGTGCGGCTAATGGACCGGAAGTCGCCGATACAGCGCGAATGGCACGCTCGAGCGAGCGAGCCGGTCGCGCGATCGGACTTGAAATTCGTCGCTTTTCGCGGTAACGTGCGGGCGTAACGGAATTTCGTGGTGGGCCGGCGAGGCGTGTATAGCGAAGAGAGCATAAAGCGAACTCCGGTGGGAGTGAATCGGCGATGGCGATCCGAACGAAGCAGCCGGCGGATCGGCACGGACCGAGCCGGGCGATCGGTACGCTGCATAATCGCTCGAGGGTCAGGTTTAAAGGTAGTCCTTGCGAATAGTGCTCACTTCGCATAAGTTTCAGAGAAATGAGAGGGAATTGCAAACACTTCTGGTTAGTATAAAAATCTGAAAAAATCAGGCATATTAAAGGTGCTGCAAAGATTAATTTAGCATAATGATAATGCCAAAATGTCATTAATAAATTCATGAAAAATAAAATTGTTCAACAAATCTTCCGGAAAGCGAATTTTTTTTTTAAATGAAAATGCTTCGTTCACTTTTCTGAATACGTATCAATTTTTTTCAGATTTTTACATTCACTTTGATTTTTTTTTTATATGACTTTAAAAATCTGAAAGATATGTGATATTGTAACCGACATGAAGTTTACGTGACGAGAGGAACATTTTCGATTGGACGGTAATATTTTTCAGAGTTTCTTTTTATTTTATTTTTTATTATCGCTAATTTTATATAATTAGTATTTTTTATTATAACTAAATTTTGCTCCGCGCCTCACGAGAAGTAGACTTTTGGATTAACCGGGGAATTTTTTTTTCTTTTTAGAAGAATTTCGTTGTATTTATCGAACACTTTTAGGATCGTCGAGCGGCGAATTTAGCGCAATAAAAAATTGCAAAGAAACACACCGAGAGTGTTTCTCGTGTCTGGCCCGTAGGCTCGCCGCTGCCATAAGAGTTCCGCGCACGAGCGTATATCGCACGTCATATTGTAACCGAAATGAAGTTTACGTGACGAGAGGAACCCATGGCTTTTACGACGTCTAATTTAAAACCGAGCGCATAATTCAGGATAACCCTCCAGTGTTTCCGATGCCCTCCAACCCTGCGGCGTCTCCTCCTCGCTCGACGAGCTCTCGCACACGCGCACGCGCACGGCGAACCTTATAACCAACACTGCGAAAGCTCGTCGCGTAGAGGCCGACCGGTTTTGGCAACGGCCCGAAACACATGTTTCCAATAAGCCTTTATTGGCAGATAAATCAATCGAGATTTTATTGCGGGATTATGATGTTTGCATGCGCCCGATAACCCACTCTGTCCATACGCGTAAAGCTTATCTTACGGATGTACGACAAGTATTTTAAAAAACGTAACTTTTTTTTCACTCGAAAAAAAGTCCCAATTACAATTTGAAAGAAGTAGTTATTGCAGTCACGGTTTCGCACTGACTGATAGCTCGAGCAGCAGTCAGGACAATGTTGCAACTTTCGGGTTAAATTTGAACACGAATAAACATTAAATTTGAGCGCAAATAAAATATTAAATTTGAGTATAAATAAAGGTCGAATTTCAGGTCACATAAAGACCAAACTTAAGGGCAATTGCAGGCCAAACTTGAGGGCGATTAAAGATCAAACTTAAGGGCAAATAAAGAACAAATTTGGGCACAAGTATAGATCAAATTTAAGCGTAAAATAACAATCAAATTTGAGAGCAAATAAAGGTCAAATTTGATGGCAAATGAAGATCAAATTTGATGGCAAATAAAGGTAAAATTTGAGGGCAAAAAAATGTCAACCTTGAGGGGAAATAAAGGTCAAATTTAAAAGCAATTAATGGTCATATTTCAGCATAAATAAATAAGAAATTTGAGCGCAAAAGTGTTCCTCGTATATAAGCACAAGTACAGATAAAATTCGAGCGCAAATGAGCGCATATGAGCGCTCTAATTTGAGTCCAAACAAATGTCGAATTTGATCGCACGTCGAGTTCTTGCATATCGATCCGAGCGTCAGGCTTGCTCGATTCGGTGATTGAGACGACTATTGTGAATTAAGATTGCATTCTGTAGAAGCCTATGGGCCGCTCGTTTGCGATTGTAAAAGCGAGATGGGAGGAGGCGAAGGTGGAGAAGCGCGGTGTCGGGAGCACTGCGGGTGTCCTTGGCGGGGGGCAGCGATCTCGTCCGGCGTCCGCCCACCAGACGGTAGGCGCGGCGGGGCCCGTTGGGCCCCTTCATTTCCCCTTTTTTTTCTAGCCCCCTCCTTCCTTTTCCCTCCCTCTCCCTCACTCTCGACCCCCCCCCCCCCCCCCCCTCCCCGCTTTCGCACGGGGCCCGGGCCCGTACGTTCACGCGCATAACGCAGAATCTCTCCGGGATGAAGCAGAGACTCCGTTATTATAAACGCAATCCTTTACCTGCTGGGAACCTACGGGTCTCCTCCGCTGGATCCTCGTAAAGCATCTCCGGTTTCGAATCCTCCGACTCCCGAAGATTCCCTCGATTTCATCGCCCGTGGGTATTTTTTTTTTTTTTTTTTTTGCAAATTTTTTCGTCGGCTAAGCTCGCCGATGCTGCCATTAAAAAAAAGAAGGGGGGAAAAAGTTGCGAAAATGGCACGGCAGAAACATGGAATTCCCGATCGCTCGAGAGCGTCCACTACAGATAAGCCGGTGAGAATCTTCGCGAAGTCTCACGCCTCGTTAACACCTCATTTTTATTTTCTTGTATTCTATTTGTTTGTTTCTTTTTTGTTTCTTCTCGTTGAATTTTTTCTTCTCGCACGGGCAATCGACTCTGAGCGTGCGCCTCTTTTCTTTATCGACCTCACGAACTCCCGTTCGAGATCTCACGCGCATGCGTATACCGCGATTCGGCGAGATTCGATAAAGACGAAACAACGATGCAAAAAAATTAAATAAAATTTTGCAGTTATTTTGCGATATTTGCATTTTTAACCTATGTAATTTCTCGTTATTGCGTTATTGCGCTGTCTTTGCGTTATTTGCATTCTAAACCTATGTAATTTCTCGATGCAAACAAAATTTTCAAAGAATTTCTCTCGGCGACTCACACGTGTTACGATTTTTTTCCTTTCATTTAAAAGAAACGTTTAAAAAAAAAAATGTATAAAAAAAAAACGATTATTTTTTAAATGTCCTTGTATTTGAAATCAAATAAAGAAAAATGGTATAATTTGTGTGAGCGTTCGAGAGACGCGCATTGAATTTTTTTTTCCTGCCAATTATCTCTCGAGGAGTTTTTCGGATCGAGAAATTATATAGTTTAATCTTGGATGAGCTCGCGCAGCTCGCGGCACGTCGTTATCTCGGTCGACGTGTCGCACACCTGCCTCGGACTGCCTAACACAATATCCAGCTTGGATGAATCTCGTCCTAGCGCGAAATCGGGGAGCGCCGACACGTGCGACCATAAATCGCTCGGGACTCGCGCTCTCCTCCGCTATACGGTGATTTCGTATTTCAATCAGGCACACGCGCGACCACCTCTTTATCTCTTTCCCCCTATAAACATGTATTTTTTATCTCCTGTCTCGGCGCGTGATGCTTCACTGGCTGCACTTTTATATACTGTAGGTACACACTTAGGGCTAAAGCGGTGAATGCGGGCCGATGGATCGGTGCGAGTCGACGCGAATGCCGATTCCAAAAAGAATCTGAAACTTCGTTCTCCTTACTTGTATGGATAAGCGCAAGGTATTTCAAGTGTCGAAACTTGCTCCTCGTGAGACTTAAAAAATATCGCACGAGCTTCCTTGATTTTCAGGGACCACCCCCTAGGTTGGTAATATTGACCACCCTTCGATCTCGTTGCAACGGTGAAATTTTCTTCATTTCCATTAAAGCTTGAAATTCCGAAATGCTGATTTAAAAGAATCTGAAACTTCGTTCGTCTTACTTGTATGGATAAGCGCGAGGTATTTCAAGTGTCGAAAATTGCTCCTCGTGAGACTTAAAAATATCGCACGAGCTTCCTTGATTTTCACGGACCACCCCCTAGGTTGGTAATATGGACCACCCTTCTATCTCGTTGCAATGGGGAAATTTTCTTCATTTCCATTCAAGCTTGAAATTCCGAAATGCTGATTTAAAAGAATCTGAAACTTCGTTCGTCTTACTTGTATGAATAAACGCGAGGTATTTCAAGTGTCGAAACTTGCTCCTCGTGAGACTTAAAAAATATCGCACGAGCTTCCTTGATTTTCACAAACCACCCCCTAGGTTGGTAATATGGACCACCCTTCTACCTCGTTGCAACGGTGAAATTTTCTTCATTTCCATTAAAGCTTGAAATTCCGAAATGCTGATTTAAAAGAATCTGAAACTTCGTTCGTCTTACTTGTATGAATAAACGCGAGGTATTTCAAGTGTCGAAAATTGCTCCTCGTGAGACTTAAAAATATCGCACGAGCTTCCTTGATTTTCACAAACCACCCCCTAGGTTGGTAATATGGACCACCCTTCTCGTTGCAACCGTGGAATTTATTTCATTTCCATTAAAGGTTGAAATTTCGAAGAAACTTAAATTAAATTGAAAAATTAAACTTTGATTCGATTCTCAGCGGCCGAAGCCCCGACGAGACATATGTGCGTAAGGCTCGTTATTAAGCCCACCTCTGTGGTGTATATTACCGAGCATACGAAAAAGCAAAAAGATGGACCACGTTCCGGAATCTGTGAAAAAAAATAAAAAAATATTTCATTGACAAGCCTTTGTAAAGGGTGTTTTCGGGTACGTATTCCTTCCATCGAAGTGGGATTTACCTCCTGGAATAGGACATACAGGCCCATATTCGTTACGTTTTAGTGCACTGAAAAAAAAATCCCATTGAATCAACAAAAATCATGCTTGATTCAATTAAACGTGACTATCACGGGCTGCCATTAGAATACGTACTTGCTTCAACTATCTCTGTCATAGTATACGTATTCTTGAAAACAACTTGTCCAAATATCATAACGTATTGATTCAATGACATATACTTTTCGGTCAATCAAGCACAATGTCGCTGCAAATGTGTATTTGATTGTTTCATCACACAAGGATTTAGAGACATTTACATGATCTCGTTGAAGTGTTCCAAACGAGGCTTTTTCGATCGCGCAACGCACCTAACCGAATGAGTATTCGTTTGAATCAAGTAATAATCAGATTCAAGAAAAAAAAATGCGATTTTAAAAAAGTAAATACTTTTACTTCTTATTGTTATATGCATTGTTAATTTGTCATTTTGACAGGTATACATCATCGCCAATATTATTTACTTATCATTAGAATACAATTTACAACTTAAAATTCTAAAGATCCTAGTGGGGCTCGAACCCCGAAACTAACGCTTTCTATCCTAACACCTTACCGCTACGCTATATCGCTCATTGATATTAAACTTTCTCATCGGATTTATAAGTTGCACCCTTGTTGTATTCACGTTAACAATATTACGATTTATTATTGAAGACATTAATTTCCTAATAGGGGATCGAACCAATGTGAATCATATTCAAAATCGAAGTTAATCAAATTTTACTGTCTTACAGGCCGAACTTTGGAAAAAATTCGTAAAAGCGTTCGGTATCTACAAGAATTACGAGAATGAGATTATTTTGTATGATAAACGATGCGTCCAAAATTTTTATAACTAACGTACAACATAACTATTTATCAATCTAATCGTAAAATGAACAGCAATCATTATTGATTCAATTAAACTTTCAATTGCACAGCATCACGAGCTATCACCAAAATATGCAGTCAATGTGATTACATCTGTCATAGATTATGTTTTGCTTACGTAAATGAATATCATTAGAAATTGAATTGATTTACATGGGCCATTGAAACGAGTCGTTTTCTGATTTGATTGATAATTAAATTGCTCTATTCAGGAACGACTTCATTAAAAAATTCAATAGCACAAGTATTGAAGTGACCAAACAAACACTTGATTTAAGGAAAGTTTTTTTTGAAGCAATAGTCAAAGTGATATTGGAAGCCGTATTGAAAGTCGGAAATGATACAAACACTGGATGTATTTGATCCAATAGCAGTTTTGTTTAAAATGATTTCAAATTTCCAATTACAGAATAAATATTTATCAAACTAATGTCGCATTGAAACAAATGTTTGTGTACTCCAACAGACGACGTAGATGATCGTCTCAAAAACATTTTTCAATCACATGGTAGCATTGACTTCAATAACGCGGTTTTCAAAACAAAGCCGTATGTAATCATTTCAACGTTACTGATCATGATTCAATTAAATAAATTTCAACTACATCGGTGTTATTGGAACAACGATATTTTTTTTTCAGTGTGGTCCACATTCGCCACTTTTAATCTATAATAGCATTCTGTTGTGGCATGTTTGAAAATTCTGTGCACATTTTATGACAGCCTTGCAGTGTTTAGTTTTGATTATCCGCACCGCATTCCGGAAGTGTGCTTTCTCAGACAACAAAAAAAAAATCCCTAACGCCGTAAAATCGGAAAGAAGGCAATAAACATTACCAGACTGTTGTGGCTCCTCTGCAAAATGTTGCGAAAATGTCTTGCCAGTCTTGCAATGTTTTCCTTTGATTATCCTCAACCGCCTTCCGGAAGTGCATATTCCTCGACGACAAAAAATTTAAAAAAAATTCTATCGGTTACGAAAATGCCTAACGCTGTAACACCGGAAAGCGGGTAGCGCGTTTCGCCCACGGCAAAAACGTACGTCAACGTTTAATGCTCTTAGCTTCCTCCGATAGTTACAGTTTACCCGTTGCCGCGGTGGATATTGCTGCAGGATGCGAGTGAAATTGCGATTGATGAGTGGTTCGCCGACGATCAAAGGGCGGAAGGGCCGTACGGTAAAAGCCCAGCGAAACGGAGCCCTGCAACACTTTCCGCATCTATGTCCATACATACGTTATCTCGATCGTCCATCGGAACCGCGAAACGCCCACCATCCGTGTTATTATTTAATCGATAGAAAACTAAAGGATGTTACACCGAGTTTGTGGAACATTGTATATCCATGTGCGGGCTTTTTTTTTTTGCACTACAAATTCACATGCGCGCGCGCGCACACGAAGTCCGTTTCAGCGTTCGCCGTTGAGAGACGTGTAATTTTACGTCGGACATTACACCGGCCCGTATCTCGCACCGTCGGGCAATCCATTTCCTATTCCATTCCACGAGCTCGCGTCACACGGCACACATCGTAACGAAGTTGCATGCGGCATGCGCGCGATGACGTCGCACGATGTTCACTGAATGTGGCTTGGATTATATTTGGAAAAATTAAAAATAATTAAAAATAATTAAAAAACGTATTGAAAATTATAGTTGCGAACGCGAGCTTCGATTAAAAAATTGATAAACTCCATTCGATTTTTTTTTCCTTTTTTTATTCCATTAACCGGAAGTTTCGTTGATGAGCCAAAAAAAGAAAACTCCATCGCGAGAACTGAATCTGTAACTGCGGTAAGAAAAGGTTATCGACGGTGCATTTTAACTATCGCGTCCATGTTCGCCCCCGCGTCCGATCGGTTCGTCGTGTACCGGTCATACGCATCGACATTACACCGGCCTGTATCTCGCACCGTCGGGCAATCCATTTCCTATTCCATTCTACGAGCTCGCGTCACACGGCACACATTGTAACGAAGTTGCATGCGGCATGCGCGCGATGACGTCGCACGATGTTCACTGAATGTGGCTTGGATTATATTTGGTAAAATTAAAAATAATTAAAAAACGTACTGAAAATTATAGTTGCGAACGCGAGCTTCGATTAAAAAATTGATAAACTTCATTCGATTTTTTTTTTCTTTTTTTTTCCATTAACCGGAAGTTTCGTTGATGAGCCAAAAAAAGAAAACTCCATCGCGAGAACTGAATCTGTAACTGCGGTAAGAAAAGGTTATCGACGGTGCATTTTAACTATCGCGTCCATGTTCGCCCCCGCGTCCGATCGGTTCGTCGTGTACGACCGTTCATACGCAACATCGCAATTACAGGTCCATTACGAGAGCTCGGCGGTGTTACGAACGATCTATCGATCCCGCCTATTAGCCGACGTACGGGGCTTGATACACTATCCGCTCTGTCCCGCTCGGTACAGGCGTGTAAGCTCCCCGAGGCATCGCCGCGTGCGTCCGATACCCGTGTGATTGACCTCTACACCGTGCCGTGACGTGCTTCTGACATCGACGGAAGCCCACCGTTGCCTTCATGCAAGATGGACGGATAGAGGGACGGCGTCGAATCGACAACCGTCAATTTGTATATCGCGCATGGACGGAGGAAAGTTTATTGTAAATAATTTACGACGAGGCAAAAAAAGCAAGTTTTTTTTTTTAACGAGGGTCGCTCGGTCAAAGTGGAGTTGGCTGGAATGCGAAATTTCACTCGGAGGTCGGTTCGATGGAAATTAATCAAATTGAAAAATAAAATTGATTTTAATCGTCGCCTCGGCTGAAAGAAATGAAAATGGTCAAGCTTTATCCTCCGAAATACCTGAGGAAATGCAGGCACTGGGTTCGAAGGCTCATGGAGTCGGCGTTAAATTGAACAAATAAATAAATAAGCGATAATAAAATTGATTGAAATCGTCCGTGTTTTAATCGTCGTCCTGGCTGTGGGAAATAAAAATAATCGAGCTGTAATCCTCCGAAATACTTGAAGAAACAAACGCTGCAAGCTCGTGCAGATGTTGGGGCCCAAGGCTGACGCTGTCGACGTTAAATTGAAAAAATAAATGAATAAATAAATAAGAAATCAATAAATTGATTTTAATCGTCCCTAGCTATTTTAATCGCTGTCTCTGCTGAGAGAAATAAAAATGATCAAGTATTATGCTCCGAAATACCTGAAGGAATAAACGCTTATAAGCTCATGCAGACGTTGGGACCAAAAGCTCACGGTGTCGAAGTTAAATTGAATAAATAAATAAATAAATAAATAAATAAATAAATAAATAAATAAATAAATAAATAAATAAATAAATACACAAATAAATAAATCAATCAATCAATCGATTTTAATCGTCCGTGTTTTAATCGCTGCCTTAGCTGAGAAGAGTAAAAGTGGTCGAGCATTATGCTCCGAAATACCTGAAGAAATACACGCTACAAGCCCATGCAGACGTTGGGGCCAAAGGCTCATGGTGTCGACGGTCCCTCGGATCTTCCGTCGTTGCTGCAACATCGCTGACTCTCTCTCTCTCTTTCTTTCTGTCGTCCCGAAAATAAAATTACCGCGATAGGCGCGGGGCTTGCCCGTATATTTTTAGGGCGCCTCAGGACGTTAACTTTCGGTTTTTTGGCGCAATGACAATTTTTTTCCTCCCTTGCTTGCACCTCGCACGGCGATTTAACGTTTGCCTACGTGCGCGCGTAGAAAAAAAAGAGCTTTTCCTTCTAACTCATCTCGCGCACGTAAATGGAGTACGAGCGACGAGGAGATTTTAAAAATATACGCTCGCGACGTCGTAAGGTGATGCGCTTTGATAAATTGTCCATCCCCGGGACAGTCGCGTCGCGAACACTCTCTCACCGAGACTTCATCGCGATGCGCAAGTTAATTCTGCCTTGGAACAGACTAATTCGGAACGACGCTGAAATAAACGATCCCTGCGAAACTACACGTTGAGGTACATTCAGACATTTTTTCAATTCAATTTTATTTTATTTTTTTACAATTTTCATCGATATTCGAATTTGGTCATTGCTTCGATGACCGATGTCGAAATCGCTGAAGTTCTCAACCTTTGCCAATCCCAACTCGTCGCCTCGCTCTCCCGCCCGTCGCGTGTGACGTTACTCGTAAGCTTGAGATAGTCCTTGCAATTAGTCTTCACTTTGCATAAGTGTCAGAGAAATGAGAGGGAGTTGCAAACATTTCTGGACGGTGTAAAAATCTGAAAAAAATCAAGCATATTAAAGATGCTGAAAAGATTAATTTTCCATAATAATAATTCGAAAATGTTATTAACAAATTTATGAAAAATAAAGTTCTTCAACAAATCTCCCGGAAACCTAACTTTTTCCTAACGAAAATTATTATTAGAATTATTATTACGTGTGCGAATTTACGCAGATTTTTTTAGCACATCAACTTGTTATTCGAGTCGGTCGAAGGTTGGGTCTTGGTAAATTCAAACAAGGGTCCCTTACGTGAAGGGTTAAATTTTATCCCCTTCATTTTAAATAAAGCCATCCCCACCAACCTTAAATTTTATGTCTCCCCCATTAAATTCGAGTTTACGCTTACCCGGGTTTACGGCAGCGTGTTTCGTGTAATAACGGAGAGGATTTTCGTGTTATCCCGGGAAAATTAGCCTTGCATCGTATTTCCACGTGTTACCGTAACGTTGGTTTAGATTCGCTTTAGGACCTTGAAAAATATCAAAATAATCCGCTCTATCCGGAAACACCGTTAATACTTGGTTCTCTCGAAATAGCGCAACATCGTTGACGCCCAACTTTGTATATCGCCAGCGTCTTTGGCACGTGCGAACCGCAGCTGATCGGTAATTTCGCAACGACAGATAAAATCTTCGATCCAACCGCAGCGAATAGGATTTTTTCAAATCAAATTTTCACCGATTTATGCGAAAATTTCAGATATTCCGAGAAAATGTCAGACATTCTGTCATCATTTCAGACATTCTGTGATAATTTCAGACATTCATTGACAATTTCAGATATTCCGTAGAAGCTTGAGACATTCTGTGAAAGTTTCACAAATTCCGTGAAAATTTCAGCCAAATTGGACCGGTGCAAGTATACGAAAAAAATATATTATTATTTCGAACCTAACAGACCGTACTCACCGATAATTGCGTGTTTTCTCTCGATAAGGAAAAAAACCACCGTTCGTTACTTAGTTGCAACTGCGTGCGACCACGCGATCCACTTTGGTTGCCAGCTGGAGCCCGGTACAGAAGTTTTTGCACGAGAGCCTCGCCGATCTCTTTTACCGATCTTTTCACCTTGAAGCACAGCATCGCGCGCACAACGGTATTAGCTTCCCTCATTTTTCTCCGTTTTTTTTTACTGAATTAATATCTTATCAAATTCGTGCCAGTAGAAGCAGAGAAGGCGAGGAAAGGGACTCTTAATTACCGGCACGTTGTCTAACGATCCGAGAATCTCGGAACGTCCGGCTTCGCGCCGTTGTTTCCATTCACGCATGTTTGATGCCTCCTGAATCGACACGCTCGGTCGGTAACAAAACTGTAACGAATGCCATTCAGCCCTCATAGAAATTTAAGACAAACCGGAAGTGTCATCGGACACATCTGTTCACCCCGCGTCCGATGGCAATTTCCGTTTTCCTCAAAACTGCGCGGTCTCCAATTGGAAGTTGTTACAGTTTTTCTTACCGACCGAGTACGGGACAAATCAGCCGGAGGGCGTCAACGTCTTCATTCGCATCTCTCGAGTAGGCAAGATTGCAAACGAATTTTGATCCGATACATATCGATGAAGCGTGTCGAACTCCCTGCGGACCACTTCAAACCTGTTCGGCCCGTCGTCCAGTCCGTCCCTGGTAAAACATTATCAGTCGGTAACAAAACTGTAACGAATGCCATTCGCAGACCGTAGAAATTTGGGAAAAACCACGTGTCTCGTTGAACACATCTGTTTCCAATTTCCGTTTTTCTCAGAGCTGCGCGCTCTCCGAATGGCACTCGTTACAGTTTTTGTTACCGACCGAGGGCGTCAACGTCTTCATTCGCATCTCTCGAGTAGGCAAGATTGCAAACGAATTTTGATCCGATACATATCGATGAAGCGTGTCGAACTCCCTGCGGACCACTTCAAACCTGTTCGGCCCGTCGTCCAGTCCGTCCCTGGTAAAACATTATCAGTCGGTAACAAAACTGTAACGAATGCCATTCGCAGACCGTAGAAATTTGGGAAAAACCACGTGTCTCGTTGAACACATCTGTTTCCAATTTCCGTTTTTCTCAGAGCTGCGCGCTCTCCGAATGGCACTCGTTACAGTTTTTGTTACCGACCGAGGGCGTCAACGTCTTCATTCGCATCTCTGAAGTAGGCGAGATTGCAAACGAATTTTGATCCGATACATATCGATGAAGCGTGTCGAACTCCCTGCGGACCACTTCAAACCTGTTCGGCCCGCCGTCCCGTCCGTCCTTGGTAAAACATGTTTCGTCGGTAACAAAACTGTAACGAATGCCATTCGGAGACCGTAGAAATTTGGGAAAAACCAGGTGTCTCGTTGAACACATCTGTTTCCAATTTCCGTTTTTCTCAGAGCTGCGCGCTCTCCGAATGGCATTCGTTACAGTTTTTGTTACCGACCGAGGGCGTCAACGTCTTCATTCGCATCTCTGAAGTAGGCGAGATTGCAAACGAATTTTGATCCGATACATATCGATGAAGCGTGTCGAACTCCCTGCGGACCACTTCAAACCTGTTCGGCCCGCCGTCCAGTCCGTCCGGGCGTCCCTGCACGCGGCTCACGCTCGTGCGATGTATGTACGAACGCCGGTTTCTTTCGCAATCGGCTGATCGCGGACTCCGATAACCGAGTCGAACGAGCCGGCCGATGAAAGTTTCGTCGTTGTTCGTTGTTCGAATAGAGACAATTCGAGCAGCCAGCGATCGGCGGAGCCGGCGTTTAATCCGCTGGACGCATCTATTGCAGCGTCAATCCGGCTCGGTGGCTCGAGTCGAACGACACACAACTGGCGCGGAACTGGACGCTGGGGCTACCTAGAGCGTGTATGCAGATACATGTGTAGTTACACGCTCGGCCACTGCGGGACTCCACTGTGGGCAAGCCGAGATATACTTTTCTTCTTGTAAATCGTTCCTATCGGTTATTTTGTATCGGTCCGACTTATTATTAGCCGTCACGGCATTTTTCTTATCTGCCCCGAGATACGATTGCAACGACGTCGAGGGTTCCACGCTAAGTGAACTATTAGTTTAATGCTCCGGTGATTATACATGAATTTACATCAACACGCAACACGATGGGATTGAATATTCGATACTGTCTTTGAAAATTAGTCGCTGGTCGCAATTATTTTTATCGTCGAATTTATAACGGGCGTTAAATTTATTTCAGTCCAATATTCGATACTGTCTTTGAAAATTAGTCGCTGTTCACGATTCGTGAAATTTATTTTGGTCGCAATACGAACGCGTGATCGAAATTATGAATTCCGATTACTCGATACTGTATGTGAAAATTAGTCGCTGTTCAAATTTTTTTTTAATCGTGAATTTTATAACGGGCGTGAAATTTATTTTGGTCGAAATAGGAATTTGAGATGGAAATGATAAATTACACTGTGGTACGAGCCGCACGTTAATTGACCACAGACATGTACGTCTGTCCGACAACGATCTACTGTTGCTGCTGTTCATCCTCGGGACTTGGAATTGCGAACATGGTATTTCTAGCATACAAAATTCCAGCCAATATGTTAATTTTAGCAAGCCGTCACGCCCAATTCGAAATTAAGACGTTGAAAGTGGAAGTGAAGTTTTCCCGTATTACGTCACTTCCGGTCGAAAACTGAGATTTTCATATAATAATAATAAATCTAGATATTTGAACATACACTAGCACTCCCGATAAAAATGTTTTCATTGTTACCGACATCGCGAAAATTGAACGCTGCGATTTTCAAAACGGACGTCAATTTTTCTCGTATGACGTCACTTCCGCTTGAAAGTGGATATTTCGAAACTGGAAGTGACGTTTTTTCCCTATTCCGTATCATCGAATTGAAAACTGAGATTTTTCAAACCGGAAGTGATGTTTCCCAATGTGACGTCACTTCCCGCCGAAAAATAAGATTGTAAAATAATAATTACAATGCATCTCGATATCTAACGATACAATAGCGCCACCGATTAGCATTTTTTCCATTGTCACCGATATCGATAAAATTTAATCTACGGTACCGCGTTCGGGTTTCGAACGGAGGTTCGGACGAGTTTTGCAGTGCATATTGTATTGTATTAAAACGTCTGGCGCGTACGTATTACGCGCGCGTGAGTGAACTTCGGACGCGTGGCAGTTCAGTACACGATACGACTCTCCCGGCTTCGGCTGCAGCGGCTCGCTGTATCTAATCGGAGTGTGGGTGTTCGGTGTCGCAATATGTTGCCTCCATAGTTATGTCTTGCTAGAGCCCAACTAGTTTAACGGTGAAAAATCGCGACTCTTAGTCACACAGCTTGCGACATTATATCCAGACTGCAACGACAGGCGAGCAACAAGCTGCGGCAACACAACGTGTGGCTCTCGTGTGTGCCCGTTGTCCTGCATGAACGAGCCCGAGTCCGGGGCTTTGCTTCGGCGACCTACTTCCTCACGGGTGTTTTACTATACGAGCATGCGATGTGTGCGGATTCACGAGACTCGATCGTCGACTGCAATTGCCGCGAAGCTGCGTAACAACAACCGATCGTACGTGCGGTTTCTTGCGGATTGGAAAAAACAAACAAACAAACGCAACTTCATAAAACATATCAGGGGGCGTAAGAAGAGTGGTAATGGCACTTGTTATTGGGACAGATATCGCACTGTTGGACGATGCTGATCCATGGATCGGCATAGTCTTCGCGGTTAAAGTGGCAATTATGTACGGAGAAAAAAAAATGGTGGGACAAGAATTTTGTTACTATAACACATTTACCTGGTCCATATTCACCAGTTATACCCTATCTTATCCACGAATCGTTAGTAATTTGATGGAGATCTGGTCGAAGCTTTACCGAGCTGAACCTTGATAAGGCTCATTATTAGCTGGTCCTCGTGGTCCATATTACCAAGTATGCGAAAAATAACGCATAAGATAAGATAAGAAACCTAAAAATATTCAATTGCCTGGACTCTGTAAATGGTGGTTTCGGGTGCCGATTTCTTCCAGCGAAGTGGGATTTATCTCCAGGAATAGAAGATCCCGGCCCAAACTTCTCAGTGGTCCATATTCACCACTTTTACCCTAATTGCTGTACGAATTGTTGGTAATGTGATGAGTATCTCCCGAGTGACAGGAAGACACATTACTCATCAGCCAACCCTTCACAGTCCAGCATCAACGCACTAATCCCAAACTCAATGAATAACCCCGAATGAAACTGCCATTGTCGCATACGCAATAAATCCCCCGAAAGTCACGAATGAGAATTTTAATATCCGACCTTTCGTCGCAGTTTCCGTTGCACCCGCGACCGATATCACTCCGCGGGACGGCCGATGAGAATTTGTACGCAATTAATACGTCGAAAATTGGCAAAGCGTGCCGGATAATAAACCAGGAGGAGTTTCGTAACGAGGGGAAAGGCGCGTGTCTCGCTCGTCACTCATCCCAGACCCTCCAACATATCCTTTCGTTATAAAACACAAGTTCATTGTTCCCTCCTCTTTCACCCCCCCCCCCCCTCCCCTCCCCCTCACCGACCCATTCCTCTTAGCTCGAACTTCCATCCGACGCATTAGTATGTAAATGCATATTAATTTCCACGTTCCATATCGCCCCTCGTATTTCTTGGATTGCTCTCAACGAGCAATAAACACGACTTTTGCGACGCTGCTATCGAACATTCGAGCTCAAAACTCGAGCTCTCTATTCCTCCCTCACTACTCCGGCATATTAATATTTTCCTCGTCCGCTCGCCGGAACCCCAGCGCCATGAAAACGGTCATCTTCCCTCCTCGCTTTTCCCTCGGCCACGATTACTAATCGTACGACATGATATTAATGTAAACACACGGTGATAACGGTAATTTATAGCGCTGAACGGCGCGGTACGCGGCCTTTGACGAAAGACGATAAAGCGGTAATTCGCGAAATGGCGCATTAACTTGTAAGTTATTGGTAACGTGGATGCTGCGAGCGCACCGATTTTGCTGTTAAATGGTAATCGAATGTTGAGCTTTGATGAAACTGGTTTTTTTTTTTATTTATTTTTTTTTGATTATTTTTTTTTAATTCGAATCATTAGCGATATTGTTTGCGAGCAAATGTCGACAATGTTATCGCTATCGTCGGCGGAGTGATTCTTTGCCGATAGTCGTGAACTTAACCACAAATCGACGAGCGAGTGCGTAGATGAGATTTTTGATTTTTTGTTGTTTTTTTTTTTTGCGTGGTTCGGACGACATTGAAATTGGTGGGGGGAAATCGGGTTAAGCCACTTGCGCAATATGTATTTTTCGCGGATGGGAATGCGACGCGGTTTACCGCAGTTATCGCGACGCGGAGGCTGATTACGAGCTTCTTGGGATTTTGCCAAGGAAAATTTATGTCGAGTATGGAAAACATTGGCTATTTTTTGTTGGATCGTTTGTTATCGTGGGCGAAGATTTTTTTAGAGGTGTTTTAATACTGTAAAAGTAAATTGCATATTTAATGTACTGGAAATTTGCTTACATTAATTGAACATTAATGTACCTTTTTTGGAAAATTAAAATAAGATTAAAATTGGAAATCTTGTTTAATATACCAGTTTGTGCATAAAAACTTCCAGTACCGGTACATTAAATTTCATAAGGATTTCTTTACAGTGTATTGTTTTATTGATCTTAAAAAAATTCAATAGCGAAATTTGTCCATTACGAATTATAATTTTCGCAACTAATTCGAAATCAGAAAAAAAATTTGCAATGCCTTTTCACTGCAGTAAAAAATGTCCGTCCGCGAGAACGTTTATTCGATGAAATTTGTTCTCAGGCCAGATTTTTGCGATTACGTCTTTCTTGGCTTTGGGCAAAGGAAAATTGACGTCGAAAGCTATCAAAATTTTTCGCGTTCTCTGGTGCGGTCGGGGGTGAAAATGGAATCTGTGAAACGAAAGAAACGAGTACTCGAGCACGAGGGCATCTCCGATGTGGCTCAAGGTTTCATCGCGAAACATTAATGATGTGTTTTTTAAAATAAATTTTGCCATTCCTCGCTCATGCGGATCATTGTTTTCTTTAGCCAGCCCGACATTCGTGTCGGATCGTCTTTACCGATCTTGACGTTGACTCGGCGAAACAACCGACCGCGGCGACTAGATAATTGATTTTGACGGCTAAGAATAAGAAGGGCGTAAGCCTCGTATTATAGTGTAGGAGTTGCGCCCTTTTCGTTCTCAGCCTTCGGTACACATTATATCAGCGACAAAATGCACACATACATATTGCTAATAACGCCAAAAATAATCTCTACCAGTCGGCCACTCGAGTCTGGTGTACCGGAGAAAAACGGTTTTTAGCACAAATCCGATTATCGAATTTGGTTCAGCAGTTGCGCCAATTTTTCGATGTATTTAGGACTGCGATGTGGAGCACGACGCTATTGAGTTCTCGTGCTCGTTCGGTTTTCAAATTATTAAAACGAACCACTCTCATGGACGGAAAAAGATTTTTTTTTAATTAACAAAAATAAAGTTTAGCTCTACACTAACCACATACCAAAAACTCGAGAAAATAGCAAACGAAGATGCAAATTCAACCTAAAAATATAATTTAAATAATACTTTCCGAAAACGAATGCACCTTTACAAAAAAGGCGAAAGCAGGGGCTGAAGGACCTGATCATTATTTAAATTAACAAGAACACGATATCGAGTTCTTGTGCTTGTTCGGTTTTGAGATATTTCAAACGCAAAAATTCTTATGCACGAAAAAAAATTTTTTTTTTTGTTACCAAAAATAGACTTGAGATCAGAATCTCAAAGGGTTAAGAGACAATTTGAGATGGAATTTCAAAAATGGACCCTACTCAACGACCCGGGACGCAAATGAGCGTTGTTAATGTCGGAAGGTCCAAATCGTCGAGCGCGCTCGTAAGAAACTTATTCCACTTTTGTTCAAGGTCTATGAGAATGCGCTGGTACTTTCAGTGCCGATGACGGTGAATTCTGCTGCTGGTGCTGGTATTATATACCGCTTACTTCGCGGATTACTTCGCGAAAGAGGCAAAACAGAGTATATAGCCCGACTCGGTTAAATTGGTACTTACATATCTCTTGTTCGCGTTGGCACATTTTTGGCACGTTACCCAAGACACATCTGCGGTCCTCGAATTCGCGTATCTCTCGTTTTTTCGAGGACGTATTTAGTCCAAGAGCATCGGGCTCTCTCGTATACCACGCCGCGCGATAACCGCAACGAGGAGGCCACCCCGTCACCGTCTTTCGGTGTATTCCTCTCCCCATCCCTCGCCCCAACCCACAAGACACAGACGAGACTGTTAACCTTCGAGAGATAGCTTTTATTCGGAATATCTCAAAATTAGGGGCGGGCAAGGGGATGCGGCCCGGAAGCTAAAAATTTCACTTTTGAGCAGATAAATTTTGGCAGGATATGAAATTTTTATTGCACCGGCAGCATCAGCGCTTCGGAATTTTTCGGTAAATGGTAAACATCGAAAATAACAGTTTCATCGCTTGTGGCGTGATTTTCGTACGGAATGTTCAGGTGGGACTAAAATAAGTGAAAAATTTAGAGTTTTTTCCCCCCAACAACCTCGGAACGTTTGATCGATGAGCTCATCCGCTCCGGCGTTTCGATTGCGAAAAGCTCTTTCAAAAACTCCAACAGATTCCTTGATAAGAGCCCAACGACGTACAAGCGAAACGACGAGCAATTCGAAACTTGACGAACCGTCGAAAAGGGGATTAACAAAAATAATTTTGTCGTTATTTAAAAAAAAAATTATTGCTGAATCGATACGATTGAAGAACATATCTTGACCTTGGTTCGCTGACATAGGATCGAGGCACTCCAGCGAGGCTGATAATCTTTGCTCGGGCGTCTTCAACGCTCCGGTGAGGGACCGTTAGGCGATAAAACGACGGGCAACATCACGATGACAGAATAAGTGGCAATTCCATTTGGCTAACGATGCAAAAGTTCACTGTGCGCGGTGTAGTTTGCTCGCTCGAGCCTCTGGAGTGTGTGTACGAGAAAAGAAGGAAGAAATAAGAGAGCGAGAAACGAGCGCGGTCGAGTGACACACGGGGAAATGGGCTGACGAGCTTTACAACCATCATCTCGGAGAGAATCTTACCGATGGTGGTTGAAAATACATAAATATATATATATATATATATATATATATATATATATATATATATATATATATACACATACGATGCCCACATGTGGACGGAACAAAGAATAATAGAACGATCCCATTACGTGTGTTATAAGTTATAACCGTCCATGCGTCCGTACTTCCCACGTGTCATCCGAAAGAGCGTTTGATTTTCCAACAAGGAACGAAAGGAAGATAAGTATCTATTCATGCTCCACAACAGTCACGTACTTGTTCGGAGAGAACGAGGACTTTGAGCACTTTTAGTGGGAATCAAATATAGCGTTGAGGCCATTGTCGAGTGCGCATTATCGAAACGCTAGATGATGCATCCACTTACGATGAATTTTATTCCGACATTCTGTTTCGCATGTGAAATGGTTTTTGTTGAAAGTGTTCTGAAAGGGAATTCACAATCCTATTATAACTATGCAAAGGTCAACTCGTTTTTCGGAACACGATCTGTGAACGGATCGATGCATAATGGGAAAATAAATTGATGCACGAAGCACATATTCCACGAAACTGTGTGGATGCGCGAATAAGAAAAAGTTGTAGTAGCAGTAGAAATAGGAAGAATGGCGGTAAAAAGTAAGGCATGATTTAAAATAATTATAAATGCATTACTCAGCACGACCGTTCGTTCTTTAGCTCTTTCCCTCTGATTCAGGGAGTCGAAATCAGATGGTAATCTCGGTGATTTGTTATGCCATTGTTGACGCCTAATGAGGCGCAAGGCAAACCTTATTTGTATACATATATATCTGCACACACACACATGCACATATGAATAATAAAGTGAGTGCTTACACGCATCGTGGAGACGAAGGAAGGAGCCCGAGCCTGGCGTTCGTCGTCTGCGATAGCCCGTCGAACCTGGAATCGAGAAAGAGTGGGACAGAAACCAAAGGAAGGAGACCCCGAGGTAGATTTATCCGTAAAACTGTAAGCTCGCGTTCCCTCGAGCATCCTGCCTCGGGCATATATGCGTGTTCGAGAGAACAGGTCGAATATTTATTCGCCAAACTCGCGAAAAGCACGTTCCGATCGAAACCCATTGCGCGTCTGCAGCCGGATCTTTCTCTCTTAAAAATAAAAAAAAACATATATATATTTTTTTAATGGTATAAACGAATATTCATATGGCCAAACTCGGCTGGTGCAAGCTGCGTCGAGAGAATATGGTTTCCTCGAATATATCGAACTAATACGGTTGCCAGGAGTTGCAGTGGGTCGGATTGATCGAGGGGATATTGGAAGGCGAAAGCCAATAATAGGATTAATTCGATATGAGTTTTTTTTTTATCGAAGCTGGAATTGTATGGAGACTCTTATGAGGTATTTATGAAAAGATTCTTGTCGGGTTGGATTTCATAGGAACTGTTAGGAAGTAGGGATATTTTTTATTTTTCAAAACATACTAATTTGGTTATGTTTCGTTTAGTCGTTTCAAAGATACGACACTTTAAATGGGTTATTTGGATATATAACTGCGCTTCAAAGTGAAAATCAACATATATCACGAGAAAAGACTCGGGTCAAAAAAAAGCCAACACAAAAATCAAAAAAATTATCAAAGAGACGTTTTGATCCTCTGAGAATGTAATAACATTTTTTATAATGTTTCATCGAGTCGTTAAAATGATGCAGCGCTGTAAACCAGCTCATATAGATAGGCGCGTCCAAAATGAATCTTACGAAGTGGCCTCTTTGAAGTGACAAGAATTCCGATTTTAAATGCTACACCTCGCGTGAGCACGTGCCTAAATTCGCAAAACTATATCCACGCGCTATATTCGAGATAAAAATAAATAAAAACAAGCGAGAACGTTGGCACGGTCTCTGCCCCCGCCCCCCTCACGTGACACGCATCGTCGCGTCAATCCCCTTCGCAACGAATTACCTTAATAGCCTGTAATTATAATTACAATTTAATCTCGTCGTATTATCGTACCTCGATTCGTACCGCTGAGAGAGTACGGTACAGCACTCCCCGAGAGATAAGCGATTCACTATAAATGACCGTCTGTGTATCACATAATGGACGGCAATTAGTATTAATTATTGTTTTCATTCTTTAATTCATCAGCTTGTCTAAAGTCTCATCGCGGACTGAGACTCGGAGTTTGCAGCGTGGCTGCA
Source organism: Stenichneumon culpator (assembly GCA_964017025.1). Classification (NCBI taxonomy): domain Eukaryota; kingdom Metazoa; phylum Arthropoda; class Insecta; order Hymenoptera; family Ichneumonidae; genus Stenichneumon; species Stenichneumon culpator. Next base: position 17,329,068 of record OZ024768.1, on the reverse strand, counting down.
AACTACCAGGAATAGCCAGGAAACGGCACGGTGTACATCGTACGCCTGTTTGGACTAGGAGAGCTGTTGGTTCGTTCGCTTTTCGCTAGATGGCCAACAGCATGCAAGCGCCTCTTGCAAGCGAAACGACGGAGCCGAACCTATAAGAGGTCTTCGATCGAGCTACCTAGTCACGTCCCCTGAAAAAGCTAGATACAAGATCAACAAATAAACACTTTTATGACTGTCAAGAAAATACAAGAAAGCACATAAAGAACTGAGCTTCGTAGTTTGCATCGTGGCTGTAAACTATCAGGAATAGCCAGAAAGCCGCACGGTGTAAAGGGTACGCCTGCTTGGACCGGGAGAGCTGTTGGTTCGCTCGCTTCTCGCTAGATGGCCAACGGCTCGGTGGCGCTTCTCGCAAGCGAAACTGCGGAGCCAAACCTATAAGAGGTCTTCAATCAAGCTACTCAGCTACGTCCCCTGAAAATCCTAGATACAAGATCTACAAACAAACAAAAAAACATTTTTATTCCTATCAAGAAAAGCTTTCGCATTTTGTACTAAGTATAAGGAGGAGAAAGATCCAAACGTGCTCTGTATCCAGGCAGTCCACCCCCGCGTGGAAGGTACAAACGCTACTGCCTCGCGGGTGCGATAAAGCGAAGAGTCATTTCGGATGCGAGAAAATAATAATAAAAAAAGGTGAAGGTTCGTGAGACGCGAAAAAAGAGAGAATAAAAGCGTAGCAGCAGTATATTTCGCTCTGGATGAGACTTTCTCGTACAAACGGCGGTGGATATCGAATGAACAACACCTGTTCGCTGTGACGTTGGCGGCCGAGGTTCGCGTGATTCCACGTGCGCGCCGGTGAGGCGGGGAGGCAGGAAGGGGGGGGGGACTATCAACTCGGAATTATTGAAGATCTTGCGAGCGAGCGAATTTACCGCGAGCGGCTACTACCCCTCGGGGGTAATGCACCTATGTTATCGTCGATCGATCTGTACATAGAAACACCCCGTCTCCGCACACGAGAGCATGATTCTTTTGCCTCCGTGCGTGTGCATATGAGAACCATAGAAAAAAAAGCTAAAAAAAGAAAAAAATTACAGACAGTCTGAGGCAGAAGAGCGAAAATATATGGAATGTCCGTTTAGCGATATCTGTCAGTGTTGGGAGCTCAAAGACAACAATTCCTGTCGAACCTTTAATGGACGAAACCAGCTGGATTAATTTGATTAATATACAATTTAATGAGGTCGAACTGCATAACTCAAATTCCTGCGGTAAGTTGGGTAAAAAGAAAATCAAACAATTCGAACGGAAAGTTCCAACGGAACTTCACCTTAGGATTTTTATTTCTTTGAGTAGTCTCTCTCACTGTCTCTCGAATTCTCTCGAAATTGCAGCAGAAGCTAGGTATAATCGTACAGAATTCGGTCGCCAGCCGGTTCTCGAGCGATCTCCCTGGCGCGCTCTCGGTTGACCCAAAAATAAACGGCCGATAAATATTCCATAATTTATTGTTCAAGGTTGGGAGGAGCCCGCGTTTCGCGTTCGGTGGGAATCAAAGCATTTCGAGTGTTGTCAGCGCCCGGACGACTCCGGACTCGCTCCCTACCGCCTTCTCGGGCCGCGTCGGGATTCTCTCTTTCTCTCTACTCTCGAAAACCATCAAAGACAAACCGCTCGGCTCCACGGGTTCCAGGTATATATTCACTCGGTGCGTCTCGAACGTCGGCGTTGTGTGCGCTCGCGAGCCCCGCTGCTCGTACACGGTCGTCGCGAACGCGTGCACGTCCGTCTAGATTCCAATCAACGGGTTTTTGCACCGATCCGAGACTAAACCCGCCGTCGTCGTAGTCGTCGTGTTATCCCGGACCACGCTGATGGCTCTCGCCGCTGATCCTGTTGATGGCTGATCGTAGGTAATTTCTCGAATATGGAGCGCGACTCGGTTCCGCTCCCAAACACCTCTCTCAGCCGGCTCCGAACGAGTTTTGAGACCGGTGGAAGCTCGCAGGGGCCACCGCGGCAGAGGTATAAGCCACACCGACGACGGTGGACCAGTTCGATTAGTCATCGATCAACATTAGCATAATCGACGTCATGTAATTTACTCACGAACGAACAATTTCGATATTCCTATATGTCGATTCCGTTCGACCGGCTTATTTGGCTGGATTCGCTACCCGGCGATTGGCACATCACTCGGGCCTATTACCTATCCATTATGTTTTCCAAAAAAACGGGCCATAAAGAAAAATGTAATGTTCCATTTTTTTTCTAATTTCAGCATAATCGACGTCGTTTACTCTGGGACGAACAATTTCGATATTTCTATGTGTCAATTATGTTCGACCGCGTTATTCGGCTGGATTTTCTATCCGGCGATTGGCGCATCACTCGGGCCTGTTAACGATCAGTTATGTATATTTTTCGAAAAAATTAGCGATAGAGAAAAATATTGTTCCATTTTTTGTTTTTTTTTTTCATTTTCAATTTTAGCATAATCGACGTCATGTAATTCACTCTCAAATGAACAATGTCAATATTTCTGTGTCAATCCGGCGATTGGCACGTCACTCGGGTCTATTATCTATCGGTTATATTTTCCAAAAAATGATCGATAAAGAAAAATTATATGTTCCATTTTTTTTTCTTTTAATAAAATTTCTCTCTATTTGTACTAAATTATATTTTGACACGGTCGGTTCCTGGAAGGCTTCTTAAGATCTTCCGACGCACGAGCTGGAAATTGCAATATTTCACGTTTCGCGAAGCGAGAATCCGTATTAGACGCGTCCGAGTGCGCATGCGTGGTGCATGTACGCTCGCATATGCGACGAGAACCCGATGGAGATAATGTTTGAACTCTTTACGCCTATAAATTTTGTTCCTCGATATCCATTTCTTCATCGCTGCCCGTTTTGTAGAATTTCCATTGTCAATTCGTGGCGTTAAAAATAATAACTATGCAAGGAAATTTCCAAGTCTGCGTCGTAACTGGATCCGAACAGGAAATGGTTTTTTCCGGTGTTTGCGCACCGACTCTCGAGGGCGCGTTTCGTACGAGATTCGAATAACGCATAAAGCGACGACAGTACACACGCTCCGGCAAAGATAGCAGATAGAGAATTAAATTTTCCTCGGTCACGTTCGTGTTAAGCGCGGGTAAAAGGGACAAAAGCGAGGCGGCGGAGGAAACGCTTGTGCGAGTTTTATGGGAATCGTGTGTGAGAGACACGCGATATAAGCTCGAGAGCACGGCCGCGGCCTCCGGAGTGCGTTGAAAAGATAAAGGAGCTTGTATCAATAAAAACTCGTAGCTTACGATACGGGCGTAGGTTGTACAAGCGTGCAAATAAATATATTCGAGTTTACCGTACACAGATTTTTTTTAATTCTCGAATTAAGGATCCACCATCGACGAATAAAAATATATGACAAAATAGCGTTTTTTCGAGATTTTTGATTATTAAAAATTGCTCACTATACTAGCGTACTTTGTCCAAGGGTGAAAATAAAAATATCACAATTCACCGTATTTTCGATCCCCAAATAAATGATTCACGATCGAAGAATAAAAAATATGACAAAAAATAACGTTTTTTTGAGGTTACCGTTGACAAAAATTTGTAGCTTCCGATGCAAGCCTAGGGGGGGTGGCGATACAAGTGTAGGGGTTAAAATAAAAATGATGTAAAAAAATGATCGATAAATAAAAAAAATATAATAAAACAAAGTTTTTTCCCTTGATTCTTGATGTTTCTCAATAAAAATGGTCCCACCGGGGTTCGACGAAATTGCGGTAACGAGAATGATCGTTAAGAAAATAAAATGGGGGGTACTCCGGAAGAAGATCTTTTAGATCTCGGGGGCGATCTTGTCGAAGCAGCGGTCCGTCGGTGTACACCGGCTTGTCCGGAATATACGGTAGGGGGTATCCCCGTAGTACATACACAACACGGTTACAAGACCGACTCTCCGGATAATACACGCTCCGAGGACCCGAGAGGTGGATACGTATGTACGATAGAATCTCGAGGCGCCAGGAATCCGCCCACCGAGCGGGCACGCTCTCTCGCGACCGTTTACCGCTCCCTGGACCACGGGAGTGTAACCGGCTCGATCTACGAGCGATAACTCTGCTAACCAACTATCTCGCGTGTGTTGCGCCAACGACGAGACAGCGCTGAGTTACCTCGAAACAACCCCCTTTTCCCCGGACAACTCCAGTTCTTTTTGAAATTTAGACTTTGAAATTTTGACTTTGAAATTTTGACTTTGAAATTTTGACTTTGAAATTTTGACTTTGAAATTTTGACTTTGAAATTTTGACTTTGAAATTTTGACTTTGAAATTTTGACTTTGAAATTTTGACTTTGAAATTTTGACTTTGAAATTTTGACTTTGAAATTTTGATTTTGAAATTTTGACTTTGAAATTTTGACTTTGAAATTTTGACTTTGAAATTTTGACTTTGAAATTTTGACTTTGAAATTTTGACTTTGAAATTTTGACTTTGAAATTTTGACTTTGAAATTTTGACTTTGAAATTTTGACTTTGAAATTTTGACTTTGAAATTTTGACTTTGAAATTTTGACTTTGAAATTTTGACTTTGAAATTTTGACTTTGAAATTTTGACTTTGAAATTTTGACTTTGAAATTTTGACTTTGAAATTTTGACTTTGAAATTTTGACTTTGAAATTTTGACTTTGAAATTTTGACTTTTAAAAATTTATTTTTTTCATTTTTCAAGGAAAAATTTATCAAGAAACAACGTATCCCAAGTTTTCTGGTCCTTGAAACAAACCCCCCTGCCGGACACCTCCCGTTTTTATTTGGCGAATATATATATTTTTTTCAACTTATTTTCTCATTTTTCCTCAAAAACATGTATCAAGACCTAACGTCACCTGAGAATTTACTGGTCCGAACTCCGGAAGAGCCCTGACGGAGTCGAGATAGTGTAACGTCGCGATGGCTCTCGGACAAGCCGAAAGAATTATACCCAGGAACGATTCTTTTATTTGTCTCGGTACCTGCTCTCGCGACGAAACGTGCTCCGAGCGTCGGTCCACGAGATAAGTATTACCGGGACGTTAATGGCTTTTGGTCGTGACATTTATCCCGGACTCGGGACCATCCCGATTGAATTAACGAACGGCCATCCCCGACCGAACGTTTGGTCGCCAAACGTCCCTCGCCATAATTCACATTTCCCGTCGGTCGGGATAAAAAATTTGGTACGAAAATATGCATCATAAAACGCATCTCGTTTACCCTGACAAAAATGACATAGTAACAGTAATAATACTGACTTTTTACTGTAAAGAATAGTTCCCAAGGCGGAAAGTTTACATTTTATAGTTACGACAGTGACAAAAAATCATGGTTGCAACTATAATTATAATTTAAACAATTGAATATATACTATAAGAAACTATCTATATAGACGTTCCTATTGGAAGCTATTGGTATAGTAGCAAAAACTATTCTTTTTCTCGGTGTACCCAACGCATTACGCATTCGAGCTTCGCTATATCTGCTCCACTATAAGATAAAGCGGAATGATGATTCGATATGTCGGGATCGAAAATATCGAAAACACGCTCAGCTCGATTTTAAGAAGAGGCATTTTTTTTCTCGTGCATCTATCATGAATTACGCGAGGAAAAGCAGCGGCTTCGATAATCGCCGGTAAAGTTCACGGCGAGATCTCCGGAGGGCGAGAGGTCGACGAAGAAATTATAAAAAAAAAAATAATAGGTCAATAAAAAAAAATACATTAAATAAAAATCGTTATCGAGCGATGCGCATCGACAGGGTCAGCGCCGGAGCGCCAGCATCGTCAGCGACGAGGAGGAAATCAATTACCACGAGAAATTGAAATGTTGCGACAGCCGGTTGTTTTGCATCGTCGAAACATTCGTAACGGAAAGACGACGCGAAAATATTTTATCTTATTGCGGGCTATAATGTCACTGCCTCGCTGTATCGCGTAATCCGAGACGCGAGGACGACGATGCTGACGCGGACGGAGATAATCAAGAATATCTATCAGCGTCGCAGTGGACTCATAGATGTTCTGGAGAATTCGTGGAAAAAATAATTTTAAATAAATTTATACGATTAAATTTTTTTCTTATATTACATATTCATACATTTATATGAATCTAGATACATAAATATTATTATCATATAAATGAATATGATAATACTAATATCTATGTGTCTAGATGTTAGATATATTCACATAAACTTATCTGAAAATATTTATGTAATAATAAGTCCCTTAACTCTGCGCATCTATGACGCAATCTCTCCTTACGAACTCGGTCGACTTTGATAATAAAAACAATTTTGTACCAACGTCAGAAGCGAGAAATCGGAAATCTGCCGCCACACAAATGTCCTAAAGAAATTATTGAAGAAAACATGTTTAAATAAATTTATATGATTTAAATTTTTGTAATTTTCACTACTTAAATATTTATATGAATCCAGGTACATAGATATTATTATTACATAAAAATAATAACGATAATAATATCCATGTACCTTCATATTAGATATATCCATATAAATTTATTTGAAAATATTTTCTAATTAATAATGCCTGTAATAATGAGTCTTTTAACTCCGCGTATCCATCACGCACTCTCTTCCGACTCGGTCGATTAGAAAAAAAAGGATTCTTTACCAACGCCAGAAGCAGGAAATCGGCAGTCTGACGACACACAAATGGTTCACGACCAATCTGTACGTACGTAAGAGGTACACGGACCGACGCGGATACGCGGTCTGCACGTGCGACTGAATCATATACGCAATCCCCGGTGCGGTGCGACGTGTACATATCGGTACGTACGTATACCCTGCATAGAACGGGGCGCGCTAGTAACATCGAGGAAATCATCGAGCCAGCAAAACGCTCGACCGAACAAGCAGCAACGTTCGCGCGTCCCTCGACACTCGCGTTTTCGCCATATACAGCAATCGATATACGTACGTATGCGTGTACACTGTACACATACGCGTACAGGAGATGGACACACACAGGTCGATACATAGTCGATGCAATTTGCGTTTGGCGGAGATTACACGAAACGTCATTAAGCCAGCATGGTATATGCTGTACGTGGCGTATCGATTGATGCGTCTGTACATAGGTATGTGGCACGTTCCAGGTGCATTATCGGTTGTGTGTATATAGTATTAATGGACATGTATATATGTATGTATAGATATCCGTAATGGTACTTCCGTTTGATGCCGAATTCGAGAGGGGCATCTTCGACGTGATTTTCCCTGTGATTATCGAATTCAGGCCACGATGATTCATAGGGGTTGTCTCTGGAACCACCCGGAGGCGTCGAGCTTTTCGTGGAATTCCCGTTCGATTCGATGGTCCTAGATTTTCGAAACTTTCTGAAAATATCAAGAAAAAATCAAAGAAAAATGTTGCAAAACGAAGTGTGCTAAAAAAATTGACAGAATTCACCATCATTCATTGAGCCGCTTAGTTAAGACGAACAATGCGATTTTCAAACCAGAAGTGACGTCATGTCTGTAATGAGGAACTTGCAGTTTGAAAATCTCAGTTTTCGACCGGAGGTGTTGCATTTCCGGTATGACTTCACTTCCGGTATGACGTCGTTTCCGGTTGGAAAGTGAGATGTTCAAATGAGAAGTGACGTCGTACCGGAAATGCATCACTTCCGGTCGGAAACTGAGATTTCCAAATTGGAAGTTCCTCATTACAGGCATGACGTCACCTCTGGTTTGAAAATCTCACTTTCAACCCGGAAGTGACGTAATACCAGTAATACGTGACTTCCGGTCGGGAAATGAGATTCTCGAACCGGAAGTGACGCCACAGAGAAAAAGGTTAATTTCGTCTGCCAAGCGTTGGTGTATTCGCACTACTCAATGCTTATTAGCGCCCGGAAGACCGTCGGCTTCGCTCTGGCTACCTACGTCGGCCGGAGAAGGACCGATATGGCGTTTTGGCGTACGGCAGTTAGTGTTGAGCCGACGATGTGCCGCTTTTCCACTTACGGCAGAATCCCATCTGGGGACTCGACAGGCAACCGAGGCAAAATAGCGGCAACGCTCGTCGAGCCTTCCATCTTTCGTCCTCGACTTCTCTCTATTGTACCTCTACAACGCACGCCTATATACACATACATATATATATAACAAATTACGTGAATACTTCTTTCGCGCGCATATACTTGAGAACGCGGATCTGGCGTCGTTTATCCTAGATCTGTCGCGTGCACGATCGAGCCTTCGTTTTCCAAACAGCAAGGCGCTGTGTAAGGGACTGTGGGGCAAAACGGACCAGTGTCTTACACTCGACAAATATTCCCTGAAATATATTCCATCTTGCCCCGCTCTCTCCCCCCATATCGTCGCTATAAAGCTTCGCTACAAGAACTCCCGAGGCTTCGCCGACGGAACGACGGAACGAAAGAGCCGAATGGCGCAGGGGGGGGGGGGGGGGGTGGAGCGCGAAAAATCGTCGAATGACGAATGGTGGTAATAAGAAAAACGCAATAAGTGGTCCCCCCGATGTGTGCGAGGCTTACGGGGCCGAGGGAATCGAGCGGAACGCGTTTTACCGGCACACAAACCCTTAACTGGCATACCCGTGCACTATATCTCTCCCATTCTGTCATTCGACTCCTCCTAGCGCCTTCTCGAGCAGCGCTATCCGAAGAAGATTCCGCACCCGGCTAGGAGCCAGCGTCTCTCCTCCGTTCGATTTTTTTCCGATTTTTTTTACGAGCCTTAAAAATATAAAAATAAAATGTATGGTTTGTCATTTTGAAAAGTACTCGAACGACTGCACTAGCTGGACGAATCGCCATGGCATTTTTATCGCACGCTCGAAGAGTCAATATCTTCCCGATTGCTTTTAAAGACCTTAAAAAAAAAGAATGTACCGTGTGTTACTTTGAAAGTATTCGAATGACTCGTATGACTTGGCGAATCATCGTGAAATTTTTATCACACACTCGAAGACTCAATATTTTTCGGCCTTTAAAAAAAGAAAAAAAATGTAAGTTTTGTCACATTAAAGGAACTCGAATGACTCGAATGGCTCGGCGAATCGTGGTGACATTTTTATCGGACACTCGAAGACTCAATATTTTTCGACGTTTAAAAAGATAACCAAAAAAAAATGTACGATTCCTCACATTAAAATTGCTCAAATAACTCGAATGGCTTGACGAATCATCGTGAAATTTTTATCACATACTCGAAGAGTCAATATTTATCCATCTTTTTTATTTTGATCTACATATCCTTCCCCTTTTTTTTTACTTCACCCTTTTCTTTTACTTTATCCAAAAATATAAAGAAAAAAAAAATGTTGGCTCGTACAAAATCCGCCGGAGGCTCGTCGTCGCCGTCGGTGTGTGCAGATTCGATATTCGGTATCGATGCCGCTTCATCGCCACGTCGAGTGTTATCCGGGAAACGATCTTCTGCTCGTAATGGCCGGTACGTGACGAAGAACCGGAGTTCTTCGAAGGCTCCGTAATACTTTGCTCACGACGCCATCCCCTCCCCCCTCGATACACAACCCAACCCCGGAGACGATCGCAAACTTTCGTTTTGCATAATATACACATTGCCTCGTTATTTTCCCCCCCCTCCCCCCCCCCTTTCTCTCGCGATACTATTCGAACTGTGCCATGTGTACGTTTGCCTTCTGCCTCGGCTGTGAGCCGACGCGGAAGGGAAGAAAAAAAAAACACTATTTAACCGTAATGAAATCGTGCGTCACCGACAGAGATCTCGGAGGGTTCTTTTCCCAGCTCGTTAGACTGCGCGTTAGTTGGTCCTGCTGTCAAGAGCCGCTGCTGATTATTATTAAATTATCATATTTCCGACGGTTCAGCCGCCTGGTGGGAATTACGCAGGGGATCGGCGCTGGCCGACGTTGGGCGAAGGCTGGCCGGCGTTGCGCCAACACTGGCCCTGCGTGGCGCTTGCACTAGGGTTGCTTTATTTCAGCTATAACTTGGCTGTAGTTGAGCTTTTGTATTTACGACCTATGAGAATTTTTAACCTGTGATAAACTGTCTTATTAGCGATGGGTCTGTAGTCTGCAACTGATAATAGAATAGGGTTGAAATAATTGAACATTCGGGCAGGGACGTTCAAATCAATATTTTCTGGTGCCGATAAAAGATTTGTTGGTTCAAGAATTTTTCTCGATGATTACAAGCGGGATTTTATCCGGTTGTATTGTAGAATAATAAATAATATAAATTTAAATATAATTGATGCACTTGGCGCACTATAAAAATTGTAATTCTACTATCATAAAAGACTGTCTCGTATGATTATAAATGTTTTTTTTTTAAAGCTGGTATCGAGACCGTATTTATCGGCGCGATAAAACATTTTATTGTTTGATGCGATATTTTGGTTATCGCCGAAACCTTCCCCGGTACATTATGCGTACCGTGACAATAGATTCGACTGATCTCCGGTATAATGGACTCGCGCTTGTGCCGAACGCTGATAGGGAAGAGATGAAAAAGCGAGCATGAAGCAGAGACGTGCCAGTCAAGCGGTGACACGAAATTGAATCAAGATCGAAGCGCGAAGGTGCTTCGCGCTATTTAATTCATGCACCGCGCTATCGGCGCTGCCACTCCGGTGATAAGGCCGCATGGAATTACCAAAAAAAAAAAATTGCGCACTCAGGCTCGTTCGCCTGCATCGAGAGAGCGTAGACAAACAGAAAAAAATGATCAATTTCGACGATTAATCTCGGAGAAAAAGAAAATTATCATTCTCTCTCTCTCGAGCGATTCGTAAAAATGACTTTCACACGAAATCTCTTACGCGTGAATCGCTTCGTCCCCTCGATGAGGAACCGGCTCGCTGATTTATGCCCATAAATCCTACCGCGCTCCGCTTCATCAAAATAAAAAAAAGATCTATCGGTGTATCCTTCAGGTTGGAAAGAGCGGGGCAAAACGGGACCGCGGAGCAAAACGCGATTTTCCAATCGCCCCACCTAATTCCCATTTTGCCCCATCGATACATCCGGATTTTCCACCCCGCTTTGCCCAACTGTCTCATCCAACAATTATTGGAAAATTGAGTTTTGCCAAACTGGCCAATTTTATCCCATTCTCGCCTTTTGGGCCTCTGTCCCGTTTTGCCCCATCGTCCCATTTTGCCCCGCTCTTGCCTACACGACGGAACTCGAGCAGGGAAGAATCCATCGAGTGTAATTTTCACAGACCGCACGGGAATGAATTTTCCTCGGGATTCTCATTTCCATAATTCGAGCCCTCCCCAAAGAATTTTTCTCGCCTCCAGAGCAGCCCATGGGCGAGACACATTTTTTTTTTTTTTTTTTTTTTTTACGACCCTACCAGGGGCAAGGCCTCCGGCTCGCTGGCCATCAGGCACTCCAATCCTTTGTAGCGTGGCATTCAGGTTTTCTGCATCCACAGAAGGAAGAGGATTCCCGCTCGCGTTACCCCTCGTCGGGGCTTTTAACCACCTGTCGAGTTACCTGCCCGTGCCTGATATGCCTAGCGGTGCGCGTAGTCGAATTACCCGTTTCAGCGATCCGGAGTGCATCAGCGTTAAACCCTCTCTTCCCGGTGCGCTGATTTATTTTCCCCTGCCCACTGTCGGAGGTGAGCCGACCCGGTGAGAGGCAATGTCGGCAAACACTTTCGGAATCGTAACGATCAGCGCACAATTTTTCGTAAAATTCTGAGGGAGTATACTATAAAAAAAAAAAATTCCTACATTTAACATGTACATTTGTATACATTGAGCAATTTTTTTCTTATCGTGAAAAAAATGTATCGTAATCAAATGTGCAGAAGCAAAAAATTAATGGACTTACACGGTCGTTCGTTACAATTTCATACCAACTTTTTCATTCCGGCATAAAATCCGACGGAAAATCATCTTTCTTCTTTTCAAAAGTCAAATTCTGACTGATAACACCGAAAAAAACGATCCCTGCATGTACGTTTGCAAACATTGAGCAAGGTTTTTTTTTTCGCGAAAAAAAAAATATTTGTATATATATATATATATATATATATTTCGGAATCAAAAGTGACGAAGCAAAAAATCAGCGGCCCCTTATGATCACAATTTACGAAATTTTCCCAACATCCTCGGCTCACTTGACTCCGTCATGCCCGTACCAGCCCCCAATCCCCGTCACATCTTATTACACGATCGTACATTCCAATTTCAGGCCCACTTTTTCATCCCCGCATAGAACCCACCGGAGAATATTTCTCCTTTTTATCCTCCGCATACACAACTCGCATCCCGAAAGAGAAAAATCTGTCTCTCCTGATCCGACTCTCCCGTGATCGATCTTCGACCGCCATACGTGTCACATCCCGTCCAATGATCCTTGATATCGCTCGCCACCGGTTCCCCTCGCGCCTCCCATCCCGAAAAGCGCATTTGTTGCATCCCGACCCTTCCGCCAAAAACATCCCAAGCAGCCCTGTCGAATGCGCGTGCTGGAGAGCCTCCGCGATTCAAGGGTCCATGGAAAATGAAGAGATATTTCCCACTCAATCTAACCCCGAACACCCCAAACAACCGGTTTTCCTTTTTTTCTCCAGGCGCCGAATCATCCGCTTCTCCCTTTCTCCCTTTCAACGTATCTCTCGCCCTCCTCCCTTCGTCCCAGCAAACCCATCCCTTCATCCAGATTCTACTCCGCACCGTTCCTCCGCGGGATCGGCAGTAAAGGTACCGGACAACGTCACAACAATACATCTCTTTAGCGACGACACAATAAATCAAAATAAACTCGGCAGGGAGGAGAAAACAGGTTGGTTGCACCGCAGGAGTCTGCATCCCGGTTTGCTCGCCCTCGGTTCCGAGCTCGTACCTTCCTCCATGGTTGTTTGCGTGCGGATCGGTGTTGGCCGGTCCGCATGGTCACGGGTAGAGCCGTGGGGCAGCCGTGTGTATGGCAAACGTGTTCTGGTGTCGTTCGAGTGTGTCGGAGGTCCGTGTCTTGTCAACAGGTGTGCAAGAGTGTGGTGGCCGTATCCTTCGATCGGTCGGCGCATAGGTGCATCACCGGCGCATCGCTGTGTGGGTTCCTGCTCCTCCGAGCGGATGGTGGAACACCGGTGTCTGCAGCGCGGATCGCCAGGATCTCTTCGCTGTGTGGGTGCCGGGACCTCTCGAGAGAACGAGGGAGACCGCGATAGTCTGGGTGGATTCGGTCCCGAGCGAGGTTTACGTGTGTTCGCGAGGCGTACCTGCTCCACCGTGAACCTGGACCAGCGCCAGGACGGTGTTGCGCAGCCTCCAACCGAGCCCTCTAATCTCTTTCCAAGACTCGGCTTTTCGCCATTACTGGGTGTCCGTGAAGTCTCGATTCTAACCCAGAACGCCAGATATTCACAGTGGTCATCAATCATTGATGACTACTTCTGGATCGAAAGGGTGAATTGGGTTTAAAGGGATTCCAATAGGAGGTTCGATTGCGACGCGCCAACAGCTGGTCATCAGGAGATGTTGGATGGAAGCTGTCCAATCATTGAAGTCGTTGGTGAATGTCGATAGAAGCTGACAAAAGCTTGAAGCAGTTTCTCCCGCTGCCACCGGACGCATAAAACTGGAAATTCTGAGGAGACAATAACGACTCCTTTTACACCAAGACGGTCTTGCGCAGCCTCCTCCAACCAAGCCCTCTAATCTCTTTCCTACACCCGGCTTTTCGTCATTACTGGGTGTCCGTGAAGTCTCCATTCGGATCCAGGACCGCAGTTATTGACAGTCGTCGTCGATCATTGATGAATACTTCTGGGTGGAATCGGTGAATACGTTTTAGGAGGTTGGATTGTGATGCGCCAACAGCTCCATCAGGAGCTGTTGGGGGGAAGCTGTCCAATCATCAAAGTCATTGATGAAAGTCGATAAAAGCTGACGAAAGCTTCGAGGCAGTTTCTCCCGTTCAGACTCCGAATGCATAAACCTCCAAGATGCCGAGGAGACAATAACAGCTCTTTTTACGATTTCGCATGGGCACGTCCTTCGCATCCAGGATCCTGTGTGTGAATGTTTGAGGCATCGCGGGTATCAAAGGATTCGTTGCTCGGATACATGTATTGCATGGGAGGGGGCGGTTTCCCGTGTTCGCGCGTATATTGTACACGCACTTCGTGGTAAACCTGGGATGAACACGCCCGACTCGAGCGGAAAGTGCTCGGAATACGTAATATCCCGCTAGCTAATCCACTTGTCAACTTTGCTTTCGGTTTATTCCGTGAGCTGTCTCGAGCTGGCTTATTATACGGCACAACACCAGTGGCAATAGCAGAGCTTACACGAGCCCGCGGCCTATGCCCATGTATCTTCTCGCTGGATAAAAGCTCATTCGGTTGGATTCTCATCCCGGCTCGGTTTTACTCGCACGACCGTGTACAGCGAGTTGCGCACCGGTTCTGTCGGCATCTTGGTGCGAATCTCGCAGACAAACCTTAAACGTCAGATTCGTGCATACACACGCCTTTGACAACGCGTCTGTCTATCGTCGATGTTCGCCGAAACCGCGCTTGAGTAGCCCAGCAGCATTTTTAGAGCGTTACATCGGAGTCCGACAAGGTCCTGGAAAGGCCTTGTCAAGCTTCTTCCGGACCCTGTCAGGGCCCAATGTAACGCTCTCCAATTTCAACCAGGGTATTCTTATATTGATAGGCTTTTACTGCCGATCAAGGGATACAGCGGAAATGCAACTATAACCGGTGACCTGTCAGCGTTGCGTATGTACATGCGTTTGACATTGCGTCTCTTTAATGTCAATGTTCGCGTGAATCTTGGACAACGATCCCATCCCAACAAAAATGAGTACTCTAGTAGAAATTTTAGTGTTATTTCGGGGTCTGACAAGGTCTTGGAAACGCCTTGTCAGGTCTTTTCCGGACCTTATCAGGGCCCCATGCAACGCTCTCCAATTTCTGCCAGGGTATCCTTAGATGGGTAGGTTTTTACTGTCGATCAAGGGACACGGCGGAAATGCAACTATAATCGGTGACCTCTCAGCGTTGCGTATGTGGACGCGTTTGACATTGCGTCTCTTGAACGTCGATGATTCGCGTGAATCTTGGACAACGATCCCATCCCAACAAAAGTAAGTACTCTAGTAGAAATTTTAGTGTTATTTCGGGGCCTGACAAGGTCCTGGAAGAGCCTTGTCAGGTCTTTTCCGAACCTCATCAGGGCCCGATGAAACGCTCCGAAATTTCTACCAGGGTTTCCTCATATTGGGAGGTCTTTACTGCGGATCGAGGGACACAGCGGAATTGCAACTATAACCGGTGGCCTCTCACGAGTATATTAGTAGGTAAACCTCCATACCGAGACGGTCCTCGGGCCTCACGGCGAACGAGTTTCGAGGAGACGGAATTTACTGGCTCGCGGTCAGTTTTGTTCCGCTCGCGAGACAGCCGGAGAGAACGGAATCGTGGTATTCCTCGCGACGCAGAAGGACGAACAATCGTTCGCCACTGAAAATAGAATTTAACTCGCTGAATTAGAATTTGCTATGAAACGGTCTTGAGAGTACAAACGCGGTCGGGGAATACAAAAATCGTTATCCGCGGCTAAACCGGATGCGGAACGAAAGCTCGACGATCCGAAATACAGCCCATACGAAAAATTCACCATGTTCACAAATTGCCGAAGCAAAAAGATCAATTACGTAAAATTGCGTGAAACAAAAAATGCGCAGGAGCGCACTGCGCACTCGGTGCATGCGCGTCTTTTCCTCGACGCTTCCGTCACACAAGTATTTCACGCTACACTCGGTAGGCACTTACAGAAGCGATACGACAAACCGAAGGTCTTCACAGACTGCCGAAGCATAAATATAGATCACGTAGAATTACGTTAATCAAACGATGCGCAGTAGCGCGCTGCGCACTCCGCGCATGCGCGTTTTCTCGACGGTTCCGTTACAGAAGTATTTTACGCTACACTCAGTAGGCACTTGCAGAAGCGATCCGAAAAATCAATGACGTTCACGAATTGCCAAAGCAAAAGCATAGACCGCGTGAAATTAGGTTACACAAAAAATGCGCAGTAGCGCACTGCGCACGCCGCGCATGCGCGTCTTCTCGACGGCTCCGTTACACAAGTGTTTTACGGTTCACCCGGTAGGTACTCGCAGAAGCGAAGGTGAAAGACGATTCGAAGGCGGATGAGAGAGAGTGGGATGAAAGAGGAGAATCTCGCGAAGGAGCGCGTGCTGGTTTAAAGAGACGCGCTCAGGCGATCGTAAAGCGAAAGCGCTCGCGCGCACTCGCTCTTGCGCACGCGCACGCGGGGGGATTACATTAACCGATTATGATCGGTAGTTGCCAATCGAATCAAGATCAACATCCATCATCTCCATAAAGATCTTATACGATGATGCGAATATATATCGAACGATGGGGCGGCGGAGGGGGGGGGGGGGTAAGCGATAAAGAGACTTATACGACACCTGCCGCCACATCGAACGACGGAGGAGGAGGATGAGATAGTGTGTATGAATACGTTGACATCCGGTCATTATATAGCATCAAGCTCCTCTCGCTGCACTCGCCGCACGCCGGGGCTCACACAATTCAATTACCAGTGACGATAATTTACATGTCTTCTTCGACGGCTTCGTTATTTTTTTTTTTTTTTTTTTTTTTTTTTTTGAGAGGGGTTTTTTTCGCTCGTTTGGGAAATTAAATCGTGCGATTATTACACGTTATACGACGTCGGGCGGCACAAGATTGCTGTCTTCATGCCGTAAACGTCCCTCGAATCATACAGAGAGGATCTTTGCGAGCTCGTTGATGTCGGTCGGTGTAATTTCTGTGGTTGCACCAATAACGAAATAAATGTTAATTATTGACTTACTGAATTTGCATCGTTTAAATTACGGAAGTGACGTGAAAATAAGAAGTTACGGAATTCAAGTCTCAGCGCTTTTGACTCCGGCAAAGAGCACGGAGACTACTCCAATAACGACTCCGAAAGAGGTGGAAGAAAAAAGGTGTTGAGATAAGCTGCATGGAGAGTGAAGTGGCACGAAAAAGCATTTACATGTCTTCTTCGACGACTTCGTTTTATTTTCGTTTATTGAGAGGATTTTTTGTCGCTCGTATGGGAAATTAATTCGAGCGATTATACGTTATAGGAGGTCGCGCGATACAAGATTGCTTGTTTTCATGCCGCAAACGTACCGCGAATCATACAGAGGGATCTTTGCGGGCTCGTCGATGTCAAGCACTATAGTTTCCGCAGTTATCCCAACTACGAAATAAATGTTAATTATTGACTCATCAAATTTTTATTATTTTATAAAATCGACTCATTAAATTAAGGTTGCATCGTTTAAATGATTAAATGCGATGTTAAAAATAAACACGAGGAAGCAAAAAGTCACAGAATTCGAGTGTCCGCCTTCTTGACTCCGAGAGAGACCGAACACTACTCCAATAACGACTTCGAAAGAAGTGGACGAAAAAAAAAAATATATATATATATATAAAATAAAAGAAGTTGAGATAAGCCGCTTGAAAAGTGCACAGTGGCACGAAGAAGACTAACGACGAAACCTCATCATCGGACGACCGGTCGGCATGGTTTCGCCAGTTGAATCAACTACGAAATAAATGTTAATTATTGACTTAACAAATGTTAACTATTTTATAAAATTGACTCATTAAATTGAGGTTGCATCGTGTAAATGATTAAAGTGGTGTTAAAAATAAATACAAGGAAGCAAAATGTCACAGAATTCGAGTCTCCGCCTTCTTGACTCCGAGAGAGACCGAACGCTGCTCCAATAATGACACCGAAAGAAGTGGGCAAAAAATGTTTTCAAAGTAAAAAAGTTGAGATAGGCCGCATAGAAAGTGCATAGTGGCACGAAGAAAACTAACTACGAAACAAATGTTAGTTACTGACTTGTCAAATTTTAATCATTTTATAAAATTGACTCATTAAATTAACTTTGCATCATTTAGATGATTAAAGTGATGTTAGCAATAAACATGAGGAAGCAAAAAGTCCCAGAACTCGAGTCTCCGCGATCTTGACTCCGACGGAGACCGAACGCTACTCCAATAACGACACCGAAAAAAGTGGAGAAAAAAAAATATAAAAAATAAAAAAATAAGTTGAGATAAGCCGCTTGAAAAGTGCACAGTGGCACGAAGAAGACTAACGACGAAACCTCGTTGTCGGACGACCGGTCGGCCTGCTGCCTCTGCACCGTGGTCTTCGGGTTCGGCGATCGAGGAGTGAACTCGGATGAACCATGCTCTGGACGCTGCTCTTGCTGCTCCTGCTGCTGATGCCGCGGCCGCTGCTCCGGCGTTGCCCAACACATCGAAGCGTCCGCCTCTCCGGCAATGGCTTCGCAGGCTTTCTCGGCCCTCTAAGACGCTCGGTTGTGTGGGTGAGCCGGAGAGTTGGCGAGGCTCGCTCGAGAGGTTCGCGGTTCGAGCGGGCCTGAGTACGAGCGAACGCGGCTGTCGGGTCGCCGTCGGGTCAATGTCGCCAGAGTAATTACCTCTTTCTCTCTCCCTCTCGGCTCCTTCCCTCCTCCTCCTCACCTCATCCTTCTCCGGTTCACCTACGTCAACCATTCTCGAACTCTCTCCCTCGGTCGCTCGCCTTGTTCCTTCATTTTCCTTTTTCTCCTCCACTTCGCCCCCTTCGATCTTTCCTTTTTCCTCCCTCGGACCTCCGCGGGCCCCTTTGCCGCTCTTACGCTACGGCCTTTTCTCATTCAAGCGTCGCTCTCGAGTGTACTTGCTTGTTTCCATTTTTTTCCCCCGATATTGTACGGAGAGAATTATTTTTGGTACCGGAAAAGGGAGATTTTGTCAGGCAACGAGAAATGGGGATTTTGTCAGGCAACGAGAAATGGGGATTTTTTTAGCTAACGAGAAATGGACATTTTTTTACGCAACGGGGAATGAGTTTTGGTACCAGAAATGGAGATTTTTTTCAAGGGAACTAGAAATGGGGATTTTTCTAGGTAACGGGAAATCCGGGATTTTATCGTTGACGATTTTTTTAATAAAAAATGTCTGGCTTACGTTTTGTGATATTATATAGAGAGAATTATTTTTGGTACCGGAAAGTGGGGTTTTTTTGTTAGGCAACGAGAAATGGGCTATTTTATCGTAGGCGATTTTTTAAATAAAAAATGTTCCGGTTAATTGTCCTCGTGTTTGCAAATTAAACGCAATCCTGTTCGCCGAGCGATTGTCAAGTGTCGTGAGACGCGTCTCGCAGTCTGCTCCGAGAGTCGTCCCAGCGTCTTCTGCCGTCGTGGTTTCTCGAGAGTGCTGAGGCAGGTGAGGATTACGAATCGAGCGTAACTCGTTGTCGGCGACGTTACAGAGAATCAACCAGCGAGCGAGCATGATCAGCAGCAGCAGCAGCAGCACACATGCAACGAACGAAGGCGACATACATCGCGCGCGTTCTCCATTACGCAGGTGCCGACTGTCAGGCAAATTACGATTCTCGAGACCATCAACGCTCTCTCTCTCTCTGCGCAAACACGATAGCGTATACATAACATTTTGTAATTATCCGTGACCGTGGAATATCTCCGAGCGATGTGCTGCCCCGTTGCAGACCGCTATATTGCGAGAGAAGATTTCACTTTCGAATATTATTTATTACTTGTTTGTAAATTTTTTTTTTAGTGCTTCGTGACTGTGGATGTATAATTGGAGAAACGAGGATCGTACGATTGGGGTGAGTCATCGAGTGGTTTTGTATCTGACCTTGGTGGCGTGAATGCACTTGGTGCAGCGACACTGATGGATAATGTTGATTCCCTCCCTCTTTTATCCGTCCCCAGACTAAAAGTGGCTGCTTTCGTCGAGCGGATAAAATGATAAGCGGTTATATAGAGAGATGTAATAGATAATAGAGAGATACGTTATCGGAGCTTGTAGTCAGCGCGACGGTAAACAATGAAAATAGAAATGACGAGTTTCCAAAAAATAACATTAGAACACGTCGTTTAGGTCGGTGGTGATTAAAAAAAACTGTCCATGTCAATTTTCTTAGGCCAAGAGATTTATTCGACGAAATATTCGCTACGACACACATGTGACGTGACGTTGTCGATAATGCGCGTTGTGGGTTACGGAAAACAGGATTGAACCCAGCTGAAAAGGGTCTTAGGCGAATGTAA
This sequence comes from Stenichneumon culpator, assembly GCA_964017025.1. Lineage (NCBI taxonomy): Eukaryota > Metazoa > Arthropoda > Insecta > Hymenoptera > Ichneumonidae > Stenichneumon > Stenichneumon culpator. The sequence goes on along the minus strand of OZ024768.1, from coordinate 17,308,850 downwards.
GTGCTTCAAGTCACTATTATTACCAATGGTTCATTCGCAGAAACTCACGAAGAATGTCAATGTTTAGGCAAAGATGGCGATCGGACAGGATTAAACCCAGTTGAAAAAGGTTTTAGGTAAATCTAAGTGCTCGAAAACGACAACTATTATCATTCGCGGAAACTAAGTTGCGAAGAACATCAATTTTTAGGCCAAGAGGTTTATTCGCCAAAACAATTCACTACGACACACATGCGACGTGTCGTTGTCGATAATCCGAGTAGTCGCAGGTTACGGAAAACAGGATTGAGCCCAGTTGAATAAGGTCTTGGGCGAATCTGAGTGCTTCAAGTCACTGCTACTACCAGTGGTTCATTCGCAGGAACTAAGTGGCGAAGAACTTCAATTTTTGAGCCAAGAGATTTATTCGCCAAAACAATTCGCCACGACACATCTGCGACGTGTCGTTGTCGATAATGCGAGTCATCGTGGGTTACGGAAAACAAGATTAAACCCTGTTGAAGACCATCTTGGGCGAAACTAAGTGCTTCAAGTCACTACTACTACCAGTGGTTCATTCGCGGAAACTAAGTGGCGAAGATACCAGTCGATTACAGACGTTTTTTTAGTGGTGTTGATGATGAGGGTGTCCGTGGTGATGAGGCCCATGGTGGTGATGTCCATGGTGGTGATGATGATGCTCGTGCTCATGATGTCCGTGATGATGGGACGGTCCGTGATGCCCCGGTCCATGATGTCCCGGTCCGTGATGCGGCGGTCCATGATGTCCCGGTCCGTGATGCGGCGGTCCGAAAGGCGGCGGCAGCGGAGGCCCGTGGTGATGATGTGGATGATGTCCGTGATGATGATGGTGAGGAGGCGGCGACTCCCGCCCACAAGTGCTGCCCACTGTCAATGTCAACGGAATGATACGTCTCTCGGCCATATTGCGATACTGAATAACACACACAAAGGGATACATTTATTGACAAAATTAATTGCAACAAGTATCAACGCAACCATTTTTTCTCTAAACAATCGCAAGACCCATATAAAAACAACGGGTATCCAAAAAAATCACAAAAAAAAAATGGTAAAAAAAAACTGCTTGCTGGCCTCGCGTACGGTCCTTCAAGGTCGATTGCCACAGGTCCGAATTGCCATTACGAATCGCTATCACGTATTCCAGTCACACGACCCTCCCTCGCTAGTCAAAATTGGCCAGAGGCCATTTCCGCAAGATGAATTTCAAAGTGGTACGTTTTGATGATGACAGCTGATGATGACAGCAAGAGACCCGCGATAGTCGCGATGGTCTCGGTTTGCCCTTGCCTTTCACCGACATACAAAACGTTACGAAGCGCCGTAAAAGAGAAAAAAAAAAAACTGCGCGCGCAGCCTCCAAAACCGTTTAGCCGGTAATCACCCGTGCTCGGCGAGAGTACTTACTCCTGACGTCGGAAGGTAGTTCGAAGACGAAAACAGGTAAACCAAGAAGAAGCCTCCGCACAGCAGTGGGCACTGTGGTCGTCTAGCGCGGGATATCGTTTCGCTTCTCGCGGATACCGCGCCACGGAAGGAGAACGTTGTTACGTATGTACCTTCCTGTGCATTTAATAGCGTTGGACTGAGAGAGGGGTACAGGAACTGCGTCGTATCTTATCGGTATTCTATCTCTACCGGGTAGTCGAAAATATCATCACGGATGACGGAACCGAACGACGAGGCTAGTCTAACATTCGCTGAAGCGTTATCTGTTCAATTGTTCGGAAAACAGAGCGGATCGGGGGTAACCTTGCAGATGCATCACGCGATCCAGCAAGCTTCCGGTTGAACTGATATAAGTCATTTAAACTTCACTTTAAAGTCCTGAAAGTAGCTCAAGCTTCTCTTTAAACTCCCAAAAGCGGCTCAAACTTCAGAGTTGAAAATTTTACTTTAAAGTGCGAAGTGTGACTCAAATTTTGCTTTAAAGTGGTGAAAAGTAGTTGAAACTTCAGTTCAAAGAGCTGAAAGTAGCTCACACTTCCCTTTAGGGTGCTGAGAGCAGTTCAAGCTTCTCTTTATAGTGCCGAAAGTAGCTCAAACCTCAGATTTAAAAACATTACTTCAAAGTCCCGAGTGTAACCCAAATTTCGATTCAAAGTCGTGAAAGTAACTCACTCTTCAATTCACAGTGCTACGGGTAATTCAAAGTCTACTGACAAGTAGCTCAAACTTCACTTTAAAGTGCTGAAAGTAGCTCGCACATCACTTTAAAGTGCCAAAAGTGGTTCAAACTTCACGGCAAACTCCCAAAAGCATCTCAACCTTGGGTTCCAACTGACGAAAGCCGATTCTACTCACATGTATCGGATCGCTGGGACTTGAAGCCTCAGCTTTCCGCTACGTTTGCCCTCGCTTGGTGCGACCCATTGCGGGAACGTGACGCAATACCGTAGATATCATCGCGATGGTCGCCCGTGGGGTTAGTTCAGGACAGCAGCGGCACAGTAGTAGCACCGAGCACAGAGTTAATACCGGAATTATGGTAGGTGTGTCACGTTTCAGCAACGGGACATGTCCCAGGCTCCGGAGCTCTGATACTACTTTCATCCTCGTCCATCCTACTGGGACTCCGGCTCGGTCTTCCGAACCGGTGTGTAATCCTGCTTCTGATGCATTTCGTCTCTCGGCTACGAACTCCCCTGCCACTGTGCTGCACAACGTTGCGGGGCTCGCAGCTATACTTAACCACGTAGTTTGTACACGTGCAAGTTGCAGTTGGCTCGAGGATATAAATGAGACGAAATCGCAAATTGCTTCCTCGCAATATCACGCAATGGGAGCAACACAGACGGGGCGCGGGGAGGTCCGATCTTACTCCACACGACTTATAGTTTGCGGTGGAGACTCGGCCGGGAGATATCCGTTTACATTGGTCCTCCGTGTAAACGCAATGCCTGGGACGGGGGACTTTGATGATTGTATCGCGAACACCAAATTCAAATTCATTATAAAAATGAAAAAAAAAAAAAACATTACAACAGAGCAAGTCAGACTCATCATTTGCCCGTGTGGCTTTACGTGTCATCGAATGAGACTCGGGACATTGATCGCGAGTCCAATTTATGTATGATCATATTTTTTTCCCCAACACGTGAATCAATTAAACACGGATTTAAATGAGACGCGATCGTAAATTGCTTCCTCGCAATATCACGCAATGGGAGCACCACGGACGGGGCTCGCGGAGATCCAACGTTACTCCAGACGACTTATAGTTTGCGGTGGAGACTCTGCCAGGAGATATCTGTTTTCCTTGGACCTCCGTGTATACGCAATGGCTGGGGGAAATTTTGATGATTCTATCGCGAATACCAAATTCAAATTTATTATTTAAAAAAAATTGTAACAGAGTAATCTGTCCGACTCATAATTTGCTCGTATGCCTTGACGTGTCATCGAGTGACACTCGGGACATTGATCGCGAGTCCAATTTATGTACGATTTTTTTTTTCCTTGCGAACACGTGAATCAATCACGCGTCACCTTTGATCGTTTTTCTTCGCACATTTTCTTTTATTCTTTTTTTTTTCATCCAACACATCGGCGATCCCTTCATCGCAGTCATAATTATTTTATAACTCCGATCCGCTGCGTGCTCGAGCGATTTTTCAAACGAAACGTTTAAGTCCAGTCCTCGCGCTCCCGATGAATCATCGATGATTCACGGTCACCGTGTCACGTTTTATTCCATATATTCGCGAAGAAAAAAAAAATTATTCCCTTTCCCCGTCATCGACACAGATCGGTCGAACAATCGTCGTGCTTGGCTTTGCAATTTTGCGAAGGATAAAGTTACCGCACGTAGTCGGGAGCGATCAAGAGTCCGCGACACGTATTTCCGGCTTGTCAGCGTTACAGCGTGCTAACCTGCCGCGCTGTGTAGCTTGGATAGAGAATTGCTGATTCGCGAGTTACTCTGGACAGACGAGACGTCAGTTTATCGGCCTATCGCTATTTTTTATTTTTTTTATTTTATAGTTGCTGCCGTCTTACTCGCAGCTGATTAGATAATGAACGAGTCGGGCTGGGGCTGAGCGGCTCGCGAGGTGGACGCAGAGGCGATTCCGTCTCGATGACGAATTTCGTGTCGCATTGCGCTCGTTCGACGTTCTCGAAAAAAATGGCACAATCTCCATCAATCTTCGTCCTATGGAACGTGGACGCTTGCACGATGAGACATTGTTATCAAAATAATCTCGATTCGAGGGTGACGCGAGGTGGAATCGCGGTCATCGCCGAGCTAGACTGCTCGACGCTGAAGTGATTCACCTTTCAGCATGATTAGGACATATCGTGTGCTAATCATGCTCGATCCATGCGATGCTTGGGCCTCACGATTTTTTTTTTTACATTTTTTGACAGAACGAGCATTTTTTAAAGATATTTTCGTCGGGAATTTGCGTCACTTTGGTCACTCGATGATCCCATTAAAATATCAAGAAAATCGATCGATCTACTTTCAAAATGGCGACATTTTTTTTTTTCGAGATATCGAATTTCTGCCACCGGCATTCGCTTCAGAAGACCCATTTTTATAGAGTATACGTAAAACCAGCACCTTTCTCGAAATTTTAAAAATTGGCCATTTTCAGGGTAGGAAATCCCATGTTAAATTTTGCGAAACGGCACTTTTTTTCAAAAAATTTCGAGATATCGAATTAAAACCTCCGCCATTGATTTCAAGTCGCATATTTCCCAACCGATTTCATTAACGAAAAAATTCTAAAAAATTTTTTTTTCAAAAAGTCATTTTTGTCAAAAAATCGTAAGGGTACCCCCTTACGATTTTTCCACCTTCAAAATGGCGAAATTTTTTTTTTCGAGATATCGAATTTCTGCCACCGGCATTCGCTTCAGAAGACCCATTTTCATAGAGAATAAGTAAAGCCAGGACCTTTTTCGAAATTTTAAAAATTGACCATTTTCAGGGTAGGAAATCCTATGTTAAATTTTGCGAAACGGCACTTTTTTCAAAAAATTTCGAGATATCGAATTAAAACCTCCGCCATTGGTTTCAAGTCGCATATTTCCCAACCGATTTCATTAACGAAAAAATTCTAAAAATTTTTTTTTGAAAAGTCTTTTTTTTTACGGAACGAGACTTCTTTAAGATTTCCCTCGAGAATTGTTTTCATAATGGCCCATTTTGCCCCTCCCACCTCTCCCTGCATGTTTCTCGGTAGAACTCCGCCGCAGAGAACCCGCGTTACCAATTGTATATCACCTTGCTGTTACCGAAGGCTATGGCCATGGATGCGGTGCAAGGATGGGAAGGAACTGTGCACCGTCGGGAAATCGATGCCAAACAATTCCCTGAATTATGATGCAGGTCTCCGAGATAACCCGCAGCCCAATACTCGGCTACACCAACGCACCGGACGTCGATTAGATTATAACGCCGAGTACGCGGACCGTTCTCTGTAAACATGCGTATATAGCCTTTCTATAAAAAAAAATATATATATATTTTTATCAAAAAGCTCCTCTGTTCATTTAACGGAGCATCTCCCCCACACACACAGAAATAATTTATTTGCCGCCCACCGTTTATTTGGTTTAAGTAAAATATTTCTTTGATTTAAATAAATATCTATGTCATTTAAGTAACTATTTACTTAATTTAAATAAATATTCATTTAAATCAAAGAAATATTTTACTTAAACCAAATAAACGGTGGCCGGGAAATACATTTTTTTTCTGGGTGCAAGCAACGATCGCTGACTCACACCAATCCAATCTGTATTATTAATTCAGCTTCAAATCAAATTCCCGAAAATTCATCTCGTCGATTATCGACACCGGTTCAACTTATGGAAAATCATCGTTAAATTTCAGTTTCATTTTTCTTTTTTTTAATTGAACAAACATTATTTTATCGTTACGACAAAATCTGCATGTAAATTAAAATGAAAGGTGGTTTACCGTTCTCAAAAAATGTGTAAAAAAATATGATTAAAACACCACCCTGTTTATTTAACAGAGCATTTTCTACCCAATGCACCGATCTGTGACTCACAGCGATCGGATCTGTATTACGGATTCAGCTTCAGAAAAAATGTCCAGAAATTCATCTCGTCCATTATCGACGAAGATCGGTCCGCCTTCCGGAAAATCATCGTTAAAATTTCTTTTCGTTTTTCTTTTTTTCGATCGAATAAACACTATTTAATCGTCGCGATAAAATCCGCATGTAAATTAAAATGAAAGGGGTTTACCGTTCCGCGATCGAGGGGGAGATTACGACACAAAGTCTCTCTCTGTATCACTCGGTATCGAGTACGAATCCTCAGTCGCGATGTTCTCTTATCGATCGTCGACTCTCGTTAAAGTACAAACATTGCGCAATGTATATGCATAAATATTGGCATAAAACGCCCGCTTGTTGGAGCGCATTAATTTGACCTTATTCCTTCCTACGGATCGTAAAGTTATTTTTTATTTTATTTTTTTTTTGTAATGCTAACACATCATCATCATCATCATCGGAACATCTATCAACCCTGCCGCTGATAGATTATTGGAACAAAGAGAAACGTCGAGATTTGCTGCGCAGTTCGGCGATCGACGGCGCGCGGTGCCTTCTGGGATAAGTTGAATTATTATACACGTCGTCGTGCGTTCTGCTCTCTTGGTCTCTATCGCTTCTGGACGGTGATTTGATTATTATTACCGGACTCTGTCTATATTACTGTGCATAGAGAATCGCATCGAGAGCGCAGGCGCGGGTGGGAGGGAAATATCTCTTACTCGTCGCCGTTGACATTAAAAAAAAAGTTTAAAAAGCGTATTGACCGATAATCTGCGTGTTAGCGAAGACGCGAGGAGAAGAAGTCCCGATCGGCGATCGAGGCTTAACGCGTGCCCAACTATGCACGGGGCGTTCTACGCAGAATGTATCAGCCGTTTTTTTAATTTTTAGAGTAAAAAAAATGAGATTTAAGAAAATGTATTACCAATAAATCGGCGTTTTAGCTAATGTATTAGCCATTTTTTATTTTTGTAGACCCAAAAAAAAACAGATTTCTTTTCTTTTTTTGACCGACTTTCTGCGTTTTAGCGAAGACGCGAGGAGAATAAGTTCGATCGGCGATCGGGATTTAAAGGATGCCCAGCTATACACGGGACGTTTCGCGCCAAATCTATCAGTCATTCTTTATTTTTTATTTTTATGGAGCCAAAAAAATGCGAATTTCTTCTTATTTTATGACAAACAATCTGCGTTTTGGCGAAGACGCGAGGGAAGAAGTCTCGATCGGCGATCGAGGCTTAACGCGTGCCCAAAACTATACACGGGGCGTTCTACGTCGAATGTATCAGCCATTTTTCTATCTTTTATTTTTGTAGAGCGAGAAAAAAATTCAGATTTATTTTATTTTTTTATGACCAATAATCTGCGTTTTGGGCATGCGAGGCTGATCGCATGCCCAACTGTAGACGGGACCTTTTACATCGAATATATCAGACATATTTTATTTGTTGTATTTTTAGAAACCAAAAAAAAAAACTGTGATTACAAAAAATTATAAAAAGTTTGTTTAAATTGGGTAGATAAGGAAATGTATAACTGATTTGACACGAAACGCCTTATACATGTGTGTAATATATTACAAAAGATATTATCCGACGTAGTACTACCGCTATGTTGCAGCGGGCGGTAGTTGTAAAAATGCATCGCGTCACAGACACTCCACTATAACTAAACTATATACATATATATTAAATTTCTATATGGAGTACAGTGCACGTACGATGCAAGTATATCGGTAGCAAGATAGAAACCCGCCGCTCGTTCTCGTATGCACACGTGCAACGTATGCGGGCCAGGGCAAAGTGCGAGTCGCAATTACCGTGAGTTTATCTTCACGTTAAGCGTGTGAATCATCGTGTACACGATCGTTATTGTCTCTCTTGTCAGTTCGTAATGTACTGTTACGATTGTTACAGTACACAAACTCGATGCTGTTTATCTCTAAACAATTTTTCTTCTTTTTTTTTTTTTTTTTCTTTCAACGGCCCAAGATTCTGTTTAACGGCTCGACGGTCATTCGACTTTTGTTTCTGAGAGCTCTTCCACTTTCGAAACAGTTTTTTTTCTCCTCAGGTAATGTTCCTTTTCGGTGCAGATTACAGCAAGATTTTTACCCCCTTAAGGGACGAGCTTAAGGGACTTGCTGAGGTCGAAACTTGTATCAACACTGGACAATTTTTGCTTGACAATTAATGAACGGTATTGAAAACTTTCTTTACATACACTGTTTCTGAAATTTTAAACACAATTCGTTGCAATTCTACAGTAATATTTTTATTTTCAATAATTTTTTCTTAAATTTCCGGCAAAAGATTTGTAATTTTAATATGTGATATTTTTATTTTACAAAAACGTAAATTAATGTTCAATTAATGCAAGCAATGTAAGTAAATCGCAAGATCCAGTACATTAAATTTACAATTTATTTTTACAGCGCAACTTACACGTATCTTTTCGAGCAGCTCAAGACGCACCGACGAATTTCGCACGTAGAACTGTTTATCTCTAAAATTTAATTTATTGTTTTTTCAACAACGCAAGATTCTATTTAACGGTTGTCAGTCATTCAACTTTTGTTCCTCACTGCTCTTCCACTTTTGAACCCGTTTTTTCCCCCGTAGATAACCGCAACATTTTTACACCATTAAGGAACCAGCTCAAGGGTTCGAACTAAGTTCGAATCTGTTATCCAACTTACGCGAATCCGCTCGAACAGCTCGAGAAGCACCGACGAATTTCGTAGGACTGTTTCACTCGTGCAGTGCGGCCGCGATGCAAACGCCTTATGCGTACGCGAGTCGACTTCGCCTGTTGGCACTTCAAATTCAGTCGTCCTTACTCGAATACGTTGCATTGATAACGAGCCTTAAACGAGTTCTTATCGTTCGGTCGCTCGCTTCGAGTTCGGTGCTTCTCAAACCTGCTGTTTTCCCTCAGTTTGCCGTTCGACAGAATCGTCCGACTCGATCGATCGGTAATTTTTTTTATTTTTTTTTCTCCTCAATCTCCTTACAGATCGGATCGCCGGGACGCCGAAGGAATGATTTCAGATGTATAAATTACCGTGCAAAGACATTCGTTCCGAGACACGGGATGGACCAGAAGAGGCTGTAAAAGGAGGACTGCAGGTATCGAGTCGAGTCGAGAGAATAACAAGTTCACAATTCGTTCTCTCCGGCTTGCCGAGGTGAATTTCCGAGGCGGACACTAAAAAGCCGAGTATTTAATGGCTAATGGGGAAATAGCTGAGCCGGAGAGTCAGCGATACAGGGATAATATATGGGAATTCATGCTGGTGCGTGAGTAGGAAATATACTGGCGGGAGGTACGAAGCGATATATTGAGAAAATCGTCCGCGGGTCCATTTACGATCTCGGATTATTTACGATGCGCGTGACCCGGCAGCCGGTGGTGAAATACATATAGAGACGTGTACCGGAATTATCTGTACTGCGTTCAGGATCGAGGTGAGTGTCCTGCTGCTGGACACTTCGGCTGTAAACTAAACGGCGCAATTTTGAGAACTTGTTAACCGCGCGGACCGGTGTTGGAATCGCGCGTGCGCCATTGCGAGTGTTCGGGTGAGATCGTTGCACTGCAATAAAGTCTTGGGTGAAAATTAATGAACTATATTGGAAGCTTTTTTTTACACTGTTTCCGAAATTTCGAACACATGTGCGTTGCATTTTACAGTGAAATTTTTATCTTTAATTAAAATTTTTGTAAACTTTAGGCAACAAATGTGTAATTTTAATATTTGCTATTTTCACTTTACGAAAAAGTAGATTGACGTTCGATTAATGTAAGTAATGTAAGCAAATATCAAGTTGCAGTGCATTAGTTTTACAATTTATTTGTGCAGCGTAATAAATCGACAGAATGATTTATACATAATAAAAAGCCAAGTTTATTCAAAACTCTCACCGAAAATACTAAAAATGATCTGAAAAACAGGAACGAGTAAAATCGGACCAGTAATATCATTTTTCGTGTGCATCAAATGTGTTTCCTCTATGAAACACCGAGCAGCGGTAAAGCGCGATAAACTCTCAAAAAAATAGTCGAGTAACGAAAAAAAAGAAAATATATATGTTTTTTATTACTCGGGTCAGAGCGTGTGTCGAGAATCGAAGGAAACAAGCGTGCCATTGTACGCTCGTTTTACGAGTTTAGCGATACACACGCCTTTTACACGCGGGTACTTTAAATCCCTTTGCTGCGCATATGTCGTATAGGCGATCAATTCGACGAGCGCCAGGTTCGGCCGGTCGCACAGAGAGCCCCATTGTTCGACGGCAAACGCGTTCACTCGTATTACAGTACAGTATAGAAATATATACATATACAAAAGTGTGTATATATATATAAAGGCGTTCGACTCTCGTCAGAAATTATCAGAACCTGTCAAAACACTTTTCCCAGCTTCGTCTCTCAGCCAGCCGGTCCGCACAGCTTATCGATGTCTTCGGCCGGACCTCGTTGCCCTTATCTCATGCTGCGCCTGACAGCTCCCAGCCCGCGCCTAAGCTCTTCGTCACAAACTCCTATCGATATTACGCACAACTGAAATCCCCCTTTCCGAACTTGTCCGTGCGTCGATAAAACGATTATTCGCCTCTCACGAGACAATCGCTAAGTCCCCCGAAAACTCCGGATTACCGATTTTCGTCGGAGCACTGCAGTTCCCTAAATTTTCGTTCGGCATTTTGGTTCCCGGTCGCTCGAACCTGATAGGAAGTAGTCCGAAGTAGTTTCGACTCAGCACAAAGTACTTGAACCGGTCGGAGGATCAACGTCAATTTCATTCCTGGAGATTATTATTCGCCTCTCACGAGACAATTGCCAAATCCCAGGAACACTTCGGATCACGGATTCTCATCCAAGCACGGCAGTTTCGAACTCAGGAAATGTTCGTTCTTGGTCGTTTGAACCTGAAACGAAGGAGTTTGAACTAGTTTCAACTTAGCACGAGCAATTTGAACCGATCGGACGATCCACGTTAATTTTATTCCTGATTACAGGCGGTTATTATTCGCCTGTCAAGAGACAATTACTAAATCCCCGAAAACGCCGGATTGACGATTCTCATTGAAGTCCGGCAGTTTCCTGAATTTTCGTTCTTGAAACGAAGTAGTGCGAAATAATTTCGACTCGGCACAACCAGTTCGAACCGATCGGAGGATCCACGTTAATTTTATTCCTGGCGATTATTATTCGCCTGGCGAGAGACAATTGCTAAGTCACCGAAAACTCCGGATCATCGATTCTCATCCGACCACCGCAGTTTCCTGAATTTTCGTTCTTGGTCGTTTGAACCTGAAACGAAGTAGTCCGAGCTAGTTTCGACTCAGCGCAACAAGTTCGAACCTATCGGAGGATCCACGTCAATTTTATTCTTGGAGATTATTGTCCGCCTCTCACAAGACAATTGCTAAATCTCCAAAAACTTCGAATCACCGATTCTCATCCAAACACCGCAGTTTCCTGAATCTTCGTTCATGGTCATTTGCACCCGAAACGAAGTAAATAGTCCGAAATCGTTTCGGCTCAGTACAACCAGTTCGAACCGATCGGACTCCCCATGTCAATTTTATTCCCGGCGAAACGCCTTCCATCCCGATAAAAGTTACGAAAACACAGGACCTCCCGCCCGGTGTACCTGTTCGAAGCGGTCCAATCTCCGTCAGCGGGCCCCCCTTTTCGCACGCCATCCGGCGTCACCGAAGTGAACGACCGATTAAGCCCGATTAAACAAGCATCGGGCTTCCTCCGGTCGTCCTCCGTGTCCAGCGTCCCTACCGAAAATGGACCCTCGGGCACGGGTCCATCCCGCCGACATTGTACAGATCATAAACTCGCGGAATGATCGGACCTCACGGTGTGCTGCGAAACTGGAGTCGCGTGCTCTTCGCCCCTCTCCGTCTCCCTCAATCTCCCAGCTCCCTCTCGCTTTCTCTCATACCCGCGCGAACGGATCACAGAGAGTCTCCACGAGCTGAAAAGCTTGGCGAATGATTTCATCGTCGTTCCGCGGCACACCTGCCAGCGCATAAGCGAAGCCCGTTTGTTCGGGACAACCTGCATCGGGCCGGTTTAACGAGATGCGTGCAGGAGGTTCGCTTATCTCATTCTTTTTTTTTTCGTCTTTTCGTTCTCCACTCTTTCAGCTTCTTCCCGTCCGTCCTCTTTTGCACCCCGTTGTCCCCGATCGACCGAGGTAACGCGGAGTTCGGTTGAGCAGAGGAGGGGTCCAGGTGCGTCGCCCGGAATCCACGACCGTATCGCGGCTCCGGCTGGTCCCTCCGATCTTCCGACGACGAGGCTGGGAGCTCTCGTGTTACTCCGTCGTTGAGAACTCGGACCGATACCGAGCTACCCGCGACCTTTTAAGTCGGGCTTTTCGAGTTTCGTCACGTACCAGTTGCCCACTCGCGTATTCGGTTCTGTCGCCACGGAGAGAGCCCTGCAGCGCGACACGCGAGAGGGAGAGATCTGAGGAGAAGAACTGGAACCGGAGTAAGAACGACGCGGACGTGTGAATGGATCCGTTTGGATCCGTTGGAAAGGCTCTTTTCTCTCTCTCGTTAGGCCAGAGAGACGAATGCGACGAAGGGACGGCCAGCTAGGTCAACGACGCGACGAGAGATTTCACAGCATCCAGAGTGAAGATAAGTGTCAGGTATAGAACTGGAGGCGCAGCGTGTCCCCGGGTCGTGCGAGGATCGTACAAATTCTATTATAGAAGAGAGATCATATCGACCGAATCTCAAATGGTTTTTAAGAACATTCGGATCACACGGGGCAGATATGGGAGACGTTGGGTTTGGGGGAATACGATGAATCGGAAGGGACTCGCGCTGTAATTGCAGAGACGTGATGATAGTTCGGAGTTCTATGCTCTTTTTCACGATACCGTCGACTGTTGGGAGCTTTCCCACGTTGCCGGTTAACTCGATGGGTAGCAAACAACTTCACCGGATGGTTATGTTGTGAGTCAATGACCAGGCGGTCAATTGTCCCAATTGATTGCTTCTACCCGGGGCCAACTGGTTGTTTGTCCCAATTGATTGCTTCTATCTGGGGCCAACTGGTTGGTGGTCCCAATTGATTGCTTCTATCTGGGGCCAACTGGTTGGTTGTCCCAATTGATTGCTTCTATCTGGGGCCAACTGGTTGGTTGTCCTAAATGATGACTTGGATCTGGAATCAATTAGTTGCTCGTCCCACCTAATTGCTTCTGTCTGGAGCCAATCGGTTGGGCGTCCCAACTAATTACTCCTGTCTGGAGCCAATTGGTTGGGTGTTCGATCTACTTGCTGCTATCCGGAGCCAATTGGTTGCTGGTTTCAACTGATTTTTTCTGTCTGAGCCCAATCGGCCGTTCGTCCTATTGTTCGATCTTGGGAGCGAATCCGCAGTCGTGGATCGTTGTATCTTGGACTCTGAATTTATTGCGTCGTGTCGGAGCTGACATTGCGACGGCGCCGCGAGGATTAGAGATGGAAAAAAAAGAGAGGATAAAAAAACGGAAAAGCAATCTCGTCTCCGAGTGAACGTCGCGAGTGGAGATCGGAAGGCTCTTAACCGGGAGCTAATGCACCGGAGGTCACCAGGAAGCCGCTACGCGACGGCACGAGACTCTCGGATGTATCGTCGAATGTACAGTCATGGTATCTGCTCGAAGCTGCTCCAGTCTCCCGGGGCGCTAACTCGTCCGGGTTAGGATTGCACTATTTGCAACGAACAGCTGTTTCGTTCTCTCCACTGACTCAGTGAGAATAGACTGTTCATGGCTCTGGCGTTGCGCGGTAGAGCGTTCTCGGCCTTGGTACCGACAAGCAACCGGGGATTACATTTAACTATACTTTTCATTACTGGCTGCATTAATAACGTTACTCTGCAGCAGCCGAATGGAGCCGCTATCTACTGAAAGTTACGACACGTGCCGCGTTTATTCCTCGGAACAGACTTTTTTCCCGTGTGAGAAACTTTCAGAACAGGAGAAATTCTCGAGAAACTGCATCCGAGAAAATTTCAGATGATGTAAGTTGCTCGTTGATCCGTGACGAGGGGCAAAGATTGGTTGGGAAAACTCAAGAGATCCGGCGAGTAAGCGCCGGAAACCAACGGTTCGGCCGTCAATAAATTGGACCACCACTAAATGAGCTGATACAATCGATAAATTGATTGCACCGCACAATTTCTTGGTTTCAAGAACCGATCGCCGGTTAGTCGGTTGTCCCAACAAGTTGCCATCAGTTGGGGTCTTGAATTTTATTGCTCGTTGATTGATGCCGAGACGAAAGGATTGGTTGGGAAAATGAAGAGATCGGCGAGTAAGCGCGGGAAACGAAGGGCCACCAATAAATTAGGTTAATTAGGTGGTTGGGACCACCAATAAATTAGACTAACATGCTGGAATAACCACTATATGAGCTGATACAATCAATAATTTGGTTGTACCTCAATATTTCTTGGTGTCTAAGACTACTCGCCACTTAGTCAGTTCCAAAAAGTCCCAATCTGTTGGTCCCAAATGGAAATATATCCTTAGTTCATTCGTCCTGCGATTCCAACGAACGTACCCAGAATGTCCTTCCGAGATTGACCTATCACCTGAACTGAACTATCGTCTCTTCCTCTATGAGAACCTCTATCTTGGCGCCGATCCGCTCGACGATAGATGAGAAAGAAACGCGTCGGACCATGCGTTGCTTCCGCGTCTGATACACATAAAAACTGCTACAACCGCCACTAAACGAGCTGCTACAATCAATAAATTGGTTGTACCTCAACATTTCTTGGTGTCTAGGATGACTCGCCACTTAGTCAGTTCCAAAAAGTCCCAATCTGTTGGTCCCAAATGGAAATATATCCTTAGTTCATTCGTCCTGCGATTCCAACGAACGTACCCAGAATGTCCTCCCGAGATTGACCTATCGCCTGAACTGAACTATCGTCTCTTCCTCTATGAGAACCTCTATCTTGGCGCCGATCCGCTCGATGATAGATGAGAAAGAAACGCGTCGGACACCGCGTTGCTTCCGCATTTGATACGCATAAAAACTGCTACAACCGCCACTAAACGAGCTGCTACAATCAATAAATTGGTTGTACCTCAACATTTCTTGGTGTCTTGGATGACTCGCCACTTAGTCGGTTATCCCAACAAGTTGCCATCAGTTGGTCCCAAATGGGAATCCATCTTTAGTCCATTCGTGCTGCCATTCCAACGAACTCACCCAGAATGTTATCCCGAAGATTGGACATATCATCTGAACTGAACTATCGTCTCTTCCTCCACAAGAACCACTATCCTGGCGCCGATCGGCTGGATGATAGATGAGAACGAACCGCGTCGGACTCCCCGGCGCTTCCGCGTCTGGCGCACATGAAAAATTCTCGAGTTTGCGTACCCAATCGATTCTCTCGCCTCGTTATCAACGGGTATCGCGAGGACTACGTGGGAACCATCAGTTGTACCTTCGCACGCACTTTTTGTATCAATCTTCGAGGAGCCAGACTGCATCATTCACCGGCGGCGCTATCTGCGCGCTGTACCGCCACGAACAGGAGACTGTTGGATTATCCGTTCGTAACGGCACACCGCGAAGGCGCTCGTCTCGTCGATCTAGCACTCTTCGACCAAAGGTCCCATCGATATTTCGCACGAAACCAGCGGTTCCTGAATAAATCCAACGTACACCTTGGCTCGCCTTGTTCGGATCGAGTCGGCCTTGTGTGCGCGCTGTTTACACGTGGCATATCCGTTCCACTCTTGATTCCGTTGTGTGTGTGTTTTTCTTCGGTTTTTTTTTATACCTTGAGTATTACATCGTCCTCCACCTTTGCCACGGGGAGAGACCGCTGTTAATCCCCCGATATGTTTTCTCTATCAACATGGAAGGTAAGGACAAGGCTCGGTATCTCAACGTGTATGGTTCGCATTACGTGCGGCCGTTCGGCGATTAAATTATCCCGAAGCGGCTTTCACGCGGGCGATCTCGCGCGAGGTCGCTGTCGTCGTTGTTGCATACCCGGCCCATAAGTATTGTACAACAAGTCGATGTAAAGTATATCCGTCCGGGAGAGCCCCGTGGATTCGCTGCTGCATTCGGACTGGCTGCTCCGCGAGATGCTCTCCCGCACAACACGCTCGACATCGTACGAACCGGGTAATAGCCGTTAACTTCGCGATTTCGTTGCTCGAGAGCAGCGAGTTGGAGAAGTTGCGTGGGCCGCGCTCTCTCTCTCCGTCCGGGAATATCGGGTCCGGGACGCCACGGGCGCAGGGCATCGAAAAGTCTTTACTTCACTCGGTGCGAAAATTGCAGTTTTGCGATACGCGTGCGTAAAAACCCTATTTTTGCAACTCATGCATGAAAAGTCCTACTTTTCGTACCTGCCGAGAATGGCGAAAGTGGCGCTTTACAGCCAAGTGTACTATGAAAACCCAGCGCCTGCGCACGTCTGATCTTACTTTACGCACGCTTCAGCGTGCTTAAAATACAGCGCACGCTTCAGCGAGCATAAAGTACAGCCCATGCGCCACAATCAGCAGGCACAGATCAGTATTTCTCATGCATTCGTTACAAAAAAATGTTATGCGATACTAGTGCGGTGTAGCGAACATTATACGCGGATTGTCAAGTGAGTTTACAGTTCGCATTACCGCACTTGTATCGCAAATTACTATTTCCTAACGTATGCACGTAAAATCCTACTTTCCGTACCTGTGATGTGAGCGCAGAAAGGCACTTTTTCCCATCGCGTGCGGGAAAAATAGTACGCACAATTCCCGAAAACGAAAAGCGTGATTTTCGTGAAATTGTTAGGAAAAATTATATGACCGGCATGGGCGTGGAAAGTTGAGTCCTAACTCGTGTGAATATCGCTTTCGGCGCGTGCGGCATTTTCACACTCGTCAAGAACTCCCTTTCCACGCCCTTGGCGTTCAAATAACTTTTCCCATAGCGCATTCCCGTACTCGTGCGCTGAGCGATTGGAAACGTCCATCGGGAGCGCGCGGATTACCGCGGACGGTAAGTAAAAACTGTAATTCCTTTTTTTTCAACCTTGCCGACCATTAACGCTCGAAAGGAAATTCTTGCGTGAACCTGAATTGACATCCGTTCGGGGTGACAATTTGCTTTTCACCGGAAATGGTTGGCGACACAAGGAAAAAAAAATTAATTGCAGTTTTTGTTACCGACCGAGCTCGGGTCGCAGCCGCGACGAAGAAAGGGGGTGTCGTCGCCTCGAACCATCGCAATGCGGCGCCGACTCGCTCGCTCGACGAATCTATCGTCTATTTTCGTGATCGATTAACGGGGGACGAAAAAAAAGAAAACAACAACGAAACAAATGAAGAGTGTCGTCGCGCGTCTCTCAGTCGGCCGGCGAACGACGTGTCGCCATTCGCCAGTCTCGTCCGATCTCAGTTCGGACTCGAGAGTCGGTCAAGAGAGCGCACGCATACCTTCGGGCTACGCTGTTGAATATCGACGGCTCGGAATCTACGACGGATCTCATTGTACGGAGAGTTACGAAAAAGAAAAAAAAAATTGGTCTTCGCGATAAAGAAGTTCGGTACGATTTTTTTTTTTTTACTCTCTCGGCATGTAACATCGGGCAGACGTGACCGCGCACCGTTCGGGCGCGTATCGGGTTTCTATGTCGCAAAGATGGCGTATCGAGGAAAAAAAAAATGTCGATACTTGACATTTTTTTTTTATTGCGTGTTTCTGAAATTGCATGAATTTGCGAGTTATTTTATTTATTTATTTTTTTACAGTTTGTGACAAATTTTTTTCACAATCGTTTTTTTCGCTTTTTTTACAGTTTTTTTGTGATCGATCGTCGTTGGTGAGAGATGACTCGTCAGAGCGTGAGTTTCGGGCCTGCTGGAAGAAGCGGCGGTGGTGTCGCAGGTACGCTCATTAGCGGCTCCGGCAAACGATCTCTCGCCAGCGTGGGCAACTACATGATACTTCGGGAACTCGGAAAGGGAAATTTTGCAAGAGTCAACGAGGCCATCCACACCGTTCTCAAGATCAGGGTGAGTAATTTCACTGGGCACTCCATTTAATCGACATGCAACGCGATATATCCCGTCGCGTAATCCACGCTTTTTGTGCAGTCTAGTTACTTTTTGACATAAATGACTTTTGGCGAAAATTACTTTGCCATAAATGAGTTTTGCCATCAATCACTTCTGCCATAAATGAGTTTTGCCATCAATCACTTCTGCCATAAATGAGTTTTGCCATAAATGAGTTTTGCCATAAATGAGTTTTGCCATAAATGAGTTTTGCCATCAATGACTTTTGCCATAAATGAGTTTTGCCATAAATGAGTTTTGCCATAAACGAGTTTTGGTGTAAATGAGATTTGGCATAAATGAGTTTTGCCATAAACGAGTTTTGCCATAAATGAGTTTTGCCTTAAATCAGTTTTGCCATAAATGAGTTTTGCCATAAATGAGTTTGGCCATAAACGAGTATTGCCATAAATGAGTTTTGCCATAAATCAATTTTGCCATAAATCAGTTTTGCCATAAATAAGTTTTGCCATAAATCAGTTTTGCCATAAATCAGTTTTGCCATAAATCAGTTTTGCCATAAATCAGTTTTGCCATAAATCAGTTTTGCCATAAATCAGTTTTGCCATAAATCAGTTTTGCCATAAATCAGTTTTGCCATAAATCAGTTTTGCCATAAATCAGTTTTGCCATAAATGAGGTTTACCATAGATGAGTTTTGCCGTAAATGAGTTTTGCCATAAATGAGTTTTGCCGCAAGTGAGTTTTGCAAATAAATGACTTTTGTCTTGAACGATACCCTACCCTACGTTTCCGATCGCAGCTGCAACAACGATCGCCCCGAACGATCGCTTCCAATTATTTCACCATCAAAACTCTCGTACATACCTCTATCGGTATGTCGTCGTGGCACGTACGGACTTCGTGGATGGTCGAGACACAGGAGAGACGCAGTGTCTCTCGCGCTGCGTCCCCGTCGATTTGAATTCCATCCGTGCTGTTCCAAGTATGGAAATTTCGCGGATTAGCATTTATCTCGTTATTGTTATCCGCCGATCGGCGGATCTCCTCAGATCGGAACGAATTCGTCCAATCACCGGGATGTCCGAACGTCCATGGATTCACGGGCAAACGGCATTGCGAAGCGTTCCTCCATGTCGAGTGGTTCGAGCCATTTTTCTCGGAATCGCAAAAGCTTTCATACGTTTTTTTATATTTTCCAATATTATTTATTCCCTCCTTTTCTTCAAATTTACTCGATATTACAGCACGAACTCCGGTACGAAAAACTCTTCGCTGAAATCCCCTCGCAATCCGCTTCGCTCAGAATTTTTCCATATTCCTTTACGTGAAAATTTTACAGCCCGTAGACTCTTCTTATGGATCGCACATTTTTCTTCGTCTCTTCCGTTCTCCACGGCTTTCATACCACTCGCCGCGTCCATACGCGTACAGCGCGGAGAGCATCGGAGGATCCTCTTTGAACACGAGAAATTCCAGAAAAGGACCGCTCTCTCCCCGAGGACTCCGCGAGAGCTTGCGATTGGAACCGGCTCTCTTCGATCCACCTCCGTCGTTTTCCTTTACCTGCGAGCTGCGAGCTCCTCTGCCTCCCTGCTTTGTTAAAGCAGGAGAGAGAAAAAAAAAACCGAGAGTTGTACCAGCAGAGGCCACCCTTGACTCCCGTTACGGCGCGCGGCCGGTTCGTCGTGTAGCCGCGCGTGTAAGACAAATTCGTTACGACGTTCTACGTCCCATTGAAGAACCGTAAAATCCCGTCAAGTATACACGACCTAAGTAGCGTTTTCGTTTATCCTCGACCACTTTTTTTTTTCTTTCACTCCGTGTCCGAGTCTGGACCATAAATTATCGGACGAACAAATGAAATTGTACTTACCGGTAATTATCGTTTACGGTCCACTCGTTACGTCTCTCGTCCCTTCCCTGGAGCGGCGGACAGGGAGAAGTGAATTTACTGACGCTCTGTACTAATTCACCGTGATGAGAAAATTTCGAGAGTTCTTTGCACATTTTTGGTACAGCTTTTCACGCTGCGTTATTCTTCGGTGCGCTACATTTTTTTTTTTTATTCCATTGTCGAGATACACGACTCACCGGGTCGCTCGTGCGCGCGCGGACACGGATGCGGAATTAACCGTGAATAATTTTCTCGAGGGGAACTCTCGTGCGTAATCGAGCTCCATTGAATCACGGATGATATTTTTCGATGTGGGAAAGTTAAATTTGGTATTAGCCGTTATTATCGTTACTTCGTGCCAAACCAGGCACGATGTTTGCCTTAAATGAATTTTGGGTGGAAGCTTTCCCAAGATATCGGAAAACTCTTTCCTGTTTTTTGTTTGTATTTCACTCGATGGGAAAATTGCTGTTTTGCGCACGCTCGGCGTGCGCAAAAACCCCCATTTTCACACCTTGTGAAATAAAATTTTGTACGATACTCGTACGAAAACTTTTTCTTAACTCGTGTGATTGCAGCACTTTCCAGAAAAAGTTTTATTGCACGAGTATCGTAAATAACTATTTTCGCACTAGTATCGTAAATTATTTTTCCGCACTAGTATCGGAAATGCTTTTTTTCGCACTTGTATCGTAAATTCTTTTTTTCGCACTAGTATCGTAATGTACTATTTTTTGAGTGCGAGTTTCGTGGAAGTAGAAAAAAATGAAAGGGAGCCGAGGTTCACCCGGCATTATTCTTCGGTGCGCTAAATTTTTTATTTTTTATTTATCGACAAGAAACCCGATTCACTGGGACATTAACCGTGAATAATTTTCTCGAGGGGAACTTTCGTGCGTAATACGAGCTCCATGGAATCACTTTAACGATATTTCTCGATGTGGGAAATTAAATTTGTTATTAATCGTTATCATCGTCATTCCATGCGTTTAAATTAATATCTGGTGAAAACTTTCTCAGGACATCGGAAAAATCTTTTTTAAAGTGCTGTATTTTTTTCTTCTTTTTTTCCTAATTGAACGTGAGGTAACTACTGTGAATAATTTTCTCGAGGGAAAATTTCCTACACTCTAGAAACTCCGTTGTATAGCTCGGATGATATTCTTCGATGTGAGAAAGTTCAATTTGTTATTATCCGTTATTATACTTATTTCTTGCGGTTTAAATGAATATCGGGTGAAAACTTTCTCAACATATCGGAAAAATCTTTTTTTTTAAGTTCGACTCTCCTCGACGTAGGAAAAAATGAAATGGGGCTGAGGTTCACACCCCCGAGGCTCTAATCTCCGTTAGGATCGAGACCGGCAAGAGCGCAGGGCAATAATAGCGGCAGCGGCTCGCATAAGTCCTCGGCGATCGGTAGAAAGAACGAGAGTTCGACAGCATGTAATTACGCACTTCCTACAAAAACTTTCATCGTCGTTGTATAAAAAAAAAAAAAAAAAAATGTTTTTTAAAGATTATAGGTGTAATATATATTGTTGCACGCTGTATTTTCGGGCGAGTTGTCTACTCCCCGAGGAGCGCGCAACCCTGTTATTATTTGCCGTTCGGCAATATATTTTCGACACGTCCATCATCGGTCGAAGTTGGGACGAGTGTTCGTATCCGTGATGTTTACACTATCCGCTGACGATTCACCCGGGAGGAACGAATTAATAATAATAACAATTATTATTATTATTTTTTAACAATTTTGTTGTAAACTGTTCGACGTTCTTATTATTACTAATTATCATTTGTCTCGCAATGCTCGCAGCCAAATAATAATTAATAATAATAATAATAAAAATGAAATTGGGTGGATGCGAAACGTATCCACGTATGCGATGCATATCGTTACAATGTTTCAAAAATTGCATATATGAATAATACTTTCCAACATACAGTTGTACCTTTCGATGTCTCCGAGCGATTCGACGAGTGGTCAGAAGAGAGCTCAGTTCCACCTGCTTCGCGTGCAGGTGAACGATTTGCACTTTGCGCAGTTACTGTGTACTCCATATATGTGTGCGTAAAAATAAATATAGGCAATCGAAGGATTCTTCTGTGGCAGCCGAGTCTCCTCGGCATCGCCGAGGGTCTTGCCGATCGATGACTATACCCTCTATAATTAATTGGTGTGTTCACTCGACGCCGCGGACTTTCGAAGCGGTCGGCAGCAGGAGGAGGCGCAGCAGCGAGCAGCCGGAGAGGCAGACTCCAACTTGTCGTGCTGTTTGTCGCGAAATACCAAAGCCAAGGGATTTCTCACGTTCAACGATATTTTTTATATTAATTTTTTTTTGTTGTTTAAATCCTTATCGCGATGTAGATGCATATAAGGAGATACGATAAGTTCGCATGGAGTTAAGAGCGTATGTAAAAATATGTCGGAGAATATTGCGTCGAATTACGGCCGAAGTTGCATGTTTGAAATTAATGGCAAAACATGACTGAAACATATGCAAAAATACGTTCCTGCACGAGATGTATGATCTTTCCGTGTAAGAAACGGGTAAACAGTTTCTACATGTTTGACATGGTATTTTTGTTTCGCTGTATTTAACTTAATATGTTGCGTCGAATTACGGGTGAATGTGCATATTTGAAGTTAATGGCAAAATATTTCTGAAATATATGCCAAAAAAGACACTGAGCAAATTTTGTTTCAAAATTAATTAATGCTATTGGAAACTTTTTTACAATAAACTGTTTCTGGAATTTCAAACCCACGCACGTTGCTATTTTACAGTAAGATTTTTATTTTAATGAAAATCGTTGTATATTTTAGGCAAAATATTTGTAATGTTAATATCGGATACTGTTATAAAAAAAAAAGATTATAAATTTAATTTACCAGACTTCAAGTTTTAATGCTTACATTAAATTTAATGTGCAATTTTGTGATGAAAAATTAATGTACTTCTGCAGTAAAATTAAAGTAATTTTATAGTAAAATTAAAGTAAATTATTAAAAGTAGAGTATTTCTAAAATTTTTAATATACTGTACATTAATTCTTCATCATAATCGAACATGAAATATAACCATTATGCATATTACCAGTTTATGCATAAAAGCCTCCAGTACCAGTACATTAAATTTCATGCGAATTTTTTTTACAGTGCTGAACCTCTACAAGACATTTCCATGTATGAAACGGGGGAAAACAATTTCTACATGCCGGATATACTATAGCGTGTTCAGCGTCTCCAGTATAGTATTGTATTTTTGTTTCGCTGTATTTAACTTCTTTGTGAGGATGCTTATAGTCCGACGACGATTTCCACTCATTTGCGCAGTTGCAATTGGATTATCGTCTCGGGTCTCTGACTAATCGGGAAGATTCGTTGCGGCGGGATCGGCAGCTGCATTCGCGCTGATAATCGTCCCGGCCGCGCGTCCCTCGCTCCGTTTATTTGTTATGACGTCTCGACGCTTATTAATTGAATCTTGATAGATTCGCTTTACACCGATCTCCCCGGAGATCAGCGGTAATCGCGAGATATTCATACGCCTCTTTGTTCTTATCCGTAGAAAAATCGCCGGTCGAAAGAATAATCCGAGTGTCAGTGCGAGGTCGATAAAAATTGACACTTGCTGTGAACTCGCCGCATCGAAGATCGAGGTTACCGATTATGTATGCAACTTATAACTTGTAAGAGCTCGGGAGATACGCCGATGAGCGATATCGTCGTTTCGTTATTTTATTGAGATCACGTTAAACGCGTATGATTGAAATTTTATTTCAATTTCAATTTCATTTTGGTTGAACTTTTCATTATCTGCTGCTCGATTTAAAAATAGATAATAACGCGACGGGTAAACGGACATACGGAACGAAAACATATTAATAATAATTCTTTGACCTGCAAAAAAAAAAGGAAAAAGAGACTGTATTTCAACAATATTAATATTTCATATCATACTAAAGCAGTATTGTCTGTTGAAAATTCCGTTCTTTTTCCAGTCATTTTTTTTCACAAATAAAAAATGATAAATTTCTGTTTTTGCGATATCGTGCACCTAATTCGTAAAAACAAGATTAAAAACAATGCTTCCCTCTGCAAGACAAAAAAGAAATACTGTCTATTCCAGCAATCTTAATATTTCGTATAATTGTCTCTGAAAAATTTCGTTCTTTTTCTATTAATTTCTTTTTTTCACAAATTAAAAATGATAAATTTCTGTTTTCACACTACGGAGCTCACAATTCGTGATAATTGCTCACTTTTACTGTCCGTGCCTGCCATTTTTTATTTTATTTTTTCCAAAGCTCTACTTTGCTCTCTTCGACAAATTTTCAGGATCATGTCCTAAGACATACTCTCGATGCTTCTCTCTGGCTCCGTCAGCTCCGACAACTGCGTCGCACTCGCACTCGATCGGGTCTCGCGTCCCCTTGACGCCTTTCTTCTCGATACGTGCTCCGGTATTGCACTTCAAGTTATGATTTTTTCCCTTGAAACTCCTTGGGGGTTTCACGCACGGCTTTCCTGGTGCGTCCCACCGGCAACCGTGCTACTTGGTCTCCGCACTGGAGATACGACGGGACGACCTGCATCTCTTGAACGAAGCCGGCTATGTGACATAATGCCTGCTAGAATCGCGTACGTTCTGAAATTCAAAGAGAGCCAAGCTTCCTTCGGCGGAGTGCACTCGACGAGCGGGCATTACGGTGAGGAGTGCAGCACCATAAAGCCGCGGTACTTTCACTTTGATCTCGAAACAGAGAGCATCGATAAGCAGCCACGAGTGCAATACATAATATAATAGCGGAGAACGTTATGATACTTCAATCGTCCTCGTATTACTCTTACTCTGCGGGATAAAGCCCCACCGTTCACCGTCGCTCGGCATACATCCGAAGGCCGGTCCGAGAGCGCTCTTTGACCTCGTGTGTCCACGATATTTATCCGTTATTTCGCATGTGATAGCAATTTTTATTTATTTATTTATTCTCTCTACGGTTTTGCGGGATTCGATGGAAAAGTTCGCCCGAAGGTCACGCCCTATGGTCAAGCCAAAATATGTCTAGGTCCTAAAATTCTCGGTACGAGTACATTTATTCGCAATTTTTGGTACCCAAGGTCACCCAACGTTACTGGAAGGTCACGGTTATTGCATTTTCCTTTTAATCCCTAATAGTCAACCGGAAAACTATCTGGACTCTAAAACTCTCGCTACGAGTAAAATTATTCGTAATTGTTGGTACCCAAGGTCACCCAAAGTTACTCAAAGGTCACTGGAAAGGTCACGGTTATTGCATTTGCCTTTTAAGCTCTATAGTCGACCTGAAAACTGTCCTAAAACTCTCGCTACGAGTAAATTTATTCTCAATTATTGGTACCCAAGGTCACACAAAGTTACACAAAGGTCACTGGAACGTTGTGGTTATTGCAATTACCTTTTGAGCCCAATAGTCGACCCGAAAACTGTCTAGGCCCTAAAACTCTCGCTACGAGTAAATTTATTCGCAATTGTTGGTACCCAAGGTCACCCAAAGTCACTCGAAGGTCACTCCGTCGTTTGAGCTCTACAGTGAATATGAGAAGAATCAGGCTGCATTATCTACACTGATCTATCGGTTGAGGAAAAAAAAATGGAAAAACCGGATCTAGCGTTCGAAAATTCAACGGGGAGTCCCGAGGTCTTTTCTCGATCTTCGACGATAGAATCTCTTTCTAGAGGCGGTATTCTGGTTTTCCATGGTTCGGAGCAGCTACCGGAGAGTCTTCGAGGTGTATCTGAGCGATTTTGGCAGGTCTCTCACCGCACGGCGGGCCCACCGTGCGAGTAATTCGAGACCTCGACAATCTCGCTCCCTTCTTTTCTTTTTCCCTCCTCATCCCCCGTCCATGGAAGCCTCGCTCTCCCCGTTGGGACAATCCGGTAGGTCTATTGCCGTCTCATAATCGATGCTAAATATGCCGAAGACATTGGGAAGAGGGGAGCTGCTCCCCGGAGATGCGAGACCGAGGACCCCGGGGTGAGAGGCGAGCCAGGGAGAAGCCTAGAGGAGTCTTTGGACTCGCTCGGAGTCCCTGGCGAGTCCAGCGGCCCGGAGGAGAACCAACCATGAGACATTCGATACCTCGCCACCAGCGCCACACGGCTGGTCTCCTCGCTTGTAGTTGCGGTTAACGAAATTATAGCCTCTCTGTCTTCAGAACAATAAATAAAAAAAAAAAACGATGGAGGATCGCCCGGACGATAAAAACTGGACGCTTAACGATGAGAGTATTTAAAGAGTAACAAAAAAAAAAGAAGACCTTTTTTTTGCTGTTATCCACTTTGGGAATTGAATGGTTCGCCCAAACTGGTTCAAATTTGTTTTACACGTTATTCGTTCCGTTACTCGTGACGGCTCATTGACTGTACCTCCGCGGCCAACAAAAAAATTGCATAAATTAACGATCCTTTGCTACGAAAAAAAAAAAAGATGAAAATATTCTCGGCGATCCGAAATGCCGTTCTCCCTCGAGCGGAGAAATTCCGAGAATCGAGAAATCGAGGAATCGAAGAATTCACCGGAGAATCGTTAAATACCGGGCACACGCGACGATCTTCGCGCATGTCGTTACGTCTGACAATTAAATTTGTTTGAGTCTCGAATATCGTATATATACATTTTTTTTTTCTCTTGCCGTCAGCCTCGGCTACGGCAGCGGTAGCAGCGGCTGTGAGCCGGAGATCCTCGAGATATCCTCTGTGGATACTCCGGCTTGCGAACGGTTTGCTTCCGTGTTGAAGCCGGAGGCCCCCGGAGGCAAAACTCACGAGGTTCTTTAGAGGCGGACGGAGCGATCTGCGAAAGACGAGCCGCGGAGTGCGAGAAACCGGCGAGGGTGAACGCTGAAACGACGCAGTCACTGGTTCCACTCGAATCGATGAAGCGACGGTTATTGCCATTTCGCGTTTCATTCGATCCCAGGCCAATGGCGAAAGCGTGACCGTGGCAAGTAGAAAACTACTCGCTCCAAAGTTCTTGGCGTGCAGGTTCGTGACTTCATAGTTTTGGATGTCCAGGTCCGTCGGGTCCCTAGTTTCTAGTCTTCCGTCCCATCGCTCCATAGTTTTGGATGTCCAGGTCCGTCGTTCCATAGTTTCGAGTGTCCTGCCCCATCGCTCTACAGTTACAAATATCCAGGTGCATCGCTCCATAATTTCTGATGTCCAGGTTTATCGTTCCATATTTTTGGACGCCCAGGTCCATCGCTTCATAGTTGTGAATGTCCTGGTTCATCGCTCCCTAGTTTTGAGTGTCCAGGTCCATCGCTCCACAGTCCTGGATGTCCAAGTCTATCGTTCCATAGCTGTAAATGTCCAGATCCATCACTCCAAAGTTTCTGATTTCCGGATATATCGCTCAATAGTTTTGGATGTCCAGGTCCATCGCTCCATAGTTTCGGGTGTCCAGGTCTGTCCCTCCATTGTTTCGTATGTCCAGCTCCGTCGTTCCATAGTTTTGGATCTCCAGGTTCATCGCTCCATAGTTTCTGATGTCCAGGTATATCGCTTCATTGTTCCGGATGTCCAGGTCCATCGCTTCATAGTTCTGGATCTCCAGGTCCATCGCTTCATAGTTCTGGATCTCCAGGTCCATCGCTTCATAGTTCTGGATGTCCAGGTCCGTCGCTCCCCAGTTTCGAGTGCCCAGCTCCATCGCTCCATAGTTTTGGATGTCCAGTTTCATCGCTCCATGGATTTAGGTATCTAGCTCCACCACTCCACAGGTTCGAATGTCCTGGGTCCAGGCCGATCAGCCAACAACGATCGCTCAGCAAACAGTCCAACTGCACGCGTATTGGGTAAAAGGCCCTCGAGTTCCATCGAGAAAGACAGAAGACTCAGTGGAAATCGAGCGGCCTGATCGGTACATACAAATCGCAGTCGCAAACGAGCGTAACGCGAAGCGAGGCAGGCTCGTATGGTCGATCGGGGAATCGCGATAGCCGGTCGGACGACTGGTAAGCGCCACCGTGAAAGAAGCACCTCCTTTCGATGTGAGCGATCCCGCTTCCGCAGCGACTCGCCGCAGCTCGTATATACTCGGTGCAAAATCCGAGAGGAATCTGCAAAGTGTAAGTGAGCACTGGACTCGTGGAAAAGGGCTGAGACGAGGCAAAGAGCCGACGGAGGAACGAGCCGGACTCGCCTACAACCGGTATGGTACCGCATTCGCAGTCTTGTACACCTCTCGCGTTTCCGTGGGGCTTGCGGCTTTCGAGGCTCGACACGTATATGGGGTTTCAAAGACGACCGGAGGACGGACCGACGGACGGACTGCCGCTGACCGAGGAAAGACCGTCGACTGTGGTGTATCCATATAAGAAGCATCGAAGGTGCCAAGAAACACCTTGGCCACACGGCGAAGATGGCGAGGTTCCTCCCGATGTCCGCACGCCTACCTGCCGGTCTGACTGTCCGTCCGTCTGTGACCATGTTATGCTGGCGGCCTGGCTCATTCGCGGGAGCGATACCACAGTCCCGAGAGAAATTGAGCGATTAAACGAGTTTTAAGGCAAAGTAGATTTAATTGTTTTTATCCAGCATCGGAGTCGGAGCGAGACGGTTCGAAGGTGTGAGCCAGATATTTATGAGATACAAAGATAAATATCCTCGTTTCTTTTGATCTGCATGATAGATGTATCTGAAACGTATATAGCAAAGCTGGGCGAAGTGCCAAAAAATGCTTCAAGTAGAAAGTATTCAATAGGCAGTATCACAAGTATTTGATGCGTCAAGTACTTTTTGTATTTGAAGTATCCAGTCCTTTTCGTAATTAGGTTCGTAGGGTTAAGTGTTATCGAGGCTTTAAAAACAAAAAGGTGCAAAGTGATTGGCACATGGTTTCCTCGTTGTAAAAAATCCCTAACTGAAATTTCGTTATTCGTCGTTAAGAGGCTATTTTTAATCTATTTCTCACTTTTTTCATTATAAAACAAAATTCATAAAAAATGTCCCAAATAAAAATGAAAAGGCTCCGTTCTGGTTTCTTTTTTTTTAGAAATATTTTGGAACAGAAAAACGAAAATCGTATTTTTTATGGAATATTATAGAATATATTATAGAATATATTAATAGAAACAGGTTGTCATGCTACTCATCGTGTTTCCGTAATGCGAGCGCGTACTCAGAAAGTACTTGTACACGTGTACTTCAAATACGTATTTGAAGTACCAAACGAGAACTTGAAGTACCGTCCAGCTCTGATATATATATATATATTTTTTTTTAGTCAACAATATCGTGTTTTCTGATTGGATCGGTTACGAGTCGGAAATGCGGGTATAGAGCCGAAAGGTAAAAAGTCTCTGTTCTGTCGCAATTATAATCAGGACCCTAATTATCGGGGATAATGAGAGCGGTGAATGAAAAAGCTGAAAAACTCGGCAGACATTTCCTAAAAAAAAAATTTCTTACATCATTCCAACTATATAGAAGGTAAGTGTATAGAAGCAGAGCAGCAGCAGGCCAGCTTTGACTTCGCAAATCCCATGCACTTTTGCCGAATTTACAATTGCTCGCAAAAGAGTTGCTCGTCGGGCTTTCTCTCTCTCTTTCCCTGCCCGAGGGAACAAACCTAATTCCATTTGCCTAATCCACGGATTACCAGTATTATGCGAATACTGCGAGAGACGAGAGAGTTTCTGGCACGAAAATCGGGTCGGACTCGAGCGAAATTCTCCGAGCTTCAGGGAGCAAGTTTTGTCGCTTGAAACTTCGGACGAACTGGAGAGTGCGGGCGAGCTTTCGTATGTTCAGCTCTCAATTTTATTTTTATTTTTTGCTTTTTATTACTACCAAAAAAAGAACAGTGTTACGCGTTCGACTTTCGAAAATGAACTTTTGTTAAAAAATTACTTGATTATCTTTCGGTAGGATTTTTTAAAACAATATATTTAATTCTCATCGATTCGCTGGTCTGGCACGAGTTTCCGCTGAGTTTCCATTTCCCCCTCTCCCGTTTCCTTTTTATTGCGCATAAAAAATTAATTGAGCAAGTTTTGTCGCTCGAAACTTCGGTAGAACTGGAGTGCACAGGGCTAGCATTCGTATGTTTAGCTTTCAGTTTTATTTTTATTTTTTGCTTTTAGACACTTTCGATAAAGGAACAGTTTTACGCCTTCCAAAATGATAAAAAAAAAAAATTACTTCATTACCTTTCAGTAGAATATAAGAATTTTTTTTAACAATATATTTAATTCTCATCCGTTCTCTGGTCTGGCGGGAGTTTCCGTCGATTTTCCATTTTCCCCCTCTTCTCGTTTCCTTTTCATTGCGCGTAAGCTGACCCGCGGCAGCGGCGGATGGAGCCTCCGCAGGGCCCCAAGGAAGACGAAAACATCCCATTCCGAAAGTTCGCCCGAGCGACGAAAGGACCCGAGCACAAAATGACCTCTTGATTATTCCGAGCTGCTGGACTAAAACGGCTTTCGTGAACCTCCCGGCTGGATAAACTTTTACCCGCGTCCATGCAGCATGAGAAACCCCGCTTTATTTCCCATGTGGGCCGCGCGAAAGGTCCATTGTCCATTTTCCCGCACCGTTCCTCCCGCAATTTCGTATACCAAGAGCATCTGCCGCTATCGTACTTTCGGCTTCAATTTTTTTTTTAGTCTTTCGGAACATCTGAGGAATAAAAAAGGTGCAAAGTAATTTACACATGGCTCGCTCATTTTTTACAATTGCGCGCATAGCTTTCTCTGTGAGAAAGTTCGCTGGTCGATTTTTGGCTTCTTCTTAGAGGAAGCTGTGCGCAAAATTGTAATAATTGAGGAAGAAATATGCAAATTATTTTGCGCCTTTTTCCGTAACATAAAAAAATGTTTTCATTTCTTAGTATTGAAGCGGTCAAAAGTTATTGTAGAAAATTTATTGTAGAGAATGTCTAACAAGAAATATGCGGATTTCGTCGTTTTGAAGCAGGTTTTAATCTATTCTTCACCGCCGATTACAAAACCAAACTCATTTTACTCTTAGTTTGATATTTAATTCAGAAACTCGTGTCAGGCGTAAAGGAAAATTTTCAAAAAATGCAATATTTTCGAATTCCCATAAAATTTAAACGGTTAGATCAATTTTCGTCAAATTGAATAAGAAACATCGTACAGTTTTAGTCCATTCCCATGTCAAGTTTCAAATGTTTTCTCGAAATAGATCGCTTTTAGTATTTTTTTCAAAAAAATCAAAATTCCACGAAATATAACTGTTTGAATTTAGATTTCGACTAAATTCAATATCAAAGGTCGGTGATCATAACATTTGTATGGAGTTTTATGACGATGGTTCATAATTGACGCAAATTTACGCAAAATTTGAAAAGCGCGTAAAATGTCGAAGCAGGCTTCAACCTTCATGAAAATTGCATTGAGGGATCTCCGTGAGCACTGTACTAGTAGTCGTTTGAATCGATGCAAAATGTTGTCCTAAACAATGCAAGTTTGTCACTTACACACATACATGTACATACATCTGGACGCCATCTAAAAATCACATTTCTCGTCGTTTTGGATTATTGTAAGTTTCTGACATTAAAATGTCGATTTTTTAAAACTAAAACACAGCTTCCTCTATGAGGAAGCGAAATGAGCCGTGACTCATCAAAATTGGAACTCTTTAGTATAGGAAATAATTGGAAAGCAATAATCAACGTCGTATAATTCGCGGCTCTCACGGTGGTCCTCGGTTATGAGCGTGGATGCTTTAGTAGGCTGCCATAAACTAAAAAAAATAAAGAAATCCGCCCAATACGAAGCAAACGGATATAAATTTGTAGTATCGACCGCAGGTCGGATCCTTTAATCTACAAGTTTCTACCGGAGACGACATAGTAGTTGTGTCATTTAGCTCGTCGCCGTTTCGCCGACAAAGTTAAAAAAAAATCGTGACAAATACAAGACTCGTAAACGCATGTAATTAAGTTGGACGAGGGCTTCGTGGAAGGCTCCAAGAGAGCTATCCGTCAATGATTCCGTGAACCGACCGGACGGAGCATCGGCATCGACGAGAGAATCGGGAGTAAAGATACCAGCCCGAGAGATTCCCAGAGGCGCCGCCGCGAAACGTGCCGCGAAAAAGAATTCGCCCACTCGAGTCGCGTCTCGTCCGCGGAATGACGATTTTACGGTCGGACACCGCCCCGGTCGAATCATTGTGGACCGGCAATTAAAACCTCTCGAGCAAAACGTGTACGAGTGTTTTTTGAATTTGTTGTGAATTTTTTTTTTTAAATTTATCGGTAAGAAAATATTTTTGATTATATAGAATTAAAAAAAGAAAAATCATATTTGGTGGAAGATCGCGATAAAAAAAATTTCATATATCGATACAAATGCGTTTTTATTCGTGTATTCGATGAGAAAATAATTCCCGCTGTCCTGGGAATTTTTGTTTCTCCGACAAGCTCCGACAAGCTCCGACGGCGAGTCTCGTCGGCCGATTGGAAAAATATTTCCATTATTAATTCAAAACTATTTCGTATTTACCCTCCGCGGCGCGTCGCGCCGTACAAAGACGGACGATCTCACGTTCGCCGGCGCATATATCAGTCCCGGTCCAGGCCCGTTCCACCTCCGTCTATCTGTCCCTACGATCACGAGATTTCTACCGAGATTCGTCCCGATAGCGATCCCGGTGATGAATAGACCGTCAACACCGTAGCCACAAAAGCCGTGCCGCTGTAAATTTGTTTTTTCCTTTTTGGAAACGCATTAACTGCCGAGAATCATGGGAATTAGATTTTACTCAAATAATTTTCGAATCGTAAACATATATATGAGATCTATCGATAATATGCGCCACGTCACCCATTCTTGGAAGCCACTTTCAGTACATCTGCAGAAAGTATATTGCGTATTGTAGATAATGTTATTCTTATTTTCATTCTAATTCTTGTTTTTCATAATCCCTGTAAAGAAAATTTGATTGAAATTTAATGTACCGAACTGAAAGTTTTTATGCAAAAATTAGTTTATTAAATTGTATGTACAATTGTGATGATAAATGAATGGTCAGTGTATTTAAAACATTGGGAATACTTTATTTTTAATAATTTACTTTAAATTCAATTAAAAAATATATTCATTTTTCATCACAATTGTACATCAAATTTAATGTATCAGTTTTAGTTACAAATTTACAATTTTTTTACAGTGTTTTGTTAGTTCAGTTTCATTTTTGGTCATTATATATTCTAACTTTACGTTTATGATCAAATAAAATTCGCTTGCGGGCTGCCAAAGAAAAAAAAATGTTATTTCAATTCTTACCGCAAGCGATTTTTTTTTCAGTGTTCTGCGCCATCTTATTGTCATTCGTGGTTGTATGTTTGGTCACTTGCCTCGGGACACGAATAAAGCAACACCATCCTATTCTATACCAGCATGGTTCATTGCCCATGGAAATCCATTTCATATGGAACGGAGTTTCGAAATTCCGCTTTATAAGCTATAAAAACAAAAATTCCGATATTCCAGCATATAGATCGCAATTTCCGATTTCCAAATTCCATTCCATGTGCTATGAAAACCGGAGGGAGGTCAGTTTCTTCGAAAGGGGGCTCAGCTGCGATGGGGGGATGTGGAACAAACATCCAACAAACAAATCCACAGTTTTCCAAAGTACATATAAGAATTACCTTAACACAAAATTAACCTACGATTTCTCGGTGGTTGGTCCGATCGCCAAGATACCTCGACGACGAACCAAACGGTATATCGCACGCTCCCACCGAAGTGCAAGTCCCGTGACCGAGAACCGGAGGGGCGCATCTTCGACATTCGGGCACGTAAGTTCCGCCCTTCTGATTCCCGTCGCCCGATGTATTTACCGCGAGAGATAGTCTCCGAGCAAACCGTGCGGCAACATAATACTCTGCACTCGCGAAGTCAGGTCAACGACGAAGGTCGCAGGCAGTATCTCGCGAAGCGAGGATCCCGCGCGTCAGACGGAAGCAACGGAGCGAAGCTCCTCGACAGGAGGCTGAACTGTGGTATCTCCTGTCCTATCCTCCGCCAGCATCTCCGTCTCGAAACGTTTACTAAGCAAACAAGGGGGGAGATGGCGAGGGGGGGGGGAAGGGGGCCGTGGATGGGGCGGGGGGGGGGGGGGGGGTTATTGATAATTGCAAACTCCGGTTAGAGGAGACCATCTCTGGTTCGGTGGCTCGTTGTTACGCCGAAGAGCGGAAGCCGTGGCTCGGACTGCACCGAGTCCCGACGCAGCGTCGGAGCACGCGACCGGGAACCGAGGGCCAATTACCCGAGAACGCCTCGTCCCGCACCGGTACGAAAGAAAGCCCAACTACCGAAGCCCATCTCACGTTTGCGCGGATCATTGCTTGTAACGCGAAACCATAGTCTTCGTCGTTTCCACGGAATAATTATATACATCAGGGATGGCGAAGCATTGAGATAGTCTGCGCAAAGAGGCGGATTAGCTTTCCCGTCTTCCTTTGCGCTCCCGAAGTTTAAGGCAGTCTCTTTGCCGGTCGTTTCAGAGATTTCAGGATGGTCGGTAATGGTCTTCGGTCGTCGGGGCGATGCGAGGATGATTTTGGGTACTTAGGAAACGATGATGATCTTTTTTTTTTTAGGTAGGGTATCGATAGGTGGATTTGGTATCACTGCAGGGATCGCTCTGAAGATATCTGCACGAAACTAAATTTCATCAACTTGTAATAGCTGTGTTTTGCACAAACTTCGCTCGGGGAAGTTCAACTGGTGAATGAAATTCTACAAGGGAACAATTTTATATTCTTCCTAAAGCAGTGCGTTGACAGAGACTTGCCAAAGCTTTCTACTTCGACGTCAAGCAGATATCTTCAGGGTTATCTGCAGCGAAAGAGCTTTTGACATATGCGAGAGTCACGGAAGTTGGTTGTTTCCATTCCATCCTGTTCCTCATGCCGGCAGAGCTAGGTAACTTCAAACGCAGTTCGGAAGTTTGAGGTAGTCGGTAATGTTCTCCGGTTATCGGGGCATTGCGAGGATAATTGTGGTGACTTAGGAAACAATGAATATCTTTTTTTAGGTAGGGTATCGATGGTCCGATTGGGTACCACGCCAGGAGAAGAGTTCCATGAAACATCTCCAGAGTTGCAGACGTTTGATTGTTTGAATTCCACCCTGTCCTTCCTGCCGACAGAGTTAAGCAACTTAAAATGAGCTCCCGAAGTTTAAGGTAGCCTCATTGTCGATGGCTCGAGGGATTTCAGGATGGTCGGTAATGGTCTCCGGTCATCGGGACAATGCGAAGATGATTGTCGTGACTTAGAAAAAGAAGAACCTCTTAGTTTTTTTAGGTAGGATATCGATACTCCGACTTGGTTCCCCTGCAATGGAAGAGTTCTTTGCATGCTCAAGAGTCGCGGATGTTTGGTTATTTCAATTCCATCCTCTCCCTCCTACCGACAGAGTTAGGCGACATCAAAGCCATTTTGGACTCTAACGATCTTGCCGCTGTTGCCTTGCGATAGCGAGGAAACAGGCCGGAAAGAGTGGGTGCGTAGAGAACCCTCGAACAGCCGCGGGCGCGAATTTATTCCCGGCAGGGCTGGAAAGTAGCATTGAATAAGGGAGGCTGGGAGAGATGTTGTTTTTCGTCCCACAGGATGAAGGAACACAAGCTGCAGACGCTGCGAAAACATCCGCGACACAGAGAGGACAGTCTCGATGTCAAAGCGGGCCTCAAGGTACAATTTATCCCTCTTGGACAGCCTCGATCGCGATTTAACGAGATCCCTTCCACCCTCCCGAAACGCGGAAGTAACTCGACGAAGTCAACGAATACAGGCTGTGGCTGATCAAGCTGGAAGAGCCCATCCGCGAGCCTATGTGGCGAGATCGAGGGTTGGCTGAGTCATGACGGAGCATCGACGAGAAAAAGTCAAGGGCGCGAGTGCCCTCAGCTGCTTTTCGTTAAACATTCGACACACGCGCCTGGAAGCCGTACGATAAGACTCCGCAGGACGGACTCGCTCCATCCGACATCCAATTCCGACAAAAGTTTCAATCTCCGATCTTTCGCCTCGGCGTATACGCGTCTCACCGCCCTCCGCTCTCGGCAATCCCCGTGTTTCGTCTTCGTTCCCATCGGCGCGAGGCGACCAGGACCGAGCTCGCTGCCGCGGGATTCCCAGAGGAACTTGGGGAATCAAAAATCAAAGGTATCGGGAATCACCCCGCTCGGCTGGTTTCATTCGCATCGCGCTTATTCTTGGTTCCGGAAGAGAACGAGACCGGGCGAGACAGCGAGACGCGGGGAACAGCGGAACGCTGCTCGGACCCGGCTATCGAAGGTCGAACCAATGTTACGCTTGGTCGGACATTATTTTACTCCCTTCAACTCCGAGGAAAAAAGAGGAAAAAAAAACGGAAAATGGAACGAAACGAGCGGAGACGAAGGATGCGAAGGTGGAGGAAGAAGAAGAGACCCGGAGCAAGCGGAGATGTATAGCCAGGCGGGCCACAGGGGAACCCCCGGAGACGGTGGGAAGGGACCGAGCCAGAGGAAGAGGCGAGAGAGAGGTTCGTATTATCATTCCTGTTGGAAGTGAAATTCAATGGTATAGCGAGAGATTCAGTGCCACGGCAGAAGCAGAACACATTGCGGACTACTCACTCGGCTATCCGGCCGTATCTACGTCGGAGGCTGGAGTGAGAATTTCAGAAAACAAAGGGCGTAGATGGGTCGGTGGGGAGTGTAGGTGGTTTTGTTCGAGGAGAGAATCCCGGACAGCTCGCGCCGGTGCCCGGATATTTCGACATTTACTCTGGGCTCTCGCGTAAGGGAAATACGCAGTGATATAGAGAGGGTTGGCGCTGGGCTGCCGGGAGCCGGGAAAGGGATTGGGACCATGAAGAGGATGGGACGGGAGTGGTTTCATCGCGAGATTTCCTAAACCCCCTTGCTTCCGCGTTCCTAGCTCTATACGCTCGAGTATCCTCACCGCGAGTATGGGTAACATGTTTGAACTATGAAAACCCTCGGGCGGTTCCGGGTGCTTTATATGGTCTGCGTTTCAACGGAACGAGATGATCCCACGAAAGCGAGGATTAAATTAATTGGCATTAGTTGGGAAATCTGTGAGCGGAAGTTCCAGGGCGGTGTGTGCGATGTCTTCTTTTGTTGATATTCCTAGCGGCCAGCTCGATAGATTGGTTTGATCGAGCTTAATGTTTGTTGGCGGCTTTGCTCCCGGGCTATGTCTCGAAGATTTTCATTAACGCCTGGAGCACCACATGTCAGTCTGGTGGAGCCGTATCAAGAAAATCGGGTCTTCGACTAATTACGATCGGTTGGAGGATTCCTGCCCACCTTTGGGGCCACCGACAGAAACTTCGGGCGACTTTCCTGATTGTCGCTGATCTACAGCCCCGTCGGATCGATCGACAAGTTTCATTGATTATCCTTCGGGCCAATATAGATGAAAATCTGTGAGCGGAAATTCCGGGGTCGTGTGTGCGATATCTTCCTCTGTTTATATTCTTCGCGGCGAAATTGATGGATCTGTTTGATCGAGTTTGATGTTTGATGGCGGCTTTACTCTCGGGCTGTGCCTCGAAGATTTTCCTTAACGCCTGGAGCACCACACGTCAGTCTGGTGGAGACGTATCAAGAAAATCCATACTTCGACTAATCACCATTGGTTGGAGGATTCCTGCCCATCTTTGGGGCCACCGACAGAAACTTCGGACGACTTTCCTGATTGTCCCTGATCTACCGCTCTCGTTAAATCGATCAACAAGTTTTATTGATCCCCCATACCGGCTCTGTACTCGATTATCCTTCGGGGCAATACCTCGCAGGAGCGCTGATAAATGGATGCCGGCTTAACAACGAATGCGCGTTTCATCGTTAATCCGACGTTTCGTTGGCGATCTCTGCGAATCTTTGACACGCGTGCGCCCGGGGCATCGTAATAATTGGGCCGTCGACGTACGCTGAGAACACGCGAACTCGTCCGAGTAAATCACTTGCCTTGGAGAGCGTAACGCCGAACGGTTGGAACACAATAAATGGGAGGGCGAATGACGCCGAGTTACCACCTGCTGCTCAGCTCGTTGCCCTCGCGGTCTCCCACATCAGGCGAAGCTGGTCTCTCGCGTTGCTCATGAAAACAACGAGGGAGAGAAAATATTCCTAGCTCGTGCATAGACAAGACGCAGGGGGATTGGAAACGCGGAGGAGCCGATGTGACCTCATCTGACATTCGTGTCACGATCTGGCGTGTCACCGCGCATCAGATATCCCTCCGAGACGAATTTTCCGGCTGACGTCGTTGCCTCAGCAACACTCGGGCGCGGTCCGAATTCATATTCCGCGACTCGATTTGATTTCTGGTGTTTCAACGACGGAAATTCCACACGAATGTGATCGAAGGATCTCCGTCGTCACATTCCCGTCGGAAGTTCTTTATTTCCGAGCTCGTACGAATACATCGGCTCTCTCATCCATATTTTAGTGTGCTCTTCGCGCTCCCATTTCTGCGGAATCCATCGCGCTGTATCGAACCTGATGATCCTAGCTCAGGAAAATATTTATGTTGGGAAAACACTCAAGCAGAAAAAACACATTGATATCTGGACAAAGTAGTCCTACGATGAAGGCAGGTCCACTAGACCTGCGGTTCTTCTGGGAGATCGAGCTTCTAACGTTTTGCTTTCCGCGACTCGATTTGATTTCTCGTGTCTCAACGACAGGAGCTTCCACGCGAATGTGCCCAACGGGGCGCCGTCGGAAGGTCTTTATTTTCCGGCTCGTACGAATACATCGGCTCTCTCATCCATATTTTAGTGTGCTCTCCGCGCTTCCATTCCTGCGAAATCCATTCGCTGTATCGAATGTGATGATCCTAGCCGAGGAAAATATTCATGTTGGGAAAACACTCAAGTAGAAAAAACGAATTGAAATCTGGAGAAAGTAGCCCTACGATGAAGACAGGTCCACTAGACCTGCGGTTCTTCTGGGAGATCAAGCTTCTAACGTTTTTCTTTCCGCGACCCGATTTGATTTCTCGTGTCTCAACGATAATGATTCCATGCGAATGTGCCCAACGGGGCGCCGTCGGAAATTCTTTATTTCCCGGCTCCTACCGATACATCGGATTTCTCATCCATATTTTAGTCTGCTCTCCGCATTTCTACTCCGGCGAAATGCGTCTCGCTGTATCGAATCTGATGATCCTACCTGAGGAAAAAATTCATGTTGGGAAAACACTCAATTACACAAAATGTTGATATCCGGAACGGCAGCGCAACGATGAAGGCAGGCTTGCGAGACGTGCGGTTATTCTAGGAGATCAAGTTCTCAATGTTTTTCTTTCCGCGATCCAATGTGCAAGTGGGTGGTCCGAGTGTTCGAGCGAACGGCGTTTAAGTGATATGTCGAAAAGAGTCGTTGGGAGACGGAAAACGGCGAGGATTGGTGGGGGGAGTCTTCAGCGTGTGTTTCGACGTGGCTGATATCAAGATTAAAACCGCAACGAGCAACGGCGCGATCACGCCGGCCGGGAAATATGGCTCTGGTGTTGCGTCCGTACGAGGCGAAGATTAGCTTGACGCATGGCTGCGGAGATTGCGCGAGGCTGTGCCTGGGTTGCCGTTGCTTCTGGCGTTGTTCGAGCCGCTCCGCTTGGCACGATTCTACCCTCGTAAAAGTCCACCGAACCCTCGACTCCCTCGGTTATATGGAAAATCTCGCCCTGGGTTCATCATCGCAGGAGTCTCGTAAGCGGCATCGGAAAGCTTGTGTGCGAGTCTCGGGAAAAGAGCTGCGAAGAGGAAACTCGAGCTCCGACTCAAATAAAAGGATAAACGGAGGACATGATCGAAGTTTCCAGTATCCGCGATTGTATCGAATTCAAGAGTCATTGTACGAAGTGACATCGTGAGAGAAAAGTCACTTCCGATTTCCGAATCTCAATTTTTTGCCGGAAGTGATGTCACGCGAGAAAACGTCACTTTCGGTTTTGTAATAGTTCTCGACCGAAAGCGACGTCATAAGGGACGTCATAAGGGAAAACACTGCGGTGTTTGCCCTTCGGTATATTAATCACGGCGATGAGGGAACAACCCTCAGGACTCGATCATGACGAACACGCTATTCGGTATCGAAAATTCCGGCCACCGATGCGGACTCGCCGTTAAATGCACAGTGGCAAAAACCCACCAGCAGCGACCAATACCCACCAGCGAAGCGCAGATGGAACCGCAGAATTGAAAATTACACGAGCTTCCGGGGCGCATTAGCGCGCGAACACACATCACCAATTCCGCGGCAATGCCGGTCTACAGTGGCGTTTCATTTCGTGGTATGTTTCAACCGTCCAAAGTTAACGCGGACGAAAAAAAAGCCTGCGGTTCGATAACCATAGCGAGCGCCGAGCCGGCACCGAACTAGCGCGCCTCTCGCCGCACCGTATTTCAATTAAACATCTCGGGGTTCCCTCGTATATCTGCATTCCGTTATAGCGCGGGGCCGGAGCGCTCGCAACCCCCGGTGAAAGGGAAGCCGAGGGAGTCACCCCGATGTTACTGTAGTATATACGTCGGTGATATACATATATCGGTTGGTACGCCAGGCGTGGAGCCCTCCTTCGACCACCCTAGCACACCATCGACGTTCATTAAGCACCCCGCTCTCGAACCCCCACGTCCCTTCGTCCTCTCCTTCGTCCCTCGCCCGACCCGCCCGCGCGTCGCTCCTCCGTGGCGTCCCTCTCACACCGTTTGCTCCATCCTCCTCCCAACCAGGCAATGCTCGCCGCGATCGCGCTCCAGCCACCGTAGTCTCATGGCCTGGTCTCGTTGATCTCGCAGCATTGCGAGCGTCGAGCCCGCCCAAGGGCTAAACAAGGCTTCTCCCCCGTTCGCATGGTCTACTAAAGAGCACTCTGCCCCGCACGTCGGCTCTCTCCGCCCTTCCACCAGTCCGTGGCGAGATAGCTCCACGTGCTTCCAGTTTCTGCGTGCTCCCTCCACGGATGATCCTGCCGCTTCATTTGCATGAGTCCGCAGCTCTCCTCGCCCGGCAGCCGCGTCAGGATTTGCGACCTGGTCTTCCAACGTTGCGCGGCGATCCGCCTGCCAAGTCCGGAGCTTTTCTCGCCCAACAGCCGCATCAGGGCCTGCGACCTGGTCCTTCTACGTTGCGTTGTAATCCACCTGCGAAGTTCGAAACTCTCCGGCCAGCAGCTATGTCAGGATCTGCGACCTGGTCTTTCAACGTTGCGCGTCGATCCGCCTGTGAAGTCTGAAGCTCCTCTCGCCCAACAGCCGCCTCAGGATCCGCGACCTGGTCTGTCAACGTTGCACGGCAATCCGCCTGTAAAGTTCGAAGCTCTTCTCGCCCAGCAACCACGCCGAGTCTGCAACGTGGTCTTTCAACGCTGCGCGGCAATCCGCTCGCGAAGTCCAGAGCTCTTCGAGGTCTCCGTGTCGTGTTCCACGTGCAGTGAAGTGGCACGGAGGCGAGTGCCTGGATGGACGCTCCGCTGGACGATCCAGAGTCCTGCTGCTGGTCCATGAGGCAACGACGATCTCGCGGTCCTTCGGAGTGATTAACGTCGACCACCTGACGCCCTGGGTTCCCTCCTCGTTCCTCCCTCGACCGTCTCTCTCCCCGCAGACCCTGCCATGTATCTCCTTGTCGACCCTGCGGCTCGTCCCCTCCGGTGCAGCCGGCATCTCCCCGACGTCTGAAGTAATCCCTTCCGCGATAATTGTGTTCCCCAACCGGAGCTTAGAATCTTCCCTCGGGGAGCATCGACGCCGGGACGGCCACCATCGGCGTTGATTCAACGAGGCTGTACACGGAATAGAGGTAAAAATTGTGCGATCGACCTGAAGATGGACGCGCAGTCTTTCCATCTTCGCGACTATGCGGGTCAATGTCGTCTTTTTTCTTTTTTACGAATCGGAGTTCGGATAATTCGAAGTATGTTTTTTTCTGGAACAGATGAACGGGCGAACGAATGATTGGGACATTCGTCTCGGTGCGGTATACGCGAGAGGAATTGTTGGCCGGCTGCAGGATGTGCCACGGCCGTTTCAGCTTCTCGTTATTAGAAACCCGTTGCATATCAATGGCAGATAGCGATGCGAGTCGGCCTCGTCCTCGCGTATGCAGATACTATGAATCCGAAATTAACTGCTTCCGCATCGCAGTCGATTCTCCGCTCCGCTGTGACAGTGGGCGCCATTGCGAGACGTGCCCAACATTTTTATATCGACGGCTCGAGAGAAAAAGAAAACACAAACATAACTACGACATATCGGAATTCCAGCGAGCAGTGTTTCTATGTGTCGACGATGGACACTGTGTACTTCCGTCGGCGACTGTTTCGTCGAGAATGCAGGTCGTACCAGTCCAGGGTAACTGCATCAATGACAATATTCGTCTCCGCGTCTTTACATGAACCTGAAAATATCTAAATGACATCAAATTTCATCTTTGGCAAGTCTCTAGCAATGCACTAGTTTAGGGAAAAAAATGTTCCCTAGTAAAATATTTTCTCTAAGTGAACTTTCCTGAGTGAAGTTTGTGCCATACAAAACA
The DNA here is from genome assembly GCA_964017025.1 of Stenichneumon culpator. NCBI lineage: Eukaryota > Metazoa > Arthropoda > Insecta > Hymenoptera > Ichneumonidae > Stenichneumon > Stenichneumon culpator. The sequence continues at coordinate 17,266,232 of OZ024768.1, read as the reverse complement.
TAGCTGTTATAACTTGATGAAATTTGGGGTGACGTCATTGCTTCAACCTCTTCAGCCGGGTTGACTGTCCATGATGCAATCTCGGTTCATCCCAATGCCGATACATTTCCCATCTGATTATGGTCGTTCACCGCACACCATGCAATTCTCTTCGCAAGACGTTCTTCTCTTATTAGCTTCCAAAATAATGAACCAATTCTCGTCCGGCGTGGAAATTGACCAAGCCTATCGTTTCTCCGCGAGTCGCTCTCGCCCTTTCGGTCTTCCCGGCCTCGCCCGAGGTCGGCATGCGGCGCTTATCGTCCAAACGCGGGCAACCGCGAGATTGCATTTTCGGATCATCGGCCATGGCGACGCTTGGAGATCGCCCCGCGATCGCGATCGTTCTCGCCGCGCTAATCTCTCCGAGAGTTTCACGCTGCATGAGAATACCGTCCGAGACTGGAGACATCGAGCGAATTTCCACGTGCTAAGGCACACGACGCTTCGAAGCTCGGAGCCGCCGCCGTCTCGGAAGTGCAGAAGCAGATGCAGAAGCGCTGAAGTGCTGAACTGCTCTTCCGCTCCAGTCTCGCCTCTGAACTGGATTTCTCCGAAGGTAATTTTCGCCAGTGCATCATCCCCTTTAACTAATATATTTGGAAGCCCCCGAGCGCGCCATTGTAATACCCACCGAATACACAATATTCCCAGCTCACCGGGAAACGCTCTCGCCCTCTTCGCCCTCGCGCGCTTCGTCCTCCCTCGCCTGCTTCGTCCTCCCTCGCGCGCTTCGTCCTCCCTCGCCTGCTTCGTCCTCCCTCGCGCTTGAGCCCTCTCACCGCCTCGCTCTTTCCCTCCCTCGTTCCGAACCCTTCGTTACTGAAACTATCACGCTTCTCGCTTCCGTTTCCTTCGATGCGCCGAAATTTCTCTCTCCCTCTTTGCATTCGGCACTCTTCCACTTCACCCTCCGACCACCCGCGGACATTCTCCTCCGGCTCCTCCGCGTCGCTCCCGCGTGCGGAACACAGCGCCGAGTCACTTTTTTAATCACTGAGTAAACGCAACCAGGCTCACTTCGGATGGCTGTTGCCTGCTGGTGCTGGCTCGCAGCCACGGACCCTCGAAAAATTGAACGTGCCAAACGGTGACCCGCGCTCGCGCTAATCCTTTTCTTTCCGCACGCTCCCGCCTGCTTCCAACTCTTTTATTTATTTTTCCGCATTGTTCCGGCCTTCCCCCTTCGTCACTTGCTTTCTCGTGCCCCTGTCGCTTGTGTTGCGGGATGACAACAAAAAATTTCACACGATTCAACGAAGGCTGCTTCGGATGCTGGGGATAGCGCGATCGGGGAAACGCACATCGCGTCTGCCTCTTATATTGTATTCTTTGTTACACGCTATAATTAATATTTTATATTTTATATTCATTTTTATTTCTATTTATCTTCTATCTTTCTACCTGTCCATCTATCTATCTTATATAAGTGCCATTCTATCAAACATACTTGTACTACCTGCATCATAATCTGTGTGTATGTTAACTTGAGACGGTAATCTTAGAGGAACTCTTTCTCGCTCTCGCTATTCAGATTTTTATCCATATTGTTTCAGTTGTTTATTTATTTATTTATTTATTTATTTATTAGCTACTGTTTCACGCTTAGAGTCTTTCCATTTTCGTTTCATTTGTGTATTTAATTTATAATTCATTATTTATTTCCGATAACGTTTCCAATACTTCTAATAATTGTAACCAACCGAAACGTGTATTATTTATTATAAGTTTTTGCTATGTGTTCATACACTGCATGACACGTGATTGTTCGTCATTGTAAGGTAAGAACAGTATACTTTGGCTTTTAGTGCTTGAGGGGATTTGTCCCAAAGCGCATAATAAATAACGCTTTCGCTCCCTTTATATCACGGAAAAAGGTTCTTTTTAACAAGTTTCGTAGCCCGAAAACAAAACCGTTTCGGAGATCAAGATACTTTTTTTTCTTCGAATGGGATTAAGTTAATGGCTTAAGTTCGAGAATTCGGTACTCCCGAGGTGGCGTTGAGTCTTATAATGCGAAATACAAAAAAAAAAGTTTGTAACGATATTCCGTCGATATGTCCGAAGCGATGAGACAAAAAAAAACCTTCGGGGCTGAAACGCTGACTCGCGCGACTCTTTTTCGCAGTGAGAGCTGAAGGAGGAAGATCCTCCGAGATACATCTCGATTATGGGTCCCTCGGTCACTGAGAAAGTGGACTTTTCACATTTGCCACCGACATTTTGTGTATTATCGTTCGGCACTTTTATCGGAAATTTTTTAACTTTCGGGCTTGGAGGTAGATAAGTTTGGGAAGGTGGAAAAAAAATAATGTTCTTTTTCAAGATATCGAAGGGTTGTATCAGCTGCCCAGTTCCATTGGCGGAATTTGGGCGTCGAGTCGCTCCCAGATCGACGCCGAATACTGAGCTCTTCAACCCTCCAACTTACCGGACAAATTACGAACACTTAGCTGAATTCGACGCGCGATTCGATTGGCTAAGGAATTTGAAAATATTCACGAGATATTTGGTATCCTTCGTAATGTTTTCTATGCTTCCGTACTCAGGCCGCGTATTGACATAACTCGATAGCTCGTTGTAGACTACACTGTAAAAGAAAATAGTAAATTAATGTACCGGGCTGGAAGTTTTTATGCAAAAACTGGTACATTCAGTTTAATGTATAACTGAGATGAAAAATTAATATAATTTTTCATTGAAATTACAGTAAATTATAAATAATTGAAGTATTCCCAATGTTTTTAATACATCGAACATTAATTTTTCGTCACAATCGTACATGCAATTCAACATACATTTTTTGCAGTATAACTTCCAGTGCGGAACATTAAATTTCATACGTTTTTTTTTACTGTGTAAGCTACTCTAATTACCATTGCACACTGTAAAAATAAATTGTAAATTTAATGTACTGGAACTTGAAATTTGCTCACATAACTCACGTTAATTGAACAGTAATATACTTTTTCGTAAAGTTAAAATACCGGATATTAAAATTACAAATCTCCTGCCTGAAATTTACAGACATTTTAAATAAAAATAAAAAAATTACCGTAAAATTGCAAAGAACCGGTGTTCTCAAATTTCAAAAACCTTTTATGTAAAAAAGCTTCCAATACCGTTCGTTAATTTTCTTACAGTGTACAGACCACACGTTTACTCACTATCGTACATTGTTTGTAAAAGGGCCTTGCCCGTCTCCCCAAACGTAAGAAAAAAGAGTTTCCCCATTTAGTATGCAGGTAGCGTTCGTGACAAAAAAAAACATACCGGTTTCCTCAATCACCTCAGCTCACCCAACTTCAAAACACATCCCAGATACTCCAGCGACTCGCGCCTCTCCCGAAGCCCGCAAAGGAATCTCCGATTGGCCTGCCCTTTAAATCAATCACGGAAGAGCTTGGAGATCGCGATCGCTTTGCATGCCGTTAAAAAAAAAAAAAAAAAAAAAAAGAAAAAAAAAGAAAGAAAAGCAGATCCACATCCTCGCATTAAAGCGAGTAAACTCCATTCCGTTCTATATAAACCTTTCGCCTCGGCGTTGGAGCCCCGCGCGAGAATCGTTCCCTCCATCGTTGCCGAGACACACCGTGACACGCATAAATTACGATGTAATTACAGGTCCGGCGATCACGATCGGGGCTCGCTCCTCTTCGTTGCCATAGACGCGCTTCTCGTATCGTTCCCGCTCTGTCTGGCTCGGCTCGGGCGCAAGATCGAATCTCTCGGTGTCTCTCGGCGAAGAGAGAGATCTCCCTGAGAGTCCGGTGTGCTCGGGTTGCCCTGTCGCTCCCCTAGCCCCATTCCCGTCGTCCCGCCATCGTGCAATCCTCCACAACAGCAGCATTCGACACTGCCTAGGCGCAACTCTTTCCGACGTAACGTCGATGTAACTGCCCGCCGAGCAGATAACCCTGGCCATCGGCGCAGCCACCGAAGTGGAGGAAGAGAACGATGGAAGGCGGAGAGACACGAGAAGGTAACGCAGTAACCGGAATCATGCCTAGGAATCGAGACGTTGGGTAAGTGTCCGGATCCAGGTAAGCCCGTTCGGACGTAGAGAGCGAATGGGGAGACGAGGAAAAAAATCGCGGCGGTCAAGGAAGAGGAAGAGAGCCCCAGGAGTAATCCTCGGAGACACGACGCGCAACATCGATTCGACACGTTGTTCGGTGTCGGCGATGCATCCTCGATCTTTCCGACACAACGACACGCAAAACACACACCCACGGTTGGCGTCATTGGCGATGGGGCTGGACGGGGGATCGAAAGAGAGAGAGAGAGTGGCAAGGATGGGGAGAAGATTGACGCTAGTGGCGATGGTCGTGAGTCGCGGAACGTTCGGATCTGAGGCATAGCGTGACTTCCTGCGCGTCGCGCGGATCACGAGACGAAGGCGGAAACCGGCAAGTTCAAGACAAAGGGCTTGCTGAGGCGATTCGTCGCAAGAACTCGACGAAAGTCCCTGCAACATGTCGCGAGTCGGTTTTTCCTTATTTGCTGATTCGTCAAAATAGGCAGTCGAATTGCCTGTGCAGTTAACGCGATGAACGGCTCCCCAGCCGCTTTAACTCTGGTGAGACGTCCACACAAGAGCAGACTTGGGACAATTCCGGCTAGTGCCGAGCCTTTGAGTCATTCCCAGTAGAGAAGTTACCAACGAGCCATCCGACCGTAGGATCGTCATTAGGGCGACCGTGAAACAGTTTTTGTTGGTAGAGATTGGTCAGGACGGTTGGTCCAGGCGGAGATCGCGATCGAAGGCGGAAACCGGTAAGTTCAAGGTGAAGAGCCTGCCGGTGAATCGATTCCTCGTAGGAACTCGACGAAAGGACCCCCAAGATGTCGCAAGTTGGCTTTCCTATAGTTTTTCCTCACATGTCGATTGGCAAAAATAGGCAATCGAATCGCCTGGCCAGTTAATGCGATGAACGACTAGCCGTTTTAACTCTAGTGGGAGTGCCACATAGGTCAAGTATTGGCACAGCGTCGGTCAGTGTTGGCCCAGCGTCGGCCAACACCGGTCAGTGTTGGCCCAACGTCGGCCAGCACCGGTCCAGTGTTTCATTCCCGCTAGGAAAGTTACCAATGATCATCCGACCTTAGGATCGCCAGTAGCGCGGCCGTGAAACAATTTTTCTCAGTCGACGGTTGGTCGGGACAGGCAAAGGTCTGTCGGGGACGAAGTTCAAGGCAAGAGGAGGACACTGCCAGCAAGGCAAAGAAGACGATTCGTCAAACGACTGCAGGATGACGAGTCTCGCGAGTCTGTTGTCTTACATTTTTCCGCAGTTGCCGATTCGTCAAAATAGGCAATCAAATTGCTTGAGCAGTCAATGCAATGGACGACTTCCTAGCCGTTTTAACTCTCTAGTGGGAGTGCCACGTAGGTCAAGTATTGGCACAGCGTTGGCCAGTGTTGGCTCAAGTCGGTCAGCACCGGTCGTGTATGTCATTTCCATTAGGGAACTTACCAATGATCCATCCGACCTCAGGATCGCCAGTAGCGCGACCGTGAAACAATTTTTCTCAGTCGACGGTTGGTCCGGACAGGCAAAGGTCTGTCGGGGATGAAGTTCAAGACAACTGGAGAACACTGCTATCAAGGCAAAGAAGACGATTCGTCAAACGACGGCTGGATGACGAGTCTCGCGAGTCTGTTGTCTTACATTTTTCCACAGTTGCCGATTCGTCAAAATAGGCAATCAAATTGCTTGAGCAGTCAATGCAATGGACGACTTCCTAGCCGTTTTAACTCCAGTGGGAGTGCCACGTAGGTCAAGTATTGGCACAGCGTTGGCCAGTGTTGGCTCAAGTCGGTCAGCACCGGTCGTGTACGTCATTTCCATTAGGGAACTTACCAATGATCCATCCGACCTCAGGATCGCCAGTAGCGCGACCGTGAAACAATTTTTCTCAGTCGACGGTTGGTCGGGACAGGCAAAGGTCTGTCGGGGACGAAGTTCAAGGCAAGAGGACGACACTGCCAGCAAGGCAAAGAAGACGATCCGTCAAACGACGGCTGGGTAACGACTCTCGCGGCTCGTAGCTAAACCCCTCCGAGTCACGTAACGCGCGTTCAAGTTTTCAGTAAATCTTGGATACTCGCAGCTCGGGCACGTCCCTGTTTACCTAAGCGGCACGGTGTGTGTATACGTGAATACGCGTGTACTCTCTTCCACGTCGGCTGTATGTTTCTCTATCTGTGCTTCTGCTTTTCTAAGATTCACCGTTACACGCGTGCCGAGCCGAGGATCGGAGTCGCGCCGTTTCCGAGTCGTTAGCTACGACCTTAAAGCGTCTTCCTTGCGGTGATCCTGCGGACGGCGTTCTCCACGGTGGTATCGTACGACCCCGTGAAAGATCCATAGAACACGGGAACAGTAGTCTTGCGAACGGGTGGCGTCTTGTCTGCTGGGTGCAAGTTTGGTGATCGATGAATCTTTGTACTGCGTCATCATGTCGAATAAGAGAGCGTGGGGCAAAACGGTCCACTTGAAAAAAGGAATAAAATATTGTAGAACATGTGTTCAAAAAAGGTCACGTACATTTGAATAGAGCCATGCGCGATCGATGCCGCTTCTTCTTCTTCTTCTCAAAGCAGTTTGACTGGAGATGCCGCTTCTTCTTAAAGCAGTTTGACTGAAGATGCCGCTTCTTGCACATGGTTCGAAGTACGTGTATGCACATCCTACACGCAGCGCCTTGTCTGTTGGGTGCAACTTTGGTGACAGACGGTTTTTTCGTACCGTGCAGTCATCTTCAATAAGGGAGAGTGAGGCAAAACGGTTCATTTGAAAAAAGAAAGAAAAAAATTAATATTGAAGAATATGTGTTCAATAAAGGACTCGTACATTTGAATTGAACCATACGCAATCGATGCCCATCCTCTGGGCGGTATCTTGTCTGCTGGGTGCAACTTTGGTGACAGATGGCTCTTTGTACCGTCCAGTCATGTTCAATAAGGGAGTTCATTTGAAAAAGGAAAGAAAAAAATTAATATTGAAGAACATGTGTTCAAAAAAAGGGCTCATACACTTGAATTGAACCATACGCAATCGATGCTTCTTCTTCTGCTCCTTAAAGCAGTTTGACGGGAGATCCCGCTTCTTGCACACGTTCTGAAGCACATGCATGCACATCCTACCCGGCGTCTTGTCTGTTGGGTGCAACGTTGGTTTGCACCGTGCTTTGCACCGTGCCGTTATCTTGAATACGGGATATTGGGGCAAAACGGTCCCTCCGAAAAAGGACATTATCGAGGAACATGTCTTGAAGATAGGACTCGTACATTTGAATCGACCAATACGCAATCGAAGCCCTTCCTCGAACATGGCTCGAACACCACCTATGCACATCCGTACCTCCCGTACATACATTTCCTCCAACGTCGCATGGTCCCTTATCTACATGCCACGCATCTTCCCAACTCGCTCGCCGTTCTGCATCCCCAACTTCCGTACTCCGTGCATCTCGTCCACATCGGGAATTGCGTATGCCGCGCAGCCTCCCCGACTTCGTTACAGCTCCGCAACTTCTGCATCCAATTCTCCTCAATACCACTTCGGCCTAGCTTCGACTCGCCATCGATAGCTTTGTATCCGCTGTACGCCGCTTCGTCCTCCGACTCCGAATTCGGTATTCGCTGAGTGAAGCAGAGGAGACACCCGGCATAATGGCGAAGTCCGGAGCACGATGCAATGTCGTGTTTCGGACCAGCGCTGGAACCGCTTGCATCCCGCGAATGGATCGATCGCACGGCTTATGCAGATAGAACCTCCTCGGTCCCGATAACTTTATTCGATGCCCCGATCATCTCGCCGCTTCGACGTGAGCCTATCCCGGTCAAAGATCAACGCGAACCAACGATAGCCGACGCTTCCTTCTGGACTCGCCGGCCTCAAACCCTCCGCCATTAGAGCAACACTCGGCCGCGTCCTGGAACACCCCCACTTCCCCCCTCCTGGTGCAATCGCCGATCGCTCAATTAATCTTACGCTAGATGTCCGGGATTATCTTTTCGCAATAGCGGTATCGCGCGATGTTTACAAGCGTCACGAAGCGGCGCTCACCCGTCCCGGTCTCGTCTCGCTCCCGACGTGTTCTTCTCTCGTGCCGGTCCGTTCCACCCCCCCAACCTGCCCCCCTAGGGGGGCAATCGGCGCCCTCAAGTTCGCCGAGTCGGAGACCGCGACCGTGGAGTTTTGCACGGCGAGCGAAGGAGGACGGACGATCGAGGCGGCGAGGAGGACGACGATGAGGCGAGCGAAAAAAAAAAAAAACACACAATGAGTTGAGGCCGCGCCGCAGGAGAGAACGGACCAGCGAGGGACCCGGCCAAACTCACCGGAGCAGATCTCCTGCCGGTACCTGACTAACTTCGGTCTGAATCCACCCACCCGTGCAGCTGACCTGTCCTCTTCGCTGCCCCTTACCTGAGCCCGCTGCATTTTCTGGATCGCGAGGCTCAGCCTCGGCGAGCGTTGCGCGCCGAGGATCGCTCGTTCGACGCTTGCGAAACGCCCGGTTCGCACATACGTGAGGTGGAGGTACATGAATAGAGGCGGGAGGGGGGGGGGGGGTAAATGAAGGAAGAATCGAACGGATACGCACTCTGGGAGCGATTCCGGAAACGGCCCATCGAGAAGTTTTTGAGGCCGCGGCGGGGATAATCCAACGTCCGGTCGGGAAACGATCCGACGCTGCTGATCGATTTGACGGCGCGATTTGCCCGGAACGCTTCCTGCCATTTTCCTACCTATCCTGTACCGTTCTTGGAACTTGGCGCGTTTTGCTTTCTCATAGAGGAAGCTGTTTTTGTAAAGAAAAAATTAAGTTGTTAGCGTCGGGGTGTTTGAAATAGTATACAATGGCGAGAAATGCGATTTTTAGCTGGCGTTCGGATGTATGTGTGTGATGAACTTGAGTCAGCTCGGAGTGTCCTCGATGGCGAAAAAAATAATCGATCAGAGTCATCGATGCATCGCCCGAAAAAACGACCGTAGGAGAAGCGACTCGAGCGTCCACGGCGCAAACTTACATTAGCCCATCGGAATCGACGCTAAGCCCCGATCTACGTTCCATATGACGCGGGACACCCAGAAAAAAATTTATTTGACGGCAATATTTATTTGAGAAACTATTTACTTACTTTAAGTTAATATTTATTTAAATCAAATAAATATTTTACTTAAACCAAATAAAGGGTGGCCGACAAATAAATTTTTTTTCTGGGTCTAGGATGTAAGCATGGGTCCCGGTTGAAGAATTATAAATAGTTGGGCGATGGGAAAAAGGAGGGAGCGGATGTTCTACCGGCTTCGATTATCGGTGAATAAAAATGCCCCCTTCCCAAAGCCCTCCCACTCCATCAGCGCACCTCGATTAGCCTATGAATAGCCCGGCGAATAACGGTAATAGGGAGCGTTTTTACAACATCAAAAGGAAATCATAATTGTGCACCCGAAGGTTCTTTTTTTCATTTTTTTCCCTTTCACCCTCGCGACAGATTTAAAGGGCCCGACAGATGGATCTGCCCGATCTTTCTTCCCGTGCGCTTCATTGTGACGCAACTTTCGACGGGCATTCTTCGTTTTATATTCTGGTAAATTACATAGGTTACAGTTTCCTTTTTATCCGAACTGGCACGTTTTGTATCGGTGAAAAAAAAAAGAAAAAAAATCTTCGGTGCTGGTAGAACGACGGTTGTATCCTTTTCGTCGTTCCCCACCCACGCGTGCGATACAATGCTCGCGTGGAAACGGTCCGTGCCTCGTTCCTCCGAGAACACCGCGTCGTTGATCCCGATGAAAGGAGGACTGAGTGGCGACGTGTGTATTAGAACCAACCGGGCGAGGAAACTCGAATCTTGAGAGCTTGAAATTCGAGATCGAGGGGGGGGAATTAGAACGTAAATAACGTTTGTTCGAAACTACGTCGCTCGAATGTTCCACGGGCAGCGAGAAGGTGAAAGGGGAAAGGGAGATATTCATCATCACCTCGTGTCAAGGGGTTGCTGTTGCCAAGCGGGTTTTCACAAAAGACCCTCTACTCGTCGGTGTAGCCGTATATACATAACAGATTGGATCTGGCAAGTAAAAAATAAAAAAAAAAATAAAAAAATATATATTATTTCGGAGAACCTTTGAAGTGCATTTTTTTTTTCTATTAACGAATTCTTGTGCAGAATTAAATTGTAATTTTTTTGCATATCGTAATTACAATTCTGTTTCTTTTTTTTTATATCCTCGATGGACTAGCCGTATATATATAATATACGGCTGCATTGGATCTGGCAAGTAAAAAATAATAAATCATTTCATAAAACCTTTCAACTGCAATATTTTCTTATCACCGAATTTTTGCGCAGCATTAAATTGCAATTTTCCTGCATGTCATTAATTACAATTTTGTTTCTTTTTTTAAATATCGTAAATAAATAATATAATTTAAATTTAAACTAAATACTACAGATCAAATAGTTCAAAATTACCGTCGATGCGGTTTTCGTGAAGCATCGTCGCAGGAATGTACGTACGGGATCGAAATTCATGTTTCCCTTGCGTACGGAGGGAACGTCGATGTACGACGGAAAGGGGGGGGGGGGGGGGTGGGGGAAGGGGTGAGGGTCTTATCATCGGAAATTGCCCGAAACACGGTGGAATGGCACCCCTGTGAGATCTGCTGCTCGGACCATTTCGTGATGGCCCATATCTATCTACGAGCGGATGTGGCGTTATGCATCTCCGTTCTTGTGTCCCGGCTTGCCTGACCCTCGCTCTCTCGCCGTTCTTGCGGTAAACTATCGGTGCTAGTGGCTGCACCGGGGACACGACGGTTTCCCCCTTCGCCCACAAATCGCCCGTAGCGTATAGATCGTCTCGGCGACAGCTGCACAGTTTACCGTTACCAATTTCTGATTATTACCTATACGTATCGACGCATCGAATGTATTTCGATATCAATCTATCTGAATGGGAAATAAACATCGGGTGTTATGTAAATCGATGGGAAGCCTCGCTTCAGCCACGAAAAAATTAAGTCGCCGATTGAGCCGCGAATAAGATTGCTAAATAAGCACAAGCAATAACGCCACGCGGAATAAAGTATTCCAAAAATATGTTAACAATATGTTATATAAAACTCATTTCTTTTTTGCATGCGGAAATGTATTCTGTTTATAAATCATGCACCTTTCGTATCCGCAAAAGTATATTTTCTTAAATATTTTCTTGGATATATCCGTCACATGTGTCATGTGATAGATTAATTATATGAAAGTCTTTCACGAAAAGTATATTTTCGCATATACTTTTTTTCTATGCGCTCATCCGATTTTCGAAATGTCTGGGAATCGGACGTTAAAAGAAAGAAAAAAATTAAGTCGCCCATGAAGTCGAAAGTAAGATTCCGAAATGAGCGTAAGAAAATATATAAAATATATTAAATATTGAATATAACAAATTTTCTGCTTGCAAATTCTGTATATAAATCATATACCATTCATACACGAGAAAATATATTTTTCCTAAATATTTTCTCGGACACATCCGTCACAAATATTTCACATAATACGTTGATCGTATCAAACATTTTTCCGAGAAGTATATTTTCGCGCATTATAACTTTTCCAAGGGGATTTTGCTTCCACTTGCTTATACGATTTTCGAAATTTCAGGAAATCCAGGATGGAAAAAAAGTAAACAGGAATTACGTATCAACGAAGTTCGCAATTAATTATTATTCTCCCGCGGAGGCTGGGATAGCGCGTGGATTAAGCAACGGGATTAAAAGTGGGGATTAACAGTGTCAGGAAAGTTTCATTAATATTCATCGGGACGCTTTCACGGTTTTAATATACATCCAGGACGAGTCTCCACACGCGCATATTAGCGAGCGAACCCAAGAGCTCCGAGCTCGGCCCGGTAGTTCGGGGCAGGAGAAGCGCGTAGGTCGTTAAGTCCCCGAGTGTCCCAGCGGTGCCGGTCGGCTCGGTAATAAATGCGTATCGCACGAAATGACCGCGATAGGGGGATGGTCCAACTACGGTTCGCGCTATTGGGTTGGTTTCGGTGGTAAAAGCCATCGCGCGGTTACCGGATTCTAAAGGGGCAGCCTCTGCGCCGTTCTGGAAAATGGGCTAACCCTTTAATCGCCGGAATTCTTCGAGGCCCTCCTCTTTCCCCCTCCGCCCTCGGGTAAATGGGATGTGCCAGCACGGCTTGGCGGAATTTCGTACAACCAAAAAGCCGGGTAACATAACGGGACAGCGTAGAAATTTAATTACAGCTGCGAAAGTGAGTCGTTAAAAGTTGGCGAATTATGGCAGAGATGAAAAAAAGCTTTGCCTCGTCCTCGCGTCCGAAACTCGCCGATAAAGTCATCACTACCCTGTATTCGAGGAGATCATGGTTTTTTTTTTTTTTTTTTTTTTTTAAGGAGCAAGTGGCAAAATGAGTCGTAAAATTTCTCATGAATTCTCCGAAAAAAAGCATTTTTTTCGTCCTGTTTAATTTTTTGTTACTTTGTACCGTGCCGCAACGTGGAATAAGGAAGAGTGGGGCAAAAAGGTCCACTTGAACAAAAAGCCTCGTCCTCGCGTCCGGGACTTGACAATAAAGTCATCATCGTGTATTCGGAAAGATCATGTTTTTTTTTTTTAAGGAACAAGTGGCAAATTGAAATCGTAAAATTTTTCATGGGTTCGCGGAAAACAGCATCGCCGATGCCTTTTTATCGTCTTGTTCCTTTTTTTGTGACTTTGTACCGTGCCGCCATGTGGAATAAAGAAAAATGGGGCAAAACGGTCCATTTGAAAATAAGCAAATAAAAAACAAATAATAAAAATTGAGTAACGTCTTGAAAAAAGGACTCCTACATTTGAATAGATCCAAACGCAATCGATGCCAAAAAGTTCGGTTACGATAACAAGACAGCGTAGAAATTTAATTACAGTTATAAGTCGAATTTTGGAAGTGATGAAAAAAAGCTTTGCCTCGTTCTCGCGTCTCGAACTTACTGATAAGCTCATCACTACCCTGTATAGCGAAAAGATAATGTTTGTTCCTTAAAGAAAAAAGTGGCAAAACGAGTGGTAAAATTTCTCCACAATTCTCAGAAAACGGCATTGCCGGTGCCATTTTTCTTCTCTTTTTCTGTTAAAGAAAACCGAGAAGCGTGAACGAGTCGGGTTACACGGTAGTCAACTAGGTGTCGCGTAATCACAGCGGTGGGTACGTGTACGAAAACATAGTCGACGCCGGGGACACGTCGGATAAGCTCCGGTCGGTGTCTGTGCCGGCTGCTGGTTTTGCCGCTACCGCTCGGCACACAGCTTATACCGTATTGCCTAGCCGATCGTGAAGTGTGATATTGCTGTGTACAGAGCCGGTCTCGTGCCCGGAACGTCCCCGTGGACCTGGGAAACTTTTGTCCGCGACGCTGTACCAGCCGGATCATAAAAGGCCTCGACGGGCGCGGAGAAAAATGGTCCGTCCCTCGGTCCGTCGCTCTGGAGAACGTTCCTTTTTATCCTACAGCGTTATTCGAGAGTCTTGTGGTTGAAAAAAAAAGGAATTTTCAACTATGCATTTCTGACTAGGTTGTTTCTCGAGGGAGAGAGTGGTTGACTCGAGCAGAGTTCGGATAATGGTTGGACATGGTCAATTGCTTGCAAGTCAAGGAACGTCAACGGGGGTATCGGCGTATTGAAGATAATATGGGCAGGGTAGCGAAGAGGAGCCGAGAGAGAACACGCTCCACTGGTCCATACCAGACACACCTCGGGTCACTCCGGCGTTGAGGGCCCCCTCTCGGCGACGTATCGGCGACGTTACATCGCCGGAAAACACACTGCTCGGACGGTCCCGTAAAAAGCTGTAAATGATCCGAGCGAGGGTCGTGGAAAAAGAGATTTTATTTTTTTTTTTTTTTTTTTTTTTTTGGCGCTGGTGTTTCAGAATATGCACGATGCGCTCTCCGGATCTTGCATATAGAAGATGTATTTCTTTGAATTTGTGGTCTCTACATTTTTTTTACTCTTCCCGACAAAATGCGGAACTGTTTTAAGATTTGAAAAAAATGTCGACATTTTGAGATTTTACTTCCAATTTTTTGTAACCAGTAAAAAAAAAATGGAACCGCGTTAACCGAGCTGTATCCGAGCTCATTCGATCGCTCCATTCGATTCTCGCTGATTCCTCGTTTCCTATCGGATTTGGGCGTTCGGACGATCCCGTAAGAAGTAGTCGTGAACGATCCAAGCGAAGATCACTGAAGAAGAGATTTTATTATTATTATTATTTCGGTGCTGCAATTTCAGAATCTACGCGATGCGTTTTTAAATCATACTTGATCAGATGACAGATATGATTTTAAATAGAAGATCTGTTTTTTTTCGAACATGTGGTTTCTAATTTTTATTCTTCCCGACAAGATGCGAAACTTGAAAAAAAAAAAAAAATTAAATCCAAATCGATCGGTGATCATTTGCAAAAAAATTCCAACATTTTGAAATTTCACTTCCGTTTTTTTGTAGCCAGTAAAAAAAAAAGAAAAAAAAACATGGAACCTCGTTAACCGAGCTCGTTCCGTCGCTCCTTTCGTTTCGCGCTCGTTTCTGGTTTCCTATCGGATTTGGCCGTTTGGACACGGGTCATGGAACGCGCACCCTATACACACCCGCGGTGCAGGCGTTAATCATCCCCGAGGCACATGCTCCGGATAGAGATCCCGATATTTTATTCGGTACGACGGCGGAATCGCGCTTCGATCCATATTCACGCCCGCGGAAGCTCGGGCAGCAGAGAAAAAAAAAAAGGAAAGCACCGAAAGAAGCGAGAGAAACGAGAGGAGAGAGACTGGAATCGCGGAGAGTGAGATCGTCGGTCCGATAAGCACGCGATGGTCCAATAACGGGGTCGTGCCTTATCGTCCGAACTGCCCCCGCGTAGGGCCTCGCCGATCGGCAACGCGCACAGTCACCCGCCGTAAGCGATATTAAAAAGTAACCGTAACGCTTCTAACGTTTCCATGCGCTGCGGGCAGGCTGCCAGTGTGGCACAGCGTTTATCGTATAAAATACCGTGGTACGCGGTTGTGTACGTATAAAAGAGAGTCTCGTTGCCATCCCGCGGTGCGCGGTCAAGCCCTAACTTTTGCCATTTTATTTTTATCGCCAAACCCATAAAACTTGTCGGCCGCCGGAGGCGGGGACGGTGGAGAGACGGGTCATGGTCGCTGGAAGCGCACCTGTTATTGGCACTGGAGCGCACAGTTATTGGCTCCAAGTATGAGAATACTTATGAAATCGCGACTATAGTCAGTGATTAGCCATTTTTTCTCAAGCAAATTTTTGGTCATTTTTCGTCCAACACTAAAGTAATCGTTATCGCACAATTTTTTACTCTGGGAATCGCCGTACGGAAAACTTATGAAATCGCGACTGTAATCGGTGATTAGGCATTTGTTTCAAGGGTTCACTATTTTTGGTAATTTTTCGTTCTAGACCAAAGCAATCGTTACCAAACTCCCATAAAATCTTCCTAGGATTCATAAGAACATCCGATAATTTTTTCAAATTTTTTCCCTACCACGGTTCCAAAATGGTATATCGATTTGTGACTACGAGAATTTGTTCCATAGTCCCAACATCGTTCACCAAACGATCCAGTAATTAGCCGTTTTCTTAAGGCTTCAGCATTTTTGGTAATTGTTCATCCAACACCGAAGCAATCTTCACCAAATTCCCATGACATCTTCGAAGGGTCGATAAGAACACTTGAGAATTTTTTCAAATTTTCATCCACCACCCTTCCAAAATGGTACATCGCTTTGCGACTACCAAAATTTGGCCCATACTCCCAAAATCGTTCACCAAGCGATCCAGTCATTAGCTCATTTTCTCAGAGGCATCTTCAGGAATTCTCCCAAATTCCCATGACATCGTCGGAGGGCTCAAAAGGACATCCGGAATTTTTTTCAAATTTTCTCCTCCCACGGTTCCAAAACGGTACTTCGATTTCTTCCACACTCCCAACGTCATTCACAAAACGATCCAGCGACCAATCACTGCGCCTCCTTATCGGGCCTTCCGTTCGGCAACCAAACTCGGGCGAACCACGCTTGCTCCTCGTCCTCGTCGTTCCCGAGCACGTTGCCAACTCCTCTAGGGTTCCCAAGTTATACCTTACACCACCTCCTCACTCTCGCCTCCTTTCGGTTTTAGCTAGCAGCCACGAAATAAATAAAGGTCTCTCGCTCCCCTGCGATCTCGCAACTTCCCTTCGTCCTATAGTATAGCCTCGCGTTTGTAGCTTTTGCCTCGTGCCGACTGCTTCCTCCCCCCCCCCCACCCTCCCCCTCATCCGCCTCGCGACTCTCCACCGCTAAAAAGTCCATACGAATTCAGAGCTCGACGAAGTTTACGTCGCGGTTCCATTGAACGCGCACACGCCGAGAGTACTTTACATAACGGCTATGGCCGGATAGCCCGAGCGTGCCTTTTTGCGCTGTGCGCTATAACGCTGCTCCGGTTTGGTAGGCGGAAGGAGAAGAGGAAGGTGGATGAGAACTCGCGAGAACACGAGAAGGGGCCGGGGGGTTAAAGCACAAAATCCTGCCTCGAAGCCCCCATTTTTTTAACCGGGAAATCGCAATACGCCACGAGAATTGCGAATACAGTGTCGTGAGGTTCGTTTCTTTTTTCCTCCGTTGTTTCCTTCTCGAGCCTTTCCGAGTGTCTCTCCGAGCTGATGCGCCAGCAGCGAGGAAACTAGCCTGTCTCGGTCGACGCACCCGGAAAAACTAATTTATTTGACGGGCAGACCGTAGATAAATATTTATTTAATTTAAATAAGTTGTTATTTAAATATTTAATTGGATCGTCTCGCATCTCGATGCGAGATGATCCAATTTTTTTTGGACATCGCATGATATAACGTAGATTGACGTGAGAACATATATATATTTCCAATTGATCATCGAACTAAGTCCTTCAGCCATAAAATATTGATTAAAATTACATAAACTATTTATTTAAATCAATTAAATATTTATTTGCGAGTGCCCGTAAAATAAATTATTTTTCTGGGTGCGAGAGTTTACCACGATAAGTATGCTGCGTGACGACAGAGAGAGAAATGAACTCGTATCGTTGATGTGCAGTGATCGACACATTTGCGTAGACTCTCAGTCTCTTATCTTATTTTAATATGCAGATGAATCAGCTCAAAAAAAAAAAAAAAAAAGAAAAAACCCTCATTTGTTCGGCACTAAGTGGAGCCAATAAACCGTCTAATGGAGCCGACTCATCTTCATCCCCGACCCCGAAGCCCCCGTCAGGAACGTGCTTATGGGAATGTAGTGAAATAATCCGCGGATCTATTATTTTTTATTTTTATTTTTCGGAACCATTAGAGAACCAGTTGCATTAGTCAGCCGCGCGCGGAGAGCGCCGGAAAGCTGGGGAGCGAGCACCACGTGGTTGTTAGAGAAGAGGGTGAGAAAGTGTAATGGTCGAAAGTTGGTGAAATTATTTCTTCATCCCGAAGCGGAAGCTCGTCGCGAGTCTCCCTCAAGCCCTGCCCTGATTATGAATAGGTGATATCATTTTGAGTGGCGTGTGCGAGACTCCGTTGCGGTCTCGCGCACGTTTCGTGAAGAGGGATTAAAGGGGTTGGGGGTTGCTCGGCGCGACCGGAACTGCGTACCGAGCTCCGGTTGCGGCATTGTCGTAAGTATAAACACACACCGGAGAGAGCGAGAACCCCGAAGTCCGCTCATCGAGCGCCACGAGCTTTTCCGTCGAACATGTTTTCGGCCCCGCGAACCCCTCAACGGCGTTTCCCTTCGCGGAGAATTCGGCATAGAGAGAATCCTACGAATTAAGGCAAATTGACGGTCGTTCGAGAACTCCTTAATGCGTCCCCTTGTTATGCACAATATTCGCAAAGCGTCGCGAGTGAAATTGCCGTTGTAGAGCGTACTATGTAATTCGAAAATCTAATTACAAGCGGCATTTAGGAATCGGGACGACGTAATTAAAATTTTGGGATTTACGATTCTTAAGTTTTAGGATTCATATCTTTCACATTTGTGCATTTAAGATTGTTAAATTCTTGGATTTGAGGCTCTAGATTGTAAGACGTAAGACTCTTAAATTTTAGGATTTAAAACTCTTCAATTTTTATATAAAAAACTTTTACTTTTTTATATTTAAGACTTTTAAATTTTTATATTTAAGACTTAAAAATTTTTATATTTAGGACTTAAAAATTTTTATATTTAAACCTTCAATTTTAGTAGTTAAAGTTCTTCAATTTTAGGATTTAAAACTGCGGTTTTTTGACGATTTTTTTTTACACTCTTGTGCTCTTCCGTCGGCTTGAAGGCCTATTAATTCAAGACAGAAGCGGCTGAATATAATGGACTTGGTATTTCTGGTGGGAAATACGTATTCGCATCGCTGCAGCTCCGCAAGACAGTGAAAAGGAAGACGACGAGAGCGAGAGAGAGAGAACGGGAGATTGTTCTTCGGCGAATAGCACGTTTTCTAACCAAATCCCCCGGGACAACGAGGTAGCTGCGGCGTACTTCGGGGTGTTACATCGTTCTGAATTATACATTATTTAAACGTGAATATATGGCGGACGGGTCTTTGTTGGCCGATCTGAATAATTACGCGGCCCGCTGGGCGCTGCACGGAGATTCAACCTTTTTTCCACATTTCTGAACAACGATTTCAACGTCAGAAAAGTTTATTCACGTGAACAACATGACTGCAGACAGCGCAGGGATAAGAATCGCGTCTTGCACCGAGTTATTCTTCAGCTCATTATTGCACAGCAAAATCGGGAAGTTATTCGAAATTTTGCTCGACCTAAATTAGTAATAAGTTTTATTTATTATTTTTATAATAAAAAACAAAAAATAAACAAATCCATTATGAATCAATATGTAAATGTCCATTTTTTAGGGTACTTTCGCTTTTTACGACGGGTTGTATATTTCCGTTTTTTTTTTTTTTTTTTTTTTTTTTACATTTCACCCTTATCCTCGCAATAATTACGAACGAGTCGCCCGGGGGAGCAATGTCTATAGGATGCTAATCAGTATACGCCGGGACGAATGAAAAAAGGGAATAGGAGAGAATCCATACTGTACAGCCCGAGCGAGACGGAGGGGTGGAGAAGCGGCGAACCGGTGGGTTTTGTGGCGAGGGTCTTTTTGTTTTTTTTTTTCTTATTATTTATGGTATCATCGCCCGACATCATCGTTCCTCCCGTCCCAGAGGCTTGACTTTTTTTTACCAACGAAAAGCGCCATAATTCCCCGATGTGTTGTAAATCGTGACACGCGCGTGTGAAAATATAATCGAGGAGTTAAGCGCAATTTCCGTTAGTCGGGGTGTATATGGCTTTTCGGTTCGTCGGTGATTTTAATCTATATCGCTCTCGGGACGTGGCTGATCGCGTCGAGTGGTCAGGATATACGCGTGCCAATCGGATTAAAATTCCCATTCCACGCCAATTTGATAGGGATTTTAGCGACCATTTTTTGTGTATTTTTCCCTGCGCCAAAAGGCCGTGACATTTTTTTTTATTTATGTCACTCGATATCATTTAATTAATACTTAGGTTCATCCATATATAAAAACAAAAGCAAAAAACAACGTGTCGCTTAGGGTTAAAAAAAAATCCATCAAGTATCGATCCTTCGGCGGATAAACGACCACAAATTTCGGGTCGTGGCTGATCGTGTAGAGTGGTCAGGATATGCTTTCCGATCGGATTAAATTTCCTATTCCACGCCAATTTCATCGAGACATTAGTGACAATTTTTTTAGTGTATTTTTTCCCAACTCCAAAAGGCACTGACATTTTTAAATTAAATTTACCGCGCTCGATATTATTTAAATAATAATTAGGGTCGCCTAAATATGATCGACATATTAGCGACGATTTTCTTAGTGTATTTCGGTCCCAACTCCAAAAGCCATTCACATTTAAAAAATTTATGTCACTCGATATTACATAATTAATAATTGGGATAGCCCAAATATGATCGAGATTTTAGCGACGATTTTTTTAGCGTATGTTTTTTCCCAACTCTAAAGGTCCGGAAACATTTTTTTTCAATGCACGTCTCTCGATATTATTAAATTAGTACTTAGGGTCCAAATATGAAAACAGTAGCAAAAAACGAGTCCCTTAGGGTTAAAAAAAAATGCATCATGAATCGGTCCTTCCGTGGCCAAACGAAAACATTTTTCTTCCCACGTTCCCTCCACGCTCAATTATCATCGCCACAGGCAGAAGTCTCGCATCTTTCGTTATTCTCAGCTCGACGATAAATTTTCGCATTTTTTCCTAACGGCTCTTAAAGGGGTTGCGCAATCGAAAAAGTATCCTAGATTAAAAAAAGGCGGCTCGATTCATTGGAGCGAAAAGAGCGGTCTTCTCATTGCATTGTAAATCTATATATATGTATATATATATATCTTTGTATTATACACTATAACGGAGCAGATGCATCGTGCACCCGTTTTTTTATTACGAGATTCGAGGCTCTCCCGTTGGTCGGCTGGATGCTTCGACCGGGGGAGTGAATCGTTTCTCACTACCGATGCATCTCTCGGTATATGTATTATTACCCGGATAAAGGTGGATGAAAAAAAAAAAAAAAACTGGGGTGGCATGCATCGATGAATTTTCTCTTGGTCGGGTTCAACGCCAGCGTCGGGTGGGGCGCCCTGCACGAGCACCTATCTGTACCAAGTTGGGGTGGATGCTTCCGACAGTCGAAGCATCGAGGACGATGTAAAAGGGTTCGTTCGCCTACTGCATGAGCCGTGTATGTACTGCTGTATATCGGACATTCCATGTCAATCGGATCCAAATCTTAGCGAACGTTTTCTTTAACGTCAGTTTCTAAAGAAAAAAAATCCAAAACCCACTCCAATTTCGCGTATTTATTTTTAGCATTTTCCTTACTCGATGTGACAAAACACCTAAAAATAAATTTAAATCCTACCGGACCGAAAAATATGGTATAATTAATTTCGATAAGAAAAAAAATCATAAGTTAGGTTGAGTGCGTAATTTATGATTATTTTATTTTATTAATATGTTCGGTTCGGTAAGCGTGTGTGAAGTACGAGACGCGTACGTAAAGTAAGCGTGTGTAAAGTACGAGACGCGTGCGTAAGTATTTATAGTGCACTTGGCTGTAAAGCGTCACTTACGCCACTCTCGGCAGGCACGAGAAGTAGCACTTTTGATGCACGAGTTACATAAAAATCTGTTCCGAGTTCAAAGGCTTGGAAAGGGCTGTTCGACTTGGCATGAAAGCTCCCATACGTTGCGCCGCGTCGCCTCGAGGGGTTGTCGTCGTTCCTCGGTCGTGTTTTTGTTACAGGGCTCTCCGACACCAGGAAACCCGAGCTCCGAGCTGTGTTACACCGTTGGCTCTTCATTGCCGAAAATTTTCCATGCCACTCTTTCAATCCGACCTCTGTTTATCGTTCGGATCCACGCACGGAAAAGGGACGGAGCCGAACCCCGACGATTTTCAATGCTTTCCAATTCATTTGCATTTTACGCGTCTTCCACGGGCATTCGTCAAATTGATTTATAAACATGACAGGGGAATGAAAAAAAAAAAAAAACTTCTAACGCAAGTGCAGCAGCGTACCCAGTGGAGGACTCCGGTGATTCCTGACAGCAGGGGGGGCCAACTTGATTTTACAATGGCGACTTGATTTCGGTCATGGAATAGTCGCTCCGCTGGAATGATCGGGTGCGAGTTCGGAAGGGTGCGAGGGTGCAAGACCGGGCGGCTGTACGGTTTAGAGCGATGATTGACAAGCTCCCCATGCACACTGGATCAGCTTCTCGGAGTCGCTGGAGAGGTTTTCGGTTCGTGGACGAAGCCGGATGGTTTATCCGGTCGATCGTTTCTCTTTATCGAGTATTTGTTCCGGCGGAAGTTGAGTCGGCTGGAGCGAATTCGACACTTCCCTAGTGGGAGTGACACACAGGACCAGTACTGGCCGACGTCGGGCGAAGACTGGCCGATGCCGTGCCAACACTGGACCTAAGCAGCACTCCCACTAGGGCTCGGACTTAATCTTATAAATATCTTGGAAAGTTGTATGTTGGTTTATTTATTTATTCGTGTCCCAATTTTTTGGAATCCAGCGTGTTTCTTAAGGATCCTGATCACATCTGGCGATCCCCAGGTCGCGATTATTCAAAGTGCTTCCAGGGGATCCTTTCCCGGGCCCAGATTATTCTAAATACCCATTTTTCGACCAGTTGTGACGTATTTCCGGTATGACGTCACTTCCGGTCGAAAAATGAGACTTTCAAACAGGATGTGACGTATTTCCGGTATGACGTCACTTTCGGTCGAAAAATGAGATTTTCAAACAAGATGTGAGACGTATTTCCTGTAAATTTATCTTTCCGCTTTCTAAGTTCCACAAACCACAGCGTGGTTTGTGGAACTTGTGGTTTGGCTCGTAGCACCCGAGCCAAAACAACCTGCCAGTCTACTACAACTCCGGACCTAAAGGAAACCCTAGTCTTGTCCCTGGCCCATCAAACGCCAGGGGCAATTGACCGATCCAGCGAATGATGATCTTGGCAACTCCGTCAGCCCGATGTTTCCCTCCGGCCTTGTTGATGTTCGCCGAAAGTTTCGGACCTAAGCTCGTTAGGGCTCCTGAGATTCGCGGGGTTTGTTTCTCCAGCCTTGGCCCTGTTCGGATTCTACCCGAGTTCGCCAAGCCTCGCGAGGATCTCTTCGTCCCCGGCCCTCCTCGACGTCCTCCTGTCCCGATGCCGAGGAGGAGCTCTTCGCACGGGCTGCTCTTGAATGCAATTCGGGAATTAATTAACGAGCGCGAAGCAGGACCCGCGCTCAGACGAAATCTGACGTGACTGCCGCTGGAGCTTCGAGCTTAACGCCCGAGCTGTGAGTCATCGGGTTTCCATACGGCGCGGTCCCGGTGGATGGAGAGAAGGTCTCGCCCGCGGCGCACACCACTCTCCCCCAACCCCACCGTCATCTTTCTCGGATAATTAATAATAGGCTTTGTCTCGCGACGCCACCGGAATACCAACACCGAAACTACTTACGGATCACGCGGAAACGGCTACCCAAAAGCAATCGTGATCCTCTCCAGAGAGTCTGTGCGCAACACCTATGGTTACGTACAGTCGGAACCTTCCCTACGACGATAACTATACGCTGATGGAAATTCGAAAAAAAAAATCGCAAGAATTGGGGAAAAATTTAAATAAAAAATTTCGCAAAACTTTTTCTGAGAAAGTTGAATAAAAAATGCCTGAAAATGTTGCGATTCCTTCACGTGTAACACCCATGGTATGTACAGTCGGGACCTTCCATGCGACGATAAGCAAGCGCTATCGGAAATCCAAAAAAAATTGGCCAAACTAGCAAAAAAAAAAAAAAATATTAATCAAAAAATTCCTGAAAATCCCGTGATCCACAATCGTCCGATAGGCCAATCTTTGCTCCCTCGCTGGACGACGTGCATCGAATTCGGACGAGTTTCCAATTATCCTCGCCACCTCCCAAATGGACCATAACGCGTTTTTTCCCGGTCGTGTTAACGATTCTGACACAAGAATTTCCTGCCTGTCGTTCGCACAAATCCCTCGGCTGCGCCGAAAAAGCATGTTACAAAAAAAAAAGAACAAAAAACCGCGAATCGACTCTCGTTCGCAGCCGATGGCACTAAAAAAAAATCCAACGGTGTACATAGCCCGGAAAATGTATGAACAGCCCAGTGAGGGAAGCTGCCATTTATCCGCCAGTTGCACGCCGGTCAGTTCCGTCATGTCTGTACGACCGTGCCACAATATTCGCGATACTTTGGCACAACCAGCAGCCAGCGCACGGTACAAAAATCGAATCCACCAACAGGGTTCCCTTCACGCCAGTTAGCCCTGCAGTGTCAAACGTGCATGCCGCATATGTGTGATGTTCATTGGAAACGAGTCGGAAGGATTTTTCGGACGCGCAGCTATCGCGCCGTTATCGTACGGTGTCCGTGGCTGACGGTCCGTGCAGGCTGTACACGCCCGTAAGGCTGTTTTCGTGTGCGTGTCCGCGTTTTTTTTACCGCTCCGTCTGCCGATTTAGCGACACGTCGGCGAAGGTGCAAAAAAAAAAAAAAAAAAAACCTAGAATGGCCCTTCCCTCATCGTTCGTTCACGTTGGAAGAGAGAACGTTGGACGGGCGAGCGCGTCGCGGTACCGCGACGAACGAGCTGCCTCGTTACAAAGGACCATTTTCACACCTGGTGAAACGATATCGGCTCTCGATCCTCGAGCCATTTATCGCTTCTGCTGCGAGTGGCCACCGTCCACTTCGGTCCTCAGTTCCACCCGCTCCCGTTCCGGCCACCCCTCGGCCGACCGCACTCCCGACAGCGAACCCAACCCTCGCGCGAGCGAAGGTACAGTGGAACCTCTCACATGTCCCTCCACGCGGAGCCAAGAGTGAACCATGCGAAGGGTCAGTCAGCCTCGCGAAGCGATGGCTCTCCCTTTGGCTGGGTCCAATCGGAACAGTCGGATTGTCTCCACCAACTACACTGACGGAAAGATCTAGTAAATATGACTATATCGCTTGAGAGATATTACCATAGCGGATGGTAGTACCGAATTGGCCGCGACTTATGACGGGAAGTACCGAATTTATATGAATTTTTTTTTTAGATATTATGGTAAAATTTCTTGGAAAAATCTGAGGTTTTCTCCCATAGGTGGCGCCCTAGTTGCGTACTATAATGATTAATTTCACGTACTAACATGTTGCTTACCTAGTTGTGTACTACCATGAGTACTACCATAGTAGGGAAGAGCGGGGCAAAACGGGACAGCGGGGTAAAACGGGACAGCGGGGCAAAACGGGACAGTGGGGAAAACGCAATAAAAAAAAAAATTTGGACGACCCATTTTGCCCCATCGATACATCTGGATTTTCCGCCCAGTTTCGCCTCACAGTGCCATCTAAAAATTATTGGAAAATTGCGTTTTGCCCCACTGTCCCGTTTTGCCCCGCTGTCCCATTTTGCCCCGCTCCCCTCTACGATCTAGTTAATAACTACCTTGGGTACTACCTATTTGCGTACTACCATAGTACTACCTAGTTGCGTACTACCATACTACTACCTAGTTGCGTACTACCATAGTACTACCTAGTTGCGTACCACCATAGTACTACCTAGTTGCGTGCTACCATGAGTACCACTACGGTAATTTTTCTCAGACGACTGGTACTGTTTATTATAATCCTTCTCACAGTGTACTTCGGCGAGGTACGTTAACGTGACACGGGCGAGGTTCTACTGTATCGATGCAGGTGATCGCTGGAGGCCACTCGTCGCCTTGTCGAGGAGCGCACACAACTCTCCGCTTCGTGATCCAGACAACTGTTTGGTAATTGGATCCCCTGCACTGCCGGGATTTCGGAAACACCCGAACTGCCGAATATACACACAGAGGCCGTTTCTGCTCCGAGAGAGAGAGAGAGAGAGACAGAGAGAGACAGTTCGAAGTCTGCTTTCCGCTCTTCCGCGGTGCGCTTGGTCATCGGCCAAGCGCACCGCGGAAGGGGCGAAGAGGGTGGTTTCCCCTTTGCCCCTCCGCACCCGCATATCGATGAAATCCGCTACCAGTGTTTACGGTACCTGTTACGAAAGGGTCGTCACTGCGTTTTGGTCGCCACTCGAGCGAGCTGTCCATCTGGCGATGCGGAGCGGTCGTGTCCCTGGAGGGTTGAAGCTGCTCGCACAAGAAGCAACGTGTGCAGATCGCTGTCACACGAACAAGCCGATCGGACACCAACACGCAAGCGCCAGCCAATCGCTGTTAGGCATCGGTGTCCGACCGTGTCCGACCTGCTCGTCTGTGTTCCGTACGTGGTTTCGCGTGTGGGCAGCCCGATAGGTTCGTTGTCGAGCGTGACAGCCCGCTCAGCCTCCATCGGGGTGGATCAATTGGATGGAGCACGGTCCCGTTTCTCAGAGGCTCAACGAGGAATCGCTGTGCGGCGGTTCGAAGAGCAGCGGCGAAATGGTGCTTGGATAGGTGGGCCCCAAAATCCAAGCCCGACAGAAAGGCTCTGGGGCTCTTTTGAGGAAAGTCGTCTTCCCGTTAGCTCGTCTGTCTTCTCATAAAAGCAATGCCCTTTACACCGTGCGCTTAAAAAACATTGTAATCTACTCTCCGCAGGTTGCGCGCCCGCGAGATTTCACTCTATCGGGCTACCATACACTGTAAAAAAAATTCGTTTGAAATTTAAGGTAGCGGACTGGAAGTTTTTATTCAGAAACTGGTCTATTAAATTTCATTTTTAATAATTTACTTTAATTTCAATGAAAAAGTGCAATTTTTCATCATAATTGTACATTGAATTTACAATTTTTGTTTACAGTCACACTCGTGGTGTATGCATGGTCCACTCATAAAAGAAATCTCGTTTTTACCACGCGCCTGAAAAAAAAAAAAAACAAAAAAAAATGGTAATAAACTCTCCGCAAGTTGCGAGCCTGCCAGATATCACTCTAGCGGGCTACCATAGAGACGCCCACGAAACTTCGCTATATATCGGGCGATCTTCTGAGAGGATAGGGCAATCGCTACTATGGCTACTCGTGGTCCAGACGACACTCGAGACTTCGAGGCTTTCTTCTTCTTTTTTTCCCCTCTTTTTTTTTAAGAGCCAACAAACGCCACCGCGAGGAAAGTCGAGCTTATTAAAGAGTCGGACGTGCCGGCTGGCCGGGCATCTCGCTCCGATCCTTCTCCTTGCTTCTGCGTCTCACGAAGTTGGCACTTAAATCGTCGTAACTTCCACGGTTCCTGGAAGGTGTTCGCGACTCCGCTCGAGCTCCCGATGATCCACAGGGCCGCCGGTTTATTTTCTCACCCACACCGAGCGCACCGCCCGCCAGAGTTTCGCGAACCTCCGGCCCTCAACCGCACCGAGAAGTCATGAATATTTTTCCGACAATTTTGTTTACTTACTTATTTGTTATTAATGTCGTTGTTATTATTTTTAATGTGAAAACCGAAAATTTGGATATCCGTAATGAGCATTCACGGGGACGGTTTTTTAATTAGAGAATACGACGATAATTAGAATTATTATTATTATTTTGAATGATTTGTTATTATTATTGTTATTATCATTTTTTATGTGAGAAATTAAAATTTGGGTGTCCGCGGTGAGTATTCACGAGGACGATTGTTTAATGAGAAAATACGAGGAAAATGAAAATGATTATTACCATTATTTAAAAAAATTATTTAGTATTATTATTACGATTTTTTTTAATGTGAAAAATGAACATTTGCTTGTCCACCGCGAGCATTAACGGGGACGGTTGTTTAATGAGAGAACACTACAATAATTAGAAGTACTATTATAATTTTAAAAAAATGTACCATTATTATTATTCTTTTTTTTCGTATAAAAATGAAAATTTGCTTGGCCGCAGTGAACATGTACGGGGCCGCTTGTTTGACGAGGGAGCCCGACAATAATTAGAATTACGGGGATGGGCACAAATTGATCGTCGTACATTTCTATGTACGAGCCGGCGCTCGTCCCTCAGCGATCCGTCGTACGGAGTCGGGCACGGACAGACGGACAGACAGACTGACTGAGTGGCGACGCAGTTCTCGGAAGCTCCATTGAAATCATCCCGTTTAGCAGAAGGACGAATGGAGCAATTTAACGCTAATAAGCCTTCAGCGCATAACGAGATTCGTTAGTCTCCGGATTCTCCACCTCCCCCGCATCGCCGCCGCGTTCGCTCTTCGCCGCACGGATCATCGATGAACTGTAAAAAAAAAAAATTAAATTAAATTAAATTAAAAAATAATCCTCTGACAAATGCTGATCAGCTCTCGAGGCGCGATCTTGACTCCGCAACGATACGGCGAACAAGTGCGATCGGGCATCGACACGGCGGCCGGAGCACGGCCGAAGTGTAACACGCCGGTGCGTCACGCCGACTCGAGTGAGACTCGTCGCGCTCGAATGAAACGAATTAGAACGCGGAACCCAAACAATGCTCTCCAGTTGTGTGCCGTTGCTCGTGCTCGCTTGGCAAATTGAGCGGCGCCTTTTTTATTTCAGATCAATTACCCGAGTACGGATGTCCCGGGGAGGGGGGGGGGAGAGGGGGGGGGGGAAAGGTATCATTCATGTTTTTCTTGGAAAATTGTGAATGAACGGCGCCAATTCGCGGCGAATGAACTCGGCGAGGTCCACCGGATCTGGTCGAAATAATTCGTCGGTCTGAAGTCGGCGGAGCGTGCACGGTGAGGTCACGACACGACGGCTCTGGTTTCCGCAGAAGAGATTTTGGATTTATTAAATAATTTTTTTTTTTTCCCACCCTCACCGTGAAAGGAACTTTGACGTGCCTATCTGAGTTTCTTCATTTTTTTTCCGTAATTTTCTAAATTCGTTTCGAGGAATTCACCGGTTTGTAATTCTCTCCGGCGCGATTATACGAGAGGATAAGTCGGCGTGTCAGATTCACCCGGTCTCACGCATGAAGAGATCTCGAGTTCTTGGATCCTTTTTTTTCCTTTTTTTTTATGTTTTGTTCGCAGATTTATCGGCAACAATCTTATATGCTTTAGCGGCGCAACATGGAAAAATGAGATCTTCGCCGTGGATTTCTCGGGCGAGGATAAGAGTACATAAAACGTCTAGGCGAGGAGGACGTCGGACGGTCAGGAAGA
Source organism: Stenichneumon culpator (assembly GCA_964017025.1). Lineage (NCBI taxonomy): Eukaryota > Metazoa > Arthropoda > Insecta > Hymenoptera > Ichneumonidae > Stenichneumon > Stenichneumon culpator. The sequence continues at coordinate 17,237,399 of OZ024768.1, read as the reverse complement.
GGGGGAAGGGGGAGTTATTAAAATCTTCGCTAGACATGTGAGAGGACGACGAGAGGCTTGAGTCACGCTCGGGATCTCGCGAGTCGGCGACGCGTTAAGAATGAAGACGTATGTAACGTAACGAGCGGTGAGGACGCTCGTCCGCGAAACTCTCGTACTTCGCTGGACGGGATTAAATTGTATCAGGAGGAGGAGCTCGCCCCCGCAACTCGAGACAATCGACCCCGATAATCCGAACTGATAAAGTTCCGTAGAATTTTTTTTCGCGATACGGACAAAAAAATCGTTTCAGCGGCTCGCAATTTTTTTTCTTCCTCTTCTTCTTCTTTTCCACAATGCAGAGGAATTAGACGTAATTTTTTGCGATGCGAATAAAAAGATCTCTAGCGGGTCTCCAGTAGAAAGTACTTCCCAAAAAGCGTCACGGTCGAAATCCCTCCGAAGAGGATCCGATTCGGGAATTTAGATTTTTTTCTCCCATCGAAAACTGAATTGTCTTGTCGACAGAGTCGACAAGCCGCGGTTCTCCGCCTACCGCGGCGTCCATTTATCTCCATCGCAAAAAAAAGAAAAAAGTCGCTTCAACGGTTCACCATTTTTTTCCTTCCTCTTCGTCTTCTCCACAATGCAGACGAATTAAACGTAATTTTCTACAACGAGAAGTAGACTCGGGCTGTGTGGAGGGCAGCATGCGGGCATGACGAGGTGCTCGACCTTCTACTCTCCGGGGCTATTAAGCTACGAGAAACATTTCCCGAAGCGCGTGCAACGTATTGTGTGTATATACACACATGCAAACGCACACACGTAAAGAAACACGTGCAAACTGTACGGAGACTGTGAAACAGTGTATAGTAAAGCGAGCCGGGTTCGTAGCCGAGGACGAGGAGCTGGAAGGAGAGTGAGGTAAAGAGAGTGAGGTAAAGAGAGGAAGAAAAGCCAGGCAAGAGAGCTCTCCCGGACTCGGAGAGCGTTCAAGAGCGAGCCCACGGTGCAGGTTCGCACGACCTTAACGTTTCAGTGTTTGCCCGCACTAATCGACAAGAACTGGTTGGTGCAACTTTTTTTTTCCTCTTCTTTTTTTTTTTTTATCCGGACGGTGTAACGAACCAACTGCAGTAGGTCGCCGGGCGCAGGGGGAGAGAAAGAGGCGGACAGAGTGGCGAACGGTGTGCGAGAGTTGGCGATGCAACGAGCTTCCCCCACCACGCCGCCGAGGGATAGATCATGGGATCGCGGAGGAGGCGGCGGGGTGGGGCGCGCGGAGACCTGCGCGGTCGATCACGTTTTCCGCTGCGCAAGTGGCCTTGCCCTTCGAATACAAGGCCAGAGTTCACGAGCGGGTATGTAACTTCGATGAGTTTTGCTGTATGTGAGACGTACTGTGCTACGGTCGATTACACCGACGGCGTGGAGATAGGATGGACGGGTGAACAGGATCTAAAATTTATCGGGTGCAGGCAGTTGCGCCGATTCGTCGTGGCTTCGCGCTGTGACGGTCCGGTATCGCACATGTGGCGATGATTCGAGTGACAGAAAGATCTGGGAGACGGTAGCACAGTAGCTAGCGCTCTAACCCAGTGGTCCGGCTGGCTGTTACGTCCCAGCACTGGCGTGGGACTGGCGAGACTACCGGGCTTGGCACGGTCTTGCGCTAGTGCTGGGATGTAACCGTCAGCCAGATCTACCCTACCTGGGTAGTAACCGACTGGCCCACTGTATTTTCTGTCATAACAATTTGGACCATCACATCATCGACCACGACCAATCCTCCGCAGTCTCAGCTCGATAATTACAGCACATTATCGAGCGGGTCTCTTTGCTCATCGCGTAGGGTGATGAAATTTTTAAAAAAATCGTTTAATCTCCGTTGTGGATGAACGATCTTCCCCGAACCTCCTCTCGAGATTGATGACGACACGCTCGTGCAGTTCGCTGACGAATTTGACGCAATTTGCTAGTCGACCTCTTGTGGGAGTTTTATCTCCGGACGACCCAGCGATCTCACTTCCCTCTGTCTCTTCTTGGCGAATCCTCGCTTCCGCGATTTCTATACCGATCTCCTAGACTGTCTACCGGTGCCCGGGGAGATACGGCGAGAGCGAGCAAGTGAGAGCGAGAGCGGGTACAAGCGACGTGGCGCAAACTCACCCTGGATGCGTAACAAATGATGTGCCACGTCACGGTAACTCCTCGACGGAGCGTAGCGTGAAATTGTCCACGCTCGGTGATCACGGGAAGAGAACGTCGTGCGGCCATTATGGCCGTTGGCACGGGAACGGAGATGGGTTTGGGATTATTCATGGGTAGCCGCCCGATTACTTAGGCATACACTTGCGATTATGTACGTTAACGTTTTGTTATGCTGTGCGAGTGTCGAGAAGATCTACGAAGAGCCGGGAATCGAAAGTAGTCAGGATGGATGCGCCGGATTCAGCCAGCCTGGCCAGCTGGAGGAAATTTGGCTCCTTGGTCCACGAAAAAAATCATCTTCAGAATCCTGAAGCCGTTTACGGCCATGTAGCAGCAATGATAGGTACAATAGTCGGAAAAGTTTGAGATTATTCATTGCTAGCCAACCGATTACTTAGGCATACACTTGTGATTATGTACGTTAAGGTCTTGTTATGCTGTGCCAGAGTCGCGGAGATGCATGGAGAGCCCGGAATCAAAAGTAACCAGGATGGATGTGCTGGATCCGATCAGCCTGGCCAGCCGGAGGTAATCTGACTCATTGGTCCACGGCAAAAATCGTCCCCACAATCCTAAAACCGTTTGCCGCAACGGTGCAACGATGATAGGTGAATGTGTCGGGAAACGTTGGGAATACTCACAGGTTGCTGCCCTATTACTTAGACATACACCTGCGATGAAGTACGTCAATGTTTTGTTACAATCGGAAGTAGCCAAGATCGACGTACCGATTCGGCCGGAGGTAATCTGGTTCCTTGGTCCACGACAAAGATCATCTCTAGAATCCCAAAACCGTTTACCGCGAAGTAGCAGCGATGATGGGTGACCCGGGAAAGTGCATTGACGTGCGATTTCCAGCACTTTTATCACCCCTGGTACGGGAACAAAGATGGGTTTGGGGTTATTTATGGGTAGCCTCCCTATTACTTAAGCATACACTTGCGATTTATGTCCGTCAACGTCTTGTTATGCTGTGCGAGAGTTAAAAGATCGAAGGTAAGCGGTGAGTTGAAAGTGGCCAGGATAGATGTGCCGATTCGACTGGCTTGATCAGCCGGACGTCATCTGGCTTCTTGGTCAACGACAAAGATCGTCTCCAGAATCCCGAAGCCGTTTACCGCAACGTAGCAGCGATGATAGGTAAAAGAGTCTGGAAACTGCATTGCCGTGCGAATTCCAGCTCTCTTGGCTCCATCCATTCGTCGCCCAGCGACTGAACGGAGGTATCCCAGCCGTTTTTGTCCCACGAAAATTAGCTTCGTTAGAAGCTTTCCAGACCCTTTACCGTCGTCGTTCTCGTCGTCGCCGGGGTCGGCCAGTCGCCACCTCGCCCTCTCCCCACCCAACCGTTGCACGATCTCTTCCTCCGCAACACTTGTTGTGGCTGTCTCGGCTACGCTGGAAAACATTTAATAGCCCGCGGAATGATAATTGGAGTGGTTTGTTGGAAGAAAAAAAGAATGAAAAAGGAGAAAAAAAAACGAAGTTTCGTGATGCTGTGTGGGCGTCGTCTCGGGTCGGAAAACACAGAGCTGCTAAGTGCAATGATACGAGAGCTCCGGAGGTCGGAGTATCATCGTCGGCGTTGATTGCCTTCGAGGCGGCTGGCAAATTTGAACAATTTCAGGAATCATCGCCGAGAATCCGCCAAAAGCATATTTTTTCGTGCGAATTTCCCATACGGTAGGATCAAGACGAGCCCGGTCTGACGCGAAGACTTAAGCTCACTCTTCGGGAGCTTCATAGAACTTCTTTGCTCCATCATCCTCTCTTGTTTATCCTTGGAACCAACGAGGCAGACACTTCGCAGCGTAAATCGATAAACCCCAAAGTGTTCTCCACTCTCGGTTCGAAACCCGGTGGAACGGCTCGCCGTGATTGATATACAAAGTTCGCCGAGAGTTTTGATCGAGATTGATGAAGCAATGAAAAACAAAAAGGAGGGAAAAAGTGGAGTCTGAAAAGCGGTCGAGTCACTGGACTCCGACCTTCGCGCTTCCCCTCGAGCCGTCGGTGTAGCGAAGCAAGGAGCCATCCAGCCTCCTTGCAACGAGCTCCAAAGAGCTCTCCATGATTACCCACTCGCACTTCGGACGATGATTTAGTTAATTCATCATCGTCATTCATTATTGGATTGCTACGAGTGAACGCGCATCGTGAGCCGGTGTAAGGTGAAGGAACCAATGCTAGGACGGTGAAGAGCATCCCCAGATTCCGGCTGTTATTAATAGGTCAAGAATACAATTTTTGTGACAATAACTGAAACCAATGTCAAGCTGATACACCCAGAAAAATAACTTATTTGACGGGCCAGCAAATAAATGATTATTTAAATGAAATAAATATTCATTTAAACCAAATAAATATTTATTCACAGATGGCTGCCAAAGAAATTATTTTTCTGCGTGTAGTTTCTAGTTTCCAAAACACATCGATTAATTACAAAAAGGTAAATATTAAAAAAAATAAAAACGAGAAAATAACGAGAGAGAGTCTAAATGAGCCAGTCTGTGCACGCGGTTTTTCGGCGCGTCCTTATATTCGGACATCGTGTGTCCCAATGTTTCGGACAATCGTAGATTTCGAGACTTCTTAAAGTTCATATTAACTAAAAGAATTTCTGTGCCATTTATTAATTAAGTCGATAAAGAAATTAGGTTTACGCGAAACAATACTGAAGATAAGCTACGCAGAATGCTGGATAAGCTAACTTCTTCGAACTGTCCGATTATTGGGACGCGCTTGTACCAATTTCCGGAGACAACATCGTCTGCCTTTTCACAAAATGAAATGTTTAATGAAATTTTTTACAAATTTCAGGCAAAACATTTCTAATTTTAATATCTGGTATTCTTCAATTAAAAAAAAAGTACATTAACGTTCAATTAATGTATCTAATGTAAACAAATTTCAAGTTACAGTATATCAAAATTACAATGTATTTTTACAGTCTACTGAAATTGGAAATAAATCAAATCTGCATAGGAGTCCGTCGACTGGTGCGTGTCCGAGCATTGTTACTCTTACCTTTCGTATTTCAGGGACAAGCAAGCAAAAAAACAAAACAAAAGTCAATTCCCATACGGTCACCTTTTCATTACCCACGCAGCGTTAACGCGATTAACGCCTGGATAAGTCGCGTGTCAACATCCGTTTATCTGCGGTATCGAACCGCCCACCCCCCCCCCCCCTGGGGGGGAGGGGGAGGGGTTATCGATATCGGGCCGTTCGTTATCCGATCGCGGTTCCCCGTTCGCGCCCCCTCGCCGATCCGATGCAACCAGCAGCTCGTTCGATTTTGGCACAGATTGGATGGATTCGATCGTTCGGACGCGACAGCGAGGCCGACCCGGCGTGTTTCCGTGGGCAAAAGCTGTTTGGGTAAACTACTGTGCGATGACTCAGCGATCGATGCCGATCAATCGATACGGTCATTTCATCGCCATTCACTCTTCACCGTCAAAATTTTGATGGGAAAACTTCCTCAGCGGGATTTCCAGGTGAGAGCCGTTCTCGAAGAAGCGTTGCCGTCAAAGTTTTCGTTAACCTTACCGATTTTCGTTAATTCCATCGTCGCTCGGCGATCGGCATGTGTGCGTGCATGCGCGCCGTTTGCCCCGTGCAGCGACCGCTTGTTTACGCAAATGATCGGCGCAAACTCATAAATATAACCGGACAATTAACACCTCGCATGTGGCGAGGAGGTGCCCGCTTGGCTCGGCTGTTCCCGCTTTCGCTAGCGAGCACGGGACGAGAAGGGAGAGCGGCGCTGCGCGCTATAGCGCAGGATTTCCTGCGAACGCTGTTCGGTGCACTCTTCTTATTCTTCTTCTTCTCGTGCGACGACGAGTCGAACTTCTGGGAGTTTTGCGAAGCCGTCGCCGACATCGTCGTCGTCGTGGTCGTCGTCGTCTCGGCAGTTAGCGGGTCTGCAGTCTGTGCAAACATCCCAGCTCCCCGCTCTCCCTGGTCTCGTTGCATCGGCGACCACCAGCGGTAACACAGAAGACCCGGTCGCCGCGTAGTCTTCGCGCATGCTGACTCATCGAACGGGTTACACACACGCCGTTCCTTCAATTTCTCCGGCCGCTTCTGGCTTCCGTGCGAGAGCGAGCTCACCAGTCCCGGCGCTTCGGCACTCGCCGGACGGCGGAATTCTGCGTCCTGCAGCCATAATCGATCGGGAATTGGGCTGTTTGGGAATATCGGATGTCCTGAAGAACCTGAAGAACCTGAAGAACCTGACGCATATTTTTCCTGAAATTCCGTAAACTTGTGCTTGGTTCCTACGCCAATTCTGTTACGCGTATTGGATAATGCCTGACGCTTCGAGGGGACAAAATATTCCGCCAATTCGTTCCTGTTCGGGAATATCGGATGTCCTGAAGAACCTGAAGAACCTGACGCATATTTTTCCTGAAATTCCGTAAACTTGTGCTTGGTTCCTACTCCAATGCTGTTACGCGTATTGGATAATGCCTGACGCTTCGAGGGGACAAAATATTCCGCCAATTCGTTCCTGTTCGGGAATATCGGATGTCCTGAAGAACCTGAAGAACCTGACGCATATTTTTCCTGAAATTCCGTAAACTTGTGCTTGCTTCCTACTCCAATGCTGTTACGCGTATTGGATAATGCCTGACGCTTCGAGGGGACAAAATATTCCGCCAATTCGTTCCTTCAATTTCTCCTGCCGCTTCAATTTTCCGCGCGAGACCGAGCTCACCAGTCCTCGCGCTTCGGCAGTCGCTGCCCGAGTAGAAACTTTCGAGCGTTACATCAGGCCCTGATAGGGTCCTGCGGAGGACTGACCAGGGCCTGAAACGGCCTTATCAGGACCCCATCAGGACCCGATGTAACGCTCGAAAATTTCTACTCCGGCTGGTGGCGGAATTTTGCGTCCTGCAGCCATAATCGATGCGGAATCGGGCTGTTCGGGAATATCGGATGTCCTGAAGAACCTGAAGAACCTGACGCATATTTTTCCTGAAATTTCGTAAACTTGTGCTTGGTTCCTACTCCAATGCTGTTACGCGTATTGGATAATGCCTGACGCTTCGAGGGGACAAAATATTCCGCCAATTCGTTCCTTCAATTTCTCCTGCCGCTTCTGGATTCCGTGCGAGAGCGAGCTCAATAGTTCTACCGCTTCGGCACTCGCCGTGTGGCGGAATTCTGCTTCTTGTATCCATAATCGATGTTGGAATCGAACTGTAGAGGAATATCGAGTCCCGAACACCCGGAAGACCTTGATGTATATTTTTCCGAAAATTCTGAAAACGTGTGCTTGGTTTCCTAATCCAATTCTGTTACTCGTATTGGATAATGCCTGGTCATTCGAGGCGAAAAACAATTCCTTCAATTTCTTCTAGCGCGTCTGATTCCCGTGCGAGTCCGAGGTGGCAGAATTCTGCGTCTCGCATCCATAATCGATGCCGGAATCGGTCTGTCCGGGAACATCGGGTCCAAAGAATCCTGAAGAATCTGATGCACAAAATTAGCATAATTGTATTTATTGCCAATGTTTTATATGGTCCGGATATTGCTAAATTTAGAAGATTACTTACAGTTCACTAATAGAAGGATCTAGTAAATATGACTATATCGCTTGAGAGATATTACCATAGCTAATAGTAGTAGGAAACTAGCGCGCCACCTATGGTAGAAAGTACCGGATTTATAAGAATTTTTCGTAGATACTATGGTAAAAAATCTTGGAAAAATCTAAGACTTTCTGCCACAGGTGGCTCCCTAGTGCCCTACTACAGTGTGCTATGGTAATTTTTCTTAGATGATCGCTCGTTTTTACCAGATCCTTCTCTCAGTGTATATATTTCCATTGCCAACTGGTCATCGACCCAAGTTCATCAGCACTGTTGAGCTTTTATTTTGTCCTGGTGCGTTCGCTTTTCGGTCCCGTTTGCTTATTTTTCCGAACATTCTTCTACCCTACTCTAATTCTGTCACCGGTATTGGATAATGCCTGACCCTTCGAGGCGAAAAAAAATGCCCTAGACCGTTCCGCACAGAACCGCGGTGAACGCGGGGTTCAACGACCCCGGCAAGCCGGCTAATGGAGCTGGCTCGACGCTCAGCTATGCATACATTTTAACGTTATTACTCGTTTCTCCGGGGTCCATGTCCGATAAAAGTGTCAGGTACGAGGTTACGTATGAGCCGATATTCTTTGTGAAATCGATGCTGCCAGCGAGAGAGCAACAGCTTCGCGCGTACGCAGGTCGTGGTGACCGATCCGGCGCTCGATTCGACTAAACTCGATGAGAGAGGCTCGGCGGGCATGGCTTGCTCGACGGGGCCAACGATCCCGCGACGATATTATGCCCGCTTTACGGAGTACTTGCCCGATAACGGAATTTGTTGCGTCAATGTTTTTGTCATTCCTCTCCCGATCTTCCTCCACTACAAGCGCGATCGATCTTTGGACAGGACGAGACGGAGATTCAAATTTTCTTCGAACATGTTTTTCATTCGCTCTGGCCAGCGTAAGTAATCAGAGCGAAGCCGACAGTCTTCCGAATAGTGATAAGTACTGGCCAATGCTAGTCCGTCACTGCTTCGCAGATAATTTTTTTTAATCGGCATGACGTGAACTTCCGGTTTGAAAATCTCAATTTTAGTGTGGAAGTGACGTCAGACGGGCAAACGTCACTTCCGGTTCGAAAATCTCACTTTTCGACCGGAAGTGACACCAAACGGTAAAATGCCACTTCCGCTTGGAATTCTCAGTTTTCTACCGGAAGTGACGTCATACGAGAAAGCGTCACGTCCGGTTTCAAAATCCCCGTTTTCGAGCGGAAGTGACGTTATACGGGAAAACGTCACTTCCGGTTCGAAAATCGCGGTTTTTGACATGAACTCACGTCATACGGGAAAACGTCACTTCCGCTTGGAACTCACAGTTTTCGACCGGAAGTGACGTCATACGAGGAAGCGTCACGTCCCGTTTCAAAATCCCAGATTCCGACCGGGAGTGACGTCATACGGGAAAAGGTCTCTTCCAGTTTGAAAATCAAAATTGGATCCAACTCAATATCGGGGTGATTACCGGCTTAAGTACCGGGTCAGTACAAGACCCTCGGCAACTGGTGCTGGCCCGGAGTCCTGCCGATAGTTGAATCTGAACTGGAATGCTTCGTGAGCGATTTTGAGTAACGAGGAAACGACGGATTCGCTCGCAGCCTTGTACTATTTTACCGGTGTACCGTTTTGCCCCGTGGAGTTGAAAACGAGGATCGACAGTGGTAATGACCCCTGGCAATGGGTCCGTCATACATCGACTACCGATTATACCGTATCGATATTCGATCGTAGAAATATCTCACGATGCAAATATACAAAGCGCCTCGGCGAGCCGGTGCGTTAATATTTATCGGGGGAAAGTCGTGCAATTCCGTTCGAGGTTTTATGGGTCGTGGAACTCTGACTCATCGTGGGCGCTCTCGCGCTCGCGAGCGAGAGCCAAGCTTCGACGAGCGGACTCGGAGAGGCCGCGGTGGGTCCGACAAAACTCTCTGTACCGTGGCATCGCGCGTGTATTCGTGCCCGATACGAAAACCGAACGAGAGAGCGCACGAGCCTCCTCTCGTCTCCTCGCCTTACGACATTGACGCGCCTACCGTATTTTTATCGCTCGGGAACCGAGAGCGAAAATCGCGCACGCGAGCCACTTATTCGCGCAACTTTTTAACGCAGTATTACAGTCCTCTCATCGAGTCTGCTGAACACCGCGTTGAACTTCTCGTCAGGCTCGAGATTGAAATCATTAAAAAGTGTAGAATAGAAAAAAAAAAAAAATTGGAACCGATTTTGTAAATTTCAGAAGATGGCATTATATATATATATATATATATATATATATATATATATATATATATATTGGATTTAAATTTTGCATTTTTCACATTCGCGAGAATATATTTTTTTAAATATTCGCTCGGACTTGTTTGATATATGATGTGACTCATAACGTATGAATAAAATTATTACCCATAATAATTTTTTCTTGTGTTAAAAGCACATTTAATAAATAAAAAATTTATTAAATGTACGAAAAAAATTAACAAAATATACTTATTTCCATCGGGGCATATATTTTCATTGAGTGCACCCGGTTGTCCTGGCAACATTTTATTTTCCACGAAAGCAGCTTCCTCCGCGAGATGGCAGCATCTCGCGGAAGGCGCAAAAAGAAAAAATAATGAATTCCAACTCTATTCTCGCCAGCGACTTTATTCTCCGCCTCGATCAATTTTCGCGCCGATAAGCGGCCCGTAACGTCACCCACGCCGTTTTTTTTATTGTTCCCACCTGCACCGATTGCGAAAAACATTTTCCGAGACGCATACCGTGTCGTAATATTAATAACGATGATAAAAAAAAACTGGGTCAACGATGTTGACGATTGATAGTCGTATCTTAATATCCGTCGTCTACCCGGCGTTATACTTTTGTTCTCGCCGTAATGACTCTGCTAATTGAACAACGGATGGCAAGCGCATATAATTTTTTTTTTCTCTCTTCGATTTCGCCGGCTCGCGAGCGCGAAACGCAGATAACCGTTTCATTTGCAGAGCTGATACACCCCGCGCCCGAAAGAGCGCCGCGACTCTCTCCCTCTGCATTAACGCTCCTTGCGCGTTAACGCGAAACGCATCTTCGTAAATCATCGAGAGTTGCTTACGCCCGAGGTTCGTAACCACCGGAGGCTCCCATCCTCGCTCGTCCGCGAGAGTTACTCACCTTGTGTGTTTGAACGGGGTTGCCGGGGCGAGGACCGGTCACCGGAGCCGGGAAACATTATACGAGCGCGATAACGCTTCGGGGTTGTCCGCGACGCAAGGCAATCCGTATTGTCGGGTGTTTATTGGCTTTAAAAATGAGGTCGTGTTATTTTTTATTTATTTTTTTTTTCCTCGTCTATTTGCTCAATGATGCAAATCCTCGGAGCCCGCGGGAACAAAGGAGAGAGCCGGGTTTAATGGAAAAAGACGACGATGACGAATCCCGCGTGCAGATGCGACGATGTCGCGTTGCAGGGACAACGAGCAACTCTGTTCGCGATGATGGGAATTTTTTTTTTTTTTTTTTTTCTTCATGAGGCGTAATTATTATTCAGAGCAAATATTAAGCGAGGAGCCGTGACACAGCGGTGACATGCTCGGTGGAGATTTTTATTGATTTTGTTGCGATTTTTTTTTTTTTTTTTATCGTTGTTCGATAAAAAAATTGGAAACATCGCGAAGTGTGCAGGAATTATTTTAGGAACTTTCGCCTGTCCATTTCCAACCAGGACCTTAGGTTCGTTAGGATTGAAGTACTTCCCGAAACTGATATAAGAAATAAGAATAAAAACTTTGAAATGTTATTTTTATATTCCTTAAAAAATGTTATTGTATTCTCAATTTAATGTAACTTAATTTCCTCGGTTCTTTCACGACGACTCACCGGAGGTCTCCTACACGCCGCGACTTTTCTACAGGAATAAATTTTCTTGCTCTTCGCAGAGGAATATTTTCTTGTCCCGTTATGACGTGATATAAATTTCCGGTCGAATTAAATTTATCGGATCACACCGGTAAACACCGTGGTGCAAGCATCCTTCGGGAATTATTTTAGGACATGTCGCCGGTCCATTCCCAACAGTAATGTTAATCTCGTCGCCATTTAAGTATTGCCGAAAAACGAGTAGAATAAAATAATGAAAAAATTTGAAACGTTATTTTTATTGTTTCCTAAAATTTTTATTGCAATTCTCAATTTTATTGTATTCTATTTCCTTGGCTCTTTCTCGGCGATTCACCGGAGCTCCACGCCGTGACTTTTCTATAAAAATACATTTTTTCTTACTCTTCGCAGAAGAATATTCTCGTCAGAACGGGACACCGTTGTGACGAGATATCAATTTCCGGTTGAATTAAATTTATCGGATTCTCGCGCATACCGGTGTGTATACATATATATATATATATATATATATATATATATATATATATATATATATATATATATATATATATATATACATGTATAGAAAGTATATGATACCGGTACACGCCGCAGTGCAACCATCCTTCGGGAATTCACTTTCCTGCAGCAGTATAAAAGCGGCAACTCTATCGTCGGATCGAGCCGAGCTTCGAGAGCGTGTCGGATTTCAATTCTCACTCTCGCGATGAAAGAGAGAGAGAAATTCCAATTTCATTGGGCAGCTCATTGTCAGCTCGGCACGTTCGCGCGAACGTCGAGAGAACCACGGCGTTGATACGATACTTATAGCTTATATATATATCTATATAGGTATATGTATATTCCACATTAATATCATATGTATGAGGAAATCGAGCAGAGTTCGAGTGCGAAATGAGTCTCGGCTTAACTCTCTACGGACCCGGCAATAAACAATACAAAAAGTAGTCTCGCGAGTACACGGAAACTAAAGATTAGCAATAATTACTGAATTTCCCATGAATTATGCGAATTTGTGAAAAATGAAACTGCTCGAAAAAAGACAGCATTTTTTTCGACAAATTACGTGCGAGTATACATGGGGATTGGAAAATTTTACAGAATCATCCCAGCAATATTCACTGGTACGGCACCCATCAGACTTGCCCCCTGCTTTTACATTACATGAAAGATAAAAAATTGCTATAATAAACAGGATTTTTTTTTCTTGCAGAGCACAGAATTATTATTAATATTTTTTTTCCATTTCCCTGATAAGAATACGTAGTATCTTATGTATATTTTGAAAAATTGTGGATTATTTACATGTTTCTTCCCTGTTGCCCCCCCCCATCCCCCAGCTGTGCCCGCTTTCGGGGCAGCTGACCCTCCCGCCCCCCACTTTTCATAGCATATAGAACGGATTTCGAAATTCTGTTCCATGTGCTATAATTCCGTAATTTCGGTTTTCATAGCATATGAAATGCATTTTGATATTCCGAAATTCTATTCCATATTACATTTGCAAAAATTCGCTTTTCATGGCATATGGAATGGAGTCCGAAATTCCAAAATTCCCTCCTATATGGAATGGATTTCCGCATGCTATGGACCATGCAATCTGTGCGAGAGCGCGAAGCGCGCGAGCCAACATATCCGATAGTTTTACATATTTTGTGCGGACAATCTCGCGGATCCCGAATTGTTCGCCAGAATGCCGGAGTTATTGGAGTCCCGCAAAGTCCGAAGTCCCGAAACACCGGATAAGAGAGGATGGATTGGGCGGATTTGATGTCGAGAATTTGCAAAAATCGCCGAAGCAATGAAGCTCGATACTTCGATCGTGAATTCGTCGAGCGAAGTTGCAATTTCGAGTCGTACGTGCGGAGTCGCTTGTGAATCGCTCCACAGGCGCGATAATAATCGAAGCGTCGAGGCAACAGTAGCGGCAGGGTCGAGCAACTCTCACAGCGAAAAGTCCAACGTTTACGAGCGCGTCCGTTATTACTCAGTGATTACAATTATCAAGAAGCCGATAATCGGCGCTCCATCCTCCGGCCCATCCGCCACACGTCGTCTCATCTCTCGGCTGTTGCAACGAGAGGTAGCGCAACAGCCGGGAGACTGCACGAACGCTTCAGCATTCGCATGCGTGTGCACCGACACACATGCATTCGAAGCTCAAACTCCGTTTTGATGATCGTTTGCCGGTGAAAAAAAATTTCAAGACTGAACGGCCGTTCCGTCGTAACCCGCGACCGGCTCGCGCGCCCACCGACAACCGTACATTATTTTTTTTAACTGCCGCGAGGACGTTTTGCGTAAATGGCGATTGTAAAAAATTCACGGCCGCACGGATGGGCTCTTCGAAGTATCGATTGTTCGCGCAGGCGGCGAGTGCTGCAACGTGTGTAAGAACTCACCTCCAAAGGGGCATAGGGGTGCGTTAATACATGCGGGATTGAAAAAAAATAAAAAAAAATTGCGAAAAAATCATGCATTCGTATTCGGCACTCAAAACCGAGTATATTCTCCCTTAGGCAAAACTTCCTACTGTGGATAGTTTCCGAGTTACGGGCAGTTGAAGTTTTCGCTCGCGGAATCACCCGATAGGTGGCGCGCGCGACACCGCGCGACGTCATTGGTCGTATCTCTGCAACGGCGCGCTTTACAAAGAAATTTCAAAGACTTTTTTTGTTCAGCTGTAAATCCTAAATACAATCCTACATTTTTTTTACCAGATAATCCATCACTTATCGCCAAGATTGTGCAGACCCGGAATTAATTTTCCACTAATTCACATTGCAATTCTTTAGCCAACGGCGGTGAACGCAATCTGACAATGAGATACGGTTACTTTGTTTTTTCACGCAACCTCCAATCTCCGCTAAAGCGTGTTTCTCTTTCGACGCTTGAAACCTTGCACTTGTCGGTTGTCGGTACAATAAAACCTCCAATTAAGTGCCCAGGTGTCGCCGGTTGTAATCATCGAGGAAGTGGCGTATTTTCCGGGCGAGTGGCTCACGGCTCGGGCGATTTCGCTAACGCACGTCGCGAGGTTCGAGAGCTCGCGAGCATTCGCTAATTAAACCAAACCATTGGCCTCATGGAACTCTGATTGCCCCGGTATACATTTAATTATCTTTATGGCCCTCTTGGAGAGCTCTGATTGCGCGTAATGCCACGTTGCAACCTAAGCATGTAATCTGTGAGCTCGCTCGCGCGCGAGCGAACGAACGAACGAACCTATTTTCTTTCTACTTTTTTCCCCCATTTTTATTTTCTCTCACCGCATTACGCCTCGCGTCGACGAGGTGCCGCGCACACCGCCGCCTAATGTCATAGTAACAAGCCACGGAAAGGGCGCGTACCGGCGGAAGCCGTCATTATGGGCACCTTCGCCGTGGCTTTTGCAGTTGCGAAGATTCTATGTTACGTCAGCCTTCGCCGCTATGCCATCTCTGTATTATCAAGTTATGTTGGCCGAGGCGAATATGGCCAAACATCTACATCCTTCCTGGTGCCATCATTGTGATCATTCAATCTAAAATCTTGATCGCGCAAGGCATCCGATCCGCGGAAGGCGTCAAGATGGACAGCTTCGCCGTGGCTTTCGCAGTCGCGAAGATTCTATGCTACGTCAGCCTTCGCCGCTATGCCATCTTTGTATTATCAAGTTACGTTGGCCGAGGCGAATATGGCCAAATATCTACACCGTTCCTGGCGCCATCATTGTGATCATTCAATCTAAAATCTTGATCGCGCAAGGCATCTGATCCGCGGAAGGCGTCATGATGGACAGCTTCGCCGTGGCTTTTGCAGTCGCGAAGATTCTATGTTACGTCAGCCTTCGCCGCTATGCCATCTTTGTATTATCAAGTTATGTTGGCCGAGGCGAATATGGCCAAACATCTATATCCTTCTTGGTGCCATCATTGTGATCATTCAATCTAAAATCTTGATCGCGCAAGGCATCCGATCCGCGGAAGGCGTCATGATGGACAGCTTCGCCGTGGCTTTCGCAGTCGCGAAGATTCTATGTTACGTCAACCTAGGCTGCTGTATCATCTTTGTACTATCAAGGTTGGCGCAGGCGAATATGGGCAAACATTTCCATCGTCCCTGTCTCCATCATTGTAATCATGAAATCTAAAATCTTGATCGCGCAATGAATGCGATCGGCGGAAGGCGTCATGATGGACAGCTTCGCTGTGGCTTTCGCAGTCGCGAAGATTCTATGTTACGTGAGCCTTCGCCGCTATGCCATCTTTGTATTATCAAGTTACGTTGGCCGAGGCGAATATGGCCAAACACCTACACCGTTCCTGGTGCCATCATTGTAATCATTCAATCTAAAATCTTGATCGCGCATGGAATCAGATCCGCGAAAGGCGTCATGATGGACAGCTTCACCGTGGCTTTCGCAGTCGCGAAGATTCTATGTTACGTCAACGTACGCCGCTGGACCATCTTTCTACTACCAAGGTACGTTGCCCAATACGGATACGGCCAAACAACTCCACTGGTGCCGCCAGACGCGGAAATCTGAAATCTTGATCGAGCAAAGAGACCGATCAGCGTTCTTCGACAGCCACGCAAGGATCCCGCGTGGATCCTGAGGATGAAAAGATCAAATCCTGCCGATATCTCCAACGCGGTACTGAACAATCATCGCCCGGCCCGACAATGAGAAGGTAATTGGCCAAATGAAAGTAGGGGTCGGGATCACGCGGATCGTTTTTGCGAATCAAGGGATGAAAAGGCGAATCACCGAGCGGCATGACTAATTAACGAAGCGTTTTAACGAGTCGATTGTAAACGATCGATCCCCACCGACGGGAAGGAGGAAGCGTCGGCACCTGTCGGAATAGCCGACGAAGGCAACACGAGCGCGAGACAATAACGCAACACGAGGAACGAATAACAGCGTACGTGTTTCCCCATTGGACGCGGCCTGAAGAATCGCTGCGGTGCAAGATAGTCATGAACACATCGCACGTACGAAACTCGCGGTGCAAATGAACTGTTGGGCTGAGTCATCGCGCGAGTCTCTCCGAAGGAGCAAGAAACGCATTAGAGCGTGATGTTTGTGGATGTGTCATGACGGGGTACGTAATTGAAATGAGTTTGTGACGAGGCAACGGAGAAATTACCCTGAGCGCCTAGGCATCCTCCACCTCGGCCGCTCGCCTAGTCCTCCCCCCGCCTTCCGCGCACCGCTCCTTCACGATCGCTTCGCTGAGATAATAAAACCTGTGCAATCACTTTTTTTTTTTTTCTCTTATGTTACAGTTTGTAATTTTTTCATTTATTTATTTTTCCTTATCGTTCCATCGGGCGTTCTTGCTTTATTTCAAAACTGGCGGAAGGCAATGATGTTGTGCGTTTTAACGGGGCACAGAGGTGAGTTCAGCGTGCACGGCTGCCATGGTCCAATGCATGTCGGGAGGGCCGGTTGAGGCTTGACGCGAGGAGATTAATGAATTAAACTGACACGAGGGAAACGGACAATAAGCTCCTGATGGCTGACCACCGGTGTCCTTGTGTTCGGTTGGACGAGATATCTCTGAAAGCAGAACTCGGTTGGAATGCGCGGAGAGCCTGTTCGCTGTTGCTGGATGCGGCAGAGAGACGAAGGAGTTTGAAGAAAAAAAAAACTAAGAGCGCACTGTGTAGATCATTCAAAAGAACGTGTGCCCCGAGGGCCGGCGCGACGCGGGACCCCGTTTTTCTATTCGACCCCAAAAATTTTTTGCTCCTCGGCTCCGTTTCGCCTGCAGCCTGTGCTCCGGACCGCAGCCCAAGGTGACCCATATAAGCGTGGGTCATCGCCCATTGGGAACATTCTCGCGAAAGGTTTCCACCCGCTTGCGCTTGAATTTATCACCGGCCGAACCGCTGTAAATCTTGAATTGTTCGGAGATACCTAGAGGATGCTTTGTCGAGGAAGCGTTACGTGATTTCTTTTTCCTCCTCACCGGCCGGTGGAAGAAAAGACGCTGGGATGGCGAGACCTCGAAGGTCGGAATTTCGTTAATCTGTGACGGTTCAGCGTTACATACATGTGGGGAGTCGAATGATGGAAAAATATGGATGACGTTAGCGCAGTGGTTGGAGTTCTTAGGTGGGAACCGACTTAGGCGGGTTAGAATCTCGGCGATCGCCATATCCCAGACACCGGTTTGATATTTCACCGATCAAGATCATGTCCTTCGATGGGACGGACGTGTGCGTTTGTAAAAATGGCTTTCTCGAGTCTCCGATGTTGCTCGATGAACTTGGCGCGGATTTTTAACGACCGGGCGGAGACTTCGGATGATTGATCGAGGCTGATAATGTGACGACTAGTCAAAATTGGAATGATGGAAAATTGGAGTGATGGAAGATTCGAATGATGGAAGATTCGAATGATGGACGATTCGAATGATGGAAGATTCGAATGATGGAAGCTTCGAATGATGGAAGATTCGAATGATGGAAGCTTCGAATGATGGAAGCTTCGAATGATGGAAGATTCGAATGATGGAAGATTCGAATGATGGAATATTCGAATGATGGAAGATTCGAATGATGGAAGATTCGAATGATGGAAGATTCGAATGATGGAATATTCGAATGATACAAAATTCGAATGATGGAATATTCGAATGATACAAAATTCGAATGATGGGAAATTCGAATGATTGTCCATAATTCGAATTCTAACCACTCGTCACATTATCGGCCACGATCAATCCTCCGAAGTCTCCGCCCGGGCGTTACAAATCCGCGCCAAGTTCATCGAACATCATCGGAGCCTTGACAAAGCCACTTTTACAAACGGACACGTCTGGTCCATCGAAGAAAATGATCTTGATCGGTGAAATATCCGACCGGTGTCTGAGAACCGGTGACGAGAGGAGGTTCGCGCCTCGCCGTTGCAAGAGCCGTCTCATCTCTTCTCCTCCGCGTCCATCGATCCGCGTCCTCATCTCCGTCGCTCCGCGTCAGCGACCGAAAGGATGTCGGAGGAGTCGGGATGTAACCTCTCGATCTCGACAAGAACGAGAGTAATTATATTGTTACCGTCATCAAGACATCAAGCCTCTTCTTGTCGGACCCGCGGGGCGGGCTGTCCGGAAAGTCGAAGTCCATCCGACGACTCGGGGGACCCGGCCGAGGTCAGCTTTTTGGTTCTCGTGCTGTGCGCGCGAGTCTCTTTCTCCTTCGCGGTTCCGCCACCTTCCGACCGTCTCCCCGTCCGCCGAAGTCGCTGATCTCTTAACGCGGCGTGCAGGTGCTCCGTCATTCGGATGGATATCCAGTTGTCCGTTCCCTTTACAGGCGAAGCCTCTGCAACTCGTTCCTCGCCACTTCGATCTGCCTGGCCGAGCGGACATGGGCGAATTAAGAAATCGGCGACGATCGTATAAATTCAACTCGTATGTCCGGTTGTCGGGAGTGCTCGAGCTTGAGCAATGATTCCCATCGGCGCCGCGCGTTGCCGTGGGATCGGCAAGTGCCTACGAAGAGTTCCTCACTTTGTGATTAAAAAAAAAAAAAAATCATGTTTGGTATCGAACCATATCGATCGTATCGACCTCGCTTCGAATGTAAGAAAAAAAAAATAATAATTTCTCGACCAATAATTTCACAAAATGTTTCCCAAGCTGGGGAGCGGTTCGACGATGAGATCTCTCTCCTGAATCTCCCGTCATTAAATATCACTTACGAATCGGGGCCTCGTGGGCACCGTAAATCGCGCACTCCGCTCAAAGTGTGCTGAAATGTTATCGCAGCGTATAATTTCACATGTATTATATACGAGTATATCGCTCGGGTTACCCCGCGTCACACCGGTAGCCTCGAATGAGCCGGTAATAAGATTGGCGATTGCGCGAGTTGCATATGCGAACGCTCAGTAGGCATACAACATACAGACACACACACACACACACACAAGGAAAGAGACCTCGCGTGACTCGTCGAGCTCCGTCCAGTTTCGATGAATTATTTTCCAATGTGGAATAATTTTACCCAGTCTATCGTGCTTCGGCTAAACGCGCTCTCGCCGAGCGCGTTTTACCCCTTGAAGTACCTTCACTCGGCTTCGTTTCCGAAATCCACCAGTCACATCGACAAGACAAATCAATATGCGCCTTGACGGCTCATTTACATGATATAACTCTACCAATGATAATAACAACAATAATAGTATCTATCATATATTTTAGAATGTTATTGATTTGTTTGTACGTTTCTCACACTCCAGAAAATGCGTCGCGTCAGGTTTGAAAATCTCATCTTTCGATCGGAAGTGACGTATTTCCGGTATGACGTCACCTCCGTCCGAAGAATGAGATTTTCAAACCGGAAGTGACATATTTCCGGCGCGACATCACTTCCGGTCGAAGAATGAAATTTTCAAATCGAAAGTGAAGCATTTTTGGTGCAACGTCACTTCCGATCGAAAAAATAATTTTTCAAACCGGAAGTGACGTATTTCCGGTAAACCTCCGGAAGTTTAACTTTTAGGTTTTGAAATTTCATAGTCTATAGCGAGGCTGCAAAGCGGCCGTGTCGTAACGACCTGTTACTGTATAATAATAATAACAATATATTATTATTATTATTATTATTATTATTATTATTATTATTATTATTATTATTATTATTATTATTATTATTATTATTATTATTATTATTATTATTATTATTATTATTATTATTATTATTATTATTATTATTGTATGATAGAGATGCAAATGTGACATCTTGATAAAACTGCTCAATTAAAAAAAATCAGCGTGGCTGATATCGAACCTATTCTCCCCTACACTCATTCTGGTACTTTGCCGTTGCTGTTGATTTTGTGTGTGGATTCTCTCTCGCGAGCTCGTTCGCCGCATTAGACCCGGTTCTCCCGGATCGTTCGATAACCTCCGTTACAAGAGGAATCGAAGCGAGAGTTGCAGGAGTATCGAAGAACAGCTTATTCTTCTTCTTCATCTTTATTTTCTTCCTCTTCTCGAACTATAATTCACCACCGGCGCGCGCACCCACAGCGCCAACGTAACTCTTTACCCGAGGTGGAATCTTCTTTCTATCTTCTATCTGCGTTGGGAAATTAATCATTGACCTGGACGCGACCTCGTTGCGAGTTACAGCTCAAAAGAGATACGCTGGCCGATGAAGTTCGATTGGAGAGAAAAAAAAAGTGTTTGATCGAAAGAGGGAAGAAATGAAATTAATCCGCGGCGTGCATTAACCTCCGGCGCGATCGATGTATCCTTCAGTTTATGGTCAGTCACGTTTTCGCTATGTGAGGAAAATCGTGCGATACGCTAGAAGATATATCTGGCTGCTCCTCTCAAAGGCGCCACGCTAGGAACGATTTTTCAGGATTTAATTTCGCGAAAACTAAAACAAATAAAAAAAACATAGAATAATCGGGTTTTGTGAGTCCGAAGAGCCTCGGCGATGACGTAACTGCCTGAACTCTGTTGGATGGTATAAAAATCTGAAAAATCAAGCATATTAAAAGTCCTTCGAAGGCACCTTTAATACAGATTGTGCTAAACAGATTTGTCGAACGATTACATTTTTTATCAATTTCTTAATAACATTTTAGAATTATTGTTATGTAAAATTAATCTTTTCAGCACCTTTAATATGCTTGATTTTTTTTCAGATTTTTATACCATTTAGAAGTGTTTGCAATTCCCTCTTACTTCTCTGAAACTTATGCGAAGTGAACTAGTCGCAAGGACTACCTTAACACGGCCGAGTCCGGAGCGAACGAACGCGCAATTGGAGGCTCGATGTTCTCTTCTTAGCGGGCTCGAAACGATGGCGAAATAAGCGAGGGCAGTAAAGTAATAACTTTACGGTAATTGCCGCCAATGCCGCAATTCAACGTTTCACGCTACCGATCACTCCGAGTGCGTACAATCTTGAGTGGCGTGCCGTATTGATGAAAAAACGGCAAACAAAAAATATATATATATATAGGAGCTCGCGATCGCGCATAAACTTTCCTCCAAGTGAAAAGTCCGAAACCTCGCGTGTGAGGACCTAAACTCAGTAGTGCGAGGATAACGAAAATAAATGGATATAAAAAAAATGAGAACAAAATCTGAGCCATAATAACGTCGCTGCATTATTTTTTTCCATCGTACGAATCGGCTGCCTACAAACTTTCCGCTTGCGAAGTTTTCCGTATAATAATGGCGAATACAATTTTTTTTCTGCTTCGCGCGTTCTCTCAATCGGAGGTGAGCTCCGCGCTGTTTTCGATTAGGGCTGTACAGATAGGCCGGGCTAGCCGGCTAAAATATCTTATCCGGCTAACGGATTTTATAGTTTGGCCGGCCATGCATAAAATCGAGCCCCTTAATGTCGCATTGTACTTTAGGCCAAAAAGGCCAGTGGATTCATGTTCAGCGGGCGAAAATACTTCGGAATACGTTGCAGGTAAAATTAGAAAAATAAATAAAAATTCGTCAAAAAATTCCAAGACTGTATTAGCTAAGCCGGCCAAACTATAAAATCCATTAGCCGGATAATATATTTCAGCCGGCTAGCCCGGCCTATCTGTACAGCCCTATTTTCCACGATAGCACCGAAAATTGATCGGTGCATTGGAAACAAGAGAGAAAAGAAAATTCCATGAAAAATAAGTAGATAAAAAAAAAAATTTAAGCGCTTTTGTTCGAAAAGTATTAGAGATAAGAAATTTATTAATCCCCGTAGACTATTGGGGATCGTAATTTTCGGTCTCCGTGGTTACTCCTTGTACGCGCTCTTTTTGCACGGGTATACCGATATCTTTTCCGTCTCGAACATATATATAAAAAATATATATGTATATATATGTCTGTGACGTGTTATATTCGTACAGCCAGAGAGCGAGCTCGGCCGAGAAGAAAAACGAGGGGAACGAACTCTCGTCCTTCTCGCGGACGTTGTACGGAATCTTTGCGCTCGCTCTCTTACATGCCTCCCTCGTCCTCTCTCCTCTTTTGTCGCGCACCACGCCCGCAACAGGCGCAAACTTTTCTTCGGGATCCGGTCGCGGGAGTTTGGCCGCGGGGTCGAACGAAAATAATGGCTACGTCGCGATGCAGCCTTGTACCTACTATAGTATACCTTCAGCGTGTATACATATAGTATCCAGACTCCACGCCGGGCCCGCATATTTACTTCGACCTTTTTTAATGCACCATTTTTTTCTCTTGCCTGCCCGACCGACGATTTTTATTTTACTCCCGTTACCAATAATTTTTCTTATGTTATTTTATTTTTTTTTTTCTAGAATAGCGGCTCCTCTCGACGTCGCGGCAACTTTTGTTTTACAATCATACATTGTTTTCGTGACGGTTGCATATTTTGGAGCGTCGTGACTCGTACCTTTCTTTTGGGTTGCCGTAAATGATTATCGTTGATAATCGAAATCGTGAAGTCGATTATACACACATACAATCACCACGAAAAAAAAAACATTCTTTTTGTCTACCGATTTTTTGCCGATCTCACCGATGAAAATGTATTTCCCGATCGGTTTATTTCGACGTGTTGACACATCGAATTACTCACGCGGTGTTTTTTTTTTTTTTTTTTTTTAACAATCATAGATTGTCTTCGAGTCCATTGCATTTTTCGGAGGGTTCTGATTCGTACTTTTTTTTACTTGCTGTAAATGATTATCGTTGATTATCGAAATCGTGGAGTCAATTATACATACATTAATCGTCAATTAATAGAAAAATAAGAATAAACATTCTCATGTCTACCGATTTTTTTTTGCCGATCTCACCGACGAAAATTTATTTCCCTATCGGTTTATTTCGACGTCTGAATAAACAATTATCGAAAAACTTGGGTGACGAGGAGGTTCGAGGCCTTGACCGGTGGCAGTGTCGGCGGAGTAAGCGGGCAGCGTGTAAACCGCGAGAGCCGGAGTTCTCCGCGTGACGAAGGTCCGACTGGCCGTGGTGACCGTCCGACTGTTCTCTTTGGGTCCGAGTCGCGATTTCTGTATCCGAAGCTGGAGCCCGCTCGCCCGGACGCCGATCCCGACGATTCGACCGGGTGAAGGATGAGGGAGTGCAAAAAGTTCGCCTCCCAAAACTGGCCGAGCGGACTCCGGGCCGGAGCCGGCCGCCGATCGCGAAGCAATTAGAAGAGTCGTCCAATCAACACGGAGTAATCGAAGTATCGTGTCTCAATCAACGATGACGAATCGCCCCGACTCGATTGTCCTGTCGGAAAAATTTTAACGATAATAAAATACTCGATCGATCGCCAGGTTGGCGATCGACAATTTTTGCCCCGGAGGATCGCCCCATGTGCGCGCAGATGGAGCCTCCACTGGCCGGACGGTCGGCTCTCGATCGCATGATTTATGACTCATGATATGTGCTCGTCGCAGAAGTTACCGAGCGCAAACGACATTACCGCGATATAACGAGAGGGCGCGAGGTGGGGACAGCGGGAAGACGGGTCAAACGGTGTCAACTCCGGTATTTAACAACATGTGTACGGGCACGAGGCAGGAGCTCTTGACTCGTGTCAAGGGCCTCGTCGGGGGCCTAATCGACAGTCGGGTAATGAGTTTATGAGAGACGGAGAGAAAACGGGCGACAGACACCGAACGGCAGTCGTTCGTGCCAATCACCGACGGACTCTTCTGCTATTTATTTATTTATTTATTTATTTATTTATTTATTTATTTATTTATTTATTTATTTATTTATTTATTTATTTATTTATTTATTTATTTATTTATTTATTTATTTATTTATTTATTTATTTATTTATTTATTTATTTATTTATTTATTTATTTGTTTATTTATTTATTTATTTTAGGTACATTAAATCTGTAACGTACGGTATGGAAAACGCAGGTGGATCTTTCGGACTTACGATGAGGATGAGGTTTCTCTGGCCCTCTATCGAGGGCCAGAGAAACTGAACTGACTTTCCGATTAAAAAATTCTCGACCACGATTGATCTTACGGAAAAATACTTATGTGAAGGGCCTTGTCGGGCTCGATAAGTCGGGTAATAAGTTTGGGAGAGTTTTTTGGAATTTTGAGAGTTTATGAGAATTTTATTTTCAACACCTTTCAAAAAGTTTTATCGGAAAATTGTAATAATCTCTCTGGCGGTCTTGGCCGTGACGTTTCGCCTTAAGGAAATTTAAGGGAAACGTGTGCATTTTTGGTAATTTCAAAAACAGCCTTTACTTTGCTTCCCTATGGAATTGTGGGAAATTAAATGTGCCTATCGTGTTCTGCGAAATATAAAATAAAAAATGGACAAGCGGTTAAGAGCATAGACGAGTAATTGAGTACGTGGGAACCGGATGAGATCTATCGTCGTTCTTTAAACCTATATATATATTTAAACTGCACCGGTATATATATATACACATCGATCGGACTTAAACGGATGAATCAAGAAGGAATTGAAGCGCAGCAGGATCGGGAGCGTGATTTACTACGTAGTCGAACACGATGTAGGAATATACGCTATCAGTTGGGCATAACACGGAGAATGCTCGCGGAAGAAAGCCCCTATTCTCGCGCCTTCATCACGAGGTCAAGTGCGGCGTTGAGTAGCCCCGATTACTTCATTAAATAAAAATAACAAATAACAAATAAAACAATCCCACTATTTGCGAAATTCGGAAACCAAAAAGCTGTTGTTTTTTTTTTACGCGCGTCAATAGTGGCTGGAGGGGTTTTTGCATTCACCCAGAAAAAAATGTACTTGACGGCCAGCGTTTATTTGGTTTAAGTAAAATATTAATTTGATTTAAATAAATATTTATTTGAACTAAGTAAATAGTTACATAAATGAAATAAATATTTATTTAAATCAAATTAATATTTTACTTAAACCAAATAAACGCTGGCCGTCAAGTACATTTTTTTCTGGGTGTTCTCTCGGCAGCGATTAGCCAAGGTTGGCTCGATAAGGACCTCTTATCGAGTATTGCAACTCGATTCTTTCATACAAAAAAATAAACAATTAAAAAACAAATAAATATTTCACCATACGCGAAATTCGGAAATCAAAAAGCTGTGTTTTTTTTTTTTTTTTTTTAAAGCGTGTCAATAGTGGCTGGAGGGGGTTTTGCATTCTCTCGGCAGCAATTAGCCAAGATTAGCCAGATAAGGGCCTCTTATCGGGTGTTGCAACAGCGGGGCCTAGAGCGAGCCCGGGAGGCCGCGCGTTCGAGGGCGCGCAAAGGTGCATAGCGTCCGAGACCTACTCGAGAGATCGCCAGGATGGATTGGATCGCGCGGGGCTCGCGTAAGGTCACAGACCCGCGATCTGGTTGGCAGACCATGTGTACCGACCCCGTCGACTCTCTCGGTCGAATCGCTCGGCCTCACGACTTCGAACAATACCTTGTATACGCTGGTACATGCATACAGTATCTCTCTATCTCTATCTCGTCCGGACACACCAGGCCACTTTTCCCCATTCGTCCTCGTGTTTTACACTCACGGATACGCGGACCGTCCGAGCCCGAGGCTCCAACCGCGCGCTCGTACGCGCGACGTTGCGTTTTTCTTTTTTTTTGTGCAAATCATCCGCCCCGAGCCGATTGTTGTTGCGGATGTGTAACACGCTGAAAGAGATGTTAAACTACTGACGCGTGATAGCTACCGAGAAGAAAAAGAATGCAAATTTAATTTGCACACCGGTGGCTTCCTATAATTTGCCGCACTGTATCGAGTCATTTCCCAAAGCTGGCAATGGCGAAAAAAAAAGCCAACGACGAAAATACAAGTTTCGAATGTAAAACAATTTTTTTTTTTGGAAATAAAATATATATTTAAAATTTGTTCAAAAAACTAACGAAAATGTTTTTTGGAATATTTGCTCGGATACATCTGTCATATGTATCTTACAAAATATGTATTATATACTATTTTTTTTTCATGAAAAGAGTATTTAATGTTTGAAAAATATATTTTTGCATATGTTTTTTTTTTTTCTATGAGGAACTTTTCATAACGTTCAATGTAATTTTAGATTTCGGGTAAGTAGCTGTCACGAATTCTAATCATTCCCCAACGCCGGTAACGGCGATGGCAACGGCAAAGGCAAAAAAAGGACAATTACCAAAGTCGAGTTTCGAATGTAAATTTTTATTTTTTTTATTTCAGCAATAAAAATATATTTAAGATGTATTATTAAAAAATAAACATTATCGCGCCATAATGTATATTTTTTGAATATCTCCGCAGATACATCCGTTCCATATTCCCATAAATCATGTATTATATACCATTTTTTTCATGCAAAGAATATTTAATACTTAAAAAATATATTTCCACATATATGTTTTTTTTTCATCGTGAACTTTATACTAAAATCGATGTAATGTTTGGTTTTAGGTAAGTAGCTGTTACGAATTCCACTGAGATCATCGAAGCTGTCCCGGTCAATTTTAACGCGCGACTCGGTACGTAATCTTTGTCATAACGAATTCAACAACTTTCCAAGGACCAGAAAAAATAAATAAATTCCGAAATCGTAATAACAGCAAAGAAATAAGAGAGTAGAGACGTCAGAGAGGCATCCGAGCTTACTTTTACGGTAGCGCCGTCCTCCTCGGAGATTAGACCGCGATAATCGGATTTCCGCGAGGAGAGATGAGGTACGGCGCGGTGTCTTCAAATACGAGCACCATTGCCGTCCGAAAGGCGAAGAGGGCGCGCGCCCGCGTAATCCGGAAGGCATACATTATTTCTTCGGTAAGCTGACTCGAAAGGGACAGCGGAGAACAGAGGAAGTGGGAGGAGGGAACACTTTTGTTTCGCGCACAAGTCTCGGTCGTACGAGTTTCTAACCAACTGGCTAATGCGACGTCCTCTCATGGTCGGAGCATTGTGCAACATTGATTAGATCCAAACTACGGATGATGAACCGGAAACTTTCTAATTCCTGTGTAAATTATGGATCAGTGGCCGCGTATGAATTATAGATCAGTCGCGCTTGAAAGGGCGCAAAGGGATAACTGCTCTGGAAAAAGTTGAAACAAAATCTTTGACCGAAAATATTAGAGGATGAGTATGAGAAAACGCTTTCGTATCGGGAAAAGTTCCGATCCTACGAGCTTCCAACCGAGTGGCTAATGCGACGTCCTCGCATGTTCGGGGCCTTATGCAACATTGACTAGATTCGAACTACGGCGGATGGACCAGAAGGCTTCTAATTACTGCGTGAATTATAAATCAGTTGATGCGGTATGGAACAAGCTTGGAACGGTACAGATTGATGACCGATCTAGAAATAAAAAATTGTTCTAGAATTTATTTTGGAACTAGAATTCATTCTAGAACTAGAATTGATCTAGCATTAAAATTGACCCAGAACTAAAATTGATCTATAACTAAAATTCATCTAGAAAAAGAAAAATTTCCGACCGAAAAATATTCCAAATATATTAATTGAGAAAAAAAGATAGTAATCGGTAGGAAAATAAAATAGTACAATGGCGCAATTGAAAGAACGGGATTAGAGGGGAAGATTAGATACAGTTGACGTGGTATGGAACAAGCTTGAAACAGGGCAGATGAATAACTGAACCAGAAAAAAAATTCTTCGATCGAAAATATCACCAAAAAAAAAATTACAATCGGAACGAAAGTAAATAAAAAAAAAATAGTATAATGGCAAAAGTGAATATTCGAAACCCGTTTCGAATCTTCAACCTACCGCACAGACTGGTGTTGCTCGGATTAGCGGACCGGTCGAGGCAACAATTTCCCGGGTCCTGTGGGGAAATAAGCGAAAGAAAGAAGAGCTTCCTTACCAATTTGTACAGCTGATTGATGCCTCTCGCGTATGCAGCAGGGTCCTCGACTCGAAGCGTTGGAGATGCAAATGCGCCTCCAAGGCCGGCAGATCGCCAAAGAGGTGTGCAGAGCAGGATGAGAGCAGCGAAGCACGGTACACAGAAGCCGGCAAGGTGAAAGAGCCCGAGAGGCCTTGGCGCGATACGAAAGCGTTTCGCCTTGCGCCTCCTCGCTCCGGGCGAACTTGCGGCCGGGGCTCGCACAAAGCAAAAAAAAAATTAAAAAAAGCAAATTTACATGTGTGACTGAGAACTCAAATTTCCTTGAGGAGAACGAAATGGGATTGTGTGCTAAACGCGTCTTGACGTTCCGGCCGATTCCGAAGCCAGCTAAAACGGCGTCAGAGTCCGAAGACCGAGAAAGGATTCATTCTCGACAAGGAGTCTCCGAAGTCATTGACGTCCTGACTGCTTATCGTTGTTTGTCTTTAATGGCCGAGCTTGCTCTCTCTCGTTGTTAGAGCGCAATATTCTCGTGGCCACTGGAACGTGATGCATGCGGATGCAGCGTTTATTTTAATGCACCCTGTTTATTCCACTTGCTCGGGTCTGCCGGTAATGCTGCACCGGACTTCGGGATATTCGAGGCTGCTTCTCGTTATTCCGTATTTACCTCGGCAACGCTGAGGCAAGCTCCTTCGTCCGAACTTCCGACTGAGGTAGGGAAGGCGAGCACTGCGAATTTTGCTAGTTATTTCGGGCCTGCATTTTCCGTCTCAATTTCTACCTGTTTTCGGATGCGACTAATCGCAAGATCGATATTGATCCTGGAAAATCGATATTGATCCTGGAACACCGATATTGATGCTGGAAAATCTATATTGATTCTGGAAAATCAATATTGATCTCGGATGATCGATATTGATCTTGGAAGATCGTATTGATCCTAGAAGATCAATATTGATCCGAGAAAATCTATACTGATCCTGGAAAATCGATATTTATTCTGCAAGATCGTATTGATCCTAGAAGATCAATATTGATCCTAGAAAATCAATATTGATCCTAGAATATCAATATTGATCATAGAAGATCAACCTTGATTCTGAAAGATCAAAGAATATTGATCACCAGCAAATTGGCGCAAGGACGAAGACGAGGAGTGTTACAATCCTCGTGAACTTCCGGGCTCAATTCGAAACGACGATGGTATTCTGGACAAGCATCCGTTTTCCCGTCCGGCGATGGTGCATACCGAAAGTAGCCCCGAGTTAAAGAATTAACGATGCAACACGGGTATTCTAATTGTTTTTCACGGGGCACCGGATCCGTCCGTCTCTGGAGGCATTCCTGCTCTCGCAAGTAAATTCGCAAGTAGATTCGCTCGAGGGTTTTAATAGTCGGGGTGTTCTCGTTCGATCAGCGGCCGTCACAGAGGGTGCTTCGATTAAGCGGCTCTCCGCTCCGGGTCTCGGGTACGCACGATCACAGCCCGTCAGAGATGGGCTACGCGGAGTAATATGGGAACTTGACGCGACGGGGCTGGGCCCGGCCCATCCTGCTAATGTTAAAAAAAAATCCTCGCCGGGCAATTTAATAGCGTCGAATGAGAGACAAGAGTAATTCACGAGGTTATTACGCGGTGCGGTATGCACGCAAGAGACAATCGTTCGTCCAGCGGAGGGACGAAGAGGAGCGCCCGAACGGAAAGTAACCTCGCCGATGAAGCTATTGGGCATCGTTAACTCACTCCGTTCACTAATTCCAAATTGATACAAACGTTCACGCGTGTCCTCGGCGACTCCTTCTGTGGAGCGACGATCTTCCCGAGTCAATTTGTTTGCCAAATTATTCATCCGCGAAGGTTCCCCCACATGAAAAAAAAAAACGTGAATGAAAAATATATTTTTCATATATGCTATATAGTTTTCAGGAAAAATTGTCGACATTTTTTTTATATATATTTTCACGTTTATGAAAAGTATATAATAGTATAAGTATGTAAATATATATTTTTTGTTGTTGGATATTTCAAATATATTGTCGCATATACTTTTCTTCAGTGCGGTTCGTGCCGCGCGATGGAAGTTTTATCATCGTTTTCCTGTCACAACTCATCAATAACAAAAAAAAAATCTAAATCAGACTCGACAGTCTCGAAAAAAAACATACCCAAAGTATCCGCCCCAAAGTATATTTTCGAGTTCCTCATCAAAAACGAACCCGGTGTCCCACTTGTTCTCAAAATAATTCACCCGCGAAGGATCTCACATGGAAAAACGTGTATGAAAATGAATATCCTTCATGTATGAAATATACTTTTCACGGTAAATTGTAGAAAAATATATACTTTTATTAAACATATATTTTCGCGTACATGAAAACTATATAATAGTACAAAAGTACATGAATATAAAATAAAATTGATATTTCAAATATATTTTTCACATATTTTTATTCCACGCGGTTCGTCCCACGCGACGGAAGTTTCATCATCGTTTTCCTGTCACGACCCATTAACGGAACGAAAAATCCAAATCAGACCCGACAGTCTCGAAAAAGACATACCCAAAGTATCCATTCCTCGCCTACATTAATATCGCCCGGAGAGAAGTATATTCTCGCGTCGCTTGTCAAAAAAACTTCGCGTATGAAGGTTACAGTGAAAATTCCGTCCCCGCGCATTACATTATATTTCCCCGTGAGATCCGAAAACCCTACTCTCTGTCCGCCCCACCCTCCCCGCCGTATCCCGAGCCCGATGTAATATTAACCTTCGTCCCGAGGTGATCCGAGGTAGAGAGTATCCTCTTGCCGAGGGCCAATCTAAAACAGTCTATATACATTCATGAATATTGAAGAACCAACGTGATCCGTTTCACGTCCGCTCCGGCCTACGCGCGCCCCGCGGCCTGGCAGGCCGCCCTCTCCCGTCCACCCCGATGGGGTCTTCAGGACGCCAGAGCAGTCCTGAAAATGAAACCCTCTGGCCCTATCCACTGAGAGTCGTACTGTTTAGACGCATGCCTACTGCAGTTCTCCTGCGGTGCTTCGCTTGGCGCGAGAACCGGAAAAATGTGAAATGCCACATTAGGTAACAGTGGACAGTAAAAAAAGTTTATACTTCTTACAACTTATTGTCCACGAAGCGTTGACAATTTTCATTTGTTGATTTTCCGATCGCACCATCCGGCTGTACTTTGCAAAAGAAAGTACGAAGTAAAATTTAAATAATATATATATATTTAATAAAAGGTTGGCCAGTTTTCTACGTAGGTTATCTTCAAAATTGTTTCGCCTAAATATCATTTTCTCATTGATTCAATTAATAACTCGCAAATAAATTCTTTTGGACTCTTAGGCCCTCGTGTTATTTTCTTCCGTGATTAAAAAAAAACTTATGTTTTTGTAATTAATCGATATGTTTTGGAAACAGCAAACACCTTGGCATTAGCTTCAGTTATTGTCACAAAAAATTTGTTCCTGACCAAGTAATAACTGTTGAAAACGGGGGATGCCGCGTCCGAGCATTGGTGGATTTGCCTTAGGTCCAGCACTGGCGCAGAGTCGGCCAGCACCGGTCCGGTGTGTCATTTCCACCGCAGAACCCGAAGCCACTCGGAGCTCCGCGGATGATCGCCATTCGAAACGGCATTTTATTACAGGTGCGAGAGGTCCGATGTTACCATAGAGTTCACGCTCCATCCTCCACTCGCAGTCCATCGTTACGGCACGTAGGTACGCGGTAGAGAGGACTCGTGCAAACGACGTACACCATCGCCACGCAATGCTCTACGGAAACCCCGCGCGGCGTATTCAGCGCGTTCATGACCCGCGAGAAACACAATTCCACCGCCACCACGAACGGGGGTTCAAAGGTCTCTAAATCATATTTTATGCAACGTTACTCGCTCAATAGAGCCAATAGTCGTAAACGTTGGCGCGATGCCGTTTCACCGGGGGGCCTAGACGATCGCGTTGCCACTATACTTCCGAGGTGCTTCGGTCGGAAGTCTTTACTGCATTTTTATTTTTTTTTCTTACTTTTTTTTGGGACTCGATTGGACGAGAGGGCAGACGCGGTCGAGGGATAGGCGAGGTTGGTGCGATACGTCCGGGTCGGGGTCGCTACCGGGGTAAAGGTGGCTGCATTTCCGTAAAGGATTTAAATAGATGTGCATTTTTAGGTCCTAGGATGAATTCCATAAGAACTCCACCATACAAGTGGAAGCAGAGAGGAGTGTGCATAACCATGCAGTACAGTATAGTACGGAGATGTCAGTGCAAATGTATATATAAATAGTAGTAGAATGGGAAAGAACATTTTTTTCATTCAAAAGTTTTTGTTGAGGTAAGCCCGTTTCGTTCGTTTAAAAATTATTCTTTTTTGTACGACACGATTGGGCGAAAGGCGAAGCAGAATGGTGTGTACCAGCGTGAGGTAGAGTACCGTGCGCAAACATCAGTATAAATAAGTTAAACGTATACATAAACTCTATTAGAATGGGAACCACAATTTTTTTTTTAGGTGAGTTGTTTCACACGGTTAAAAATTGCATTTGCGTAAAGATTTTAAATAGATAAATATTTTTTCCCCCGACTTCGCTAAAATAATCAGATTCCTTGCGTGCAATACCTGCGGAAAATAGCCTATTATTGACCGATGATCATTCTTAACCTGTGCGCATGCGCAGTACAATTTCATTACGCCCTACGGAGTAATAGCGCTCATTACTCCCTCTGGAAGCTCTATCACTCCCGGGGGTTTAATGGTCATTGGCGAATATGGAGATTTTGCAACGCAAGAGATGCTATTCTAACGAAGTCGGCAAAAAAATATCGTATGTGACAAGGGAGGAAGTGCATTTTCACCTCGTGTGAATTTCTGCCTTCGCTTCGCTCGAGCATCAAACTTTACAGTCGGTGGAAATACGCACTTTCCTCCCTTGTGGCATAATATAATATTTTAGGTCCTAGGATGAAGATTCTAAGAATTATGGGATACAAGAGGAAGCAGACAGGTGTGTACAAGCGCCAGTTACAGTACAGTGCGGAGGTATGAGTACACACAAGCTAAACGTAGAAATAAACGGTAGTAGAATGCGAAACACAATTTTTAAAAATTTGAATAATTTCACTCAGTTAAAAGTTACATTTGCGTAAAGGTTTTATATAGATAGATTTTTATTAGCTCCCAGGATAAAAGCCCTAAGGACTCCAGCATACAGGAGGAAGCAGACAGGTGTGTATAAGCGTGAGGTACAGCACAATGCGGCGGCGTAAGTACAAATAAGCTGAACGTACACATAAACGGTATTAAAATGCGAACCACTATCTTTTTTTTTACTTGAGTCATTTCAGCCGCTTAAAAATGCATAGCCATTTTATCCGACAATAACTGCGCCTACCAATTTAACAATTTTTCCTTGGATTGCGAATCCCTCGACAGGTCTCGTCCCATCAAGCTGTCCTTTCCCGTTCGAAGCCTCGCACTCGATTACCACCTTGGAAACAGCCGCTACGGAAATCCACACCGCACCATTTTCCCGGGAAGCAATTGCGGCAATTTGCACTCCAGAATTTCGTTGTTGTGTCTCTTGTCGCGAGGCTGAAAAGTCGACGGTAATTTATATCATCGTCGTAACGTAGAACGTATGTGGTAACCAGGGGGATGTTTGCTGTGTACAACCCCTCCGGGGCTTTACGTAATTTCCCACATTACTATTATTACATTTACCCGGCATTCACGTCGAGAGAGAGAATCGCCTCGAGGCTTCGTGTGTGCTTGCATGCCGCACGTGTGTGCGCTCACACACACACGAGCCGCTTCCTCCCTCTCGCTGCAGTCAACCCGTGATGAAATTATCCTTCTGACTGGCAGAGAAAATTCGTGGGAGTATTGGAATTGCTTGTATCAGATAAGTACGTAGGTGTGTTCGCACGGTGTACGTTAATTATATTTATTTATTTATATATCGAAATATGTATATAGATATATGTTTATGTATACGTGAATATAAATAATCGACTGACATGTTTATAAGAGAGAAAATTTTCATGAGAAAATCCGACAAACCGAGCGGCAAGATTTCGCTATTGTATCACAGAAAGACCGAGAGATTGTTCATTCGCACATTAATTCGATTCGTGTCTCTCGTTCCGAGGCCCTGCCTACGCGACAATCTGCGGCGCGAGTTGACGCAGCGCAAGCGGGACGGAGTGAATGCAACGATAAATATCCGATATTAGCAATTCAATAATAATTCACTAACATCAAAGCGAACAATCGCCGTGAGATTATTGAAAAACTCCGCCGTAGAAGCCGATTGATAATTACACGCGCTCGCGGTTTGTTATTTTCACTATAAAAAAATTTGTAAATTTAATATACTCGAGTGAAAGTTTTTGCGGAAAAAGTGGTACATTTAATTTAATGTACAATTGTGGTAAAAAATTAATATACTTTCTCATTGAAATTAAAGTAATTTTATCGTAAAATTTAAGTGAACGATTAAAAGTACAGTATTTCCGATGTTTTAACAACACCGAACATTGATTTTTCATCACAATTGTGCATGAAATTTAATGTACCAGTTTTTGCATAAAAAATGTCCTGTCCGGTACATTAAATTTCATGGGAATTTTATGTTACAGTGTATCAGAACATTAAATTTCATACGACCTTTTTTCCAACGTTATAATTGAATGATAATTTACTTTCTACATTTGGGCGGAATAATTTTTTTTTTTCGAACAGCAATTTTTTTTACCGTTCTGAAAATCTACGTGGAGCTAGAAAAGTCTCGAGTCCTCGTGCACCAGCGTCCCTCCCGGTTGTGCAAGTTCGCCAGTCAAAGTCGGGACGGAGAGAGGGACGAGGCGCGGCATACCAGATGTCAGGCTGAAATTTGTTCCGATAAAATTTTAACCGGCCGTTGGACGATAGTCACGCTTTGGAGCGAGTCAGAAGGCGATAAGGCAAGGTCGGTAACCGACCCTCGTTCAATCGTGCCGAGACACCTCCTCCACCCGCCGCCCGCCGTCCAGCCGCGTCTGGGCAGTCACTGGCCTTACCTACTGCCTCCTCGTCCAGAATCGCCCGGTGAGCGTTCGATATATATTTTTTTTTTTTCGCCGCTTTCCCCGCGCACTCGTGCGCGCTCTTTCCGCTTCGTTCTAGCGAGACATATATATGTATGCATATCTGTATATACATACACATTTTCCTCCCAAGGTAACACGTCGCGGACGCAGCCGCTAAAATAGAAATGCTTCGCGGAGTGGATGATATTCGCAAGAAAAAATAAAAAATGCATCTCTGAGTGGTTTTGTCGATGAGTGCCCAGATTCGTTGCACACGTTGCATTATCTCGGTGCTCGCCTCGTCAGCCGCGCACGGTTGCTCAGGCAAATCAATCAGTTCACTGGAGACATTTTTTTTTTTTTTTTTTTTGAAAAAAGGAAACTCCGAAATTTCATAGACGAAAAAATATCCGACGATAGCTTCGGGCACGGATACACATAGTGGTAAATATTGTATACACACACAAACACGCACATACGTGCGTGTGAGGTTCGGCTGGATGTAATACCGGGTGTGTGTACTGCGAGGTAGTCACGTAGCGTCAATATTAGACGAGGATCTTAATCCGTGAGATACATGATGAAAACTCGCTTCGGTCTCGCGCCCGCGCTCCTACGCGATCTTTCCATTTTCCGTGTTTACACCAACACAATGTGTCCAAACATAAACGAAGCGCCGGCGGGATTGTGGATACACGTCCCGCGACGGTGAGGGGAGGAAAATAAAAAAATCATAAAATTGCGAATCATGCGAATCGTCCGAAGAATAAAATTTGAGCCTTAAATGGCTACGAAGCCACATTCGACCTACGTAGATAGATAGATAGAAGTTTTATTGACATCGTGATAAATTCCTTAAGTATGATAGCTGTGCGAGAGGTAACAGCGAGGTGCAGATTTTCCTTAATCTGAAGCAAGGAAAATACAGCGTAAGCGTGGCATCGCATTAAATTGTGTGAGATGGTATTAGTGGAGAGCGGGGCAAAATGGGACAGGGGGATAAAATGGGACAGTGGGGGCAAAAATCAGTTCTTCAATAATTTTCGGATGCCTCATTTTGTCCCAACGATACATCCGGATTCTCAAGCCCGTTTTGCCCCATTGTCCCATTTTTACCCGCTCTTCTCTACAAAAGAGACGTGAAGTGTGCTACAAGGTAAAATAGCGAGCGAGGCTGGTGGAATAAAGCGGATGTCTATATGTATAGTTAGAATTTACTGAGTGCTGAAATAAATCCTCTAAGGACCAGACAATACAAGGCAGTGAAAATATGCATACAATCTTAGAACTAATATAGTACAGTAACTATTCCAGAAAGCGCGGAAGAAAATACAGAATAATATGAATAGGAGCGCAGAAAATACATTAAAGAGCAGACCTATACAAGATCTAACGACCTCCTGGTCGAAGCTTCGACGGATTTATACCAACACAATGTGTCCAAACATAAACTATACGCACTGTAAAAAAAAAGCTTGCAGTTTTTACGACAACATATTGTCCACAAAAGTCCACAATTTTTTAATTTTCCAATCGCACCATCCGCCTCTGCTTTTAAAAACAAAAGTACAAACTAAAATTGCTAATGACACAGGAACAAAAGAACAGGAATGTATATTCAATCCTGAACAAACGAGTTTGTCATTTATTTAACAAAATTATTTTTACGACATTTCGTATTCCGACTTTACGAAATTACTTTTCACTCTGCGCCGGCGAGATTGTCGATACAAGTCCCACGATGATTGAGGAGATGGGAAAAAATCATAAAATTGAGAAGTACGCGAAATCGGCCTAAGAATTAATTTTGAGCCCCAAATCGCCGCGAAGCGACATTCGATCTAAGGTCCGACGACTTCTGAGTCCGCGCTTCCACGGATGAAACCTTCCGAAAAGGCTTCCACGCGACTCACGCGAGGGTCGACCCAATGTCGCTCCATCGAAGTTCCGACGGGCCCGCTCAATCTTAGGCCGTCCCCGAGACCGAAAGAGGAAACCAGCGGCGAGGGCGAAAAACGGTCCGCCAACCTTCCGTCACCTTTCGCCACCCCTGTCGTCCGAATTCGAGCACATTCTCGCTAACGCGTCTGCGACCTCTGCGCTGGAGAACAAGTCAGCCAAAGGGGCCGACGCGAATGCCTCGGCGTGTCCGGCGAATGTGCGAACGAAAGGCCAAAGACGCTCGATGGCCTCAGGAACGTCGTCCTCATGGAGAGAGCGGGAGCGAGAACAACGTTCCGGGCACGTACGTGAACCGAGTTCCAAGCTCGGCCTCACCCGATCCCTATTTGTGCCCGGCAGGATTATTGAATTTGCGGACGCTGGAAAGATCCTGCTTTCGCGATTCCTTCCACACTGTTTTCTCCCGTTCCGTACGACTTTGCTGTGTTCCTTCTACGAGGAGGCTTCCGTTACCGAAAAACTTCTCAACGGCGCTCCGAACGAGGCTTCGGGAAGTTGGTATCGCACCGATTGCACTCCTGCGATATTTTTAAATCTGATAAAAAGCGAGATTACAAACTTAAGGTGGAGTCCCCTTTTTTAGGGCATTCTCAGGTATATTATCAGGATTTTTCTTTGAAGATAATTCTTGTGTTTATCGCAATGAAACTGAGTAAATATTTTTCTTGATATTGTTAGATAGTGCAGATTTTTTTGTCACGCAATATTGAATCCTTAAGGTGGGGCAAGCTGCAAAACTGCTGCTTTACGACCTGGACTACGATAGCAACTATAAATGTCCGATAAAAAAAATCTTGCATTATGTAATAATATCGACAAAAAAGTGCACACAGTTTCATTGCAATAAACACAAAAAGTTTCTTGAAAAAAATGCCTGATAATACATCCGAAAATGTCCGAAAAAAATGTGTCTCTATCGTTAAAATGCCTCACTATCATCAATACAAGTATGTGAACGATTTTTTAGATTTGCATTTTAATTTCTCATTTTTGTGAACACGCACCGATCCAGCTAACCGCTTCGGCCCATATTTACTACATTCAACCATCTCGCCGAAGGGGGGGGAGGAAGTAGCGTAAGCAACCCTCAAGCAGGGTGGTCTCGTCATACTTTCGGCTCTTAAAAAATTCCCGGAGAGTCCAGATAATAAACTTGTTTTCATTCCGCATCCTGCGTCGTTCGGTCCGTCGCTCGCGAGGGTCGAATGGCGGAGGATGCTTTGCTTGGTCGACCTCGCGCAGAAACTTCTCTTTCCCTCCATCGGTATGGACGAGAAATTCGACTAATGCGGATGCCAGCGGACCAAGAGGAAATTACGAGCTGGCTGTGTGTCTGTCTGTGTGTCTTCGGGCCGAGACCCGATGGACGACCGAGGCCGGATCGCCCGCTTCTGCCGACGGTCGTGATTCAACCGTGGCCTCATAAAAATTCCGAAGGTTTCGTAAATACCCTATCGTGGAGAGAAGGGGGGCGGGCACGAACGCCAAGTGTCTCGCTCGAGATATTCCCACCGAGAGACGAGAAATCCATTGCGTCGTCTCCGTCGTTTCCGAAGCGTCGATATATTTCCGGCTTCCTTCCCTACGGCTCGGAGCGCACGCATCAGTCACCGACACACACGTTCGCACGCACGGTTGAGCGCCAAAAATTGACAGGCATGGATTTTGGGATGTTCGGGAGGGGAAAAAAAAAACAGAAAAAAAAATGAGTGTAATGAAAACTATGCCGAACGGGCAGTATGAGAAATAGATTGGAGATTCTTTTCGGAGTCTCTCTAGCTGTCTCTCGGCAGCTGCGCGGTGGTGCGAGAAAAATCTCGCGCGTCGCTATTCATCGTACCCGGCAGCATCGCGAGACTTTCGAAATGTGTTTTGTAAATTGTGAACACCGAAAATAATATTTTTCTCGTCGTTGGTGAGGATGACGAGGGGGCTTTAATGATCGTGAAAAAATTTGTCGGGATTTAGGATCGAGCCAGTCGAATGACTGCATGGAGAAAAAATGTTAATAATAATTGTGTGGGCTGCAAGAAAAACATTACTTTGCTACGAATTTTTGTATTTCGATTATGCCAAAGCAGAGAGCATGTCTGCTGTGTGTGGATCAGTGTGTGATACTGGGATGAACCTGTAAAAATGTTCAATACCGCATGCACATTTGGACATTTTTTTTTCCATTCTCGTTCCATTACTTTTTTTCACAAATTCAAAACGAGAAATTCCGGTTTTCGCACGTCGTTCACGGGAATTTCAGTGATTATTGCTAATTCGTATACTTTTCCTGTGCGAAACGAGAGATTCGTCTTGATGGACTTTCCGAAGTTGGTATAGGAGGAAAAAAGAAAATTGTTTAATTCCCAATCTTATACCTAAAAAAATCCCATTGTTTTTTAATCACTTTTTTCGCAAAATCAGAAATTCCTCTTCTAGCGCCACAGGGCACATCGTTCATGGGAATTTCAGTGATTACACCTCATTTTTATACTTTCCACGCGCGATACGAGAGATTCGTCTCGATGGACTTCCCGAAGTCGATATTGGAGGAAAAAAAGGAAATTGTTTCATTCCCAATTTATTGCGGATTTCCGTGTTATACCTACCACTCGAGTCTCTCCTCGTGCGTGCGAGCCCTCGTCCTTCCGTGTGTCCCTCCTTCGTGTCTCCGGTGGGGGGAAAAGTGGCGGATGTAAGCCAGAAATTCCATATTGATTGCTATACGATTTCGCTGGCTCCAGGAAAAGGGGACTGTCGATCGATTCGGGAGCTTTGTCCGGTACACGGAGTGTCGTCCTCGCCACGGTGGTGGATCTCCTCCATTCCCGGACAATCCGCACGAGCGAGATCGAAGTACCGAAATAATATCGTCTACCGGCATTGACGGTTATTACCGACGATTTGTCTCGTTCCGTGGCTCTTCCGTCTTCCCCTCGAACCACCGCGCCGGGCGACCGACATTGACCACGACGGAACACGCGACCGGGCATGGACTGGAATAATTATCGTTATCGCCGCTATAAATCCTTTATCCGTTTCGATGGACGAGAGAGCGCGACCAGTGGGGAAAGTTTATTGATACGAGAGTCGGTAAAACTTCGCCCCGTCGCTATATCCGTTCGAAATTCGAATTTTCACAACCGATCGCTCCTCGAGTCAAGCTTCAATGGCTGACCGATCGCATTTTGCCGGATAAGCCTTTAACTGATAGTGGCGTCACAAGGCTCAGAAATCAATGGTATGGAAGTCAGTAACGTTTCGATCGCTCGATCTGTCGGTCGAATTGTTCGCTCGTTTGGTCGTGCGATCGTCGAAACGTTTGGTCATTCGATAGCTAGATCGTTTGGTCATTCAATCGTGAGGATGTTTGGTCATGCGATCGTTAGATCGTGTGGTCGTCAGATCGCTCGATCGTTTGGTCATTCGATCGCTCAAGGATTCGATCACTCAAGTTTTCGATCGCTCGATCAATATCGAGAGAGTCGATGTCGTGACTCAACTGTGCAAATAAATAAATAAACATCTCTTCGACGAGAGTGCCCTGATCGGATTGGTCATCGATCGGACGGCCGGCGAACGTAATAGCGCTGATGGCCGAAGCTCTCATCTCGGCTTTTATTTTCGCCCGATATTCGCGATTAGAGCAAGACGGAGGAACAATCGTGCTTCCACTCTCTTCGAGAGAGAACGCGGTGTCATTAACGCTTGGTCCATTAAAAGCTATCTGGGCCATTAATGTGTCGAAATATTTTATGCTCAACGACCGGGGCGTCGACGATGGGCCTAGGGCTTTGTGAATGCGCACTCTCTTCGCGGTGTGTGCGCGCTGCCATCAACGGGCGCAACCCTAACTCACCGGGAGGAGTTTCTTCGTTCGAGCTTTACTGGCCAAAAACAAGGAAACACATCGTTCCCTCGTTCCCGGACTCAACTCTGCTCGGTCCCTCACGGAAAATATCCCGAATGCGCGAGAGCTATCCCATTATCCGACTTACGTAGTCACCCTCTCCGTCGCCGAAGGTTGTGTTGGGTAAAGTTTCGAGCTGGTCGGATGCAGCGATGGAACGAGCGAAGGAACGATACAACATGGCAAGCGAGGACGGCGAGATTCTCTCATCCAGCTGGATTATCGATGGATTAACTCAAAGAGCTCGGGACAAAAGGACAGTCGAAGCGAGATAGAGTCAAAGGAGAAGGAAGAAGCTGAGAAAAAACGAAAAAAAAAGATTTTTTTTTTTGCATTCTAGCAAAGTGTTTTGGGAGCACTTTGTCTCTTCTGGTTTGTAATTTAAATGGGTGGGTCGGAAGAGTTAGGTTTCTTCCAGATCTCCTAAGCTTCACAATGTACCGTTGGAACCTCCAATTTTTTCTTTTTTATAGAAATTAGTACGCAACCCCGAGCCATTTTCTTGGATTACCAAGACAGAGAGTTTTCGCTCTCAGAGAGTTCTCGCTCTCAGAGAGTTCTCGCTCTCAGAGAGTTCTCGCTCTCAGAGAGTTCTCGCTCTCAGAGAGTTCTCGCTCTCAGAGAGTTCTCGCTCTCAGAGAGTTCTCGCTCTCAGAGAGTCCTCGCTCTCAGAGAGTTCTCGCTCTCAGAGAGTTCTCGCTCTCAGAGAGTTCTCGCTCTCAGAGAGTTCTCGCTCTCAGAGAGTTCTCGCTCTTAGAGAGTTCTCGCTCTCAGAGAGTTCTCGCTCTCAGACGTCATACTTTCAGAGTTCTTACTCTCAGAGTTCTTACTCTCAGAGTTCTTACTCTCAGAGTTCTTACTCTCAGAGTTCTTACTCTCAGAGTTCTTACTCTCAGAGTTCTTACTCTCAGAGTCCTTACTCTCAGAGTTCTTACTCTCAGAGTTCTTACTCTCAGAGTTCTTACTCTCAGAGTTCTTACTCTCAGAGTTCTTACTCTCAGAGTTCTTACTCTCAGAGTTCTTACTCTCAGAGTTCTTATTCAGAGTTCTTACTCTCAGAGTTCTTACGCTCAGAGTTCTTACTCTCAGAGTTCTTACTCTCAGAGTTCTCACTCTCAGAGTTCTTACTGTTCTTCTGGCCGTCGAAAATTCGACTCCGCAAAATTCCACATCGTCAGTGCTGCTCTCGCGACCGAGGCAATCTCAATTACAGCGGGTTAATTCGTCGAGAAGTCCCGGCAGGAAAATTCATCGCCGAGCGGGCGCAGGTGTGCTCGTTTCCGGCCGTCCTTCTCCGTGGCCCGAGGAGGGAAAACAACCGTAGCTTCGGGTATGAAGTAGGACATAAAGTTTTCAGAACGGGTCATGAATAAAGTACCTCCATTGCAGATAGTTCATTACCGCTCTGCCCCTCCCTCAGTACATACACTTTTCCCTAAGTAAAAGTCTTCCCTTAATCTCCCTTCATTCGAAGAAATTAAGTATGCATCGCCGGCGTTGAATTATTAATGGTCGCGCACTCTCTCGTTCCGCGCTCGCCCCGAGGAGCCATCGCGAACCGCTGCCGAACGCAGAAGCCCCCAGGGTATCGTCCTCTCGCAGAACGGAATCGGAGGGTGCGAGGAACGATTCGACCAAGCAATTTGTACCTACTCTATTTTGCACCCAGGCAAAAAAAAGTCCAAGCAATGCAAAGAAAACAGCCCGAAGAGAACAACCGACCATCCGTCATACAATCATCGCTTCATTTCCTTAATTTCCCTGAACCCCAAGAAAAGAAAGCTCGTGTTCGCCCAAACTAACACGAAAATTCGGTAGAAGGAGCGGTAACCGGCGATCCCCGAGTACGTGCCCTGTCCGTCGTGTCCGTCGAGCACGGAACAGAAAATCATGAAAACAATGAAGCCCGCTCGAGTGGTTCGAGTCCCGATGGGGATCTCGCTATAATTGCTTCTTCGTGATCGACTCACGTCCGGCGATGTTTTCGCAGAACCCTTCCGTTTCCTACCCGTCTGCGATCGGGGATCTAATTAACGAATTGCATTAGTGCATTAGCGCGAGGGCGTAGACGGGGCGGCCTGGCCGCGCAGGCAACGCCGGATCATGCGGAAGGGCTGCGCTCCGGAGTGGATCAAAGCAAACATCATGTTCGACCTCCCCCTCGCGACGTGGCTCGCCGGTCGGGCGAGCACGAGAGGAATCGCGTCCGGAAGTGCATACTTGCACAGGGCGAAGGAACACAAGCGGAGGCTATTGCGCCTCATAGGTGTACAAAAGCCGCGGCCGGAGGCGATACACCGCGGGAAACGCGGCTGCGGAGGAGGAGCGGATGAGAGAACGGATGGAAAGTCGCGTCAGCCGGTCCGATCGGGGTTCGCCGTGTGCTCGCACGCCGGATTCGCCGACCGCCCGACCCTATTTGTTTAGGCCGGCAATCGGCTTGGTTCATTGTAATCCGCCGGCAGCGTCGCGGGTG
This sequence comes from Stenichneumon culpator, assembly GCA_964017025.1. Classification (NCBI taxonomy): domain Eukaryota; kingdom Metazoa; phylum Arthropoda; class Insecta; order Hymenoptera; family Ichneumonidae; genus Stenichneumon; species Stenichneumon culpator. The sequence continues at coordinate 17,193,523 of OZ024768.1, read as the reverse complement.
AAAGGGACGATGAGAAAAAGGGGCGAAAAAGGAAACTCCGAGGTTGTGCATCGACATCCGGGGAAAACAGCCTGAGGCGCCTCGGGCTTTCCATTTCCTCCCCGAAGGCCATCGAGACGACGTCTCGGGACTTTATTTCCTCGCCAGGCGAAGACGGTACATCCCGACACGCTGCTCCGAGGCCGGATATCGAGGAGGCTGCGGCGGTGGGAGGGAAGAAGCGGGTGTATTCGATAAAAATACGTGTTGAAAACTATTTGCTGTGGTCTCGAATTGCGTTTGGATCTTTCGGGACGATAAAGTCTCGAGAGGGAGAGACGATCGGTTTATGAAATCTGCAAATTCTCACCCAACGAGACAGCCTTCCGTCTGCAACTTTCCAATTATTTTCGGTGAGATAGCCGCGAAGAGAGGACGTGCATGCGATCGGCGGCCGAAGCAATCTCTGCTCCAGACGTGCAGCGCCGAATTTTCGGTGAATCTCCGAGACGAGAGGAAATGATGCGGCTGTGATTTCTACGGCTTGGTAAAGAACGAAAGTTCAGGGAAATCGATGGATTCGGGAGAGGATCCGAGTGGCGAAGATCCTCGTCTCCGGGCCATGCGGACGGAGAGACGGAAAGGCGTTGGAGCCAAAGAGATTTGACGCTTGGACGGACACGAAGAGCGACGAAAATTGGTCTTCCGTTTCGTCCGGAGTCGGTCGACTGGACCGGGCTTGTCCGGGTTGTTTTGTCCCCTGATTTCGCGAGGGCGAAGCCGAGGAACGGCTTCGACGGTGACGAGAAACAACGCCATCGACGCCGACCGATCTCTTCAAAATCCGCGTCTCGATGTCGGAAACAGATGAAAATAAATATCTGCCGGTCGAGTACGAAAGTTCGGAAGTTACTTGCGAAAGGGGGATTGCGCGAGAGGCGATGCGGTCGTCCGGGAAAGAACGCGGAGGAGGACGGGGGAGAATCCTGGCGGTGAAGGCGGAGAGGAAAATAGGGTTGTTTCAGTGGGCGGATAGGGTCAGTAACATCGCCTCGTGCATCACTGGAAACGGACGGAGGAGTTTGGGGCGCTCACTTTTCGCTCGATATTTCCACCCTCTTTCACTCCGGCCTATGACTCTCTCCAGGACGGTGGTGCTGCTTCTTTCGGTCTGTGTACTTCCCTCGCTAAGCTCGATACCTCCGGATCCCAGGACGATTCGTGTATTCGTAGTAAACTTGGCTTGGATCCTCACTCCGTAGAGAATCGTCGCTTTGGTCCGGCCCAGGCACTTTCCTTTCACCAGCCATACAGAAGGTCGCCGATATAAGCGCTCCTGAAAACGTCACTTGCAAATTGAAAATCTCAGTTTTCGACCGGTAGTGATGTCACACAGGAAAACGTCAATTCCGGTTTGACAATCTGATTTTCGACCGAAAGTGAGGTCATAAGAAAAAACGTCATTTCCGCTCGAAAAATAAGGTTTTCAAACCGGAAGTGACGTTTTTTCGGCGACCGGACGTCACTTCCGGTCGAAAAGTTTGTGCAATTCCAGGACGAGTCGTGTATTCGAAGTAAGCTTGGCCCTGATCCTCAATCTGTAGGTGTACCGGACTGTGGTCCAGTCAGTCAAGCACGCTACTTAAACGCTTCTACCGAACACAGCCGATATAATCGCTTCAGAAGATGGTACCGGCCATTGAATCTTGTAAAAATTGCACAGGTGTCTCGAGTTCTCGTGTCGCAGGACTTCGCTCGAAAGATTCGCAATCCTGCCGAACCTTTCAAGTCTCGGTATAATAACCTCCTGAATGTGGATATTCCGTCCGGTGGAAGATCAAGGCTCTCTTAGTATGCATCGACTATCCGACACAAGATGAACTCCGAACGGGCGTCTGAGCGATCCCTTTCAACGAAGCTGATCGAACGTCTATGCCATCAGCTTTTTCGCCAAACCCCCGCAATCCTCAGGGTGATTATATATATATATATATCCCCAAGGCGGAGTGACGGAAATCGTGATTGAATCTAAATGGAGTGACCCACGCGATCGGTCATTGACTTCTTCCTCTCGACTTTCCCAACCCCGAACAGGAGAGCACCTCCGTAACAATTCGCCTACGCTATTAACAATCGGATTTAATCCGTCGAACGATCATTGAACCGAAGAACTTGGCACCGAACAAAAATTACCATCTGTTCATGATGGCGCCTTCGTACTGTATTCGAACTAATTTTTCGTCCGGAAGTGACGTCATACTGAAAATACGTCACATTCGGTTTGAAAATTCGGTGGAAATTGCGATTTGCAATCTGCAGATGACGTTTTCCCGTATGACGTCACTCCCGGTCGAAAACTGCGATTTTCAACCTGCTAGTGACGTTTTCCTGCATGACGTCACTTCCGTTCGGAAACTGCGATTTTCGACCTGCAAGTGACGTTTACCTGTATGACGTCACTTCCGTTCGGAAACTGCGATTTTCGACCTGCAAGTGACGTTTACCTGTATGACGTCACTTCCGTTCGGAAACTGCGATTTTCAACCTGCAAGTGACGTTTTCCTGTATGACGTCACTTCCGTTCGGAAACTGAGATTATCAACCGGAAGTGACTTCACAATGAAGTTTTTCAAATTTGAATGCGCGCCGTCACTTCCGGTTTATAAGTGAGTTTTTCAAACCGGAAGTGACGTCACAGAGACATTAATTTATTTTCCTTTGCCAAGCAGTGGCGTAATGATAGTTTGTCGCTCCCAAAGCTGTGGCTTCGCGTCGTTTCAACGCGACTGAAAACTCTCGACTAGTCGCAATCGTCGTCATCTGGCGGTTGCCGGGAAAGCTTTCAGCGGCGACGACGAATCGTTGGTAAACTGAAAGGTGTGCAAGAGACACGTCCGCGCATCGACTCTCCGTGTGCCATGTCAACGCAGCGTGAACCGCAACATTTACCGCGTGACTCGATGCCGCACGTGCTACAAGCTTCTAATCGGTAACTCAGGAGTTTCCGTCGCCTCTCAACAGCCACACGGATCATCGCTTGCCGTTATACTTTCTCTTCGTACTTCTCAGTCGTTACTTTGGTGTTGTTTTTTTTTTCTTATTCCTAGGCTCGTCTAGCGCGCCGTCCAGACTATCACTGGAGCAACGCTGCCGAGGCTACTCAGCATCCATTTAGATAGGCGCTTAGGCGTTGATTGCCGAGACCGTGGATGCATCGAGACGATGATGGTTTATGCATTTTTTACACTCACTTCGCTGCTCACAGCGATGACGCCAGTGGAATTCTAATCGTTAATGTACTTTGGGATTCTGAGCTACGGCGGGCGAATCTAAAATATACACGAGTCAACATAAATAAATAAATAAATAAATAAATAAATAAATAAATAAATAAATAAATAAATAAATAAATAAATAAATAAATAAATAAATAAATAAATAAATAAATAAATAAATACATAGAGAGATAAATAAATAAACAAATAACTAAATGAGTTATTCGGAGGGTGCGTATTTCGGTCGGCTCTCCCCCAAGCAAGATTTCGCGCCGAGGCGATTACGAGGACTATATTGCATTCTCGTCCATCATCCGTCCTTCCCGATTTCTTCCGGTCGCCTGAGCGGTCTCTCGCGAGGAGCGAAACAATCGTAAGAGCGGAGCGCTGCCGCCCTCCGAGGTCGTAAAGCATGGAACGCTTGGAATGGACTCGGCGCTGATCTCTCGAGCAAAAGAGGAAGCCGAGCCGGAGCTCGACGAGATGGGAAGTGGAGAGCGAGAGGGATGTCGATGCGCGTGGTACCCACGAGGATTGCAGGGTCAGGGGGTTGTGGAACCCCCCCCCCCCCCCCCTCACCGTGGAACGAGGAAGGAGCAACCTGGAAGCGCACGATACCACACCGCTGTACAGCATCCACCGTACACCGGCGTGTTGAACGTTATTGCCGAGGGAGAAAAAAAAAAAAAACAACCGACGAGCCACTTACGAGCGATATCCCGACTTTTTACGAGGGACACTTTTCTCTCTCGAAAATATTTGTGTCTGAAAATATTTTACGGCCCGTTTGCGGGAGGGGGGGGGGAGGCCCATCAACGACGGGTAGCGGCAAACGGCGGAAGCCTGAGAACCTTCGGCAAAGGAAAACAATATAGATGACCGGGGTCAAACGCGAGATCGATCGATTTTTAGCCGAAACTCGATTGAATATTTTTTTCCATCGAGATACATCGGACTATTTATTTTTGCCATCGCTCATAGGGTCACACGGACATAGGGCGGAAGTCTGAGAACCTTCGGGGAACGTTCAAAAGCAATATAGATGACCGGGCTCAATCGCGACATCGATGACGATCGATTTTTATTACGGCACGTTTTAATGTAGGGATTTTTTTATCGAATAATTTTTATTGATCCTTTATTCGTTGTTCTTTATTCTTATCTATCCTTTATCCTTTATTTAAACCCAAAAAAGGAAAAAAAAAACGTCCCAAAAAAACGGAGTATGAACCCCCCTTCCCCCCCCCCCCCAACCGAAAAATGTGAGCGCGACACTTACTCAGCCTATAAATATTAATCCAATTTTTATTTATCGGAAAATCGATTGAATTTTTTTTTGCATCGACATACATCGTACAATGAATTTTTGCCGTCGCGCACAGGCTCACACGGATATCCGGCGATATTGGGTCGGGGACCGGGGCGAATTGCAACGCGCCAATAAATTTATTTCCTCTTCCGACCGAGTCTTGTTGCATTTCGCCCCGGTCAACCCGTCACCCGCACCCGACGCTCTACACCCGTCCCTTGGTATTTATGGACCGATGGTCTATATCGGTGTATTATTATCGCGCGCGGTATGTGTATTTTCGTCGGACGAATTTACAGTGTTGAGAGCGTATATTTCTCAGTGGCGCGGTTTTACGCGCGAGATGTAAAACGCTTTATCGCGTGTAAAACGGCCCCCCGCCTAAGCGCTTGTAGCCTATATATAGTATACGTATATATGTACGCACAACACGCGCTGCTCTTCGCGAGGGTGAACGAGAGAGCGAGACGGGCTTAGTTCGCGATCGAGATGGGTTCGAGGGAGATCGCAATTGAGGGTGGCGAGGGAGAGAGTGAAAGCGCACCCCTGTGCCAAAATTTCGGGGAAGGGTTGCTCCACTCGGCGATCGATAGACGGTTGTTCAAGGACATTTCGGCGTGCAGAGGGGGCCGAGAGAGCGAGAGCGAGAGTCTCGTGTCTGCTCTTTGGATGTGGTCTCTGCGCGTGTGTGAGTGTGTGTGCGTGCTGTGTGTGCGAGCCTCTGCTCTTCTATCCTCGTAATCCGGCACCCTATCGTGTAGCTTGCATTCACGAGCCCATTTCGCGATGCCCGGAGCCCCTGGACCTCTGCTGCCTCGATTTTAAAGTGGAACTTTCCATACAACACGTCCGTTAATGCTCGTTGGTTTGGAATACTCGAGAGTTTCGATAAGAAGCTTATTTCGCGATCGTTACCAAAAAAACTTTATTAAAATTAAATCTTTATTGATAAATAATAAATGATGAATAAACCATTATGGTGTAGTTCGTCTCTTCTGAAGCTCTTTGGTGCGATTTAAGAGTCTCTTTTTCAGCTATACCTATACTTATTATATTATTGTTGTGTTATTTAATTATTTATTGTTCTGGAGTTTTTATTTGATTTTATTTATTTATTGGTGATGGGAATTCCCATCGACTTGTAATTGGGCTTAGTCGGTTTATATTAAATAAAAATAAATAGTAATAATAATACCGTAATTGTTGATAGACTGTCTCTGTCAACAATTAGAAATAATGGCCAACGAGAGAATCGCGTAATCAAATCTACAAGTCTTTTAACCGTAATCTAAGGAAAGGAGAAAAACCTTCCAAACACCAAAGAAAATCTCGGGCTGAAGGGCCCAGGTCGATGGCTCTTTGCCAAGGTGTGAAATCAGCATTAGGTACAAAATTTTGTATAAGAAGATAACTGTAAATATTAACTTTGGCGTTGAATCTCTTTTACTACCAATGCTACTAATAGACAGCTCACCCACACATTTCTCAGAAGAGTTGTCGGTATGGTAGAGATCTTCGTCAGGACAAATGACCGTCGGAGTAAAAGGATTGAATCCTAGGACGGGGCACGTACCATTTTACCCCGTTCGATTCCACTTACGCTCGAGCCCGTCCAACTCGATCCATCGGAGTCCGTCGAATGGGTGGCGTCTCGTCTCCGGTCCTTTTCATTCTCCGCAGACGGTTCCGAAAGTCCGTCCAAGGCCCTGAAGCCCGCGATCTATCAAGCCCAAAGTCCCGTCGCTTGTCGAACCGCGCCTCCGGTCCGCGGCCAAACCGACGCAGAACCCCGATGGAAAGTGAGCTCGGGAAACTGGAGGACGCCGTCCTGAAGGATGGATCGCTTGATCGCTCATACTCACCCGATACTCGTCAACGGCACTCGTGCAGAGCGCGGATTCCACCAACAGCGAAACACACCCTCGACGGGCGCGACCGGTGAATCCGATGGGCCGACTTTGCACACAACCGAACGATCCGACCCAGGGCACGTTCGCCCTACAACTCCATCTCAATCTCATCCGCAACCACTCTCGCCGGCTGTCTCCGTGTGTCTGCATCCGTTCACCTCCGGGCTCTCGCCATTTCAATGGCGGACTTAACGAACCGCCCCAAGAAACTTTGCAATTCACACACGCGACTGCCACTCGGAGCTCCCGAGTACCTTCGAGGATGCTTTTACTGCCAGCCGAGACTACCCGAAAGAGACCCGCCGGTGGTAACAGTTGTTGTCGTCATGTCGCTCATGCCGTGTCGGATTTTCCTTCTCGCCTTCCTTCCCTCCGTCCTTCCTCGCCACTCTTCGCCGCTTCAGTTCTCCACACCCGGGTTGGAAATCCGGCCTCGAAGACACAAATGAACCTGTCTGGAATTCGGACCTCAGCAACAGCCGAGTCCGGGTGTTCCTGAGCTCCGAGACTCCTATTGCTTGTCTCCCTTTTTATCTTCCCTTGGTCCAGGGCGGAGGATTGATCCATGAAAAATCGAAACAGGACGACCCCGGTCCTCTTTCTCGTCATATCGCCCAAGCCAAGTCGGATTTTCCTTGACGCCTTCCTTCACTCTGTCCTTCCTCCGGAAGGAAATCCGACCTCGGAGTCTTTGCACACAACCGAACGACACAAATGAACCTGTCTGGAATTCGGACCTCAGGAACAGCCGAGTCCGGGTGTTCCTGAGCTCCGAGACTCCTATTGATGCTCTCCCTTCTGATCTTCCCTTGATCCAGGGCGGAGGATTGATCCATGAAAAATCGAAACAGGACGACCCCGGTCCTGTTTTTCGTCCGCGGTGGCAACCAACTCCGGTGGGCGTGCCGGCTTTTTCTTCCTCTGCCTCGTGCATCATTCCCTTTCAGGAGCTCGACGACGACGTCTCACTCTTCAAAGTTTCTATTCCAACCGACCAGCGGGGAAATTGGGAGACTCCCCAATCCCGGATACTTCTTACGTGTTTGCTATACCCGAGGTTCCAGTCGTGCGACACTGACGACGACAATTTCCCTTTCAAGCGCGGCGGGCCGAAGGAAGGCGTTCGACTCTCACGATAACGGATTGATTGATTTGGAAGTTTTTTTGGGGATGCGCGTTATCGAGGCGAAATGGACGCTACGCACGGATAATGGATGTGTCTCGAGACGCGCGTGTATTTTGAAGTCCGTCGAGCGGGTGTACCGTGACGTAAATTTCCGGATTAGTTTCGAGTCGTTAAGCCAGATTCTTATCTATCAAAGTGTCGCACGTGCTGGAAGCTGAAGGAGCGAGTTTTGAACAGGCCAGCGACCTTTTCGATCCCGCGTTCCTCGCGTGTTTTTTGACGATCTGAAAGTTTTTTTTTTCTTTTGGAGAATACTTGCCACGTTGCATATGTGCGACTTTCTTCCAGAAAAAAAAATATATGTCGGCTTGGAGAGAATACTGTAAATTAAAAAAATGTAAATTTAATGTACTGGACTGAAAGTTTTTATCCAAAACCTTGTACATTAAATTTAATATACAATTATGGTGAAAAATTAATATACTTTTTTTTATTGAAATTAAAGTAAATTATTAAAAATTAAGTATTTTCAATATTTTTAATACACCGAACATTAATTTCTCATCACAATTCTCTATGAATTTGAATACACCAGTTTTTGCATGAAAACTTCCAGTCCGGCGCATTAACTTTCATACAATTTTTTTTTACAGTGTAGTGGTGACTACTGTAAAGTGGGTTTTGACCCCTGGTGTAATAACAGTCGCTTACTAATAAATACCAGAGTGAGAGAATTAAATGCCTTGAATCCTTCAATAAAGCCAGAATCGCAACTATCAAAGTGTCACACGTGCTGGAAGCTCAAGGAGCGAGTTTCGAACACGTCAGCAGCGACCCTTTCGATCCCGCGTCCCTCGCGTGTTATTGACGATAAAAAATCATACGCCTTTTATAGAATACGCACCACTTTGCATATGCGAGACTTCCTTTCCAAGAAAAAAAAAATTATATGTCTGGTCGGTGAAAAGGTTGAAACTAGCTTTTACCTCACAACTTTGACAGTAGAGGTGACTACTTTAAAGTGGGTTTTCATCAGCGGGACAATAATACTACCTACTTAAAAGCGAGTGTTCGTCATTGAGGCTATAACAGTAAACTACAGCATTCACTTACTGGTATATATTTGAAGGTGAGTGTGAAGTGCCTCGAATCCGTTAATAGAAACTCGTACACCTCTTTCTCATCGTCACAGTAATTCAATAATTTTCAATCAATAGGACCGATTATCTTACCAGCCGAGCCGGTGTCGCGACTCCGCCATTTCCGTAAGTAGTATATTTCGCCCCCTCCCCCCCCCCCCCCGTGACACGAGCCAACCATGAGAAAGGAACACGTGCCGCTAATATTATCCTACCGGTGACAGTAAGGTCACGAGTGCGAGCCTCCCGACGAGCTTGCGACGGGCTTGGCCCGCTCGTGACCAAAAGAAAGTACGGATTTAGACGATTTCTTAGACCCAGATCTGCACATATGCCGAGCATGGGGCACGTTATTTCTGGTCGCGGGAACGCGTGTTCCTCTCGTTCGCGCGAGAGCACCGGCATCCGGTCACCGGTCTCAGAACTGCAGCGTCTGCTGCATCCGCAGCCTGCGAGACTCCCAGCATCGAGCGTACGCAGACAATCGCATGCACACCGCAACCTCCCCCCAGCCTTTAATAACTCACACGAAATAATGGACGTCTGCGCCATACAGCGAGAGCATTCGAACTCCACTCGAGTTTCAAAAAGTCTCTTCGAACCGCACGTACCGTGGAGAGAGAGAGTGAGCAAGCCTTACGGACTACTCGCTCACAGCCAAACGAAATAGGGTACAATTAAACGTAATCACGAATCGACGTAATAGCTTTACGCGTACGTGGAACCCGCGCGTGAATGTGTGTGCGTGTACTTTCGAACTCCCTCGTGGCTCAATGCTTTTCGCTCATAATGCGTACAGAGCTCCCCCACTCGGCTCGAGACGCGAATGCAGGAGGCCTGAATTCCTACCGTATGCATGTTGGGAGTTACAGTTATCGGTTGGAGTGCAGAAAACCTCAGGGTAGGAACGACATCGGTGGTTGACGTTTGGAGGGCATCTTTTAGGAGCGTTGGATTGAGACCTGAAGAGTGCCCTGGCCAGGCCCCGACGTGGCCCTGACAAGGCCCTGACCAGTCTTTGACCATAAGGAAAACGCCCCTGATGGAAAGTAAATTATTTTTTATCATTAGGACCCTTAAATTGTTCTTGTAACTTAGGTGAAAACCCGGTATCGTCCGTAGGAATCGACTGAGCCAAAGCTTTTTGTTTATAACGTGCAACTCCCACCTTGGCGCGAGATGTGAAAGCAGGATGTCTGAATTCGTACCGTATGCATGATGGGAGTCACAGTTATCGATTGGAGTGCAGAAAACCACAGAACAGGGACGACATCCGCGGTTTCTGGAGCGTTGGATTTCGACCTCGCGAGGATCCTGGCCAGAACCCAAACTGGCCCCAACCAGGTTCCGAGAAGGAGGAAATCGTCTCGGGTGGAAAGTAAATTCTTTTCACAGGCTCAAGTTGTTCTTGTAACTCATTCCTCAGCCACCACATCACCGGCCACGACCAATCCTCCGAAGTCCTCGCTCAATAGTTACACTCACAGGGAGTTCGGGAACTTGGGTTCTTCAGCGAGGCGAAACGAACCAGTCGCCGAGGAGTTGCCGAGGAGCCAATCGCTGTAGGGTTGATCCGATGGAAGGAGTTCATAATCGCACATTGACCAGAGCTCTTCGCGGCGAACGCAGCATCGGATCCTGTCTGTCTTTCTCCCCCGCGGCAATTTTCCGAGGGATTCCTACGTATATGGCACGACCGTGCTATTACCTACGTGCGACTGACCGAATCCCGACTAAAGTACCTCCGCTCAGCCCACGCCCGGACGAGTCCCTTTTCGCCTAATTGCGAAAACGACACACAACCCGTCCATCCCCTTCCCCGTCGGGAAAGGCAAGTTCCCGTCGTGTGTGTGCGCACGTGTCTCCACATGTGTATATACGCAACGTATGTGCGTATCGTACAAGCCAACGCCGGGAATCCACCGTTTATATACGTACAAACGTCGTAGGTGGAAGCAGGAAGCAGAAGAATGAGAGGAAAAAAAAGGGAAGAAACCGAGCTGCGCTCCGCGCCTGCTTCACGGGGCTCGCGCGATACATCGGCGACGAGGCCAAACGAACTGCTTGCGCTTCTGTTGCCTACACAGGCCACCGCACCCGCGCGCGCGGCTCATTTGATCTCGAGCAGCAGCAACAGCAGCAGCACAAGTTGTTCGCCGGTCGCTCCTATCGGGAATCGAGAATCGCTCTTACGTAGCCGGGCCGCCCCGAGAAACGTCCCGACACAGAGATACACACTCGCCGTTTCGTTTGAAAGTATATTTTCAGCGGGATTGATCTTGCGACGCTCGACGAAACTGGTCGAAAAGGAAAAAAGAGGAGGCTGTGGGAGAGAAGGCTTTTTTTTTACCTCGCGCAGTTACACTTTAGCACGCACTCTCATAACGCGCGCGGTCCTGATTTTCTTTTTTCTGCACCGGATGTCGGTCCGCGAAACGGAAATTTATGCGTATCGTTTCGTGCGCGGGTATGAGGATATTTGGGCGTTTGGTAAGAGGGGATGGATTTGTTGGAGGAGAGGAAAAAAAGAGCTGGCGGAGCAGAGGAGAAAAATTAGGGGAGAATCGTCGTCATTGGACCTCTTAAGAAAAAGCGTTTGAGATACTCGGTAGACAACTTTCCTGCATGTTCGGAGTGAGATCCGTTCGCGCGATCGATTTTTTTCGTCATTGGACCACTTTAACGGAGGATCGTCCCGATCTTTGCATCCGCAAATAAATACTTATTTAGAAGAAATAAAAATTTATTTAAAGGAAATAACAATTTATTTAAAGGAAATAAAAATTTATTTAAAGGAAATAAAAATTTATTTGAAGGAAATAAAAATTTACTTAAAGCAAATAAACATTTATTTACTGCCGGCTTGTCAAGTAAATTATTTTTCTGTTTGCGACTACTCAGGACTTCGAGACGGTCCTGCCTTTTGGGTGTACCGATTTGAGTTACATTTCGTTTGTGACTAGTTTTTCGACGTCTCGAATAATATCCAACACACCGCAATGCGATCCATGGTCACATTGCTGGGAAACGTCTTCAAATATATATGTTAGCATTATCTGAGCTATCGTTTCACAATCATTAAAAGCAGGTTCTTCCCTCTGTTTTTCTGCAACTCCCCTCGTTGCTTTCGTTCCTGTAAACACGACCATAACTAACGAACCCGAGGCTAGCCAGTCAAAACTAAAGAGGAGGTTGAGGCCTTAGTCATGAAGCAGGGACAACCGTACATTTATGTTTTGTATTCTGTATACATTTACAGATATTAATTAATAGACTATTACAGTGCAAAATGCAAATTCTGGCGAACTTTTCGTTTCGCAGCACGGTCCATTCACGAAAAAAACTCTAAAATCTTGGAAAGCAGAATCACACGAACGAGCCACGTCTCATTTTCGAAGAGTAACAACGACTCTTTAAAACGCACAAACATCCATTGCCGCAAATACAATTCTCGCCAAGATATTGGGATTTGAATAGATCCAATGTAGACGATTCTTACCTCAAAGCTCCGAAGTAAGCACTTTGGATGCCTTGGCCTTTTCCGCTTATTTATTCGATAAAAATTTTATGTACGAATCTATTCCGATATTGCGAATGAAGCGCGATTCACAGCACCGCGATTCCTCGTCGCATTGCTGAGAAAGAAAGTCGTCCGTTTATTCAACTGGTTCAACGTCGTCGTAGTTTCCGTACGCGGGTTTGGAAAAACGTTAAGTCTCCTGAGATCGCAGGATCTCGGGATGTTTATTTCGCCGATGGAGAGGTCGATGATTGCAAGAAACAAATGAAAGTAGAGCCTCGGTGGTTTGCTTGGACAAGAAACGTCGAACGGGAGGATAATAAATACTTGTATCGCATAACGACAACGATGATACGGAGAGCAACGGCAATGAAAACGTTTCGTCTGTAATGAGCGAGAGCCAGCGGGCAGTAAAATAGTTTCCTGCCGATATTGCTGTGCCGGAGAAGTACCGAGTCGCCTCGGGGAACAGCTGAGGGCCCGGCTAAATGACCCGGACGCCGATAAAACGAATTCGTCTCGACTGCTGTTAGGGAGCGGGCAGTGCCGAGTGGAAATGGCGAAGCCGATCTGGATCTCTACAAAGTATGTTCGCGGCAGCATAAGTGCTGTAAAATCGAGTCAGCTTCAGCTCATTTTATCGGCGAATATGTTGATGATGATGATCCATATTTTTTGAGATCTCGTTTCGATTCAGTTCGCCTTGAGGTGATTCGCCGTTGATTGCAGTTTCTTTATCGACCACGGTATTTTGGATTGCTCCGATGGATGTGGAACTCTGAATCTTGGGTCGTTTAGTGGGTCACTCGTGAAACTACGCGCGCCGAACATACAGGTCTGGCTGAGATCCAAGAAACTTTCAATTATTATAGAAAGTCTGTTACATACCAACACTGTTAAAAATGTCTGTTTGAAAATTCATCAAATATATATGAAGTTTTATGCGCATACAGTATAGGAAATTTCATTGAAACGTGTGTAAGAATATTGCGTTACCGGTATATTAAGGACAATATTGTTTGTTTAATATTTTTTATAATAACATAATTTTCATATACGGATGTATTAATTTTCAATGGCGTCACCGGTGATTTTTATATACAGGTATTGCATTGAAACTTCAAGCATCTAAGCATCTATTATTAAAATTCATATACACTGTATATGAATTCTAATTTCATATACCAACGTCGTATATTTCATATAACTTTGTATATTAAACAAGTTATAAATTTCATAACATTTTTAACAGTGAATGCTGCAAAGTCTGTTACATCCGAATACTACAAAGTCTGATGGCGGCGGCACAAGTGCTGCAAACTCGAGTCAGCTTCGGCTAATTTTGTTGCCGAGCATGCAGGCCGCTGATTCGCCGTTGATTACAATTTCTTTACCGACCGCGGTACTTCGGATTATACACGTCGGATGTGGAACTCTGAATCTTGCGTCGCTCCGTGGATCACTCATGAAACTACGTACGCCGAGCACACAGGTCTGACTCAGAACCGAGGAACTCTCAATTATTTTTCTCCGTCGTAAAATTCTTCCCAGAGAAAATATACCAGGGAGAATGTAATCTTGTTAGTTCAATTTTTGTTGGTTCTTCTTTATCTTCTTTGGGTTTCAACATCGAGGTTTTCTCGTGCATGTTCAATTTCCTTTTTCTTCCGGTCTGACGAATTATACGATCCGCGCTACCGGGCCAGCGATTCACGCGCCGAATGTGCCAGGGGCGTTTTCTCGTAAAACCTCGCGCAAGTTCGCGAAAGTGAGCGCTTTCTTTACGATCAAAGCTGCCAACGCTCGCTGTGTCTGGGCTCATGCCGCGTAGTACGGTATAATATGGAAGACTTCACCCCGGAAGTACGCTGACGTAGAAAATAATTGAATGATCGTGGCTATGCAGCGGAGGATTTGCCGTGCGGACATATAAACTATGGTCCTGTAGCGCGGTATGAGAAAGTGGTTTTTATTTCTTCCTCTTTTTATTGACTTGAATAAAACGCGGAGCACAAGAATTATTGCCAATAACGCGTCCGCGTTGCCCCTTGGCCATGTGCGCTGGACGGTGCAGGGTGACCACTAAATCTGATGAAAAAAATTCCCTGGCATTTCTCCGATTACGGGCTCTTCGTTTCGCTGGTCGGAAGGGCCACCTTTGCGGCACTCTATCTTACCAGAACTTATGACAGAAAGAAAGACCGGAAGTGGTAACACGGGAATAGAAAATGAATGTGATCTCCTGTCGATGAACGTCGCTTTTCCATTGATTAATTACTTTACATTTTTCGTCTCATCCCAGGTGGGGTAGGTCTGGCTGGCGGTTACATCCCAGCGCTGGCACGCGCCTGCCCCAAGCCCAGGAGCCCAGCTCGATGAAATCTGATGAAAAAAATTCCCTAGCATTTCCCTGATTCTGGGCTCGTTGTTTCGCTGTTCGGAAGGCCACTCGTACCTTCGCGGAACTTCATCTTATCAGAGCTCACGACAAAAAAAAAATAACCGGAAGTAGTCGCAGGCGAATAGGAAATGAACCTGGTCTCCTGTGAATCAAAGTTGCTTTTCCGTTTGTTAATTATTTTACATTTTTCGTCTCATCCCAGGTGAGCCGTGGCTCTGGCTCGCGGTTACATCCCAGCGCTGGCACGAGTCTCAGCCGAGCCCGGGAGTCCAGCCAGTCTCGTGCCAGTGCCGCGACGTCACAGCCAGCCAGACTAAACCCTACCTGGGATACTTCTTCCATCGCACTATCCTCTTGAACCTCCGTTGCTTTTTCTACTTGCACTTCTGTGACTTCTGCCACAGCTTATTTTTCCTCTTCCTCCACCTCGTCCTCATCCTCTTCCTCTCCTCCTTCCTAATTATAGCTCTACGGCCCGGCGAACATTTGCTTCATCACATTCGCTATAATCTTCTAATGCTCAGCAATATCTCGGTGCCCGGGCGATTTGACCGTTCGGTCACGTATCCTCCTCCCTCGCGTGTTTCTCCTCGGGGTCGAATGCCAAGAGAACTGGGAATACAGTAAATTCTCGCGTTAACGCACGGTAAAGGAAGAAGCTGTGAAACGCTCGCGCATTAATTCTCGCCGTGTTACGTACGTACTTGTGTACTGGGACTTGCCCGGGTATGTACGTACCTATTTCCCTCTATTCCTGCTCCTGTCCCGCTGCCGTTGCCGGCGCTCTCTCGCCGGAGCTTATTAGATAACGTTATTTACGGTTTCTGTAATACCAGCGCGCGAGAGCGCCTCGCGAAACCCCGGCATAACGCCAGACCGAGTATGCGCGTCTACTTCCTGGCTCGTTCATAATTGACTCGTCCGCGTTTTCCGCTCCTCACCTCTCCCTTTTACGTACAAAATATACATACATTACTTGTATATACAACCGAGTCACTAATATACCTCACTCCCTCGACAATTTCCTTTCCAAAACTCGTTTCCTTGAGTATTCACCAGCCGCGAGCTTCGCGTGCCTTTATGCGCAAACTTGACTGTACGCGATAAGAACTCCGCGACCAATTAGTTTCGGTTTACTATATGTCAGGGCTGGGCAGTACTTAGAGCGCTTACCTGAAGTACTCAAGTACTTATTGGTAATTCAAATACTTTTTTTAAGATTTCAAGTACCGAGTGCTCTGCAAAAAAAGTTAGCTTTAAAATTAATGACCGGCATTGGCAGCTTTTTTTTCTCAAATTTCAAACACATGTGCAATTTTACAGTAAAATTTTTATTTTTAATTAAAATTTGTATAAATTTCAGGCAAGAGGTTTGTAATTTTAATATCTGGTATTTTTATTTTACGAAAAAGCACATTAATGTTTTGTTGATGTAAATAATGTAAGCGAATTTCAAGTTCCATTACATTAAATTTACAATTTATTTTTACAGTGTACATGTACTTTTTAAGAGCACGCTCCGATTACGGATATACTCGGTGGGTAGCATAACATCCTTTTTCTATTAATATATGATTAACTGTCCAAACTTTTCAAAAAGTATATTTTTAATGACAATTTATTTTTATTTATTTTTAAAAAATTCTATTACAGAGAAAAGAAGGGTTTGCGTTTTTCTTATGAAATTTTTTTTTATTGTAACAAATAAGGAAGCCATATGCAAAACACATTGCACCATTTATTAAAAACTCCGCCTAGACAACGTTTAACTCTACGAACATAATTGCGAAAAGTACTTGAAAAAAGTTCTTGAGAAATACTTCAAGTTCAAAAAGTACTTAAAACTTGAAGTACTTGAGTCACTTCATACCTATTACTTGACCTATTTTTTGCTACATTGCCCAGCCTTGCTCCACATATATATTTTTTTCTGCGTTCACTTTGCCGCGTCAAGTCTCGTGGATCGATGGTCGTTTTGCAGTCGAATGTCCAACGCCTCGTACTCGCTAGCGAGGGCAGAAGGTGCGATCGACGGGGTTCCAGTTTCTCGCTGAAGAAGTGAAAAAGGGGGCGGTGGTGGATGAAGAGAACGGCAGAGCGAATGGGGGAGAAAGGACGTGTCGGAATATTCATGAGATCCCCTCGGTTTACAAAACAGTTTGCAGTAAATTTGTTTCATCCTGCCCCCGAGGCCCCGCGTGCATCGGTCGTGTCGTCAGTACCGCGGGTACCCCCGAGGACGGCGAGGAGGGCCCGGAGCGTTGCATCGCGATGCCAACGAGCTCGGCGGAGTCAGGCGAGCGATATCGGGACTTGCGCTTCGCAGCGCACGAAGCCTAACCGCTCGGAAAATTTTTAAAATATTGACTGCCATGCCCTGCGGGCTTCGACGGCCTTCGCCGACTTACCCTCTTCGTTCTCGTCGGTTCTTCCCTCACTTTCCTTCTTTCCTGTTTCCGAATATCTTGCTTTCGACCTTCAACAAAGTCGAGTCGAGGAAATCAGATTTCTGCGCTTTTTACCAATTTTTTCCCCCAATTCAACTTGCTGGATTCGTCGGAGAGCTCTACAGACTCATCGGGAATCCAGTGTCGCTGATGTCGCGCCAATTAACCAGCAGACCGAGCTTCGAGCTCGGAGGAATGGGTTTATAGCGCTGGAAAGCTCTCCGGCGACGGTGAAGTTCACGGAGTCGATAAGAAGCTGAGCTAGGATGGAGAAAGAGGAAACAAGTGGACAGAGCCAACTCGGTGAAAGCCTACTGCGGCTCGTTGTGCGAAAGAGCGATGAATCTATCACCGCGGGGTCGGAAGGGTCGGAGGGACTCGCCGGTGGAGCCTCGCCAAGGGGAGTCACGGAAGCATATGGGATCGATTGGTGTAAACTCGTACGGAAGCTCGGTGCAGAACTGCTGTTGGGAGGGAGCAAAGCAAGATGTTTGCAGTGGGTAATCCTAAGGGAAGTGTCCTTGGAGTCGTTGAAAGGACTGTCTTCCACTGTCCAGGATGCGATGATAATGGGTAGTCAGAGTTGTCGGAGGATTACCTATTAACCTTCGCTGCTCCTTCCACCAACCCGTTCTCGCCGTCGCTTATCCGCCGTTGGAGTGCGGAGAAGTCTCTGCAACGGCCACGAAGACCGGGCTACGGAATTCGTGGCACGTTCCGCAGATACGGTACGACAGAAAGAGCAACCTTCCCGGGTCTCTCGGGCTGAGAAAGGCTAGAACACACGCCTTAACGAGTTTCGGATAGCACTTAGCACAGTGAGCGCTTAAGGCGAAGGAGCTTGGGAGGCGAGAGGAGGGAACATTTTAATCTGTGTTCTCTCGGACTACGTACGGATTCTAAAGCCAACTCCAGCTCGAGGCTCCCGCCGGTTCGTGAGGCAGGTTCTCTGCGAAGCTTTCCAATGAATTCGCAAAGGGATAAAGGGGTCTTTGGATACGTTCTTTGAACGTGTGCCAAAAGGAGTCTCAGCAAGGTACGGCTGAGCCGTCGGGATCTGGACCAGATGAATCATTTGACCCACCAACGCGGAGTCGGGCAAATAGTCCTGATCGGCAAATCCTTGGACCAATTCCTGAGTGGTCCTAGGATTCACGTCATCCTTTGATCAGGTTCGGAGACGGAATTTATCGCGGTCAACTTGCAGAGAATGAATGGCGATAATTCAGATCGACATTCGGAGAGTTCATATTCCAATTGGAAATTCAGTTTTACTGACGATCGAGAAGCCTCGGTCAAATCCGCTCCCAAACAGATATCGGACAACAATCTACCCGTTCTCTGCGAGGCTTTTCGATAGTTCGCAAAGGTATAAAGGAGTCTTTGGATAGGTTCTTTAAACGTGTGCCAAACGGAGCCTCAGCGTGATACCGCGCTGAGCTGTCGAGATGTGGACCAAATGAATCATTTGACCTACCAACGCGGAATCGGGCAAATTGTCCTGATCGGCAAATCCTTGGACCACTTCCTGAGTGGTCCTAGGAAAGAAAACGTCATCCTTCGATCAGGTTGGGAGACGGAATTTATCGTGGGCAACTGGCAGAGAATGAATGGCGATGATTCAGATCGACATTCGGAGAGTTCACATTCCAATTGGAAATTCAGTTTTACTGACGATCGAGAAGCCTCGGTCAAATCCGCTCCCAAACAGATATCGGACAACAATCTACCCGTTCTCTGCGAGGCTTTTCGATAGTTCGCAAAGGTATAAAGGAGTCTTTAATGGATCATTTGACTTATCATCGCCGGTTTGGGAAAATAGACCAGATCAGCATATCTGGGACCACTTCCTGAGTGGTCCTAGGATGAGGTTGGGAGACAGAATTTATCATTGGCAACTGGCAATGAATGAATGGTGGTAATCGCTGCCGACATTTGGAGCGTCCAATTGGAAATCGATTTTGACGATCAAGAGACCTCGGTCAAATTTCCTCCCGAACAGACATCCAACAACAATCTACCGAGTGAAAAATTGCAAACTCGATCGAACTCAAGGAGGAAAACGTTCCCGACAGCGTATAAATTCCTGCTTCCACGGAACAGCCCCTGGCGAATCTCAATGATCGACCAAAGACACTTTGAATTCTATTCGAGCACGAGGCTCACCAACGGAGTGAATGAATCGGGGAAAGAAACCGAGGAAGAGCTCGCGGTGGAGACCACCAGGATCAAGGTGTTTTATTTTGTAATGCAAAGTACGGCACGGCGGGTCTCGGTGTTGCGCGAGCCTATCGTCGAACGGTCTGCGCGCTGCATCTCGGCATTGCACACATACCGATATACAAACAGGGGCGGGAGGGAAAGAGGGCTCTGCGTCGACGACGAATGCAACTGGAAGGTCTTCCTCCGCAGAAATGTACAAGTATACTCTTACAACTCCAACCTATAGCGCACGCCCGTGCGGCGAAGGTTAGTTGGGTAATTCCTGTGTGCACGCGATCGGAAATCAACGACAAGCCTGCACACTGTACATACATATAGATATATACACACGTATACGGCATGCATAAAGTAAAGCGAGAGACTACTTGGCGAGCTCGAGCGTTCAAGCGCACTCGTCGTGGGTTGTGATGAACGATTATTGGCGTCGCGCGCTTCGATTGAACCGATTACGCTACGGAGCCCGAGCCTGCACGCCTCGATACTGCGTTTTACCGAGCATCGTATATCTCTATTAAAAATAAAATAAAAAAATATTTCCTACAGTAGAAACTCGCATAAGACACGCATTATCGCAAGTTTATTGAATCGTCTTCGAGGATCGGTGGTCGCTACCGGTATCGATTTCCGAGCGAGCTCGGAAGCCGAAGGACCGAGTGGGACCACTCCAGTCGATGCTGAACTAGTTCGGGGATGACTCCGAAGTCAGGAACTCAATCCCGAGTCCGAGGTGGAGACCCGGTTGACGTCTCGACCGGGGTTGCCGATTCTCGTTTCTTGTCCTCCTTGGAGACCGTATATGGATACAAATGAGCCAGTAATTAGCTACCGCAATAGTAATGAGGGTTCCTGGGCAGATATATCTGTATCCCGTTTCCAATTACCTCTCGGCCGGGTTCCTTGTCGCTTCGCATCAACGTTCCCGAAAGATCCGGACGCAATTCGGTCCGGCGAATGACCGTTTCGATCTCTTTTTTTTTTCTCGCCGCTCGGCCTCGCCCGAGCCTTAAATATTAACGAAAGGAAGAAGGGAAAGCGAGATAAGTTCGTCAGTACGGTGAGGCTGGTCGAGCCGGTCGAGATAGCGCTTCCCACCGTCGTCGATGATTTAACGAGCGAAAATCTGAGGTCGGGCTTTCGGATCGGGCGTATGGGAAGAGGCACGGCAGGTCGCGTTATCCGAGGGAGCCAAGGACAAGAGTCAAGGGCGGCGCAGGGCAAGGTTAAGGGCGAATATAAAGCTCCTTAGCCATCGTTCGCCGCTCCACCGGCGCTCGGCTCTGGATCTTCGTTTTCCTTCCTACCGACGACGGTAAGCCGATCCCGCTTGAGAATTAATAATGCAGACGGCGCAAGACCGCCGACGCTGGAGAAGGTGAGACAGCCCTTACCGCTAGGCTTCTCCGCGACATAATCAGGTTAATAATTCAAGCGCCGAATCCCCATGGATCGAGCGTATGGCGCATGTGCGCGTGTATGCCGGGTGCGGAGAGTCAAGTGGGAGCTTCGCCGGTTGCTGGGATAGACGGGAAACGACCCAGGTGGAATTCCGCCGTAACTGGAAAAACTGCACATCGCTGGAAACAGACTCGCGTTCGTCGAAAGGCCGTATCGGTCCTTCTCCGGCCGGCGTTGATAGCCAGATTCGAAACCGGCGGTCCTCGGAGTACCAAATAAGCACTGGTTTATGCTACTATTATCCAAGGCGAACTGGGGTGTTCGGGGGATTGGAAAATTAGTGGGGTCCAATTATTAATTCGTAAAAAAGAAATTAAAAAATTCCAAACAGCGACCGCAAGGCTAGTACGAATGTCTCTGTGGAGCCGGTTCAGTATTTGCTGGGATACTCGGAAAACGACCCAGGTAGAATTCTGTCGTGACTGGAAAAATGGCACAGCGATAACCGCACTCGCTGCCGGAGGCCAAAGCGCGAAATCGATACGGAGCCAAGCCGACGGTCTTCCGAACACACAATAAGCACTGGGTTACGCTACGATTATCTACGCTGGTTCTCGAGCATGGGCGGAGCGGTCTTCGGACCAATCCAAGGCGAGCTGGTATGTCCCGGACATTGGAGAATTTGTTTAATTTTATTTAGTGGGGTTCAATTATTAACTCGTAAAAAATAAACATAAAAATTGAAGCGGCGACCGCCGCGCCGGCACGACTGTCCTGAGCGACCGGTTCGGCTGGGATGCCCAGGAAATTACCCAGGTGGGTTTCTGCCGTAACTGCGCCGTCTTCGGGCCAATCCGACGCGAGCTGGGACGTTCTGGAGATTGGAAAATTAGTGGTGTTCCATTATTCATCCGAAAAAAAAAAGCAAAACAAATCGAAGCAGCGACCGCAACGCTCGTACGAATGTCTCGAAGAGACCGGCAGGAAACTAACGTAAACTCCCGTCGCTCTCGATCCGGCCCACGTCTGTGGTTAAAAAATAAATCGCCGGGATAGAAAGCCCGATATATGCCCCGTAACGTTCTCCGACCTTATCAACAATATTTAGACATTCCGCGACGATCCGAGAACGGGCCGCGACCGTGATCTTTAACGTTGCCCAAGGTTGACGCACCGTCGTAGGCCACGTAGGTGTGAGAAACGCTGGCGCTCACCAGACGCTCGCGGTTCTCGCAGAGACACAACTCCGTCCGCGCTTTTGGCAAGGTTCATACTTTCGGATATTTTCGCAGGTTTATTTCCGTGCAATGCGTGACCACCGATAAATTTAGGAAGACAGAGTAGAGCCGCAGCGCAGCCCGGCTCTAGCCGTCCACCTCGACCAGGTGGTCGGGATTCGTCGCGATTCATATATTTCGCACCGTCGTCCGATTCTCTCGCTTTTCCGTGATTTACCGAATTCACCCACAGCACGGCCAGGCGAGATCCGCCTCGACCGGATGAGCTTCGCGATGACTCCCGATGTCTTCATTCCGCACCAGCTCTTCGCGGATCCGGACTCGAGTGAGTGGCAGGAATCGCCTCGCCACGACCAGTCTTTCGGCCTTCCGGCTGCGAAACGTCTACGACCTGAGTTGCAAAAAAAAAAAGGATTCGAAGCGATGCAAGTGGCGCCAAGCTGGAGGGAAATTGAGCAATCATCGTCCACGTCAGTCCGAGTCACGAACGTATTGCGGTGGGAGGTTTCTTGCCGGGCACGAAGTCCGCACTCCGGCTTTCCGGAAGATTGAAGCTTCGTGCCGGCTCCGCCTCCCGGCGCGAAGTTCCGTCTGTCCAGCTGGGAATAGACTCTTCAAGCTGTTCCGGATTGACACACCGCGAACAATGCATCGCGAAGTTCTGTTTCGTTAGTCAGCGAGACGGTCGAGCGCGAGAGGAGACTGGAAGAGGAACGGCGCCGCGGTCGGGAATCGCGCTCGCGGCTGAGGTGCTTCGACTCGACGGCTGCCCGGACGAGAGGCATCGCTCGTTATCGCTCTCTTCGGGGCAGCTGGTCCACCGCCCGCAGCCTCGTTTCGAGATGTATCGACGTTAATTAAAACGAACTGCCGCCGTTCGGCTAGCGCGTCGGGCAGAAGAAAAATTCGAGGCCTCGCCGATGCGAGACGGACGTCGAAACGGCCTGATCGATGCGGGGAGAACGCGGATCGTTGCGCACTTTATTAGCATATCGACGATCGATTCGGGACCATTAGCGAATCCACTCTCGGCCTGACGTGGGTAGACGAAAATTAACGCGCACCGGCAGAGGCTCTTCGAACTCGGGGAACTTTCGTGCGCAGCTTCCAGGCTGCTTCTTCTTCTTCGATGTCAACACTGAGGGAGGAATCTAGTAAAAGTTACCGATCATCGGAGAAAGATTACCATGGCACATAGTAGGACACGTTATAGAGCGCCAGGACGCTCCCTATGGCAGAAAGTCTCAGATTATCCAAGAATTTTTACTATAATATCTAAGAAAAATTCTTGTGAATCCGGTATTTTCTACCATAGGTGGCGCCCTAGCGCCCTACTACTACGTGCTATGGTGATATCTCCCAAGCGATATAGTCATTTTTACTAGATTCTTCTCTCAGTGAATGCTCCGTGCTAATTCATGTCTCGCAAAAAAAAAAAAATTAAATTGTGCGCTATTAGCTCAGACTTTACTTTCGCGAGCTGCTGGAAAGAAAAGCTGGTCTTCGTGATCTTCGGGCAGACGGCGTGCGGCGTAATGCTGAGGCTAGTTTCGTTGTTAGCGGAATCTTACCTTTCGTTCGCTTGCGTTTTTTTTTCTTTTTTTTTTGGCGAAGCTAGACGCGAATAGTTCGCTGCCGTTGGCGACGAGTGACGGTCCGCTGACGCTCTCTTCATCTTTGCACTTCACATTCCGCCTTTTATTATGTATTCTTTATTCTCGTTCCTTTGATCCTTTCCCGGGGGAGAGGGCGAGAGTCGAGGCAATCATCTCATCTGCGACGACGAGAGAATTTGGCGTACCGACGTCTTTGCCATTGTCGTTCTTGCTGGCGTATCGCACGACAATCACCGGGTTTCCTTTCATCCTTCTTGACGTTCGTGGCAATTTTCGTTTCTGGACGAAGGCGAAAATCTTCGTGGAAGCGTATCTCCGTGGCTTTACCTATCCGCCTTCGTCACCGTCACTCGTACTCGCCGAATTCGCGTCTTGGGCGCGAATTTTTATTTTGGTAACCTCGTTTTGTGAAGAGGCATTATTCTTCGACGGGAACGCACGAAACTATATTCAGCTATGGCAAGGAAAGAAACTGGCCTATTCTGCAATTTTTTTGTTGCGCTTAATTTAAGTGCGGTACAGTCAAGTCAATCGCGGAGCCGAATTTCAAAAATTGTTTGCAGACCCTTTAAAGGGTACATTTTTGCGAACTGAGGTGCATCTTTATTAAAGATGTTTTTTTATTTATTTTTTAATTTGACAATAGACGGGCATGCCGATTTACATGAAGAACAGCACAAAGTAATTCAATGAAATTAGTGAGATGAAGTTGGTGAAAAACAAGAATATGAGTTCGGATTTTACGCGAAAAAAATGTACAGCAATGGATTTACAGAAAAATAACTCAGTTTACGCCAATAAATGCACGGGCATTTTTTAAGCAAACTTTATGAAGCCAAATTTGTAGTTTTTCTCTGATCTTGACGAGTGACAACTTATTTTGTTTGTTGAAATATGTTTTATTATTTCATCGAATAATTGGCTTCGTTCAGATTCTAAATCAGAAGAATAGTTTAGTTAACGTCGTAGCTCTCTGCATTTTTCATTAACAAAATTACTACGATTACTACAATATCTTTTTGAATATCTCGCAGAGGTCTTCGGCGACGTTTCGCCGACCTTGCTTACACCGGCTTACCCACCGCAGAGACGAGTCTAATAGCATCAGCGGCAGAGAGAGTTATCGTCGAGGAAAGTATTTTTCCCGCTCGGGTTTCACGGAAGGATTGAGCGACGTGCCAAGCGGCGCGCGCTTTTCCCAGCATCGCGATTCCGCGAGTTCTCGTTTCCATTTATTCCATTTTATTTTGCGTTCTCGCCTTGTCTCCGCGGTTTAAATTTAAGAGGAGTGAATCCAGTCTGGTCCTGGAGCTGGGCAGGCGAAAGATCGAGGAGTCACTCGGACGCGTTACGCGTCAACCCGTTTCCGCGGTCTAAGCCGATGGATGGCACCGAGGCAACGACGAGACCTCGAGTGCGATTGCAGGAAAAGCGCCCACGCGGCGTAGGCTTGGCAAGCTTCGAACCAAACCGTTGGCGATTAAAATAAAATAAAATAAGAAAATTGTTTAAAAGCCAAAAATCTTTGCGAATTTTAATTTCCAAAGCTAAAAAAGAGCCCGGATGTTCTTCAAAACTCCGAAAATATATTCTGGTCTTACAGAGAGTTCGGTCCATTACCGGTTTACTGCACAGTAAAAAATAATTTTGTTAAATCGATGTACGAAGTTTGGTAGAAATAATTTTGTTAAATAAGTGACAAATTTATTTATTCAAGTTTGAATTTACAAACTCGTCCTTTCATTTCCGGTGTCATGAAAGATTTTAGTGCGATAGAAAAAATAACAAATAAAAAATTGTGAACTCTTGTGGAGAATAAATTGTAAAAAGTGTAAACTTTTTTTAGTGTGTAGCGTCGCAAATAGGGTCAATCTATCCCACTTGTTTGGCAGATTAATTTCGGCTTAAACAAGTTCACTTTCTATTCGGGGTCCAACTCTACGAATAACTAGTAAATTATTTCCCATGTCTCTTTTTCCATCAATATTCTTTTTCGTTGCGATATTCTATTTTTTTAAATCTGGGATACACTGTACTAAATGCAATCATACTTTCTTCTTTGCATTTTCTTTATAAAAGTGCTTGTCCAGTAAACGAAATACGTAAATTAATAAAAGGACATTTGCAATGCACGATATAATATTTATCGCCAGGCGTACATTCGTCAATATTAATGAATAGCTGGTCGATACGCAACAGTCAACGCAAGAGCAACAGGATTGTGCCGTTCATTTCTTCTCGACGCAGTCTCCGTCCAAACATATCTATAAAAAAACATTTCATAACTGCGAGGTTGCTTGTGCAGCTCGGGGCCGCTTTTACCCTTTACTGTATAGATTTGCACGTGGAAATTAAGGGAAATCGTGAAACTTGCGTCGATACATTCGGTCATTCTAACCGAGTCTTATCTGATACATCGAGTACTTACCATTGTATTCTTCTCATTGCAAAAAGTGCCATCCAGCGTCCTTCCAATTTCCGAGCAGTGATCATGGCGATTGTGGTGATTCGAACAGGCTAAGTATTGACAGGTTGAGCGTTGACTAGACTAAAGAGAGGAAGACAGAAGCAAAATGAATATTTGTAATGAAATCAAAACACAGCACTGTTTTACCCATAGAAAGCTTTCATTTGATCTCAAAGCCTGCGAGTTATTCGTCAAAAGGACATTTTACAATTTAACCGCATTATTTTTTAATAAAATAAAGTACACGGAATAAAATTGGAATGAAGGACCTACCACTTTTGTGTGCCAACAGGTCCAAGCACCAGTTCTATATCCGGCCGCCTGGCATTGTTTTACACCTGGAAGGAGCTCTCCCGCCAAAATCGGAGCTATTCGTTTTCCGGGTGGATAACGCCCTTTCGGTGCTGACATGCACGACGCACTGGAACGAAATCACACATTGAGACCGACTTCCTATTATAAATTTTTCATTTAACACAGTATTCGAAAAAAGATAGTCTTACCCTTCGAGAGCTGTTGAGATGGGGTCTAAAACTTCCTTGGTCCACTTTCTACGATGATAAAGTTTCTGAGGGGCACTGCTCCCGAATCTGCTTGATTTATCATAAAAAATTGATATAATCCAATTGTTATTATTTTTTTATGATAAAAGAGTCATTTTTATAATTCAGTTATATCAATTTTTTACATGTTAATTACACGATCGTTTCGTACTAACACTTTGGGCATCTGTGAAATGGCCAAGTACAATCCCTTGAAGGCGAAATCGTCATGGATGATCAAACCGGCTATTTTATTCGGCAATTTACAAGGAGGTCCCTTTGAAGCTACACCTTCGACAACAACAGACCGCTTGTTACGTTTTCTATTTTTTTACAATTTTTTTACACGTGCTACAGAAATTCTTACAGAAGACTGGAGGTTTTTGCTGGTGGGGAGCTGCGCATTTTTTACATGTGCCCCGCGGATGTATGCTGAGGTTTATCAAACACCACAAGACTTAGTTAACTTACTTGATTAATAAGTGTTTTTTTTAAATGTTATCCAAGTTCGGCCATAAAGTATGGCACAATATTTTGAATTTATTGATGTTAATTGAAAGACGATAATCGCTCATTACTCTGTCATGTGCGCTATGATGTCGTACGAGCCGATTCTAAAATCACTGTTTTCTTTTGCCACCTTTTCCCAGTATCTCATCATCTTTGGCAACGCCTTGACCAGTGTCTTTTTACCTTGATTCTCTTTTAGATATGGAGAAGCGTGTCGTGTCTGCGTACATTGAAAAAAAGTTGTTACAACATCTTGGAGAATCGTGCAATCTCCAACAGCTAAACTCAATGCTAATAAAACTCAATGTACTCACGCTACTGATAACGATACCAGCGATGCGAAGCGACACCCTTGGGTTCCGAATTTGTCTCAAAGATCTGCCAACGGTACTCCAAAAAGCCAGAGCGTAAATTATCTTTTCTTTCATGAGCCATCGCACTCCTCTACGGGAAAAAGTTTATACAGTCGTCAAAGTACCACCAAATTCGCATCACCTGCACGATGGTACAATCACAATCACTCACTTGTCGGCTTCCGGATGAACATCGTGGTAGTCCATGACAACGAGGACAGAAGGATGAAGAACTTTTTCTTCGGCGATGTTTTTCTTCTCCGTCCGCCTGGATGGAATTAAATTCTCGTTTCCGGCATCCCCTGGTATGGTAAACTGTTTGATGTAGGCCGGTCCCATTAGAATTAGCATTTTGAAAAACCCGGATGTGCGTAACTCGGAAATTGGTACCATTGGTACCAATTACTTTTTTCCAAACTTACGAATTTTTTTGGATCGAATTGCGGTTTCCTTCTGACTCGAAAACCTTTATTGCGCTTAATTGAATCCCAATAATTCAACGACTGTTTTATAATGGTTGGTGTTTTGGTAACTTCATATGTGAGCTGAAAAAAGAAATTTTGAGTATCAGTTCAAAAAATCTGACGCTTCGAGAGATCGAGATACACTTTTATACAGTACTCTTTCGTAAACAATCGTATTATGAGGATAATGTCGTCGTGCCAACCATACGGGAGTGTCCTCCCCTGCTAAAATTCCCCGCTTCGAATGGCCTAACTCTTCCAATTTATGTACACTTTTGTTTCGAGTTCCATGTTTCCTGTAGCACTTTGCAAATGTCGATGCAGCCAGAAGGGCGAACAAAGTGAATTGTGCAATTGCAAGGCCCATCGTCGATCGTCCTATGAAAATGAGCCGTAAGGAACACTCCACCAGTTAATACACATCAGTCATCGACTGATGGTTATACCTCGAGCTTGCGATTAGCCGAGTTCGTATCAGTTTGGACTCGTGAAACGTAATGTACAGAGCGAACGCAAACGCGATCTTAAATACGACACAGCATAGATAAACGTTCGGCCGAATGCTGTATTTGCTACACGTGGCTCACGAATTCGTTATAAAATCTGGGCACTTAAAAAAAAAAAAACATTTTGTACTGCGGACATAAAAAATTCGTTGAAATCTCCTCTCTGCCGGACTTGGGTCAACGAAAATTAACGCGCATCTGCCGAGGCTCGTCGATCCCGGAAAAATCTTTCGTAAATAGCTTACAGGCTGCTTCTTTTTTATGTTAATGGTCTATTATATGGAATGCTTTGTAAAAAAAAAAAATAATCGTACGCTATTTGCTCAAACTTCACTTTTGACAACTGCTGGAAAAAATCGGGTGCTGGCTTCACGATCTTCGGGCTGTCGGTTTGCGGCGTACTGTGGAGGCTACACTGTTGAAAAAAATTGATAATTTAATGCACCCGACTGGAAGTTTCCATGCGAAATTTACAGTGTAAGCAGCTGGAAGGCGCCGAGGCAACGACGAGAGCCCGCGATTGTACGAAAATGCCCACGTAGGCTTGGCAATCTTCAAAATAAACCGTCGGAGATTGGAATAAAATTAAAATAAAACAACAAGATAAAAAAAAACCAAAAAATCTTTACGAATTTTTATTTCAAAAGAAAATTTGCAATGCGCTGTATAACATTTATTGGCATTTATTCGTTAACAGTAATGAATAGGTCGTCGGTATGCAACAGGATTGTGTCGTTCATTTCTTCTCGACGCAGTCTCCGTCCAAACATATCTATAAAAAAACATTTCATAACTGCGAGGTTGCTTGTGCAGATCGGGGCCGCTTTTACCCTTTACTGTATAGATTTGCATGTGGAAATTAAGGGAAATCGTGAAACTTGCGTCGATACATTCGGTCATTCTAACCGAAGTCTTATCTGATACATCGAGTACTTACCATTGTATTCTTCTCATTGCAAAAAGTGCCATCCAGCGTCCTTCCAATTGCCGAGCAGTGATCATGGCGATTGTGGCGATTCGAACAGGCTAAGTATTGACAGGTTGAGCGTCGACTAGACTAAAGAGAGGAAGACAGAAGCAAAATGAATATTTTAAATGAAATCAAAACAGAGCACTGTTTTACCCATAGAAAGCTTTCACTTGATCTCAAAGCCTGCGAGTTATTCGTCAAAAGAACATTTTACAATTTACCAGCATTATTTTTGAATAAAATAAAGTACACGGAATAAAATTGGAATGAAGGACCTACCACTTTTGTGTGCCAACAGGTCCTAGCACCAGTTCTATATCCGGCCGCCTCGCATTGTTTTACACCTGGAAGGAGCTCTCCCGCCAAAATCGGAGCTATTCGTTTTCCGGGTGGATAACGCCCTTTTGGTGCTGACATGCACGACGCACTGGAACGAAATCACACATTGAGACCGTCTTTCTATTATAAATTTTTCATTTAACACTGTATTCGAAAAAAGATAGTCTTACCCTTTGAGAGCTGTTGAGATGGGGTCTAAAACTTCCTTGGTCCACTTTCTACGATCGTAAACATTCGGAGGGGCACTGCTCCCGAATCTGCTTGATTTATCATAAAAAATGGATATAATCCAATTCTTATTATTTTTTTATGATAAAAGAGTCATTAAAAATTATCATTTGCATCTGGTCATTCAAAATATTTTTATAATTCAGTTATATTAACTTTTTACATGTTAATTAAACGATCGTTTCGTACTAACACTTTCGGCATCTGTGAAATGGCCAAGTACAATCCCTTGAAGGCGAAATCGTCGTGGATGATCATACCGGCTATTTTATTCGGCAATTTGCAAGGAGGTCCCTTTGAAGCTACACCTACAGACCGACAACAACAGACCGTTTTATACGTTTTCTATTTTTTAACAATTTTTATACATGTTGTACGGAAATTCTTACAGAAGACTGGAGGTGTTTGCTGGTGGGGCGCTGCGCATTTTTTACATTTGCCCCGCGGATGTATACTGAGGCTTATCAAACACCACAAGACTTAGTTAACTTAGTTGATTAATAATTGTTTTTTTTAAATGTTATCCAAGTTCGGCCATAAAATATGGCACGATATTTTGAATTTATTGATGTGAATAGAAAGACGATAATCGCTCATTACTCTGTCATGTGCGCTATGATGTCGTACGAGCCGATTGGCAAATCACTGTTTTCTTTTGCCACCTTTTTCCAGTGTCTCAGCATCTTTGGCAACGCGTTGACCAGTGTCTTATTACCTTGATTCTCTTTTAGATATGGAGAAGCGTCTCGTGTCTGCGTACATTGAAAAACATAGTTACAACATCTTGGAAAATCGTGCAATCTTCAACAGCTTGCAATAAAACTCTATGTACTCACGTTACTGATAACGATACCAGCGATGCGAAGCGACACCCTTGGGTTCCGAATTTGTCTCAAAGATCTGCCAACCGTACTCCAAAAAGCCAGAGCGTAAATTATCTTTTCTTTCGTGAGCCATTGCACTTCTCTACGAGAAAAAGTTTATACAGTCGTCAAAGTCACACCAAATTTGCATCACCTGCACGATGGTACAGTCACAATCACTCACTTGACGGCTTCCGGATGAACATCGTGGTAGTCCACGACAACGAGGACAGAAGGATGAAGAACTTTTTCTTCGGCGATGTTTTTCTTCTCCGTTCGCCGGGATGAAATTAAATTCTCGTTTCCGCTCTCCCTTCGTACGTTAAACGGTTGGATGTAGGTCTGTTCCATTATAATTGGCATTTTGAAAAACCCGGATGCGCGTAACTCGGAAATCATTGGTACCAATTACTTTTTTCCAAACTTACGATTTTTTTTTGATCGAATTTCGGTTTCCTTCTGACTCGAAAACCTCTATCGCGCTTAATTGAATCCCAATAATTCAACGACTGTTTTATAATGGTTGGTGCTTTGGTATCTTCATTTGTGAGCTGAAAAAATAAATTTTGAGTATCAGTTCAAAAAATCTGACGCTTCGAGAGATCGAGATACACTTTTATACAGTACTCTTTCGTAAAGAATCGTATTATGAGGATAATTTCGTCGTGCCAACCAAACGGGAGTGTCCTCCCCTGCTAAAATTCCCCGCTTCGAATGGCCTAAATGTTCCAATTTATGTACACTTTTGTTTCGAGTTCCATGTTTACTGCAGCACTTTGCAAATGTCGATGCCGCCAGAAGGGCGAACAAAGTGAATTGTGCAATTGCAAGGCCCATCGTCGATCGTCCTATGAAAATGAGCCGTAAGGAACACTCCACCAGTCAATACACATCAGTCATCGACTGATGGTTATACCTCGAGCTTGCGATTAGGCGAGTTCGTATCAGTTTGGACTCGTGAAACGTAATGTACAGAGCGAATGCAAACGCGATCTTAAATACGACACAGCATAGATAAACGTTCGACCGAATGCTGTATTTGCTACACGTGGCTCACGAATTCGTTATAAAATCTGGGCACATAAAAAAAAAACATTTCGTACCACGGACATAAAAAATTCGTTGAAATCTCCTCTCTGCCGGACTTGGGTCAACGAAAATTAACGCGCATCGGCCAAGGCTCGACGATCCCGGAAAAATCTTTCGTAAATAGCTTACAGGCTGCTTCTTTTTTATGTTAATGGTCTATTATATGGAATGTAAAAAAAAATAATAATCGTACGCTATTTGCTCAAACTTCACTTTTGCCAACTGCTGGAAAAAATCGGGTGATGGCTTCACGATCTTCGGGCTGTCGGTTTGCGGCGTACTGTGGAGGCTACACTGTTAAAAAAAAATTGATAATTTAATGCACCCGACTGGAAGTTTCCATGCGAAATTTACAGTGTAAGCAGCTGGAAGGCGCCGAGGCAACGACGAGAGCCCGGCCGCGATTGTACGAAAATGCCCACGTAGGCTTGGCAATCTTCAAAATAAACCGTCGGAGATTGGAATAAAATTAAAATAAAACAACAAGATAAAAAAAAAACCAAAAAATCTTTACGAATTTTTATTTCAAAAGAAAATTTGCAATGCGCTGTATAACATTTATTGACATTTATTCGTTAACAGTAATGAATAGCTCGTCGGTATGCAACAGGATTGTGTCGTTCATTTCTTCTCGACGCAGTCTCCGTCCAAACATATCTATAAAAAAACATTTCATAACTGCGAGGTTGCTTGTGCAGCTCGGGGCCGCTTTTACCCTTTACTGTATAGATTTGCATGTGGAAATTAAGGGAAATCGTGAAACTTGCGTCGATACATTCGGTCATTCTAACCGAGTCTTATCTGATACATCGGGTACTTACCATTGTATTGTTCTCATTGCAAAAAGTGCCATCCAGCGTCCTTCCAATTTCCGAGCAGTGATCATGGCGATTGTGGTGATTCGAACAGGCTAAGTATTGACAGGTTGAGCGTTGACTAGACTAAAGAGAGGAAGACAGAAGCAAAATGAATATTTTTAATGAAATCAAAACAGAGCACTGTTGTACCCATAGAAAGCTTTCATTTGATCTCAAAGCCTGCGAGTTATTCGTCAAAAGGACATTTTACAATTTACCCGCATTATTTTTGAATAAAATAAAGTACACGGAATAAAATTGGAATGAAGGACCTACCACTTTTGTGTGCCAACAGGTCCAAGCACCAGTTCTATATCCGGCCGCCTCGCATTGTTTTACACCTGGAAGGAGCTCTCCCGCCAAAATCGGAGCTATTCGTTTTCCGGGTGGACGCCCTTTCGGTGCTGACATGCACGACGCACTGGAACGAAATCACACATTGGGACCGACTTTCTATTATAAATTTTTCATTTAACACAGTATTCGAAAAAAGATAGTTTTACCCTTCGAGAGCTGTTGAGATGGGGTCTAAAACTTCCTTGGTCCACTTTCTACGATGGTAAACTTTCGGAGAGGCACTGCTCCCGAATCTGCTTGATTTATCATAAAAAATTGATATAATCCAATTATTATTATTTTTTATGATAAAAGAGTAATTAAAAATTATCATTTGCATCAGACCATTCAAAATATCTTTACAATTCAGTTATATTAACTTTTTACATGTTAATTACACGATCGTTTCGTACTAACACTTTCGGCATCTGTGAAATGGCCAAGTACAATCCCTTGAAGGCAAAATCGTCATGGATGATCATACCGGCTATTTTATTCGGCAATTTGCAAGGAGGTCCCTTTGAAGCTACACCTACAGACCGACAGCAACAGACCGTTTTATACGTTTTCTATTTTTTAACAATTTTTATACATGTTGTACAGAAATTCTTACAGAAGACTGGAGGTTTTTTCTGGTGGGGAGCTGCGCATTTTTTACATTTGCCCCGCGGATGTATGCTGAGGTTTATCAAACACCACAAGACTTAGTTAACTTAGTTGATTAATAATTGTTTTTTTTTTTAATGTTATCCAAGTTCGGCCATAAAATATGGCACAATATTTTGAATTTATTGATGTGAATAGAAAGACGATAATCGCTCATTACTCTGTCATGTGCGCTATGATGTCGTACGAGCCGATTGGCAAATCACTGTTTTCTTTTGCCACCTTTTTCCAGTGTCTCAGCATCTTTGGCAACGCGTTGACCAGTGTCTTTTTACCTTGATTCTCTTTTAGATATGGAGAAGCGTCTCGTGTCTGCGTACATTGAAAAACATAGTTACAACATCTTGGAGAATCGTGCAATCTTCAACAGCTTGCAATAAAACTCTATGTACTTACTGTACTGATAACGATACCAGCGATGCGAAGCGACACCCTTGGGTTCCGAATTTGTCTCAAAGATCTGCCAACGGTACTCCAAAAAGCCAGAGCGTAAATTATATTTTCTTTCATGAGCCATCGCACTCTTCTGTGAGAAAAAGTGAATATATTCAAAGTAGCGCCACAATGAATATAGCCAAAGTAGTACCCAATTCGCATCACCTACACGACAGTTCGGTCACCATCACTCACTTGTCAGCTTCCGGGTGAACATCGTGGTAGTCCATGACAACGAGAACAGAAGGATGAAGAACTTCGTCTTCGAGGATGTTTTCCTTCTTAATCCGGCTGGAAGAAATTAAACTGTCGTTTCCGCTCTCCCTTCGTACGTTAAACGGTTCGATGTAGGTCTGTTCCATTAGAATCGGCATTTTGAAGGTCCTGGACATGCGCAACTCGGAAATCATTGGTAATGATAAATTACCCTTTTCCAAACTTACGGAATTTTTTTGATCGAATTTCGGTTTTCTTCTGACCCGAAAACCTTTATTGCGCTTAATTGAATCCCAATAATTCAACGACTGTTTTACAATGGTTGGTGCTTTGGTAACTTCATATGTGAGCTGAAAATAAAAGGAAATTTGAGTATTAACCCGAAAATCGCTTCGCTCGAATCAGCTTCGAGGGATCGAGATTTTATACAGTATTCTTTTATTTTTATATTTATAATTATACAGTACTCTTTCATAAACAATCGTATTGTGAGGATAATGTCGTCGTGCCAACCAGACGGGAGTGTCCTCTCCCGCAAAAATGTCATCCGTCGCATGGCGTGACGGCGCCAATTTAGATATACTGTCGTTTCGAGTTCCGTGTTTCACCAAGCATTCTGCAAATGCCGTTGCAGCCAGAAGCGTGAAGCAACTGAATTGTGTAATTACGAGGCCCATAAAAATCATCGTCGATCGTCCTATAAAAATGATCCGTAACAAACACGCCACCAGTCAATAAACATCAGACATCGACCGATACTGGCACTTCGACCTCACCATTAGCCGTACTAGTGCCACTTTAGACTGGTGAGATGTAACACACAAAGTCAACACAATAGCAATGGTAAACACGGCACAACGTAGATAAGAGTTTAGCCGCACGCTGTAATCTTTGGCAAACGTGGGCCACCAATTCGTTAGAAAATCAAGAGACGCGGCAGCGTCTCGACGCCATTATTGATAGCGGAAATAAATAATTCATCGAAGGTCACGCATGTAACTGATATGGTATCGCTACTGTTTATTCATTATTCTTAGGCACGATCGCGATGATCTGCGGAAAGTTTTAAAAATTTGAAATTCTTACTCTACAGTAATCATGGACAAAAGTACATGCAAATATGCTTTACACGATGAATTGTATATAACTAATATACTACGAGATATGTATGGCGGATGTAACCGAGCCAATATTTAAAAAATGTATTATATGAAAAGTATATGAAAATATATTTCATATACCAAAATACATTCTCACTAATTCGTTACAAAATGTTTAATCACGGACACAAAAATTTCACCGAAAGTCACGCATGTGACTGATATGTGTATCACACTGTTTCCTCGTAGTTTTTAGGCGCGATAGCGTCTAAAATTAGCCAAATATATTTAGTCTGCCAAATATTGAAAAAAAAAATTTGCTCTGCAGTAATCATGGAAAAAAGTACATACATACGAAATATTTCATATATTAAATATACTTTACACGATTAGTTTTACATAATTCATATACTATGTGTGACGAATATATCTGAGGAAATATATATCTTTTTTGATATTATATGCAAAGTATATAATTCATATATCAAAATATATTCTCGCGCGAAGAGTTGGTTGTTTTTAATACATTTTTAATATATTTTTTTCCGTGTGAGGATAGCCCAGAAACCTATCGAAACCCGACTAAATTATCCAAGTGCTTCATGAAGTCACCCCTCGCGCCTGCGGCTCGAGTGGAGCGCGGAGCACCGAGTAAACAGGAGTCTCGATGAGTGAGCGATCCGAGGGGATATCTCGTTATTTATTTAATTAACGTAATCTCGTATCCGTCCAGTTTGCTCGGTTTTACGAGATTTTTCCTCGAGTCTCTACTTCCCCGACTTGGATTGTAAGTACTTGCCTCTCTACCCTACCAACGGAACGGTAGTCCGAGGAAAAGCGAGTTTATAGCGCGAAGGGAGAAATAAAAGCGATCAGATGTGTACACGGCTCGATCGAACAAATTCCGAATTTTTCACGAACGCGATTAAAATTAATTGAATCTTTACTTAACAGCCCGGAATGAATGGGATACGATTAGTCGAATATTTGATTTTTTTTTTATTATCGATCCGCTACCCTCGAGGGGTTGATGTTACTTTTTAACGATTAATTAATTATTTTTAAAAAGTGGCGCTCTACCGCCATCAAATATTTGACGAATCGGATCACCTCAATTTCTGGCTGGTATGGGAGAGCCGGGCAAAATGGCACACCGGGGCAAAACGGGATAATGAGACAAAGCGCAATTCTCTAATAACTTTTGGATGGTGGCGATGGTGGTACGTGGGGCAAAACGGGTTTGAAAATCCAAAGGTATCGTTGGGACAAAATGGGGCATCCAAAAATTATTGGAAAATTGAGTTTTGCTCTCACTGTCCCGTTTTGCCCCGCTGTGCCATTTTGCCCCAGTCTCCCCTAAGTAATACGTTAATTAATTATCATCGCGTCGTGCAAAATCCGAGATTCGTCCGACCGTGCCACGCACCCATCCGACCGCTTTTGTATCTCCATGCTAGAAGTTTTTTTTTACAATATGTTCGTAACTTTTTGCATACCGGTAGTAATGGAAATACTGCAATATATCTTGCCATCCCTTTAATTACCGTCTGGTATGTAATAATTTAATTAATTTTCATCGCGTCGTGCAAAATACGAGATTCGTCTAACCGAGCCGTATTCACATCCGTTCGCTTTTATACCTACCATGCAGAAGATTTTTTTTAAACAATATATTAATTATTTTCCTCTCACCGACAGTAATAGAAATATTGCAATATATCTGACCGTTCCTTTCATTTCTGATTGGTAAGTAAACATTTAATTAATTTTCATCGCGTCGTCAAAAATCCGAGATTCTACTGACGAAGCTATGAACACATCCCTTCACTTTTATACCTACTACGCAAAGAGTTTTTTTTTTTTACAGTATGTTCATAATTTTTCCCTTACCAGTGATAATGCAATCTTGCAGTATATCTTAACGGATTTTTTTAAATTTTCTTTGCAATATGTTCATAATTTTTCGTTTACCAGTAGTAACGAAAATCATGCGATATATTTTGCCACTTCTCGAAGAGTAAATACATCAAGTACTTGAGGTAGCGAATGATTCGAGTTCCGAGTGCTCGAAGTGCCTGGTAATGAAGAAACATTGAAACGAGCGTACTCCGATTCGTTCCCTCGTGCCGGGCTGGGTCGGTCTCGAAGGCGGCTGGGAGATACTCGCCGGAGCTCTCCCAGGCCCCCCCGTCGAAACGTCGCTGGAATTACGAGAGCGAGAGTCGTGCGGGATTTAAACGTAGGTGCCCTATAAAAATTATATTGCCCCGGAGGGTTCGGAGCGACGGATCCTCTATAGACACGTATAGCCGACTGCGGAGCCTTCCCGTGCCCTCCGATGGATTAAAGTTCGAGCTGTAACGTCGCGGATGTATTCCGACCGTTCTTACCGGGACTATAAACGCGGCGATACGCGGCCTCGTCTCGCCTACAGCCGAGAACGAACGCGTCGAGAGTATACACGGCAATATTGTATCCGAGAAAATTTACGAAGATCCGCGAGGGGTTAAATCGTATATCTCAGGCGAAGGGGACGCTGCTCATCGACCTATTTCTTTTTTTTATATATATAAAAAAAAATTTTTACTTTGAAAGATCGGTGAAAAGTTACGGAAAGTTTGCCGTTCGTCTGCTTTTATTGAGAATAACATTTTAACCTTGCTTCGTAAAAAAAGTGCCCAGACATGGCTGGCCTTAATTTTTTTTCTAGAAATCCAGGGATTTGACCGTGACTTGAAAATTTACTGACTTTTTTATATGTACATGTTTTTACTCAAGGGTAAAAATCGTTGGAAATTTACGGAAAGTTGGCCGTTTGTCTGCCTTTATTGAGAATAACATTTTAACCTTGCTGCGCAAAAAAATGCCGAGGCATAGCTGGCTTTAATTTTTTTTCCGGAAATCCACGGATTTGACTATCGCTGGAAAATTTACTGATTTTCTTTCTTTTTTTTTCTCTGCTCATTGACCTATTTTTAAAAAATATATACATTTTTTTTGGTTCAAGGGTAAAGATCATTGAAAAGTTACGGAAAGTTGGCCGTTCGTCTGTTTTTATTGAGAATAACATTTTAACCTTGCTCCGTAAAAAAAAGTGCCGACGCATGGCTGGCTTTAATTTTTTTCTCGAAATCCGGCGATTTGACTGTCGCTCGAAAATTTACTGACTTTTTTTTTTACTTTTTTTTTTCTTTCTCCACATTCGAGAGTAGAAAAGAGTTAGCAAGTTCTCGGAGACGCTCGTTCGTTTGCTCGACTGTCGTATCGCGTTACACGTGTCACAAGTCAACTCTCCCCGAGGCAATGCTCTCAGACTTATATCGCTTCTATGCTGCGACCGGAGGAAAGAAGCTTCAAAGGATAGCCGCGCGCGCAAGAAACCCTCGTCTCTGATATTTTTTCTTTATTCAGCGCGATGCGTTCGTGGCATGTTCATTTGTTTTTTTTTTTTTTTTTTTTAGACTCGTGATCACTCGCCGGCAGACTCGAAGCTCGATTCTGTAACGATGACACTTGCGCACGAAAATCCATGTTACGTCCATAACGTCGGGAAGCAACTTAGGCCAAGTGAGATAACACTGCGAGGACTTTGAAACGATATTTTTTCATGCGTGACTTCGATAGCGAAGTTCACGACGAGTCGTCAAATGACCAGTCGAACGGTTTCGAGTGAAAAAGCATCGAGTTGCAAACAATTTTTGATTTACGCACCGGGAAGAAATTTTGAAGGATTTTGCATCAAGTACATTAAATTTCGAAATTACGAAATAAATTTCGTTGTCATTATTAAATGATAAATGTAATTATACATTAAACCCAAATACAAGTTCTCAACACACACTATTTTTGAAATAATCTCCGCAATAGAATAAAATGAAACAGAGCTGCGAGCCCGCTAGTTTACGCTATTAATTGATATTAAGCTATGGTAGTATAATATTTTAATCGACTGTATCGTCTTTTCCACAAACAAGGTTTTAATTTATATCCATGAGACACTCCATAGACCAATACAAATATACGGGCCGAAGGACCCCGGCCAATGGCCCATTAGCCTGAGGAAAAAAAAATCACACATGTACACACGCCATACCACCTAGCCTACCACAATTATAAATTAAATTATAAATTAAATTATAAATTAAATTATAAATTAAATTATAAATTAAATTATAAATTAAATTATAAATTAAATTATAAATTAAATTATAAATTAAATTATAAATTAAATTATAAATTAAATTATAAATTAAATTATAAATTAAATTATAAATTAAATTATAAATTAAATTATAAATAAGTTAAAGTTTTTTTACACAAAAAAAAAAGCTTTTCGGAGCAAAATATCGTGCGAGGAGTAACGGTGGTTTCGTTGTCGGGTATGCATAAACATAGGGAAAGCAAGGATGGCACAGAGAGTACGGTGCTGCCGGTGCCGGTGTTACTGGTGCTGTACCTCTCGCGCTGCCCCCGTCCGGGAGGATAGGTAACGGGCGCCCACGTTCGCCTTGTACCGCGAGCAGCGCGACGTACGTTGAGCCACGTCACTTCTTTTTTTTTTATTTATTTATTTTTTATCTCGCTGAAATGAATCACCGTGCACGCAAGCGCGGCCAAAGTACCCGGTAGCCGAGCCAAGACACCATCATATTATTTTTACGGCCCCGAAACGTCTGCCGGCATTACCATAATCTCCCGCGGGGCGCAACCCGGCTACTCGGCTCTGAGGGGCAACTTCTCTTCTCTTTCTCATTTTTTTTTTCCCCCGAATTCTGTGTCTCTCTCGGTCTTCCTCCCAGCTTGCGTCTCCGACTCTCTTACACGCCTCACGGCGAACGCGCGTCAACGCCCTACGAACTTGGAAAAACTCAGGAGAACGGTTAATCAAATATAGATACATGCAACGGTTGCAGCCCATCCGATAACCTTTGCCGTTGTTAACTCTTTTTTATGATCTTTATTTATTTTCGATTTTTATTTCGATCCATACGAACGTCCGTGGAAGAGAGACTCGCCTAACCTGAGACACGCATCGAAGATAAAAATCAGCGGCAGTCACTAAAATTCCCATGAATTATTCGACTCGTAACGCAAAAACGGCAATTTCGGATCTTGAATTTGTGAACAAATAAATTTCTGAAAAAACGGAATTTTGAAGAAATAAAAATATAGTTTCAGATATGCACGAGGTATTGTAACATTTTACAAGATCACTTCAATAATGTTCACGAATCCACATCCAGCAGTACATGAAATGTAAAAATCGCCTGAAAACACTATTTTTTTCGAGTGGATTGTAGAATTATTATTAATATATTCATTAATAATTTTTTCGTGTGGAAAACAGAGAACAGTGAGACAGTGTGACAGTCAACATTGCGAGCTGTCGTCACCAGTTACATGATTGACATTATTTGATTGGAAAAAAAGATCATCAAGCCGTTCGACTCAGCGAGCCCGTATGAAGGCGCGCTATCAAGCTGCTAGTCGACTTCGCCGAGCGGCAGATATCAAGACCGGCGTCCGTTCGCAAGCAGTGCACAGAACTACGGAGAATGTGCGAGAACGTCTGCGTTAGAGCGCACAATACCATCGCAGAAGAAAATTAGGGAGAGAAATTAGAAGCGAGCATCTCGCTGAGCACTCGAGCGAGAATTTCGGTTGCCTCGCACACTCTTAAACGCACTATTCATGTTGCCGATGCCGCTTTCGTCGTCGTATCTCTCCTTTCCTCCCCGAAATTACTTCCGAAAGCCCCAACGGAGACTTTCTCATTTCCCGTATTTTCCTCTTTTTTCGCACGGCCGCCGCCGAGAGGAGAAAGACGAATCGGCCCTTCCGACGAAAAGCGCGTTTCTTTCGGCGCGAGTTCCTCCGCGACAATTTTTTCATTTCCTCGCTACGTACCTACGATCCTTTCTAATATTTCGCTTCCAAGCCGGAGCTCCTGCGACGATCCACCGCAGAGTAGAACAAAATTTGCCATAGCAAAATTTTCTCCCAGCTGCCGGCAGTGTAAATTGGCACCGAGAGGAGAAAGACGAATCGGCGCTCTCGAAGAACCGCGCGTTTCTTCCGCGACAATTTTTATTCGTCCTCGCTACATCGTTAAGATTTGGTTTCCAAGCTGGACGTAGAATTTGCTCCTAGTGGATAGCCGATGGTCGATAGTCCTGGTAAAAATTTCATAGCGTTACATCGGGCCCTGATAGAGTCTGGATGAAGCCTGACGAGGCCTTTCCAGCATTTCCATCCTG
Organism: Stenichneumon culpator; assembly: GCA_964017025.1. Lineage (NCBI taxonomy): Eukaryota > Metazoa > Arthropoda > Insecta > Hymenoptera > Ichneumonidae > Stenichneumon > Stenichneumon culpator. Next base: position 17,151,747 of record OZ024768.1, on the reverse strand, counting down.
GTATGAACATCGAGATAATAAATCGAGATCCTTGTCGGATGGCGATCTAACGCTCGAAAATGTCTTCTAGGGAAATTCCAAATCGGTACCTCGAGAAGAAAGACGAACCGCCCTCCCCGACGAGCAGCGCGTTTCTTTCGCGACAATTTTTTCTTTTCCGCGCCACACATTTACGATCCTCTCTACGATTCTCCTTCCAAGCTGGAAGCAAGCTGGAGCTCCTGCGACGCTGCACCGCAGGGTAGAACAAAATTTGCCAGAGCAAAATCTGCTCCCAGTCCCCGATAGTCCAAACTCGCACCGAGGATCTCCCGCCAATCCTCACCGATCGCCCTGGACCACGCATCATCCGTCGAGATTTCTCAAATCACACCGATATTCGTCAGTGCACAGCGGGGAATTTAAACGAGCGGCCTATTTCCGTGTCGCGCGTCGAGGGGTCGACCAAGAATTTTCCAAACGTGGTCGCTCCCCGAGGATTCCCGAGTACCCAATAATACCCCACAAGAGCAAGTCTGACTAAAAACCAACGTTGCGAGACCCAAAAAAAAATCTCTTCCGTTCAATCAAGTGTCGGCCTTCGCGATGCAACACACGTGTAGATCTCGTTCCGCGATGTTAACCGGCACCGAGGAATGCGACTCTCTCGACATCGGGGCGGTCGTGGAGGCCACGTGTGCCCTTCTCGCTCGTCCGAACCCAATTTTTCACCTTCCTCAGGAAAAGTTTGTCGATGTTCGTTCGAGGTTTCCCATGGGAGAACGAGTTCCCGCCCTCGACGAGCCCTTATCCGAGAAATTCTACTACTGCCATAAACCTACTTGTCGGAACCGTAAATCCAGAAGTTTCGTGTTCGAGTCGCCTCCGCGGTAAGAGACAACTCGAAGCTCTTTCGATTATCGCCAGCGGAGTGTGTCAAATGCAGGAAAGCGAGCGCAGTCATAAACGCACGACGAGATCCTTTATGCAGTCGATAAACAGCGGGTTCTTCACGCATTGGTGATAAAAAAAAATAAAAAATAAAAATTGGGGGAAGAAACCAGCAGCCAGAAAACGGGCGAGCGAGAAGGAGGAATCGAGAATGGTGGTTCGAGACCGCGGTCGGAACACCGCAGAGTTCCCGGTACCATGCTTCGGGTAGGCGTCGCTGACCGAAAAAAACTCATTCTTTCACGGCGGAGGACCGAAAACCACAGAATAAAAAACAATCATAATAAAAAAATAAAATAAAAAAATTAGAAAAGAAATACGCTGAAAGAGTGGCCCGGGAGTGGAAAAGAAGGACTCTTTGCGACTCGTAAAAATATTATTTACGCTCCGCGAGAGACGATCGCGAGACACGAAAGTACGCTTTTATGTTTGGGTCCGAGAGTCAGTCTGGCTCTGTGTCGTCTAATTTTCATGGGGAGGATGGAAGGGAGGCGACTTCTGGGTGCCTCTGGAATTTTGGGACCAGACACATCGGAGACCAGTCGCGCGTTGCTAGCCCAGAAGGTCATTGACGATCGACGATGGATATTGGTACTGGTGGGGTTGTGTAGATCGATCAATCGGCGGCGGAATCGAATCAATCGGCGGTAAAGCGAACTTTATACGCGCGCTGTGAGGCGAGCGCCTGCTGATCCGTGCCTGCTGATTGTGACGTTGTACAGCCAGAGTGCGTAAAGTACGAGAAGCGTGCGTAAAGTAAAATCGGCCCGATGTGTGCTTGCGCCGGGTATTTATGATGAACACTTGGGTGCGAAGCGCCACTTACGTCACTCTTGGCAGGCACAAAATGTATGAAAAGACAGCACTTTTCATGCATGAGTTACAGAAAATATTAATTAAGCTCTGCGAGAGACGATCGCTATTCAAAAAAGTACACTTTTATGTTTGGATCCGACAGCCAGTCTGGCTCTGTGTCCACTAATTTTCATGGGGAGGAAGGAAGGGAGGCTGACTTCTGGATGTCCAATCGCGCGTAATTGGCCCAACCAACACCACTCAGATGGGCCTCAGAATGAGGCTGGGAGGACTGTCTGTAGGCGAGCGAAAGAAGGTCATTGATGATCGACGATCGATATCGGTACTGGCAGGACGGCACGGAACAATCGATTGGCGGCAAAATGGGCCTTAAGGCGATGCGGTGCAATTTTGCTCGTCCATAAACTCTCCGGCCTCGTCGGAATTTCCAGACGAATCCGTGCCCGCCACTTCTTTTTACTTGAGCCAACGGCACGCGGCTTGTTTCACTGGAGCACCCTCGTAACGCGGCGACTCTCATTCCGTCGTCGCTGTTTCGCTAGACGTTTTACGAGCACGCGCGGATATATTGGGCTTCTTCGCGAAAACGAAGAACACATGCAGCACCCACTTGCTTCACTTCTTTCATTTGCCCTTCAAGTGTATATTTATCTATTCCCATACGAACATAGACGAATTAACTCGCAATTATTCAAATTTCCGTTTGAGTCAGTGCCAGCTTTTCTTTTTTTTTCACAGTCACGTCGCTCCGTTCGTTACGATTTGCCCCATGGAAAAGAAACTATGTGCGAAAATGTATTTTTCAGACATGTATTTTCAGACTATTCCGCTATCATAGTATTCTGGTTCTGGTCGAATAATTACATTTTCAAACCGAAAGTGACGTATTTGGGTAAATGTATTAAATATACATTTTTAAAACACCTTTCGGATGTACTTTCCTTTCCGATCGAGCATTTTCATAAAATCACGTGCGATGCGACGATTTCACGAGTCTTGGAATATTCCAATTACATCTTTCAACCTACGTTATTATTGGTGACAGGTGACCCATGTGAAATTTTCATAAAAAAAAAAGCGATAACCGATCGCGTATGCACAAGTCTGGGTAAAATACGCGGAAAATATGGATATGAGTCGAGGATTTTCTATCGAATAAGCATCGAACCGTTCTCATACACCCTGTACCTTATCCTCTCCTCGTCCAGTTCCTCTTTCCATTCCGTTATTGCGAGAATGCACCGTGCTATTCTCTTTCTCTCCGTAAATCTTGCACCGGTTCACCGTGTGTTTTTCGACAGCGGTGTACGAAGAGCGACGTCGAGATATTGATTCCTACGGTTTACGATCCGACAAGCTGCGACTGCCCTGTTTCTCCCGTCCCTCCGGGGGTTTTTGCCCGGCCCCGACGACATAAAAACGTGTCGACCGTTGAGAGGTCTGCGGGAAAAATGCTGGCAAATGTGTGACATCGAGCAGCGTTCCCTCCCCCCTCGTAAGCTGTCGTTACTTCTATCCAGCATTTTCTCTTTCCACGATTTTTCTCTTTGACCGGGATATGCAGTATTCACGTGCCAGAAGGCCGACGCTCCTGGAATTTTGTGCACGTTTCCGTAAAGTAGATTTCTTCCTTTTCACTAGCAATCGACTCAATGTCATATTTGTCCGATGCGCCTGGACCTTCGAACAGGTGTCGGGACTGCAATTCGAGTAAACCTCGACCATGTGTGCTCTTCAGCAGATTTATGGATCTTGGAGCGCTTTGTACGAATGCAACATTTCTAAAGTCGTTTTTAGAAACTTTTACGCATCTGTTGATTATAGTGGACGATTATTTGTATTATAGCAGAAGTCCTTAATCTAGAAAAATATTCATTGCAATGGATTTGCAGAAAAATTAACTGGTTTGTGCTAATTTTTATACCTTTTCGAAGATTAGCGAAATCAGAGAATGAGCCGTGAAACATCAAAATGTATTCGTTCAGTTTTTTCAAAGAATAATCCGTAATTTTGGTTCGATTTTCATGTATGACTGCTTATTCTATTTCTTGAAAGATGCTCTACGAATTCACCATCTAGATATTCGATAGCATTTTCCGTATAAAAATGAGAGCAATTGGTTTATCCATCGACGAAATATCTTCATGAACAAACGGCTGTCATTTGTAAACGGAAAATACTATAGAATATCTGGTATAGTGAATTTGTAGACCACCTTTCAAGGAAGTAAATGAACCGTAATACATCAAAGCCGAGTGAAAATTGCTGACTTTATTGAAAAAACTAAAGAAACCAGTTAATTTTTCTGTAAATCCATTGCAATTAATTTTTTTCTACGTTAAGAACATCTGCTCTAATATAAAATAACCATCTACTATAATCAATAGATGCGCAAAAGCTTGTGTAAACAATTTCAATAATGTAGCACTCATTTCACTGGTGTGAAGCGCTCCAAGCGCCTCAACCCGACTTTCGCAGTTCCACAGAAAAGGGTGGAATCCACTCCGTCTCGCCGGACTTCGATGAAACCGGACGATGAAAATTGATATCCTGACGACTCTTCCTCGAGCGCGTTGTACGGCGGATCGTCATCGACAGGACGACGGAGGGTGGCGACGCCGCGTTGAATGGACTGACAATCGAACGAACCGCACCGTCTCAACTCACCCGACCACCCTCTTCACCCTCGCAGTTCGCCCCTTCTGTGTACTTCCAACAACTTTTCGATGTCGCGGCACACCCGCGGATCGACCGACTCCTAATCGCATCATCGATGCGCCATTACTCGACTAAGCCGATCTCCGCGATCCTCCAAAGCGCAAGTTCCCTTTCCTTCATCCATCCTTCGGAAGGAGACGAACGCGCGGCTAATCGTGATAAGAATTTTCTTCACAACTATCCTGAAAGAAACATATTTCATAATTTGCCATGACCGATCGTAGAATCCGCCTGGATTTGGGAGAGACTTGGGAAAAGGACAATCGGCAAGATAATCCGAAAGGAGGCCCAACGACAAATGATAATGGCATGGAAAGGTCCCTCCTTGAGTTTAGGGGAGCTCCGGTGTGGTTGGACCAATTCGATTGATGGACCACTTTCGTTTCTCTGCGATGCGACGAGCAGTCGCGGTGCCGTTGGTTGGACTTTGTTTGAAACATCGAAAAATCGTTGTACACCAAATTCCACTCAAATCGGTGAACCCAAAAAGTGGCATCTCAAAGTCCATCGACGAAGGTTGGAGAACCGATCTGTTGAGTGGTTCATTGACAGAAAAAAAAATCGACTGAATGGACCTCACTGCAGATATGGAGGAAAGTTGCTAACTTAGTATTTCGAACTCTTTTTCTTGGGTGATCCAATGATGTCTTTTCTTTCCTAGAACATTTCGAAGCTCATGGCAAGCTGGGAAGTTGAGCGGTGCTTGACTGTTCAGAGTAGCATGCGGTATACGTCTGAGTCAACGTAAACGAGTCGTTTAAGATTGGTATTCTGTGAAGTTTCGAGTCTGTAAAAATAATTCCCTTCTGTGCCTATTCCGAGATGCGTCGTAAAGTGGAAGCCAAAAAGACCCAAAAAGCAAGCGCATCTAAACTGCATCGATGAAGCTGGGACGTCCCAATTGTTAGAGTGGTTCATTGTCATCACAAATTGGTTGAACGGATCTCAGTGCAAATGTTCAGCGAGCTAGTTAGTAATACTTAGTATTTTGAACACCTTTGCCTCAGTGGTCCAATTATGACTTTTCTCCCATGGGACATTTCGGAAGCCCATGGCAAACTGGGGAGTCGGTCGGTCCTCGATTGTCCAGAGTTGCATGTGGTATAGTGGAGAGCGGGGCAAAATGGGACAGTGGGGCAAAACGGGAACAGTGAGGGCGAAACTCAATTTTCCATTGATTTTTGGATGCCCCATTTTGTCTCAACGATACATCGGGATTTTCAACTCCGTTTTGCCCCACGCACCACCATCGCCTCTATCCAAATTGCCCCGCTGTGGCATTCTGCCCCGCTCTCCCCTATGTCTGCTTCGACGTAAACGACTTAAGATCGGTAATCCATGGAGGATTCGACTCTGTGCCGCTCGGCTGCTATGCAAGTAATAATAATTCCCTTCTGTGCCTATTCCGAGATGCGTCGTAAAATGGAACAGTCTCTCCTCGCTCGTGGCGTATTCAACGGCCCCGTCTTTCTCGTCCCCGGTTCATCTGCGTTTCCTCCTCCTCGCTCGCTAATGACGCTCTCTCGGCGTAGTTCCATAAAACCTCCTTTTTTTTGTCTTGCCCACCGGTACACGAACTTCGGTACGCGAACGAGAGGAGCGCGGACGCGCAATGCTCTGGCTCGTGGAAAAAAGGCGAGCTCTTCGATACGCGCCAGGGCACTGCTAACGACCGTTAGTCCGCGGGTTACCTCGACGATGCTCTCCGCACCGTTAGAACGCTCACTATTGCTTCCGATCTTTCCTTTTTTCCCTCTCTTTTTACGTCCTTCGCCTTTAAATCCTTTACTGCCCGAAGCGACTCTTCACCCTCCTCATCTAGATCTCCGTCTCGACAGATCCGGTCGTCTCTGATTTTCGAAAAAAAAAAGAAACGATTGTTCAACACCGCGCATTGTCGCTGTCAGAATTTCCGCGATAACGATTTAGTAAAAAAAAAGTGTCCCGAGTCTCCGAACGAAATTATATTTTGTTCCTCTCGAATCCGATCCGACCCTCGCGAAGCGACCGAGAATAAAACGGCCCCGTATCGGCGCCCCGGCGCGAAAAGAAAAGCTGCGGGATAAACATTTTTCCGAGATCCAGCATTGAGCTTGACGCGCATCGACACTGGCAGACTCCAGGCGGCCCTCGAAGCCCGCCCGGACCGGGATTCGACACGGGGCGTAACTCTACTTTAGCCGAATTGATTTATGCCCTATAAAAACGGTCCCCGAGTAATAATGGTGTAGATTAGAGCCTTCGTGTCGTCGGCAGTTAAAAAAAATACATCATCCGAAGCCGCGCGCGTCTTTGCAGAGGAAGCGGCGGTGGCGGCGCGTAAACGGGAAGTTGGTAGTTAGGGAGCCAGGATTGTCGGCCGCCCGGGTCAGGCGAAGGAATCGCAGTTGTTGGCAGGCTTCTGGCTGTTTCCCTCCAGCCGCGATCGCCCCTGAGGACTGCCAAGTGTCGTCGAAGGGCCGAAGGCTGGAACGTTCGTTCCGCCAAGAACCGGGCTGTTCGACGTCGTCGTCCTCTTCTCGGAGGCACGACGGCGAAGCAACAGCCAGGGCACTCCTCACCCCACACGCCGTGGCCCGGCGGGCTATAAAATGCAGATAAAGGGCGGTCCCGTGTTCAGGGAGCAATGGCTCGCACGTTATGCCTCGCCGAATCTAAAACGTCGCGCAAACTCCAGCTCGTTTGGCCCCCGACGCGGTGCGGTCTCCCCGGATCGCCCGGTGGTGTCTCAGCGGAGTCGCCACCGTCGACCCGGAAAAGACGGGGACGATGAGGAAGAGAAGAGAGCGACGGCGGCAACTGGGAAAACCGGGGACCCACTTGGATCTCGTTGAGGTACGCGAAGGATCGCCATTTCACGCAGTAAAAAACACGGTCGTCTTACCCTCGGTGCGATAAAGCGACCGAGGAGCGACCTTCTTATTTCAACTCGAGCGCGACCTCGGCCCAAGGCGGAACGAGCGAGAGACGAACTTTTCGCCGTACCCCGAAGTCCCCAACGAAGGGGATGGGAGACCGAAAGTTATCATCTCCGAGGAGAGTCGTCAAAAGTATCGTCGCACGACGATGTCGGAAAAAGCAATGAGGCGCCAGACAGAGACACTTGCGTCGCCAGCGGAGATCTCCTGAGTATATCTGGGACAAGGCTCAATGATGCTGCAAATTGCCGGTGATGAGTTCGTTTTTTTTTTTTTCGATACCATTCTTGAGATGTTTTTAGGTATCTTTCGTGCTGTGAGGTTCATCACCGGATCTCAGGCTAAGGGCGCAAAAAGTGATGAGTTCGAGGTCTGGTTTGCGTACGCACATCTCCCGGATTTCGTGATCATCCGCGAGGAGCGGAGCAAGCGCGTGACTTAAGTACTCAAGTACTGTTTAGTACTTGAAGTACTTTTCAATACTTTTTAGTACATCAAGTCCCTTTTTAATATTTCGAGTACCAAATACAAGTACTTTTCGAGTACACGCTCGCATTACGGATACTGGATGAATATCATGCATGACATCCTGCTTCTGTTAATATTACAAAAAAATTTATGGATTTTTTTTTGTATAATTTATTTATCACAATTTCGATACTACTAACAGGTAGCCAAAACACTTGCGTCGCCGGAGTAGATGTCCCGAGTATATCTGGGACAGCCCTCAATGACGTCATAAATTGCCGTTGGTGAATTTTTTTTTCCCGTTACCATTTGTGGGATCTTTTTAGGTATCTTTGGTGCCAGGTTCGTCCGAGGACCTCAGGTCAGGGGCATAAAAATCGACGAGTTCGATGTCTGTTTTGCGTACGTATATCTCCAGACTTTCGTGGTTGAACCGTCGAACCAGATGAGCGCACAGCTTTTCCCTTTGAGCTTTTATCACCGGAACGGCACGCCAGCGAACTGGAACCAGCGACGTAAACCTACCCGTCAACGTTTACTGGTCGAACTGCCCTTGGATTTCGAAGTCGGAGCTGGAGTTTCTTTTCAGGCGAATCTCTGACCGAAAAACAACGGAACCATTCCCGTATCCGCCAATACGCTCTCCTTGCGCCCGATATTTGTCGAAGATCTTATCTTTATTCCATAAGACGCTTTTGGCACCGGTGTTTCTCGCGAATTCTTCGAGCTTCTCCTCTCTCCGTCCCACTGATCGTGCGCCAGGGTGAACAACGCGTAAGAGTCGCAGTGAGAAAAGCAGAAGTGAAACCTGGCGAGTTGAACCGAAGGAGAATCCGAGAACGTCTTTCGTTCTCATCTTATTTTCGAGCCGGCTTATCCGATTTCGTTATTCTTTTCGCTTGATCGAAAGATAAAGCTATGAATTATTGGCGTGTCTCGGAGGCAACTGAACACGCACACTCCGTCATCCTCTCACTCTCCTTCGTTCGGTATATAAGGCTGTTCCTCTGTTCTCTTTCCGTACGGTTTTCCCCACTCCACCGAGGTGGCGGAGGATGAGAAGAAGAACCTTTCCACCGAGTCTCGCGAAGCTTTCAATCATACCTTCCGCGACCGGTTTATTGAATTTCTTACGTATTCGAGTCGGTGAAGAAGAGGCGAAATATGCTCTCGGTGGATCGGTGGAACGAGGCGTTTGAAAGGAAACATCTCTCGGAGATGCTCCCGAAGGCACTTCAATGTGTTTTCCGCGCACGGTGGCGTCTCGCGAAATCAATTCGTAGCGTGGACCAGATATGGCATCAATTCCGGACGGAGTACCTTTGGAATTTGTCTACATTTCATTGCATTCGATTACTCACGCTACGTCAAAGATTCCTCGGGCATTCGGGGATTCCGATTTGCTTTGCGGCTCGTTGGTGTCTTCGGAGCATCGATCCGTAGTTGGTACGAATGAGTAGCGAGTGCGCTAACTGGAATTATATGCGAAAACGTCTTTCCTAGTTTTGAGATCGTATAGGAAATGCGATCCAAATTTATTGAACTTTGCGACTAAACGTCAAATTTTGAGACGGTAGTTTCAATTTAATCAACTTGAGATTGATCTTAGGTTCTAACTAATAAGAAGCGGTAGGAAGATATCCAAAAAAATCTTCTCACGCTCCACGTATCGTTTTCCATCTATTGTCACAATCACTGATCATGTCATTGAAGGGAACAATTGTTCTTCAGCAATGATTCCATAGAAACGGATTCAAGAAATTTGATCGCCAGATCACCTATTCATGACAGTATAGTTATCATCAAAGTTAACGGCAGTATATCATCAAACTTACCCACATTATATCATCAAAGTTAACCGCATTGACTATCCAGATATAGATTCTGCGCCGAAAAAGCTTTCGGCAAGCCTTTTCGGCGCAGCGCGGCTAGCAAAATACAATCGAATTTGAGTTCAGACTAATTAAGGTCGAACTTAACATAGATCTTAAGCATGTAGTGAAGTTCGGGCCAAACGTCGATCTTAATTTTGATCTCAAAAGCGATTTTAAGTTCGATCTCAAAAGCGATCTTAAGTTCAAACTAACCTCTCAAAATTCGACCCTAAGTACACCGGTCTTGCGATCGCGCCTCGAGATATCAAACGAGTTGGATCCGCAGGTCTTTCAGGCCGTGAGTTTCACCGAATCGCGATACCTTCTCGCGCCATTGGTCAGAGTCTTAAACTCCATTTTTCGCACCTGGGTGTATGATCGAAGATATCCCAAGCAGCTCGCGGATTAATCCTCAGCCGCAGCTGCCGCTGATGCTGCTCGACCGGGGTCAAGTTCGCGGAGTTTCTCCCGGGACTGCAAATTTTCATTTGCACCGAGCTCTCCCGAGTCCTAACGAGGCGAGCCTCTTAAGCTGGGATAACCGGGACCTTGGACCTACTTCGCCAGGACAAACGAATCCCCGACGAATCCCACCGCTTGCTCCGCGGAATTGTTTATTTTTATTTTTTATTTTTCCACAGTACTGAATCTCTCTGCCTCTACATCACGAGCACTTCTCGAAGGATATCAGGAGATAAATCTCGTCGATGCGCCGAAGCGATCGCGGTCGCGATTCCGAGAAATCGCGAGAAGACGAGACACCCGCGATTTTCGTTTATTCCTTCGGTCGTGCACAGGGTGTATTTATATATATCGTCTGCCCACAAAACGTCGGATCACCATAAAACCGAGTGATTCACAGTCACGGCGTACTCTCTTTGTACGCTGGCGTCCCGGCGCGGCGGCGCGCACACTCTTCGGCTCCTTCGACGTAATCCAGCCCGGGCAACAGTGTCTGGTGCAGTCTCGGGAATTTTCGTTTTTCTCTCTTTGTCCGAGGGAGCAACAACATTGTAACGCTCCGATTGTTGAATTTGCGACGATCCTCGGTTATCCCCGAGAACCCGCAAATCTGAAGAAATGTGACGGATTTTATTGCATCGCGAGACTCCGCCTCGCTCCGGACTAACGTTTTTATCTTCGGCGAGAGCCGCGTCGTTCGAGAACGCGTATCTCAACACCCACCGAAACGAATTCAGCGGAGGGAAGAGAGCGTGCGCGCCACGGAAACGCAGAGACACTAAGGCGAAGATAGTATGTAAAAGCACGATTGTAAAAGTCCTCCGGAGGGTCATTAAGGGTGCTCTCGGGAACTCGAATGCGGTGCACCGCGATGACTTCGCGAGAAGTCGACCGCAAATTCATGCTTCGACAATGGAAAAAGAACGAGTAAGACACTCACGTGTTCTCAGATTTTTTTTTTATTATTCTCAACGCGACGCCTAATCCAGCTGGTAACAGCTTTTCTCGGACGCGGGAGGGCTATAACGAAAGTTTGCGGATTCGGAGGGACAAAGTCACCCGCCGAACTTGAAAATAGAAATTTCCTACAAATAGCTCGGGAGGATGGTCGGATTATATGCACGGCGGAAAAATAATGCCTTTTTATTCATGTTGATTTTCATCCGCCGAATATGCGCTCTCTTCGAGCAAAAACCACCGGCTTAGTTCTATTTTCATATTTTTTTTTATTTTTTTTATTTAAAGAACAAAATGAACCGCCGAATATGAAAATAAAAATTTCCTATAAATAGGTAGTGAGTGGGGTGACTGTGGACCAGGGATCAAGATGGACGGATAGCGCGTCCATCATTAAAGATGGATGGTGAAAAAATCTTTTTCTCGTTTTATTGATGTTGATTTTTATCCGTCGGGTATGCGCTCTCTTCGAGCAAAAACCACCGGCTTAGTTCTATTCTCCTATTTTTTTTTTAAGTTTAAAAGACAAAATGAACCGCCGAATATGAAAATAAAAATTTCCTATAAATAGGTAGTGAGTGGGGTGACTATGGACCAGGGGCCAAGATGGACGGATAGCGCGTCCATCATTAAAGATGGATGGTGAAAAAAATCCTTTTCTCGTTTTATTAATGTTGATTTTTATCCGTCGGGTATGCGCTCTCTTCGAGCAAAAACCACCGGCTTAGTTCTATTTTCATTTTTTTTTAAATTTAAAGAACAAAATAAACCGCCGAATATGAAAATAAAAATTTCCTATAAATAGGTAGTGAGTGGGGTGACTATGGACCAGGGGCCAAGATGGACGGATAGCGCGTCCATCATTAAAGATGGATGGTGAAAAAATCTTTTTCTCGTTTTATTGATGTTGATTTTTATCCGTCGGGTATGCGCTCTCTTCGAGCAAAAACCACCGCCTTAGTTCTATTCTCCTATTTTTTTTTTAAGTTTAAAAGACAAAATGAACCGCCGAATATGAAAATAAAAATTTCCTATAACTAGGTAGTGAGTGGGGTGACTATGGACCAGGGGCCAAGATGGACGGATAGCGCGTCCATCATTAAAGATGGATGGTGAAAAAAATCCTTTTCTCGTTTTATTAATGTTGATTTTCATCCGCCGAATATGCGCTCTCTTCGAGCAAAAACCACCGGCTTAGTTCTATTCTCATATTTTTTTTTAAGTTTAAAGGACAAAATGAACCGCCGAAAATGAAAATAAAATTTCCTATAAATACGTAGTGAGTGGGGTGAGTATGGACCAGGGGCCAAGATGGACGGATAGCGCGTCCATCATTAAAGATGGATGGCGAAAAAAATCCTTTTCTCGTTTTATGAATGTTGATTTTTATCCGTCGGGTATGCGCTCTCTTCGAGCAAAAACCACTGACTGCAGTCGAGGCCAGATGGGGATCTTTTTTTTTTCTCTCGAAGGGCGACAGCGACCGTATGCCTAAAAATAATTCGGGGACTCATGATCGTCGTCGTCGTTTAACTCCGGGAGATTCGTCGGTGGTGGCGTTGGTCTCGGATAAGCATGTTGAGCGCTTCCGCGATGCAGAAGCGTGCTCGAGTATCGGAACCCAAGGCGCAAATACATGCGCGCGCATATTGCGCCTGGTAACGGATACACACCGTCCTTTTGACCACCTGCGCATAAACTTAATGAATATTAATGCTCATTTCTGTGATTTACGAACGGCAACGAGAACTCGGCTCTGAGGTTCATTATTTTGTATGCAATTTCTTATCCTTCTGGTACGGCGTACGTTGGTTACACCCACTCTTTGCATCGGCGACTTTTATCGCGCGCAAAAAGTTCCATCCCGAGAGACCGCGTGCAGAACCAAGCAGGGAAGCCACTTCGACCGGAAGTGACGGGAAAACGCCGCTTGTGAGAATTGACGTTCAAAGTAAACTGACAGGTAAGTAAAAAGTAATTGGTCGTTTTTCACTTACCTGTGAGTTTACTCAAAACGTTTTTAATTTAACGAAGTTTTCAAACTGAAAGTGACGTTTTCCCATACAATGTCACTTCCGGTTGATAACTGAGATTTTCAAACCAGAAGTCATGTCTCATAGAATTTTTTAAAACTTTTCTGCGTGACGCCCCTTCCAGTTCAAAATCGAAATTTCCAAATAGGAAGTGACGTTTTCCCGTATAAAGTCACTTCCGCTTGAGCACTGAGATTTCGAAACCACAACTGATATCACAACGAAATTTTTCAAATTTTTCTGCGGTGCCGGATTAAAAGTGAAATTTTTAAACCGAACATGGCGTCGCAGAGAATATTTATCATATTTCTCTACCGAGCAGTGGCGTAGAAGCGTTGCCCAGAATTTGTTAGTACTCGGAGGACCGTCGATTATCTACGCTGGCTACCTCCGCCAGCCGGAGAAGGGCCAACACGGGGTTTTGGCATGCGGCAGCCCAAATGGACCAAGCGAAGTGCCGTTTTGCCAGTCACGGCAGAAACCCCACTCGTGTAGTCTCACATGTCGTATCGCTCGTCTCGTTGACGATTTGCATTTGGCTTTGCATAATTCCGCGACTTGCGGTCAGCGTGAGGGCGAAATAAGCGTGGATGCAAAAACCCCGCGAGATGAGCCCGGAGCCGAAAGGACCGGTAAAAAGTCACTGCCGGACTACGGTTGTTGGGGCAGAAATGCTGCCGGAGTCATCCCGAGTCAAAGTCGCGCCCGTCCTTCCGACCAGCGCGTTGATTAAAGTTAACTTGAAAGTTAACAGGGGTTTGAAAAACAACCCCTGTTGCCGATGAGAGAGCGCCACCCCATAAATGTATACAGGTCACTATGTGCCGTTTCTCTTACCGGTTGGCGCTAGGTCTGCGCGACCTTCGCACTGGCGAACGGTGCCAAGGTAAACAGAGCCGTACAAATAGGACTCGATTCATCAACCGCTGTCCGTTTTTTTTTTTTTTTTTTTTTTGTTTTTTTTTTTTGCTGCTCTACAGTTCGCTGTACCGACGAACCATACGAAAGCCTTTTCGGCGAAGAGTCGGCGTTGCGAGGTCGGGGGAAGGGGGTTGTTCCAGGGACAACCCTTGGGTTCGACCGGTGTGATGAACCGAGGCAGAGCAATTGGAGTAAAAAGACACCGAGAGAGGGCTCGAGAAAAAGGGATAAATAAGGATCGGTTAAAAAAAAAATGACGACGTCGGTTTCTGGTAGAATTCTATAAAACGTATTTTACGCTTTGGGTTATCCGGTGAGATTTTTTTTTAATCTTGAGTATCTCACCTTGCGGCAGATTGAAGCTCCGACTGTCGTGTTTCTATGGTGTACGCCGGTTTCCACGATGAAATCACTTTTTTACTTACTGTATAGAAAGTTGTAAAAAAAAAAAATCGTGAAATTTAATGTACTGGTACTGGAAGTTTTTATGAATAACCTGGTATATTAAATTTCTTGTACGATTGTGATGAACAATTAACCTACAATATAATACAAACTTTAGAAATACTTACTTTACTTTCACTTAAATACTTAACTTTACTTTACTTTTAATAATTTACTTTAACGTCACTATAAGAGTTCTTTAAATCCAACAATTTATTTTAATTTCACTGTACAATTCCATTAATTGTTCATTACAATTATACATTAAATTTAATGTACCAGTTTTTTGATAAAAACTTCCGGTCCGGTGCATTAAATTTACAACCTCTTTGGGTGGAATTGTCGGAATGGCGAGAACGGTTAATTACACTGTGCGTTGATTTGTTTGGTACAAAAAAAAATCAGTGGGATCAAAAGGATCAGAATAAGGATCCGTAAAAAAATGCTTTATAAAACCGTGTCAACATAGATATTTTTTTGTAGAACTCCGTTAAACGAATTTTACGGTTCGGTTTATGTTGAAAAAAAAAAAATCTCAAGTATCTGACCTTTCGGCAGATCGAGGCCCCGACAGCCGCCAGTGCGCCATAGTTTCCACGATGGAATCGCTGGAACGAGCTAAAAACGGCGCAAACTCTCATTGAGAGTCGAGAATCCCGAGCGAGTTTCTCACAGGGCGAATACCGCGCGCTATATATACGCACCGAGGGGCCGAGAATAAATGGGGCGCGAGTCCCGTGTCAGAGTTGCACGGGCCACGCCCTTCCGATTCTCAGCCGTCGGTACATATAGCGCAAAAAAAGCCGGAGCAACGAAAAAAAAAAAAAAAAAAAAAAAAATCCCCACGCTCGGTCGTTCGAGTTTGAGACGCGCGGCCCGGTGTTAAGTGAAGCCTCGGAGGCGCGAATAAGATGAGGTAAGAAAACCAAGGTGACACGAAGATTACACCTATTAGACGAACGTTGAATCATGGTTATCGAGGTGATCCTCCGCAGGAGCCGCGCGAAGGAAACCCTCGCGTTTGCACAACCTCGATGTACATGCAGAGAGGGGGGGAGCTTCTCTCCGGCTCGTCGTCGTCGAGGCATCCGAGAGGATGGTCGGGTCTTTCGCCGTCGGTGATGCCGGCAGAAAAAGTTGCGTCGAAGAGACGCTGCCAAGTTGCTTCGCTCTTTGATCTCTCTCCTCTATCGTCGAGCGCGCTCGCCCAACAGATTTTCGTTCTATCCGGACAGGCTCTCTCCCGAGACAGATATCTCTCGAGTGCCTCGAACGAGCTTCGTTGCTGCCGCTGCGAAAACAAAAGTAGCGGAGCTACCGAGAGTCGATCGTCGTCCCGTAATTTTCCCGTTCGCGGAGCCCATCGACGATGGGGCTCGTTTCGTTCCTCCGGAGTTGACGAGTGGGTTTCATAGCCCCGGCACGAGGCCGCTCCGGAGCGATTGAAGCGGCAACGAGAGAGAGCAAGGTTACAATGTAGTCTTTGCAGAACCACCGCAACCACCGGCCGTAAATCTAATCGGCCCGACTCTCTCGGCTCGGCCGTCCTGAGGAAGCCACTTCTTCGGCGAAGTCGGGAGACTCCGCGGGCGAATGCCCGGTGATCGTTCGCAGTCGGCGCTGCGAAGGGCCCGGCTGCGCTCGGTTGCATTTATCGTGCTCCTTGGGTTGCGCGACTCCGGGCCTTCGAAGCCACTTCGGGTCGACCGAAGTGGTCTGCCTTAATCGTCTGTAGGAAGAGGATTTTGAATGAATCTGGTAAAAAGATGAGAGTGGCCAACGTCCCTGATGGAAATGTCACGCGGGGCCGGTGCTGGCCGACGATGCGCCAGTACTGGGCCTGTGCAACATCCTCTCGAGGGATGGGACACGCTATAGTTCCCACAGAAAAACGTATGGCGTATTCCGTACCATTTCAACCTTGGTCTTCACATCTTCGATTGGGCCCGCGATTTTTTTATATGGCTGAACTAACTCTCGAAAGCACTTGGATTTTTTATTAGATTTTTCAAAAATTGTTTACAATTATTTGTTATTTAAAAAAATTAAGCCATTGATCGCCACGATTCAAGAATCGAAAAAAAATTCTAAAAAAATCTTGTGTCGTGTGCAAAAAATTTTAAGATTTAAGCCGCCGTAGGTCGGCGTTACCTTATATTTTTTAATTTAATTTCATTAAAAAAATCATTGAAAAATGCAAGTGAAAAAAATTTGAAGAAAAGATCAGTTATGACTTTACCAGTTATGAGTTATCGCTTGACCATTTTTATACGCAACACTAGATTAATGGGAATTTTTACAGATTCTCCCGAAGGATTTTTTTAAACTTAAAAAAATAAGATAAAAACATACATTCGACACGTTACTTCCAACTTCGAGTAAGCGAGTGAATCCAATCTCATTCGTCTGCATAACGTGCCTCGCAGTTCCCATTTACCATTCCGCCTTTTTCCCTGTTTTTTAATTTAATTTAACGCTCCGACATCCTCCGGCCGGAAGCCCTCGCTCGAGCTCGCGCTTTGAACGTCGCTCGGGGTTTTCAATTAATTTCACCGACACACAAGCTTTCCTTGCCCGGCGTTCGATCCGCGACCGATGCAAATACACCGGAACACTTCCACAGCGGTCACGGGCAGGTTTCGAAGTAACCTACGAGAGTTTCGTTACCCACTGGCTCGCGTGCGGTCGAGAAACCTCGACGAGTTTCCAACATCGCGTCCGCCAGTGTCGGCGAATTAATGCCGGACCGCCGGCGAATCCGTACATTTAATTTAGAAACGCGAAGCAATTTTGTGTATTCATCGACGCGAGATAGAGAGAGAGAAGAGGGTCGAGGAGAGTCCGCGCTCGAGTGCGGAACGCGAGAGGGTTCGAGGCTGATGGGAGCTTCGAGCCGCGGACCGCGTTGAGAGTTCAACTCCTAACTCATCCGCACCAGTCCGGACCGCGCTCCGCCCGTTCCTCGCTCCGTCTCCGGCCCGCTTTGACGATCCCGGTTCATTCTGGCCTGGCGACCTCGGACGTTTCTCCCCCGACCGCACCGGTCACCGCACACGGGCGTCGACATAAATCGCGAGCATCATTCGCCGCGCTACATCCGAGACCGCTCTGGGACACACCGAGTACTTAGAGACGGAGGGAAAGACGCGGAGGAGCGGGAAGGATCGTCCTCTTTCCTGGCAATGATAACGACTCTTGCCCGGGACCTCCGCAACGCTCCATGGCTCGTTCGCGGATCCTTTGAATTCCCTTTCATCCCTCAACGACCCTCCCACGAGGAAACCCTCTCGGGAAAACGAATTAAACGTTTCGCAGTCCCTAATTTCACCGGTGGAACACACGTTCGCGGTGAGTGTGGCTCTTAAATACGGAGCATCAATTTGAGGAGCCCAATTCGAGGAGAGACGAGAATTGAAGAGAAATAGATTCGCCGTATTTGATTCACCGAATCCCACCTAAGTGCTCTTTTCAGGCCCAAGACTTTCCAGCTATTCGTTACTTGCCGTGAAATCACAACGAGAATTTTTCCGAAATCGCACAGGTTTCTTACTCAAGAGTTATTACCCTTTACTTTGGTGGTTTTTAATGCGGATGATTTTTTTTGCCATGGTTTTTTAAATAAAATACTCTTAATAAGAAGCATTAGTTCGACGACTCCTTTAGCGCTGGAGGCTTGACTGCGACCAGCGTCGAAGAGATGGAGAGACGAGAATGGAAAAAAGTAGATTCGGGATGTACGTCGCCGTATTTGTTTTTCCAAGTCCCACCGAGGTCCTCTTTTCAGCCCCAAGACTTCCCAGCTTTTCGTAATTCGCTGAGGATTCTCGTGCAAACCCGGCGAGAATTTGTCGAAAATCGCACACGTATTATCCTCGACAGTTATTTTCTTTGCCTTGGCAGTTTATAATTCGGATGATTTTTTTTTTTTGCCATGTTATTTTTTTTCTGTATAGAATGAATAGCATGAAATCGCGAATTCGTACGAATTTCACGCAGGCAGTCGAGCGATAGGGTGGAATTGTCGGAACGGCGAGGATGATTAATTAGCATCGTGCGTTCGTTCGTTTGGTAGGAAAAAAAAAAGAAAATTCGTTGGGATCAAACGGATCGGAAGGTTTTTCATTTGATCCCGTACAGAGACGCAAAAACGAGCTCGAGCGTGGGCATTAGATTTTAACGAGGCAATTCATCACCCAGCCGGGGATGGCGCGGGTGAAAACCGAGTACGAGAATCTATATGAGAGACAGAGGCGCCGGGATTGCGTACTTCATTAATTAGCGAATCCCAATCGACGCGGGGCTTTGAAAGAAGGAGCGTCTGTCCATCGCCGTGTGCGCTTCGTTTGGATTTTTTTTTTCGTTTTCTCGTCAAAGCTTTTGTACGAAACTCGCGTGAAATCGTCAAACGCGAGTGAATTGGTAGCCGAGCGCTGGCGAAGAGTTTTCCCTGGCAACAGTCTGAAATCGATTATCCAAAACTCAACGAACCTCCGGACACGCGTTTCGCGTGGGAAGCGGCTTTTCAGTTTAAAAAAAAATCAGATGCTGCCTGAAAATTGCCCAAATCACAAAATCATTTGCCGAACGGCGAGTCGATTTTTTTTTCGGAAAAACCAATCTGAAATTGCAAGTATGCAAGATCGCAGCAAGATTGCCGCGAATAACTGCCCTCGTTGAAAAAAGCCCCGTCGGTAAAAAAAAAATCAGGTTATGCCTAAAAATTACTCGGATGACAAAATGTTTTGCCGAACGGCGAATGACCAATTTTTTTTTCTTAAAAATAAAAAGAACTCATCCGAAATTGCAAGAATGCGAGACTACAGCGATACTGTCGCGTGGGAAGTTGCCTCATAGGAAAAAGCCTCTTCGGTAAGAAACATCAGATAATGCCTGAAAAATTGGCCGAAGCACAAAATCTGTTGCCAAACGGCGGGTCGACATTTCTTTTAAATTATGAAAAAAAATACAAATTTCCCTAGAAAGCGAATCTGAAATTGCAAGGATGCAAGACTACAGCACGACCGTCGAAGGCCGCCAGTCGCGGGAGCTCTCTTCCTCGAGCGACCTACCGAAAATAAAACTCGGGGATCTCCGGTTGATCCTCCGGCTTATCGTAAATCATATATACGCTCCACTGATAAATCCAGATATTTCGGAGACCTCCCGTATCGCCGCGATCTCCCGCGACCCGAAATCGTCCCACGATACTGCACAGTGTTTTTCTCGGAACTGGACCAAAGTTTGCTGTTACCAAGCCACAAATCTGTCGTGTGCCTCCCGTCCGCCTCCCGCAAGCCGGCAACGAGATATATTCCCCGATCGCATATCTCTCTTCGTTCGCAAAAATCTTATTTTTAGAGAGCCCGATCGTCGTCGCTCGTCCGTGCGACTTTGACCTGCCGTTTCTTTATTTCGTCCTTCCTTCTTTTTTATTTCACTGAGAACCGGCATAGCCCGGCGATTGGAATCGCGGCAATGCCGTCGAGTCGTTCGGTCGAAGCTGTTCAGACGTCGTCGGACGTGTGGAACTTATATTTTCTCGTCAAAGATGCAGAATCGCCGGTGCAGATTCGCCGATGCAGATTCGACGATGCAGATTCGAAGATGCACATTCGACGATGCACATTTGACGATGCACATTCGCCGATGCACATTCGACGATGCACATTCGAGGATGCACATTCGACGATGCACATTCGACGATGCACATTCGACGATGCACATTCGACGATGCACATTCGCCGATGCACATTCGCCGATGCACATTCGCCGATGCACATTCGACGATGCACATTCGCCAATGCACGTTCGCCGATCCTTCTATCACGTCCCGTTACATATCGTATCCATTATAAATTCCCAATGGAGCGATCGCAATAATGAAATGAATCCAGACGAAGGCCTTGCATGATGTGTTTACAACCGATGAGGAGAAGTAGCAAAAAAAATAAATAAAAAATGATCAGTTCCTCATGCTAATTCAGCTTCGATCCGATGCACACGCACACGTTCGCCAAAGGTTTCCACAGTGGATTACCACGGTGACCCTTAATCCTCATTATCATAATGGCCATTAGCATAACTGCTCGGCAAGTGGTAGGTGAGAATCGTCGGTATGTGTGAATTCGCAAACCGCGGGAGCAGCCGATTCGCTCGTGACACCATACCGTAGACATGACGCCAGAGAATCTGTATTGACAACAATCGCCTTAACGATCGTTGTCGTTCGCCAGTCGTTTCCAGCCACAATGAGAGAAGGTGCGATAAAAGCGCGCGCGCGTGCGTTCTACCTTCGAGATCTATCGAGACGAACGGAGATGAGGAGGAAGGAGGTTGAATGCGAACCGAGATGCATTGCGAAAGCTTGCGCACGTTTGTATCGTGTGCGACCGATCGCTCGAGGTGTAGGAAGGTATGGCATAAATTCTAACGGTGCACGCTCGTTCGACCTGGACCGGCGTGATAGTTCGATGAGGAATCAATGCGCGACGCTGCGCCGGCGAGACGATCAGCCTCGGCCCAGCACCGGACGGCTGATGATTGGACGAGATCATTGTTTTCATCGCACCTCTTTCACCTTTTGTCGATTGAATTCTAAACAGATATACGATGCGTGATACGTGTGCGTGAATGCTGAATCTCCCCGTTGGCAATTTTAGAGCGTTACGCCGGGGCGTGAAAAAGCCTTGATAAGGCCCAGTTAGTGCTTAATCGGGACCCGATGTAACGCTGTAAAATTTCTACCAGGGCCCTTTTTTGTAGATGTTAAGATGCATTTTTGAAACTTTTTGACGATGAGAGTCTTACGGATCGGGCGGGTTATTGAGACCCTTTCAGGACAATATCCGATGTCGGATTCATCTTCAGAGCGACGAAATACTTCGAAATACGCTGCTAAGTCTTGGAAAAAAAGGAAAATAATTTTGATCAGAAAATGTACCCTTCATTTTTTATCCTCATTTTTCCAAGTTCAAAAGCGTAAAAAAAATGTTGATATATCGAATTTTTTCCACCGCCAGTTACTTTAGGTGGCCAGTTTCTGTGTAAAAGATGTAAAATCTTCATTTTTTAAGAAATTTAGAAAATTGACCATTTTTAGCATTGGAAATCCTATGTTAAATTGAGCAAAACGGTACTTATTTTTAATTTTGAGATAGCGAATTAAAACCATTGCCATTGTTATCAAGTGGCATATTTTCGTACGGATTTCATAGACAAAAAAAGACATGTTCGCATTTTTGCCCAAAAAAATGCAAAATTGAGTCTCAACTTCACGTTAGTTTTCGCCGATACTCATCGTCCTGCGTCGGGCCGAAAAAACTCATTAGCGATTCCAAAAACCACCCTATCATGTGCATTTTTTCCCCATAGAACACGATAGGTATCTCCGAAACAAAAAAATTCTTCCACCGTGAAGTTTAATTTCGATGATAAAAAAAATAAGAATAAACAGACATCACACGCTTTGGGTGATTCTGCGAAATTCGTATTCCCCAATCACGTACGCGGGTGCACCGTGACTTCACTTCGGACCCGACGGCAGTTTCGAAACTGCGAAACTCATCTTCCCCCTCAATCACGCGTGCAACGGGGATTCTCGACTTCGCATTGCGATGACGCGGCAGTTTCGAAATTGCGAAACTCATCTTGGCGAGCGTGTGTGCGCACGTGGCCACGGCAATTCGACTTCGTTTCATACGAGCGGTAGTCTGCGCACGAATGCTAATTCGCGTGGGTCGACGGATAGGCTGCGGCTCTCCGACTCGCTGCGTTATGCTCACCGGCAACATTCGGACCTCGCGTATAATAACGCATTTGTACCTGCTGCGCCGTGTCTCTCGCCGGTGGTAGTTGATACCGAGCGTGCGAGAGAACGCGATGATCATCGGGAAGGATAAAACGATCGAGAAAGAGGAGCGAACGAAGGAGGATGCTGCGCACGCTGAACGAGAAGGAGAGCCTCCAGGACTCCGCTCGGAATCTTTTTTCGGTGCCCTCCCTCCATCCACCCACACGCATGATAAATGCCTCGGCAAAGTTCATCTCGTTCGGTTGATCACTGCAGGGAATGGCCTCTTCTCCTCGCGATATTAATACGCCGTTTCTATCGTCCGATTAATTTTTCGACCCCCCTTCCGCCCCCCGCCCAGCGCACTCAATCTTTCTGCGGTGTATTTTCGGTATGGAAATGCTCGGAACATTTTTCGCTCGAAACCCGACGACGAGCGGGACGCGCGGGACACGCAAATCGGCCCCAGGAATTGAATCCGTGGCGGGGAAATTAAGGTAGCTGCTGCACGGAACACTAGTCAAAGGCGTGGCAATTTTTTACAATTGTTTGTCCAAAATTTTGTGCATTCATTGACAGTAACGGAAGTCGATTTGCATTACTGCGTGGGTCATCAAAGAAAATATTGATAACGATGTTTTTGCAAATACATAAACTGACAAGTGATTCATTTACGTTGAGGTTTTTCGAAGAAAAATCCTCATTTTTTTTACCAATTTCAATGTACCACGTCTCGTTTTGATCCCCAAACGTTGCTCCACGAATTCGCCAAGTAGATTTTTAAAATAGTTTCGGCAGTTCAAAAATGACAAAAATGAGCAGTTTTTTTATGGAAAAAAAATTCACCGGTTAAACAATGGGCCGTATTTTTTAAACTGTCATATCTACAAAAAAAAAATCTGTTTGGTGAATGCGTAGAGCAAAGTTTAAGAAACAAAATGAACCGTGTCACATTAAAACAGGTTAACAAAGACGGATTTCTCTTTCAAAGAACCGAACAAAAAAGTACTATCATGGAAATTTGCATTTACCAGTTCTCCTCGTAAGACGATCGTGATTAATATTTCTCTTCGTTGAGGACACATGCAGAAATACAAACCAACCTTCTTTACTGCCAATAAATGCATACAATATTGGATAAGGTAATTGTAAAAATGTAGCACTCATGTGACTAGTGCGCCACATCGTTGCTGAGTTCTCATAGCTTGTCGGGGAAAAAGCGATTGATATCGGAAGGTCGGATGCGTTGATGAACGAGGATAAACGCAGGAGGACATTGACGTCGGTTGTCATCGGCAGTGATGCATCAAAGCTAGCGCTCGTGCAAAAATGCCCCGACTTCTTCTCTCAGCTCACTTTTCCCGTCGAGTCCTCTCGTTGGCTCTTCTATATACATATCGGATCTCCTTTGAACTCCGCGCGCCAGCCCTTCCTCGCCCGTCGCTGTTTTCCCTGTCAATCAATAACACCGAGTGTTTGCTAATAAAGTTCCGGCGGTCGGAGTGGCAGGGAAAAGGGAGAAAGATTGTTAAAGCAAAAAAAAAAAAAAAAAAAACGCGGAATATAAGACGAAGTGGATTTAATTCACTCCGAAGAATGTCCTTGCGCTTCGGGAAATCTTATTTGTTATTGGATTTCATTGAAGCAAACCGCTATTATCGTCCTTTGAAATTTTCTGCGCCAACCTCACCCGAGGAGCATTCGCGAGGAAAACCCTCGTCGTAAGAGCACCGCCTTGCGAATCGACTTTCTCGACCGAGGAATCTCTCGATCCCCGCCAATATCGGGGGGTGGGGGGGGGGGCGATATCATTGCTGGCGGATCGCGAACTCGGCTCTCATCGCACGATATAGGTACGCGAATCGACGACGCTAGTAACCTTTCGTTATCTGCGCTCCATCGAGAAACTGTTGTTCAGTTTGAACGATATGGAGCTGCCTAAGCTCCCCCGCTTACCTCCGATTCGCTTCCCCATCTATAAAGAAAAACTGGACTTCTCGCGGAATTTGATCAACATGATTAAAAAATGACGTTCCGTTTTATCCAAAAAGGACGATGAGGACTTTTTCACCTTCACTTTCAATTTTTCCGCGGTCGTAAACGATCCTCAGATTGCCGATGACTGGACAGTTCGCCATGCCGACCAGCAGTTGGGGGCCTCCTGAGTACGAGACCCGCAGAATTCGATCGACATCTTCCAATAAAACTGATGTTCCGTTTTATCCAAAAAGCACTATAAAAAGATTTTCGCCTTGACAATTTTTCCATGCTCGGAGAAGACCCTCAGAATGCCGATGACTGGACAGTTCGCCATGCCGACCAGCAGTCAGGCGGCCCCTTCTATACCAGACTCGCGGAATTTGATCGACATCTTGAAAAAAAGACGTTCCGTTTTATCCAAAAAGGACTTTCTCGACATGACAATTTTTCCGCGGTCGGAAATGATTCTCTGAGGCTGATGACTGGACATTTCGCCGTGCAGACGCGAGATCAATGTAACGGTCGGTCGGCCTTCCGGGTACAAGACTCGCAGACTTCGATCAGCATCTTCCAAAAATGACGTTCCGTTTTATCCAAAAAAGACGATAAGAACATGTTCGCCTTGACAATTTTTCCGCGGTCGGAAACGATCCTCGGAGTGCGTCATCGGACGCGAAACGTCCGATGACTGGACGTTTCGCCGTGCAGGCGCGAGAACAATGTACCTACGTACGGGGGGCCCGGAGTACGAGACCGCGAAGAGAGCCTCCTCCGCGTTACCGAACCTTTTACGGTCGTTCCATCGGCGAGAGATATCACCGCGACGAATCACTAATCACCGGTGCCTCACGTCGGTCATCAATAGATCCGTTGCGCTTCTATTTTGCTCGGGACTTTCGTTTTATAGGTGACGCGGGGGCCTCGCTCGCTCTGTCTCTGCGCAGTTCCTCCTCCGTTCTGCCTCTCGGTGAGGTCGGGAGGACCTCACTCGCGCGTTAATCCATGCGCGTTACGTCCTTCTGATTCCCAACCGTCGATAAACGCAACGCTCCGTACATACTTGAGGTACAGTGCAACACGTTGAACTGTGCGGCGAGTCGCAGCATTCGCGGTTTTACGATCGTGATGAACCCGGAACGGCCGCGGCCTCTGGCAGAGCGCATGCGGCGAGCGTTACAGCGCTGTCCAGCGCCCGGCCAAACCCCCGTCCGTCCGGCCTCCCGCGCTGTCCCATCGGTTTCAGCGTTTCCCCCGAGCGAATCGGAACGCGGTACCGATTCGACACGTCAATTAGAACGCGATTTCCCGTTGGCGCGGGATAACGCGCACGCATCGACGATGGAAACGCGCACCAACGCCGCGTGGCGCGGCCCCCGTGAACGCATGTGTGCAGACACCCAGTCGAATACCTATTCCGTGTTCGATTTACAACCGCGTAATCGAGGGGACCGCAGTTCTCTCGGCGCCTGTCGCCGCGCATTTCCTCGCGGCGGCTAACACGCGGACACCGCGGGGCCGCCGCGGGAACGGTGCGTGTCGTGTAACGTCCGTGGGCTCGCGCGAAAATCGCTCGACGGGAAGCCAGATGAGGGAAGCCCGACGAACGATCCGTCAAGGTGTCTCTGTCGGGAAGCTCCCACGGCTGACCGGACACTGGAACGCATGGAAAGCGAATAAATTTAGTTGAAAATTGGAATGTGGATACAGAAAGCAAGGTGCGTGTAAGCGAGGCAAAGCAGACAAATTTTTACTAATTTTTTTAAACAATTTTCACCATTATTACCAATTATTACCGTTGTTACAATTTTAGAATTTTACCATTATTACCATTTTTACTATTTTTACTATTTTTACCAATTTCTTTGGCGCGCTATGAAAATAAGGAATCGCATCTCAGACTTACGACAAGAGTTCCTTTCGTCTCCCGCAGTTCCGTTTTGCCCCGCTATATCCATCATTAAAACCCAAGAAGACTAAAATCGGAAAGGCGTGTATTACATGCTTGCATGTACAGAGAAAACACGTCCTTCTGACTTCAGTCGCGGGATACATTATGTATGTGCGCACATGTGAAAGGGTTAATGCTAGCAGGATCGGAAGAGGCGTCATTGAAATACAATTCTCACGGGCTCATGTCGGCTGTGCAACCGGTTATTAAAGCAGCGGAATCGGCTCTCGCCCGGGTAATCAATAATTGCTGCAGAGTGTTATTAGCGTTTGATAAATCGTGGTATTAGCCGTGCGTCCGGATAGATCCGTTTCGATTTTATAATCAACGTTCGTTATCTATCCGGCCGTCCGGCTACCTGATGTCGATCGCGTTATATAGCAAATAAATATGCGCACTGTATCTATCGCATCTTTAACTTATGTTTTATTCACGGATGACTTACACCGAGCATAATTATTTATTACCCAAACGAGTTATCGCTGACGGGCTCGCGCGAACGCACGGGGCGTTTCGCCTCAAATTAATAAACGATTCCGAAAATTAATAATTTCATAAATTAATAATTACGTGAATTCGTAGTAGTAGTAGTGGATTTATTGACAGTGTATAACATGGAACAGTTTTCAATACATAGCAGACTTCAATCACATATATGCTGCCAATTGGCCATCGACCGAAGTCCTTCAGCCAACGTAAATGAATAATTTCGAGAATTAATAATTTCGAGAATAAATAATTTCGAGAATTAGCAATTTCGGAAATTAATCATTTCGAATCATTTCGGATCGTCGATACGCAGATAGTCCTTAAAAAAATCACTAACTCTTCCTGAAAAAAGAATGACTACGATTTCCTCGAATAGTGCCAACAGTTTTTTTCTTGTATTTATTGGAGCGCCGACTTGCCGCGAAATCGCCCACATCCGCGAGTTATTAAATTAATATAGCCGAGACGAGCCCGGAGTCGTCGGAGTCTCTTTCTCTCCGTCTCCGGCTTCACCGCCTAGCATCGGCGGCAGGAGCGGTCCGGGCAGCGCCGTGGGTTGATCGATGATGTGCCGCCGCGAATCGGAAGATTGAGCGGGCCTGTCGTCATTACAAAATTAATCCTATTAGCGAGTCTCGCTCGATCGCAACTCGCCGCGCGTCGCTTCGTGCGAAAGTTTGGCCCGTCTCTGCGCCCGCGTCTTGGCGAGACATGGGAAAGGCCCCCGCGATCGCCCGCGGGCGAACCCGCGAATTGTCTTCCAGGCCTCTCCTCACCGCACCTTGCACCTTCACGCTCCAACGAATTCTATCGCAACCTTCCACGAGAAAGGCCACAATTTCGTGGATTCGATCCGCGGACGTTGCTCGCGCCGCGTTCGGCTCGCCAATTTTTTTGTCACTCGTCGTTGCGTCGGAACGTTCGCCAGTCAGAGATCTCAGTCGGTGTCGTCGCCGCACGGTAAATGTACACAATTGAATTGCGTCTACATTTGAGGGGCGCGGAGCGGGAACGGATAAAAAAGAAAAACGTTCGGACGAGCAGAGTGCACTGGAGGAGGGGTGGGGGAGGGGCTGGGGAGGGGGGGGGGGGTTCGTAATAACCCGGTGTATTCCGGGATAACCTTCCATCGCGGGGAGAGGCTGGATGCGCTGCTCCCCGGTTGTACTTGGAACAGTTATGGGAACCAGGTCGTACCTCGGTCGTTACACAAGCTCGCTCGGTCTCCGCTTTGCGGGATGGGCGAGGCTCCTCTCGTGCTCGCGGTTCGGCATCCATGCAGCCGCGGATAAGTCCCTCGGCCGAACCAGCCCTGCTCCTCGCGCACTCACCACGGTGAAAGTACAGAGATCCCTCCGCGCCGTACACCGCAGGACTTGTAACTCTAATCCTATCGCTCGTCAGGCAAACCGGCGCGCTGCTCCGCGAAGCCGATTTTACGTGTCGTTTGCGACGATCGTTGATGGGAGAGCTCCGGATACGAATTTCGGAAAGTGAGCAGCGATGGCGATTTTGCCCGGCAGTGGGAAACTGCGCGAGGCACGAGAACCATCTTCGCGGATCAAGAAAGTTTTCAATCGCCTTCGCGAAAAAATTTATTAGGTTTTTCTGCTCAGTTACCGACTGAGCATAGTTCGCTTTACCTCGTCGATCTCTTTCAGCAGTGCGAAGAAAAAATTGTAAATTTAATCCACCAGAAGTTTTTATGGAAAAACAGGTACATTAAATTTAATGTACTATTGCTATGAAAAATTAATGGACTTTTGCAGTGAAATTAAAGTAAATCATTGGACTTGAAGTACTTTCATAGTAAAATTAAAATCGCTTATTTGATTTAAAGTAATTTTATAGCAAAATCAAAGTAAATGATTAAAAGTGAAGTATTTTCGAAGTTTTTAATATACTGTATGTTAATTTTTCATCACTATTGTACATGAAATTCAATATACCAGTTTCCGCATAAAAACTTCTAGTACCAGTACATGAAATTTCATACGAATTTTTGTTACAGTGCATTTAAACGGACTTCGTTCCGCGACTGTTTCATTCGACACCCAACAGTGTCGAAACTACCGTATGCCATGTCCGTTATCTCCAGCAATCAGAAAATCATCGAGATAGATCTTTCCCGTTGAGCCAATAATTTCTATTTTATTTATTCATTTTAAGTATTATTTGCGACAATCATTGAATGGAGAACTCCGGATCCGAATTTCGTAAAGTGAGCATCGTTGGCGATTGTGCCTGGTAGTGGTGAACCGTCGCGACAGGCACGAGACCCTCTTCATGGACCAAGAAAGTTTTCAATGGGCTTCGCATAAAAGTTGGTTACAATTTTTTTCCTCACTTACCGACCGAGCATAGTTCGCGTTACCTCGTCGACCTCTTTCCATTTAAAGAGACTACGTTCCGCGATTGTTTCATTCGACACCCGACAGTGTTGAAACTGCCGTATGCCGTGTCCGTTATCTCCGGCGATCGGAAAATCGTCGAGATAGATCATTCCCGTTGAGCCAATAATTTCTATCCTCCGACGGTGGCTTCGACTCGGTACAATCGAATCCGCGTGCGATTGTGACAGCATTCGCTGCCGGGTAAAAGCGTCGGCCGTTGCGGGATCGCACAATCCAAACGCATCGTCCGTAGAAGCTCGCAGATAGATCACCTGAGCCACCGCGTGCGAGGATCAAACAGGATCCTGAAAATCCCTAACACGTACCCACGCGGCGGTTAGGAATAGTCTTGCCCGGGGTCAGATCAGGGGGTCGACATTGCACGAGCATTCTGCACGCTCCTTGCACACGAACGCGCGTCCTCGAGGATCCTCGACTCGGAGCGGCACACATATCAGGCTCGCTCGGGGCCATACAGTCAAAAGGTGTATGGTGGCTTACAAAACATCGCCGGAGAACTTTCACGCGACGGGACGAGCGTTAACGGCGCGATGTTCCGCGGAGCGGGATCGAGGAGGATCGCGGTAGACTAAAGTTCGCATGTGGTGCCAGACCGGATTGACGGACGTTGAACCGAACGAATTTGGCTTGGCGGGTAGAATGCTCTATGCATGTGCTGCTTGTATCGAACCGGTCCTCAGGGGATTTATCTCTGGATTCAATAAAAATCTATGGATCTATCTATCCACACCGATCAATATTCAAATTGAAGCAAGTAGTCCTTGCTTGAAGGATGAACCAAGTACTCGTTGTTCGACGTATGGACCAAGTAGTTCTTAGTTGAAGTATGAACGTCCATCGGCAGGGAAGAGACTACGCGCCCGAATCGGTCACACAGATGGAGCTCTGACGTTTTCTTCAAGTGGTCCCATGACGAGGACTCGTCGCTGTCCCACTGGCTGGAGTGCCACATTGTTGACCTCCGTTAAATCGGATGGAGGACAGCCATCGACTTTGACACGGATAGGCATCGACCGAGTGGCTGAGAACCAGTCACTTCGAGATTCGTCAAGGTGTCCAGAGACGTTCTGGAAGTCATTCCAGAAACGCTCGTGCCGCAACGACGACGACGATTACGAACATTTGTCATAGCGTCCCGTCAGATTCAATTTTCACCACGTGACGAGTGTGTACATTCTCCCCAAAGCGATCAGGTACACGAAGAGATCGTCGTAACACTCGGGTTAAGGTTCTTTCGCCACTTTTTGCTCGATCTTTTATTTTTTGCTTGTCAGCTCGATTTCCTTTGGTCGTTACACATTCGCGGATAGGTCGACAGGAGCCGCGCGCCGTTGACCAATATCTCATTCCGTCGATGTGAAAACGTGATTACCGCGAGCGAGGTTTTATCCCGTATCCAATTAGGTCGCGGTACCGAATCGCGGCTGACCGAAATCCGCAGTACCGCGAGCGAGCAAAGTTACGTGTATTTTCACCAGATTTCGTTTCGGTAACGTGCAGCCTCTGTAATGTATGTAATATCCGCTGTAAGGATCATTATTATTTTATAAGAACGTGCCCATTTGTTCGGCGAGCCTCGCTGTTCGCAGGGATTCGCGCACCCTCCCCCGGATAAAACAGCCTTTCGATCTATGTCGCAACTTTCCTGCGTGTTCGATCGACCTTCAACAATTTAACGGATAATTCGAACGAGCCTGACTAACGCCGTATCAACATCTGGGAACACAAGGACCAGCGACTCATAAAACTTTGTCACCGAAAACCCTGGACCGCTACTAAATATTCCGAAGACCACCCCAACGAACGGGATCCATATTCATAAGCCCAATTATCCCAGATATTTGAATTAAACGTCATCCCATATCTCTCGCGGTACGAACGGGGGCAGTTTCGCGTCCCCGCTTTCCCGCCCTTATATATATGGGACACAGCGCGGGGAGTCAAAACTGCGAAGGGTCGGACGGACCGGAACCCGGAGGAGCCCAGGACATCACCGCTGGCGCGAAGGGTAACTGTCCATACACAGCATCCGGCGATACAGCGGGAGGGATCCGAGTGAGCAAGTGCCGTTAAGATTAGCATCGCCCCCCCCCCCCCTCCCCACCCCCCTAAAACCGAGGTGAGATCTCGTCCGTTGACCATGGCCGGTTATATGGCTCGCTCGTTCAACAGATAACGGGCTATAGCCGGGTGGCGTCGAGAGTCGCTTTAGCTTGCTGCCCGAGAGGAGACCAGCGATATAACGTGTACCGCAGCAAACGATTCCACCCCTGCATTCTATCGCAGCCATCATAGATGCGAACTACCGACCACAAGCTGTTGCGATCGTATACCGAGTGAGAAGTCTTGGTGAAACGGCAGCGGAAAAATCGGCCAGTAAAGACGGTTCTTGTTGGTTCGCGATCTCGGCTAGCGAAGCTGGCACCTCAAATCAAGGTGGCACGATAGGAACACTAATAAACGTTTTCCTTTCCATCATTTCCACCCTGGATCTTATTCCAATCGATTTATCCACTGCGGGATTTTCACGGTACCATACAGAGTGGTCTTGGTTGGGCCAACCTGCTGCCGCCGTCCCTGTCAGGGATGCTAATGGTAATCCCAGCGCGGACGCGGTAAGTCGGTCAGCATCAGCTAGGTCACCCGGTACCGATACCTCCACAGTACTGTGCAAAGGGCGAAGGCAAAACTGCGGGGCTAAATCCGTCGCAGCCCTTTCCCCAGTGCGCAATAATTAGGCAATCAACGGGGATCGCCGATGACCGGCTGTTCGACGACCGTGGGCTCACACCCACGCGGCATTAAAACGCCCGGCGAGTAAAATTGAGACCGAGGGGGACTTACGGTTTACTGCCCTCGCTGTCCTCTGCATACATCGAATCGTTTGCCCGAAGGGGGAGAACAGAGAACCCGCTTCCTATTCGCGTTGATGTACAGATTCCAACCATTCGCTTGATTCGTGCTTCGTCGCAGCCACAGTGGAAGTTTCTCCAGCTTGCTAGGATCACCGCCCTAGTGGGAGGGTCGTAGGGATCAGCATTGGCGCAGTGTCGGACTGTATTCAACCAACATCGGCCAGCACCGCTTCTGCGTGTCCTTCCCACTAGGGTTGCAGTTGCCTTTTCCTAGGTCTTCTTCTAGTTTCGTCATTGTGTCAACTGAAAGAGATGCCACTGTAGATGTCGGTATGATTCTACCACTTGTTCGTAGTCTTAATGCTGAAGTCAATGACCGCAGATCATTGAATTCTTCCACTCCAATCCTACGTTCCGAGCTCCCCATTCGCGATGATGTTCAGATTTGAACCATTCACTGGTGCGAATGTCACACAGGACCAGTATTGGCACAGCGCGGGCCAACACCGTTCTTTATGTCCTACCCACTAGGGTCACGGTTGGTCGTACCTTCTTCTTTCGTCATTGCGTCAACCGAGAGAGATTCCACTGTAGATATCGGTATGATTCTACCACTTGTTCGTACTCTCAATGCTGCAGCCGATGACTGCAGATCGTTGAATTTTCCCACTGCAATCCTATGCTCTGAGCTCCCAATGGCTCTAAGCGTTGAAGTTCTTCCCTATTAGATCCCCAATCTTCATACCGATATCCCAAGACTTATTTAACTTTCCTCAAATAACGTTCCCGGCATCCTCAATCTTGGATCAAACGATTCGCGTTGGTAAATTGCAAGGATCCTTTTTCCTCCCGCTGCGTTTCGATACGAGCTTGTGGGACATCAGGGCAATTTAATCCCTGGCGTATATTTTCAAGGCGAACCCGTCTCTAACGGTTGCAGCGTAGTGCGTAGAGCCACGGCAATTTCCGGTCTTCCAACCAGAGCGAACCCGGTCTCCTCTTCTTCGCTCCGTGGGAAAAGGGCGTTAAATCTGCGTGAGCTCGTGCGCTCGCCGGTCCGTCGGAAGTACGCCGCGAGTTAGCCAGCCGGAGGATAAAATCAGATTACCCCGTGTTATTGAGAGGTCGCTGTACTTGATTTCCTCTTCGTTCATCCGCTCTCCCGAGTCTCCCATGAATCCAGCGACTTCGCGACGTCCTATCGGAAAAAGGGCGCGGACTCGATCCGTGGATACGGAAGACATTTCCTCCGGGAACGGCCATCAGGCGTCCTGATTCACCGTCGAGACTGGGAGTAAATCGCGATACGCGCCGGTAGTCATCGGCGAGCTCAAGTCGGACGACCGGCCTGATCGTCCACGACTAATTGCCTCGCGGACGGCAATTTTGATCAGACGTCCCGGAGCTCCCGCTGAGGTTGCTGAACGGCGCCAGCGCTCTCGCAGTCTATTTTCTCGGATCGTACCTCGTACCCAGACGTTGCGGTAGTTCAGAATTGCGCTAGCGAACTGGCGTTACAACGGTCGATGGGACTTTAAACGTAGCGGCGTGTAAAACCGTGCGATTAGATATATAACGCCCGAGGGTAGAAAGAGAGTTGCCGGAAAGAATCGTCGGCCTCGAACGTCAGGGCCTGAACACGCCTGCGAGATTACAGGTTGCTCGATGTAGCCTATATAGAAGCGCGCCCGGAGATGCGCGATGAATAAACCGACTGCGCATCTTGGAGAGTCGAGAATGTATACTTGCAACCGAGAGAAATCAACGAAATGTCCGGATCATAGTCGAGTTCACAGTTGTCTTCTGCTGTGCGGGATTATGCGGACTTGATAATGACGGGTTGGCGGAATCGCGAGACAGCTCTGCAGTGTGTTGTCCGTTTTCGTTGTGGCTCCAATGAGAAAAAGAAAACACACAGGTCGTAAAAAAATTAATGAGATATCCTTTATCCGAATACCCGTCGGGGCGGTTCTGCGTATTTTTTATTAACTCCCGACTGCCCGCTAGGGCAAAAGACCGGAGTTGTTGGATTTCACTGACGCCCAGCGATTTTGGCTGTTTTAGTTGTTTTCGGTGTTCGTCGAAACGGCTCAATGTCTCTTGACAGAATTTGGCACGTCGGGTCTGCGGATTCTGGGGTATGCTTGCAACGACAGATTAGGAAAATTAAGTATCGGACTTTGAAAAAGCGGGCCAAAAGTCTATGCGCGTATATCGAAAGGCGGCCGCCATTATTACTATCGTGTTTACGATTATTTGTCGTTCGCTTTAAAAATTCTATAGTCTTTATTACCATAGTGCGTTTATTTTTATTACATTTTTTTACAAGACGAAAATAAATTATGCTGTGCAAGGATAGGTTTGAGATTGAAAAGCCAAGACTCTTTTTCCACTTCAGGTTAAACGTTCTCGTATTTAAAAAAAAAAAAATATTTTTTAATCGAAAATTCATTTCTGTTTCTCACCATATACCTTTTTCGGATTTTTACATCTTTTGTCCAGCATGTCCCCTTCCCGTGCGGCCGCAGCCGACTTCCCCCACTGTATCGCATTTACCATGACATGTCTGCCATGGGCATAGGGAAACTGCGGAAAACCTATGCCGATGCAGACGGTGTCTCAGGTTCGATTCCTGGCATAGGAACTTTATCACGTGTCATCTAAAATGTACACCCAGAAAAAAATTTATTTGACGGCGACTGTTTATTTGGTTGAAGTAAAATATTTATTTGATTCAAATGAATATTTATTTGAATCAAGTCAATAGTTACTTAAATGAAAGAAATATTTATTTAAATCAAAAAAATATTTTACTTAATCCAAGTAAACGGTGGCCGTCAAATAAATTATTTCCCTCGGTGTATACATGGACTACACCTATACATATCGGACACTCACACTTAGAATTATCAGGTGTGAATGGCCGATGTGTACCTAACTCGGAAATGGCTTGAGATAGCGGATTGAAATTTACCTTTTACAGTACCCTATTCGGCCCGTAAATAATCATGGTCAAATTTTTATTTTCTACTGCTGTGGTCGATGTGACGAATTATCCGATATTTGGACGTCTACGTTCGATCATATAATCATATTCTTCTTTGGGAAAGTCACTTTTGACATTATACTGCCAAGAGTGAACAAGAGGCGATATGAGCGAAACCTCACATGCGAGTCAAAATTGTGTACAAACATTTCACAAAGATGACCAGTCTGTTCCACGTGTAATAAAGATCGTGATGTTTCCATTAGCAATATGGGAAGGGTGTTTATTTCAACTTTATTTTGTTACAAGAAGAAAATAAATTATGCAGTGGAATGGTAGGTTTGAGATTGATAAGCCAAGACTCTTTTTACACTTCAGGTTAAAGATCGCTGTTTTTTTTTTTTTTACATTATCGAGCAAGGTGTTCTGTTTCTTCCCATGTACACTGTTCGGATTTGTATATCTAGCATACTCCTTTCCCTTGCGGCCGCACCCGACTTCCTCCTCTGTATCGCATTTGCCATGATATTTCTGCCATGGGCATAGGAAAATTGCGGAAAACCTATGCCAATACATACACCCGGTCTCAGGTTCGGTTTCCTGGATCGAAGCTTTGTCGCGTTTCACCGAGAATGTAAACGTGGACTACACCTGTATGTCATATATATATATATATATATATATCCGACACTTAGAATTATCGCATGTGAGTGGCCGATGTATATATCTGGAGCTTCGGCCCGCCCATATTTTTATTCTCGGTGAAACTACTAAACTTAGTAGTTTCATCTACTAAACTACTAAATTAAATATTAACAACAACGGGGTTCAGGCGTGATGTCCCTACAAGAGAATTTGTACTTAAGAGTCGAGAAGACAATTTCACCGGTCAGTCAATCAACAGTCGACTTGGTCGACTGTTGATCACCTCGGTGCCCGCCCGAAAATGACCGGTTGGTGACATTAAGATCCGAAAGGCACTTCCATTGACGAACCCGGGATAGATCAGCCAACACGACACCAACGACTCAGGAGACTCGGTACGTAAACGCCCTTGGTTTCCTTCGGGAAGGTTTCGATCGCTGGAATCGTTCGATGAAACTGCGATCCAGTTGGCCGGTCGTCATTTGGAATTGTAGCAACCGCGTCTGACCTGGCTCTCGCGAGGAACATCGAGTCTCGCGCGAACGAGTAGCAGCAGACACGGCGAACGCGATGCGGGTTGCCACAACAAACGCCATTCGCAAAGCGGAGAAGCTCACGGAGAGACTGCCACGATCGTAAATCTCAGCTCCGGCGGAACTGGTTATACAAAATAGGCTCTCTCTCCGCTCTTCCAGGCGTCGCCACCGCCGACCTCTCTCTTCTCCTCGCTCTTCTGTACCCTACGCTCCGGATGCAAAATCTCCCGAGCCAACGGCAAATGCACCCGAGAGTGGCAAGCCG
The DNA here is from genome assembly GCA_964017025.1 of Stenichneumon culpator. Taxonomy (NCBI): domain Eukaryota; kingdom Metazoa; phylum Arthropoda; class Insecta; order Hymenoptera; family Ichneumonidae; genus Stenichneumon; species Stenichneumon culpator. The sequence goes on along the minus strand of OZ024768.1, from coordinate 17,115,299 downwards.
GCCGTGGAGACTTCGCTGTTTTCCTACCGTTCGTCTCCTCAAATTCGGATTGTTCTTCCATGGCAATCGCCTTGATAAAGCCCTGACACGGCGCCTTCCGAAGGAACCCGACGACCTCACTCAATCGAGTTCTTCGCGACGTTTTGTAATTGCCGACTGCCGTGTCTGGACGATTTCTCACCTATTATGAATTTGTCAAAAACCACCGAAAGATCGGTGTCTTCGATTAATCAGTTTACGCCTCTGCTGCACGGTGGGCCGAGCCGTGAGGTATTTTTTTGCTTTGCTGTTTCGCGCAAACATGGTAGGTTTTTTTTTTTTTTACCGAATCCACATACGAAGGTGATCAATTTTTGGGAAGACGCACATTAGTACAGTTGACACTGGCGATCGCGGATGGCATTCCAGAATCTTTCTGCCAGGCCATCGGGAGCTCCATCGGGCGAGACGTCTATGAGCCAGACGCGACCGCGAAACGAGATTCTTTTTCTGTCATTCCTCCACTCTCGTAATCTGATACGTCTGATCTCGCGGATTCGCCAGGTATAGCGGCTGCGTGCGCGTATGGGATATTATGCATATGGCAAGCAAGCCGGAACGCTGCAGCCTAGGTGTACACACGCGCTTTTAACGACCAAGGATAACCGACGGGCATTTTTGCCAGGATTATTTCTCGTCACGCCCGTGACTCCGGAAAGTGCTAAACTGGTTTATCCTTAATCCTTAGTTTGGCGGTTTTCTCGCTCCTCCGGCTCTGTTTCTCTCGCGTGCGAAACGCTGACGTGTGCGTTCCCAACGCTGGTCGACGATATTCCCAATGACATTCGAGAGCTCCTGGCGACGCGACTTCCACGAGGACAAGTCGTACGATTACGTGCCTAGCGCGCGCCAAGCTAGCAGCGACCAACTTCTCTGATACACGTCGACCAGATACGAGCGAAGGTCCGAGCGCGAACGAGTAAACTCGGGACGCAGCAGACCGCGGGGTTCGCCGATAAAAACTGGGTGCAGTCAATTACCTCGGTTGCTCGTGCCCCTCGCACCGACTCGCAGACCCGACGGAGATACCTCCTTCTGGCCTTGAACCGTTTATTTTGCATTTTCATTCAATTATCCCGCGGATCTTGTGCACTTCTTTGCGAGATTAAAAGACATTGGATTCCCGAGACGTTTCGCTCGGCCGCTAGTTGCACGGACGACTTTCGAAAGGACGACCGTAATGAGTTTTTGTGCATCCTGAACGACTTTCCGCTCGGCATTCGCTGTATCGTGGCTGTCCAATCCTAAGGAACATGTCCGGTGCATGGCGTCCGAGATAATAAGAAGCTTGCGGCTGATAAGGTTTCATCGAAATTTTGAGGTCCATTGCTTGGTTCTCTTCTCCCTGGTGCTAATTTTACTGTCCGGTTGTCGTCGAGTCGTCCATTTTTTACTAGATCCGCCATTTCGCGCCACTTGAGCGCGATCGCTGGATCGCTTCGAACACAGTCCCGTCCAGAAAGTGAAAAATTGGAATCCTCAACGCGATATTCCATCGAAATCTTGAGGTTGATTGTTTGGTTCTCGTCTCCCCGGCGCTAATTTTACTGTCCGGTTATCTCCGCGACATCCATTTTGTGCCAGACCCGCCATTTCGCGCCACTCGACCGCGATCGCCGGATCGCTCGGATCACCGCCCCGTCCGGAGAGTGATAAATTGCAATCGTCGATGCATTCCATCGAAATATTGAGGTCCATTGTTTGATTCTCTTCTCCATGGCGCTAATTTTACTGTCTGGTTATCTTCGCGACATCCATTTTGTGCCGGCTCCGCCATTTCGCGCCACTCGACCGCGATCGCTGGATCGCTCGGATCACCGCCCCGTCCGGAGAGTGATGAATTGGAATCCTTGATGCGATGTTTATTGGGCCGGAGCAACTGCAACGATGACTTGACGCAATAACGGCGATTGTCGGTTGATCTCCGTATCGTTTATTTCGAGCCCGGTCTAGTTTATCCTTGCAAGCTCGCGGACAGCTCTTTCTTGCACTCGTCCCGGTCCGTCGAACACGTCCGAGGCGGTCCAGCGGGAGGAACGACGGCGGGAACAAGGAGCACCAGAAGCCAGGAGCCATCGAGTCAGCACAACTCCGAGGCGTGCAGGATCGCTCACCGGCGGGAATCCATGAGAAGCGGAGGCGTAATAAATTATACGCGGAAAGGCCTCGCGCGGTTGTTTGATGATCGTCAATAAAGCGTGGCGTGTAATCTATCAATTAGCTGAGAGTCGATCGGCGCTCCTCTCGCTCCCTCTCTCATCGTCCGGTTCGGAGTCTGAGCGTTTCTTTTTTTTTCTCCTCTCCCCATCGTTTCATTCTCATGGGTGCTGGGTTGATTCTGGCTCGCTCGGTGCTCTTCCGCCAGGCGCCGCCGTCACTCTCGCCACGGTGCTCACCGCGGACGTGCGTTTCCTCGGCCGCGTTCGGAGCCTCGGAGAACCAGAAGGAACCCCCCGAGGCGTGTACGTGCTGCTCGATCGCGAGGCAATCGACCAGCCGATCCGGCCAATCGATCGCCTTATACGATTCTCTTCGCCGTCCAGCTTCCGTGGAGTCCGATCTCTCGCCGATCGGCCAGCGATCGGATAAGAAGAACCGAGAAAAATGACGAATGTCCGTCGAGTATCCCGCGCGCCGGAAATGAGAGATGCGCCATCCAACGCGATCCGACGAGATGCGCGATTTACAAGATCATTACGAAGCCAGGCTCGCTCGTCCCGAGAGTCCCTCGGCGATTTCATGGGCGCGAAGCAAAGACGAAACTCGACGGAAAATCCCAGTACTCTTCCAGCCGACCCGCCGAAGAACCGCCAAAGTGGTCCGCCAAGTGGTCTTTCTTGCGTAGTGCCACAAACTACGAGTACCGTTATTGGGCTCGCTGAATATCCGAGCCGCCTCTACGCGCTGATAGTTCTTTGACGAGACTTTAAGCGAATGGAAATGCAACATAACCGGCCCGGACGACTGCGGCGCGTCACGTAGGTGTGCAACTTGCTCGCCGCACTTGGAAGACAACTTAGCTGCACGTGGATCGAGTCTAGTCACCTATCCGCTCAAGCTACCCGGCGCGGAGCTATCATCCTCGCGCACCGGCTCGCTCCATCGAGTCCTCTTCCTCCTCTTCTCCTTCGATTCGTCCTGCACGTGTGCTCGCCAGCTCTGCCCCGACTCCTCGCAAATTGGTTTCCTTGAGGACCTCCGCCACCGCGTTTGATTATAACGTAGTGGCGACCACCACTCCTGACGCTACGTAACGTACATCGCCCATCATGGCAACTACCGCCGCTCGTTGGTGATCCAACGTTGCACCAGCCGCAACGACCGGCAAACGGGTGAGCGTCTTTGCAAGGTTCACTCACAGCTTCCCCTAAGCTTCCTGCTGCACCGGGTAATTACAACGAGAGAAGATCGTGCGAGCCGTAACTCGGCGGTCCGACGCTTTTCAGATGGTCCTCGATGTTCCTGGTCTCTCAGGACACTTGGATAGGGACATAAGGTCGGTTACTCGTCTACCTTGCTCCAGTGGCTTGGCGCGGATCTTATTAACTCTCGCGACCGACTAAGGTCGAGACTTTATCGTCGGCGCGAGTGAAAAATGCTCGGGACTTGCAGTCCGGAAAGGTCAACGAGTGACTCGGGAAAATGGTCATCTGGGCTTGGTGTTTACTGTTGATTTTCATGGGAAGAGAGACGGCCGGATAAAAAAATGTCTCACGATGTGCGCTGTTTTTTCATCGGTTATCTGGGACACGCGAGTCGCGTTGGAGAACGCGAGTGCAACGCGTTCCGTGTTGCACATCGCTACCGGCGAACAGGAGGCGAACGGCGCGCAGAATGCATCCGACCCCGAGGAGATACCGGTTTGATACGGAACGGATGATAGCCCGAACGAGTTATTAAAGTCGGGAGCAAGACGTCGAAGGGGATGTCGGCTATCAACGTTTCATCGCTTCGTATCTCTTCGCGGCCCCGTCGACTCCGCTCCTCGGATCCGATATCGGCGATCGAGAAACACAAGGGCGCAAGTGTCGCACGCTGGTCGGAAATATCAGAGAAATTTCTACTTCGGACACGAACGAATTCGCCGGAAAGAATTCTGCAAAAAAAAGAAAAATGAAAAAGTTGCAATTCCAAAGATTCCTTTGCGATAAAACAACAACTTTCTTGCTCTGGACGAAGTACGTGGAAAAGCAGGAAAAACATCGCGTGCCGTCGAGAATGTCGTCATCCAGACCGCGGGCGGAACGGAAAATTCATTAAATTCGTAACTGAAGAGAGCCCAGATAAAATATCCGGTAAACTTCCGAAGTTGAAGTTTTTTTTTGCAAGAAAGCAACTTCCGACGAAAATAATGTAAAAATTGAATTGGAAGAAGCTTCTTTTCTCGGGTGTCCGCGCGGTCGCCGAGGAAATCGAGTTTGCCGGGAGAGAAAGAACTTCTTGAAGAATCCGCGAAGACACGCTCTCCGAGCTCTTATATTACACGTCCGAATTCACCGGATTACATCATACGGCTTTCGTTGGGACTGCTGTTTTGCCCGCTCTTTGCGCATTTATGCATGGTACAATTTTCTCCCGTCACGTATAACATCGCTCCATCTACATGCAGATATATATATATATATATCTATATACATATATATATGCGTATGTGTGTGTATGTGCATGTGCTGCAAAATATAATAAGAATTCGCGATTCTCACGGGAGAATCCACTCGGGCTATTCTCGCGTTTATTTGATCTTTCGCATTGTGCGACCCTGCCCTGGCTCCATCGGGATGAGAATAATAGCGAAGAGGAGAGTGTGCCGTGGCTATATATATATATATATATCGACTGGCAAGAAACAGAAGGCTCTGTCGGTGGCGATGCGAGTCGGTAAATAAGCGGTTTATAGGCTCCCCCTTTCGACGAATCCAGGCCAAAAGACGTATTTTACATATACTATACATATTTGTAGTCAATATTTTTTTAAATCTTTTATCTTAATTTAATTAAAGTTGACATAGTTTCGAGAGGAATAAACGAGGCAAGTCCATCGTTTTTATTTTTAACAACATAATAATAAGTGATCGGCCAGTTGCGGCGTAGAACAGCAAGACGTACAGTTAATAAACGGCTTAAAGGGGCGTTCGACGAATGCAGTCTAAAAGATTCGTTTTACATATAACTATATACATATTGATTAAATTTTTTAATTAATTTAATTACAGTAATTGACGTCCTTTCGAGAAAAATAAACGATACAATTCCATCATTTGTATTGAAACAACATAATAATAAGCGACTAATTGCGTCGCAGAACAGACAAGACTCAGTCCCGGTCGTCGTTATCGAGGATTATTTTGCAATTCTAAAAGGCGACGGCGACACGGATAATGAGTGATCGATGGAAAACAGGCGTCCCGTGGAACGGCGATACTCGTGCGTATCGTTAATGCATGAAATATAATGTCGAGGCGAATGGCGGAGAGTTGCGAGACGTCGAGCGTGGGTCGAACGACTCTCTCGATCTGCGTAACCGGGACCGGCGGAATACAAATGTCTCATCCATCTCCTCGGGACACCGTGCCGTTTGTACTCTCTCTCTCGCCTTTACAATGGTTTACCGCATTTTGTCCGGGCGAATTACCTTTCGCAAAATCGTTAGAGTCATTCGAAGCCCGGCGCGAGACCGGGCCGGCACCGCCGGTTTCAGCTGGGACACTCCTACGTGCCGAGTCGATCAATCGACCGTCTGGAAAGTCTCGGCGCGCCGGTTTTGCCATGATGTATGCATCGATTATTCATGAATATATATTATCGCTGACGATAGAGTTCGCCCGAATGATTCACGCTGAATTAACACGCGAACGGGTTTGTGTCCTCGCGGCCGGAGCGCGCGCTGGCCCAACGGTGGTCCGCGGCACGCGCCGCGGGACCGAGCGAAAGGAGGAGAAATCGATCCCCCGATCGCGAGCCACCGATCGAGAAACTCGATTTTTCTCGAATTTTTGTCGAAATAAATTATAGAATTAACCAAGATTTTTTTTTTGCCAATTTTTTTTTTTTTTTTTGAGCTTCATCGGTAGGGGAGACCGGAGCAAGATGGGCCCCTGGGGCAAGATGGGCTAGTCAAAAATGAGAACGACGCGGGGCATGATGGGCCACCCAAAAATTATTAAAAGTAAATAAATAAATGAAAAGCCTGGAAGGAAAAAAACCTTTCGTGGCCAATTACCGAATCAGGAAATTTGCAAAATCGGGAAGCGGGGCAAAATGGAGTACCCAAAAAAAAAAAATTAAGGGTAGCCCGTCTTGCCCCAGACAATTTTTTTTTTCGAACGGGTTATAAAACCTGTGACGATATCATTTTTGGGTGAAAAACAATATATCATGCTTTCGACAGCGTTGTAGCAGCGTTATTTGCTTAAGGGGCCCATCTTGCCCCGGTCTCCCCTACTTGGTTCTCAACCACCCACGATAGTACATCGGTAAATTTCCCGCCTAATACCTTCGGTATGGTATGACTTTTCGCATTCCCGGCAGGTATGACTGCCGACTGTAAGCGCTGGATGACACTTACAGTGAGCAACGGTGGTCGCGTGACTGAACGGAGGCAGAGCAAGAGAAACCGATTTACCGATCTTGAGGAGCCGCCGATAGAGGAATTAAATTTTTATAGAATCGCGATCTTTTTTGGCCGGGATCGCAAAAAAAAAAAATTACACAACATTTTTTTATTGCTGATGTTTTTGGAGCTCGATCGATGTTCGGTTCTCAGCGATTAAAGCTGTACAAATAAGCCGGCCTAGCCGGTTAAAATATCTTATCTGGCTAATGGATTTTATAGTTTGGCCAGCTAAGCCGTCTTAGGCGGTTAAACTATTTTAGCCGGCTAAAACAGATTAGCGGGCTAAAATAGTTTAGGCGGCTAACACGCCTCAGCCGGCCAAACTATAAAATCCATTAGCCGGATAAAATATTCTAGCCGGCTAGACCGGCCTATCTGTACAGCCTTACACTCAGAAAAATAATTTATTTGACGGCCACCGTTTATTTGGTTTAAGTAAAATATTTATTTGATTTAAATAAATATTTATTTGAATTAAGTAAATACTTACTTAAATGATATAAATATTTATTTAAATCAAATAAATATTTTACTTGAACCAAATAAACGATGGCCGTCGAATAAATTATTTTTCTGGGTGTATCAACGAGCCACTGTGTTGTCTACTGTAAGTGCTGGCTGAAATCACCCTGAAGATATCTGCATGAGTCTAAATTTCAAGTTCTAACGGCTATGTTTTGCATCGCACAAACTTCGCTCGTAAAACTTCACTGCAAGAATAAAATTCTACGAGCGGACAATTCTTTTTTCTTCCCAAAGCAACGCTTTCGCAGAGTCATGCCCAAGAAGAAATTTGACGTCATTTGCCGTCACGACAAAATTAAACTCGAGAGTCAGTGAGTCCTTTCGGTGCATGTCTTACCCATCGAGAAACTCAATTTCTCTCGAAACCCGATCTTTCGGCCCGAGAGCCACAGGAAAAAATAATTATCTAAAATTTGTTTTTGCCCGATGTATTTTTTGCCACAGAAGAGAATTAACGTCATTTGCCGTCACGACAAAATTAAACTCGGGAGTCAGTGAGTCCTTTCGGTGCATACGTTACCCATCGAGAAACTCAATTTCTCTCGAAACCCGATCTTTCGGCCCGAGAGCCACAGGAAAAAATAATTATCTAAAATTTGTTTTTGCTCGATGTATTTTGGAGCACGATCGGTTCCCGGTTTTCAGCCATCCACGATGCTCCATCTCTAAATCCCCGACCCAATGCCTTCACCGCCGCGATATCGCCTTTCGTACCTCGCCGCTACGATTGCCTACTGTGAATGCTGGCCGAAAGGATTCGTCGCTCGGGAGTCAGTGAGCCGTTTCGGTGCGCGTATTACTCCGAGCTCAGCAGCTCGGCGAGCCATCGAGGAGGATAACCCGTCGAAGGTTCGGTTTCGTGAGATACGCGATCGTGGAAACCGACTCGAGGAGCTGCGATAGACGTATTCGTCGGGTACTTATCGGAGTCTCTGTACACAGTGCCAGTAGTTTTGCCGGCTGGTTGATCGCGTAAACCGGTCTTTACTTAACGGTGAAAACCTTTCCTAGGATCAATCATCATTATTTCGTAGCGTTCAACACCTACGCGCTCTGACGCCGGAGCGCTCTCTCCGCCTCACTCGGGGCTCCTGCAAAGAGACCTCCTCATTGTTGCGTACGCGACGCAATAGCTCGCAATAGTTACCGAGGTTTATCACCGGTGTCTCGTGTTCCGCGCGTACTGCACGCTGTCTATACCCGTTCGCGTGTGTCTTTGACGTAGCTTTCGCGCTGCTGGGTACGAGTCTCGGTAACGCGGTGGGCAGTCTCGCGTCTGTGTGTATCCGCGGCTCTTCGTTATACAGGTTGACTCAAAATCTTCTCTCGACAAAAGGGCGTGCATTGACGACTAAAAACCGAGCGAACTTCTCCTCTGGAAGAACTTCGTAGGACGCTGAGTTTGAGAATTACGGAATGTCAAAGTTGTCGGCCAATGCGATCACGCCAGCGAGGCCTGATCATATTACGCCCATGATCTGTGGGCGTAACGTCACTTCCGGTCGAGAATTGAACTTACGGGAAATACGTCACTTCCGGTCCGGAAAACTCATTTTTCAACCAGAAGTGACGGCATATCGGAAATGCGTCACTTCCGGCCCGAAAAGCTCATTTTTCAACCGGAAGTGACGGCACATTGACAATGTGTCACTTCCGGTTCGGAAAGCTCTTTTTCCATCGGGAATACGTCACTCTAGGTTTTAAAATCTCATTTTTCGACCGGAAACGACGTTGTACCGAAAATGCTTGATTTCTGGTTTGAAAATCTAACTTTTTATCCGGAAGTTCATAAAATATGATTATAAAATATTTGACCGTACGGACGGATTAAAGGTGGAAAAAAAATTTCGCACGTATTTTGGAAAAGCCTGTACCTACGTTGAATACACAGCCGAACGGAAGAATGAGAAAGAGGGAAAGCCTCGACAACCCACAGAGACAATTGCCGGGAGAAAACAATACGCCGCCACCGCGAGTATACCGATGTATCGGCATTGAATCGAAGTACACAATCTCGCGGTCGAGCGAGCAATATGGTAACCAAAGACTTCATATAATATAATTTAACGAATAAACGGTAGACCGTCCGGCGAAACGAGCCGTGACTACTGTGAGCTGCACCATCGGACATATATCTGTGTATAAGCATACCCCGTTCGTGGCTTTTCTAACTTCCGAGTGCTGCAGCAAACGGCTGCAGAATTTCGCGACGAAAAATATGTATCGTCACATGCTTTTTTTTTTGTTTCTCAACTTTGACATCGCAATCGAATGTAATTTTTCCTTTTCGACCATTCACTAACGTTCAGTTACGACATATTTTTTGAAATTCTTTTCAACGTCATAAAAAAGGTAATAAAAATACTCATTTTTTCCCCACTGTTACTCAGTTAATCGAGGCTCGACACTTGACCAGTCGGCAAACGCCAACGATTTTTCTCACACGAGTTATCACCCATCGCTAAATTTCCGATGATTCCGTACGCGACCGGCATTGTTTCTTTCTTTTATCAATTTTCCTTTTTTTCGACCACCCACTAACGTTCAGAGTTTTAAAAAATCTTTCCAACGTGATAAAAATACCTTAAAATTACTTGTTAACGTAATAAAAAAGGTAATAAAAATACTTAATTTTTTCCCACCGCTACTCAGTCAACCGAGGCTCGACACTTGACCTGTCGGAAAACGCCGACGATTTTTCACCCGAGTTATCGCTCACCATTAAATTTCCGATCGCTCTCTCCGCGACCTGTATCGTTCCCTCTTCTTTTTTCAATTTTTCTTTTTTGTTTCAAGCTTATCCCGCTTCCCACTGCCTGATTTGCATATTTTAATATGCATCTGCCATTTATCGCCCGATATAAATGCCAGATTCGTATAGACGAGGGTATTAGCCTGGACAATTAAGTCCGAAAATACGAACGAAAGGCAATTTGCATCGGAGAGGCCCGGTCTGGTGTATAACCGCGAACCATCATCGCCAGCAGCACGCACTCTCACTCGCTCGTTCCATCGTGCTCTCCCCGAAGTGCTCTCCCTCTTTTTCATTCGTCTTTTTTTTTTTTTTTTTTTTTTTCGTTCGCCGGCGTTCGTCGACAAATTGAAACTCGATCGAATTACCGTTGCAATAACGCCCCTCGCGCGGTCGAGGGAGCATAAACTCTCGTGGTATTGAGCGCGCGCGCGCGCGCTCTCGGTGCACACCGTACGAAAATCGCGGTCGTTACCGGCACAATACGTGCAAGGGTAGCCACCGTGAGCTCACGCTCGCTTCATTTACCGACACGAACTTGTGGCTTTTAGTACCTTCCATACACGCGATACGGCTCACTTCACACACGGACGGGGAGGCCTTGTCGAGTTTAACGCTTTTGTTTTCACCTGTAACCGTCTACCATGTATCCAGCCTCGATGATATTGCGATCTTCAATCTAAATGTGTTATTAATTCGTTGGGCATTGAAGCTTCGGTACGGAAGCTTGGTCTCTTTTCGTCATATAAAATGCAGTGAACTTTCTGCAAGCGGAAGCTTCATGCGGGACAATTCGTAAATGTATGAATAAATATACATAAAAGAATGGTATAATAATTAAAATTACATATTTAGATTTCTGACACTCACAACTGTACCAAAATCTCTACCACAAAGTAAAAAACTCAACCGGAATTACAATAAAACTCTAACGAAATACAAGGCAAGACGGTAGTCTTGTATTTCGGTAGAATTTTATTTTCATTCTGGTAGAATTGTGAGTGGCAGAGATGTAAATGTGCCATAAAAATAACTAATAATAATAGGTATTATTATTATTATTATTACTATTGTTAAATATAATATGAAAATCTGGTTTTCCAACCGGAACTGACGTATTTCCAATAAATCTTCGAAATACTACATTTGCGGGTCTAAATTCCATAGTCCATAGCGAGAGCACGAAGCGTCCAAGCCACATCAACCTGCTTGTATATATAAATGCGTTATTATTATAATTTCCAATAATATATAACAAAATGAATTTAAACCTTCGGTCCGTCGTGGTCCCTTTTCCTCATATAAAGTACATAATAATTTCAGCAATATGGAGTAATATGCGGGACAATTCAATTTAAAAAAATGTAAATGAATCTAAACAAAATAATAATATAGTAATAAAATAACTAACAATAATAACAATAATAATTGTTATTATTATTAACAATATTTTTTATACAATGTATATAAAAATAAAGTAGACCGATATCCGAATATCAGTTTTTCCGAATCCAATTACTTCGACGAGTCAAAGGGTTAACGAGGCCGCGGCTGACGCGGGAGTGACTCGATACATCGGCGTATCGTCGACACGCGGTTATAGGTCGGAGGATCGTAAAACAAGCTGTTAATAAAATTGACTTGGAAAACATGTCCACCGGGTTATACGACGCGAGAGTCATTGCATTATTAGCTCGAAATGCGCGAAGATTTATCGTTGACTCGGTATAAGGGGGGCGGAGAGAGGGTGGAGCGGCAGGAGGAACAAAAAATTACCTTTCCTCTCACCGCGCGCAACCGATCTGCGGATACTCTCCGCGTTCGTCTCGAATAACTCTGAATTATTGATTCGTGGAAGTAAATTATGCTGTTTCGCTGCTATTATCGTCGTAGTTGTGTCATGTATTCCGGAGTTTCGGTTCTCGTTAATAAATCTTCGTTAAAGCCAACGCACGCAGCGCGACTTGACAGCGACGAATTTTTATATTTATAGACTCGAATCCTTTGCGATCGGCGGCGGGTCCATTCGATTCCGCATCCTCGATCACTCGACGAGTATGGTTCTGATCGCGGAAAAAAAATGCGTCTGTATAGGGCGTAGACGACTGCTGTGTCGTGCAGATTTTTTTTTTTTTTGGCGCAGAGACGTTTCTCTGCGATGCAAACTTCTTGGAATCCGCGTGTTTTTGGCGATCGGACGAATAACAATAATAATTCGATATTTCATATTTCGCTCGACACTGCGGATACCGGATTTTTCGAGTAAATATTTTTGTCTCGATTGATTAACTGGCAAAAAAAAACAACTTTTGTCGAATCGGCAACAGTGATAAATGTCTGCTGGTTAAAAAAAAATTCGGCGGTAATTCAATTAAAACTGACGCGCGAGTAATTTTTCGATATTTCGACTGCTCCGTTGAACGGCTAAAAAGATCCCACCCAATCGCTCAATTCCCATGCCTGGCACAAAAAATAAGAGAAAAAAAATGTATCGAATTTCAAACGTCGCGCGTATCGGCCGAAGTGCAACATTCGCTTCGTTGGTTTCTTTTCCCGGTCGCTCTTCAACCCTCTTTTTTCGCGAGCTTCCGGACCACCCTGCGGACGCCCAGGGTTAACGATATTTATTTTCATTCGTATTCGATGATGCATTCGGCGAGCGGGAAGGCGTTGCGAATGACTGCCGCGGAAGAAGCGCAGGAAAAGCCACCGGGCGAAATGTGTCGAGTGAAAAAATAAGAATTAGACCGAGGGCAGCTTTCGCGCATTCTTCTTTAATAGGCACAGTGAAAACTGTCCGTAGATTCTTTTTTTTAACATAAATTCTAGGGTAGTTTAATTAAAACTGACGACCTAGTAATTTTTCGAAATATCGACTCTCCGTTGAACCGCTAAAAAAATCCCCAAAAATAAAAATAAAAAATCCCAAATGAAGGAGAATTAGGTTAAAAGTCTATGTGTTGGAATAATATTGATATGTATGTGTGCATTGATTGCGCAACGCTGTTGCCAACCGCGTTATTATAAAAAAAAGAAGAGCAGAGTCTGACTCAACCGACAAGGAAAAGAACATGTTTGCTCGGAACAGTTCTAAAATAAATGCTTGGGTCTTTTCTAACTGATTTGATCATTTATTTAAACGTAAAAAGGAAGTTGACGGACGAATACAAGTGACTACGGAGCGCGGCACAATAAAAGTCCCTTAAAGAAATCCCTTAAAATATTCACTTAAAGAAATCCCTTAAAGAAAACCCTTAAAGAAATCTGACACAAGCCCCAAAAAAAACATCTAAAAAAACACCAAAAATATTGCAATCGCTCGATTCCCATCCTCGGCACAGAAAAAAAAATCCATTGAATTGGAAGCTTCGCACGTACCAACGGAAGTGCAACATAGGCTTCGTTCATTTCTTTTTCCGGTCGCTCTTGAACCCTCTTCTTCCTTTTCCACGCTCACTTCCAGGGGACCGTTCGGCCCGTGGACGCCCCAGGGTTAACGATGTTTATTTTCATTCGTATTTGATGATGCATTCGTCGAGCGGGAAGGCGTTGCGAATGACACCGGCGCGTAGGGAGCCCACAGGAAAAGCCACCGGAGTGAAATGTATCGAGTGAAAGAACAAAAATTAGGCCGAGGGTAGCTTTCGCGCGGTCTTCTCGAATACCGACGGCGCGCACGGTCGAAGTGACGAGCTCTCGGCGCATCGCTCCTCTCGTAGGGTATCAACCGTTGACTCTCACTGTCATTAGTCAATGTCGGAAGGTCCTGTCACCGTTTCGCCGTCGCCCCTCGCGGCACTCGCGGCTTTGCCGGAGGCCTTCCGAAAAATCACTCAACGATCTCCAAAGAATTTTGGATGTCTCCAGGCTCGTCCGCGATGCCGAAGGCTTCCCCGAGCCACATGCCGCGGCTTTGACGATATTTTCTCCCTCCCCCCCACCCCCCCCCCCCCCTGAAGGAAAGTCACCGGGAAACGATGCACCATGGCGATGGCTTTCGGTTGATAAATCGAAATCAATGGAATCGTATTTGTCGGGGTGCTTCGGCCGTGCAGCGACGCGTGCTCAATTAGCCTCGAGCATCGACGAAGGATACAGTTGTATTTCGGAGTTGACTGGGGAACACCCAGAACGATTATTTATTCGTCGGGCACCGCGCAAATAAATATTAATTTCGTTTAAATAAATATTTGTTTGATGTATGTATGTATGTATGTGGTTATTTGCTGTTGAGAATATAATTGATGCTATAGCAAGAAATAGCTTAGTCTTAGCTTATTCGTTAGCCATAAACGCGCGCATTATAAATATTTATTTAATTTCATTAAACGTTTATTTGATTTAAAGAAATATTTCTTTCAATTAAATAAATATTCATTTGCCTGTGAGATAAATTATTTGTCTTTGAAAGGCCCCTACCCATTTTTCTGGCGCGGAGAACCCCCTCGATTGAACGATGATTTTTTCCTCGTTTTTTTTTCTCTTCGGAATCTGAATTTCTTCCGCGATTTTTTGGGTTCCCGAGCATTGCCTTTCTGGGCATTGCTGCAGAATCGCTCTTCATCTGCCGAGGCTTCAACATTTTTTTTTTTCCCCAAAGAAAAGTTACCGGGGGACGATGTAGCTTGGCGATGCCGTACGGTTGATAAATCGAAATCAATGGAATCGTATTTGTCGGGGTGCTTCGGTCGTGCAGCGACGCGTGCACAATTAGCCTCGAGCATCGGTATACAGTTGTATTTCGGAATTGACTGGGGTCGATCCCTATCCATTTCTCGGGCGCAGCGCGACTTCGATCGAACAACGATTTCTTGCTCTTTTTTTTTCTCTTCGGAATCTGAATTTTTTTCGTTCCCCGAGCATTGCCTTTCTGGGCATCCCCGCAGGGCCGCTCCGCTACCCCTTCGATTCGAACCTCCGAGCGCGCTCCTTTGAGGTTTGCAGAGAAACCTCGCCGAGCACTGGGCCGATGCTGTCGGCCAGCTTTTCCGCATCGCGGAAACTTCGGCCGCGTTTAACTGCCGATAAATTTGTTTTCCCTTTCCACTCTCGGCGTGCGACTTCAAAGGGTTATCGGATTGCTAAACATTTCAGCAAAATTCTTACACCGTAAAAAATGTTCGTACATTTAATACACGTTTCATTTCGCTAGAGGATCGTCATTTTTTATCGGTCATTTCATTTTTTTTTCAACGAATTGCAGTAAGATGGGTTAATATGGACCACCCTGATTTGCACCCAAATCAATCATGTGTGGACCGCCATAATGTGGATTTGCTACTTTTAACCCAATATTTTTGTTAGCGAAAAATTATTGAATTAACAACAACTAAAATTTTGAACCTATTGTGTCAACAAGAAATGTTTTTTTTTTATGTACAAATATTTTTTTATCGGGTACATATAAAAGAAATTTCTCATGCAGAAAAATAAAACTTGTATATTGTAAAACTATATTTTTACAACAAAAAGATCGTCGATCTATTGTGTTAAGAAGAAATGTTTTTTAAACATACGATTAGTTCTTACCGTGTACATAAAAAAATAAATGTTGCGTTGAGAAAAATAAAGCCTGTGTCAAGTCGATTCGTCGAGATGTCGTCCGGAAGGACAAGCTCCTCGCATCACGACATCGACTGTTTTATACCGATTCAGCGTTTATCCCGCGTTTCCCCGCGACGTGTCACGAGAAGATGGAAAATTGTGCAACGATACCCTCCTCTTATCCTCTCATTTCTTTCGCGAAAAATGCATTCAACTCGCGTCGGATAACCGCGGATACAGGAGCCGCGTGTATTCCACTATAACGCCCTTCTGCTTTTCCGCCGTGCGCGCCACTGCGATCTCTCGCTTCAAAGCCCCGAGCTTTGCATAACATTACGCAACCCGAGAATTCTCTCGTTCATCGATCACTCTCCTACCTTTATCCCGGCAAAATTCGTATATACGTTTCTCTGTTCCTACATATTTTTTTTCTTTTTTTTTTCTCTTTTTCCCGTAATAATATTTTCTTCACGTATACGATGTATACCGAGTTACAACCCGAGAGACGTCGGTTCTCCATGAATTATTTATTCGGGTTTATCTCGGCGCTCTTTCGCAACATTCCGTCCAGCGGCGTTGAAAACGGTGAATTATCGTAAAATTGAGAAAGCACGAAAGAAAGAGAGCTACGCGAGACGGGGCGGCGAGGGAGGGGGGAGGTGAGAGGGGGGGGGGAACAATTTTTACGCGAATTTTCATCATGATAGGGGTGGGTCGAGGGAACTTCCTTTGCAGCCCCCGATACAGCCGGGGCGTCAGCCGAGCGAGTGAATAACAGAAGGCGAGCGAGGCAGAACAGTTTGTAATCACTGTGCCGGTACATCGAGCACGTTGGTGGGAAACCAAGCGGAAGGGTTGTACTCTCTCCTCCCCCTCCCCCTCCCCCTCACCCCTTCCACCTATAGCGGCAAGTTTCCACCTTAGCCACCGAGCGAGATACCCAAAGTTTTGCCTAATTAAATATTCCTCGAGGGAAACGTTTACTTTGAAAGCGGGCAATGGGCTCGGTTGGAAACGTTCGTACGGTGTGTGTAGACCGACTCCGGACGGTGGATCCGCGTAGAACCAGGCCATGAGAAGCTTCCACGGGGCCGGTGGACTGGCCGCGGGTCAAACGAACCGGCGAAGGCCGCAAACTTGGTCGAAATTGATAAAAGCACCAGGAAAGCTCGGGGTTCGTCGCGAGACTCCGAATGTGGCATCGTACGTGGCGGGACGTGCAGTGGGAAAGGCGGAATCGCGAAAACTGTCTTACCGACCGAGTTCTCATCCGTGCTCGACGGCGTTCCCTAATGAGATTCGTACCTTTGGTCCAGCGGGGGAGCGCAATTTGACTCACCAGTGAAAAGGTGAGTTTTGGTCCGGAGCGATTACTGCGCAGGCGCGAGAGCGCCCTTCCCAGATTAAAGTGTTCTAGACTGTAAAACAAATTCGTATGAAATTTAATGTACTGGTGCTGAAAGTTTTTATGCACAGATTGGGATATTAAATTTCATGTACAGTTGTGATGCAAAATTAAAGTCAAAAGAATTTTGAAATACTTTACTTTTAATAATTTACTTTACTTTCATTCTAAAAGTTAATACATTGTTTATGACAATTGTATATTCAATTTAATGTACCACTTTTGCATAGAAACGTCCAGCCCCGTGCGTGGGCACATTTTTACATCTCTATCACTCACAACTCTACCAGAAAACAACCTTACCGTATTAAATTTCTACAAAAATCTCTACCAAAAAAGACAGCTCTAACAACTCCACCACATAATAACTCTACCAGAAAACATCTCTACCGGACTTGAAATAAAACTCTATCGGAATGGCAATAAAACTCTATCGGAATGGAAATAAAACTCTATCGGAATGGAAGTCGAACTCTACTGGAATGGCAATAAAACGCTATCGGAATGGAAATCGAACTCTACCAGAATGGAAATAAATCTCTACCGTAATGGAAAATCAAACTCCACCGGAATACAACGTTAGACGGTAGCGTTGTATTCCAGTAGAGTTTTATTTCTATTCCGGTAGAGTTGTAATATGGTAGAGATGTTTTCTGGTAGAGTTGTCGGAGCTGTCTTTTTTGGTAGATTTGTTTGGCAAGAGACGTTTTCTGATAGAATTGTGAGTGGTAGAGATGTAAATGTGCCGGTGCGTGAAATTTCCAATTATTTTAAACCGTTTACACTGGAACAAAAAAAAACCCGTGATAAACGATGATTCGCTTCAATCGATTTGAAATTTGTCACTTCAAATAAACATTTATCTTCTGCGAACCGAAAAACACCTTTGAACGTATGTGACCGAGCCTCGTTTAATCCAACCATATCTTTTCCTCAGTGCACGAACTCCCCCTCCTACTCCCCTTGCCCCTCCCCCTGCCCCTCCCCCTCCATTGGACCGCAATCTTGCAGCGCTCCACCTAAAATCGCGTCGCCCACCGAGCCCCAGCAGGACAAATTCATAACACGAAATCATTTGCATGTCTCCAGTCTCGGATATCGTCCTCCGCGTCCATAACGGCCGAGTATCGATGTCTGCCCCGTTCTCGCCGCTCCCCCGTTTGTTATTTTCTTCCAATTCCGCCCCAACTCCCTTATCTCACTTTATTTTGTCTCCCGACTAGACACCGCGATACTCCATCCGCCGGGTGGCTGGCGACAGGGTGTTCAGTGGCGACGTATAGGCGTACAGATAGAAGGGTCGTTGGTACGGAGAGCGAGAGAGGATCGTTCGTCGGGCAAAGTCGGGGTAGGTCTTTCCATGCGGGTGTGCGGCACTCGCGACCCGATGGCCAGGGTGATTGATGACGGCTCGCCGCCACGGCCGCCGCCACTGCCACCGTTCCGTTCCCGTCGAGCAGAACGAAGAGGCAACCGATGGCTCTCTCTAGCCCCGGCTAGCGAAGCCTCCGACCCGACAGAGCCAGGCCACACCGACACACCGAGCCGACACCGAAGCCACCCACTAATTTGTTTGTACAGAGCGCGTTGTTAGGGTGGGAGGGAGATATACATTTTTTTTTCCACGCAACGAGCCTCGGTCCTTGGATCCCGGCTGATGCTGTTGGCGAACGATGCGGCGTGGTCCGGATCGGTGATGGAGAGGAGAGAACGAGACCCACGGAGAGTAAATATAGCGAGTTCAGGGAAAAAAAAAGACGTCGCTTCGTCGCACTGACGCCGTGTGTTTGTTTTGAGGAACTCTATTTCTCTTGTAATAACCGCTTTCTCGAAATAGTAACGGTGATCTATAAGCGGCCCCGTCGCGCACCCGCCACCCTCTCGAAACACCTTGCCCCGTTAGTCCCTTTTTCTTTTTAACGACTGAGGCGGTGATTTATTGAGCTCGTTTCCTCGCCGGTTTTTCTGGTAAGGCGCTATCGTTACTGCTCAGGCGGATGTGTGACAGTATGGCGAGAAAATTATGGACGGCAGAGCGATCTGGAGTTTGAGGGATTCCTTGTCGAGCTGGAAGCTTGGAGAAACGCGGTTTAGTTGGGTGGAATTTCGTGAACGATCGGAGCTGCGTCTTTGATTGGTGGCGAGAAGATAAATGCGGGACGGGGTTTTCTGGGTTCTCTTTGCGGTCTTTGGCTCTCTCGTGTAGGGTGCAGCGGCCAATAATAGGGTTAATCAGGCCCACTTTACAATTTGATGTGAGGAAAATTCGAAAAACAACCGCCTTGCGAAAGGATTTTCGTCACTTGGGATCGTTCTCTTTGACATCGGGTAATCTCTCACAGGTCGAGGAACGGGAAAGTTGTGGAGAACGAGAGATAACATCGGGTAAGAAACGAAAGAGAAGCGGCGGGTGACGACGTTCGGACGGATGGACGGCGAAAAGCTTCAAAGATCGCCTCTTCTGTCGTAACCAATTAAAATTAACCCACACCTTTACACGGCAAAAAAATTATTTGACGGCCACCGTTTATTTGGTTTAAGTAAAGTATTTATTTAAATATTTATTTAAATTAAATCAATAGTTGCTTAAATGAAATAAATATTTATTTAAATCAAATCAATATTTTACTTAAACCAAACAAACGGTGGCCGTCAAATAAATTATTTTTCTGGGTGTGCCCTCGAAGCCACAGTCCGTGTCGACACGGACTGGGAATAACTTAACGTGCAAATGGGCGTTTCTATCGACTGGCCGGGATAATCAATCTCGCGTCTTGGAAGTCCAATGACAAATTAGTATTATTGGACGGAGTTTTTTTTTGCTGGAGGGTGATGATTTTACGAGGACAAGGCTGTTGGACAGCTTTTTTCGAGGCCTCGTCGATTTTTCATTGAGCGTATGAAAAAAAAGTCGTTGGAAGTTTTTCCCCCTTTGGGGCGGGAAAAAATAGACGGGCTAGAGCGCAGGAACTGGAGAGCGAAATTCCACAATTTTAACTCTAATGAAAAAAGAAATTATTATTAGCATTATTATTATTAATATTATTATTATTTTTATTATAGCTTTTTTTCATCATGAGTTACAGACGAAATATAAACAAATATGCACAGCCAATACTTTTCACATGCCACCCCATAGTCTAGAATCCCTCGTGACTTTCGCGTTCGTTCGCGCAAAAGTGGCGAATATGGACCGGTATATTCGTCATTGATTTGCATGCTAATCGGGATGGTTCATATTCACCACTTTTACCCTACACGTCGTTCTCGTGCGAGGGTATAACTTCTCCCCTTTGCAATTTGTTTTTTGTTCTTTTTTCATTCCTCCTTCGTACGACTCCCGATAGAGTTTTGCCGGTCCGGATGTAATTCCTTGCTTATTATGCGGATCGACCACCCCTTTCGCCTCGACGGGATTATAGGTACGTGAATCCCGACGGCGCTCAATGCTCCTCGTCCCGTTCTACCCTCTCTCGTATTAGCCAACCCTCGTTATTCTCTCTTCGTCGATGGAAAAAAATTATATATATATATATATATATATATTTCTCTCCTTCAAGAGGAACGAAAAATCTGAAACACCTTTATCAAGGTACGAGAATATTTGGAAGTTCCCGACGTACGTGCCTCAGGAGCTTAAACAACGCGAACTTCGTGCTCAGCTTACATTATTTCCGCACGATGTGTACATTTTTCTCTTTTTTTTTTTTTTTTTTTTTTGTAAAAGGCGGATTTTTTAAATTTTTCCTAAAAAAAAGAAAATTCTGCCTGTCGAATCGTCAAGCCAAATCAGATACCTTACGAAAATAGTGCAATTTAATTCGCCAGAATTTCTGGAGCGGCTCCCCTCCGTGGCTCCGTGGGCAGGACTGATTTATAAAGTTGCATCATCGTAGGCAGTGATATAGCTCAGCCTGTGGGCCGACACGCGAGGATCAAGCGAATCCTCGAGCTACTTCGAATTCTTTCTCGAGCTCCCGATAAATCTTCGTGCGCCAGTTTCTCAAGGGGTCGTTGTGGGAGTCCTGCGGGGTGAAATCGGGCTGGTACGAATCCTTCGGTTCGAACGGTTCGCCTGATCGGGCCGACGAGAGAGGCGCGCGGCAGGAGATAAAAAAGAAAAAATAAAAGAAAAAAAAAAGAATAAGGAAGCGGAGCAGCGATTATTATTTTCCCCGCGCAATCCACCGAGGCGATAAATTTCCTCTCGCAAATCCTTCTGGTTAACCGGCGCGGTGCGATCCCCGTAATATAAGTAGCGGTGTGTCGGTAAAAGCG
The DNA here is from genome assembly GCA_964017025.1 of Stenichneumon culpator. Taxonomy (NCBI): domain Eukaryota; kingdom Metazoa; phylum Arthropoda; class Insecta; order Hymenoptera; family Ichneumonidae; genus Stenichneumon; species Stenichneumon culpator. The sequence continues at coordinate 17,094,143 of OZ024768.1, read as the reverse complement.
TCGTGTACCGTAAAAATTAGATGGAGCTCGGTTTCGCAGTGGCATCGGCGTTTCCCTCGCGTCTCACCGAATATCTTCTTTCCCGACGGTAAAGCACTCGTGCGGTACATACGAATGTAACAGGAAACGGGGCCAATTGGGAGAGGAAAATAGCAGTAGGAACGTAGCGGGTACTGCGAAAGGGCAGTTACTGGTGGCGGTTTGGGGCGAAAGCCACCTGCGTTCAGAGTTATCACTCCACCCGGCCGGAGGTCTTATCTACGAATCCGAGGAGAGTAACAACGGGGATTAACCGAAATTAAACCCGGTTTCTCTCGTTTCTCTATCCGTCTCGTCTGGCCCAACCCCTACCGCCCCCCCCCCCCTGCCCGCCTCCCTTAATCCACATCTTGCCTCGCCACACGTTTTACCAACCGACGCCCTCGTGAATTCGTTCTTTTCGATTTGTACGAATTAAAGCGATTCAACGGGGCGCTGCCTCTAGCCACTGATACATAGAGACCAGATGGCCAGACGTGAGTTCGTTCTATGCTCTAGGTGCATTACACCCGGGGGATGAGGGTGGTCGGGCGTGGGAGCTGCTCTCCTGGTTCATCCGTTGGTTTAATTTCTGACGAACGTGATCCGACTGATATCGATCTTTTTGTACGATAATGTAATTGCTATCTATCGTCGTAGCGGTGCACGCGATTGGCGCACCGACCCCTTGAGTCCGAAACCTCTTTCCTGTCAACAGAAAAAATAATATATATATATATTCGTCGTAGGCCAGGTGGGATTCTGCCGTAACAGGCAAAACGGCACATCACTGGGTCGACAGAATATGTCGAAAGAACTTGCGCGATACATCTCAACTGAATGGAGCAGAAATGAACTGGAATGGAGCCGGAATGAACTGGAGCCGAAATGAACTGGAGTGGAGTCGGAATGAATTGGAGTGGACCCGGAAATCGAATAATATTCGGAGAGAATGAACCTGCGGGATAAAGCACTCCAATACCGTACCCGGTACAGGTGCAGCGATAAAATTTTTCGCCGAGCCGATACGTTCGGTCCAACTGAATACCGGAATCGGTTCGATACCGGCTGGAGCCTCGCGGGAGTGCAAGACCCGCAGAAACTGTTGCGGTCCCATAGCCGTGCCGATGGTTGAATCTCACCCGGAAGGCGACAGTCATCCGGAGGGATTTCTCGTTTTGGAAATTTTTCGTTCGACATGTTTATAGCCGATCTCTCATTCCTGCCGGACGGGTCTGAGTGCTCGGGGCCGGGCTCCGCACGTCGTGTGCGTCAGCTGAATAATCTCGTTGCTGTTTTTTTCTTCCTTTTTTACGATTCCTCCAAACTCTCTCGATCCCACTAGTACAGCCGCATCCTGTCTACTCGGGCATGCGTTCATCGATATTCCCCGATATATTCCCGCTTCGCTGGTCAGCCCGCATGCATAACTCCCCCCGGAGGGTTCTACGCAAGGTTGTTTTATGTTTCATAGGCGAGCATCCCCGAAGCCACTAACGCGGCACCGCCGCTAACCTGTGCAACGGAGCTTGACCCCGTGCAGGAATCGGACGCGGTCCACCCGGGCTTTCAGACACGATACTCTCCGTCCAACCATGGCGATGTAACTCCTGGCCAAGGGGGCGAGACACAGTCTTCCAGATAGCCCTGCACTGATATTCCTGTACTCAAGGGCGTATCGAATTGGCATCGTCGCCAGTTGGCCGTTCGAGCGAACGAGCCCGGGCACCTTCGTCGCTATCGATAAACACGTATCTCGGCAATCTGCCCTGCGAAAAGCTGAGTGTACCGGAATAATGCACAACGGGGGACGATCCTGATGAAAGCACCCGCTCGCCTCGACGCGCCATCGTCCCGCTGCTCGTATTAATATTCGCAAAGGACCGGCTCCTCCATGGCGATGGGGAAAATAGGGCACATTCGCAGTCCCACGCATCGCCGATGCTTCTCCACCGAACAACAACTCGGCCAAGGAGCTCACCCGGAGCGACCTGACGGCATTACAAGCACCGGCTGCGCAACTCCACCAGATGAGAATGTCAGCTTGACCCGGTAAAGTGTCTTCATTTACCGCATACGCGTCGATGCAGGACACGTGACGACGCGAATTCTCGCGTCCGACCTCATGCCTCTCCTCATGGGAAAGTAGGGCTGATGCGGCACATTTGCAACTCGATGCATCCCTGACGGTTCTCCAGCGTACAACAGCTTGGCTAGGAACGCATCGGGAGCGACCTGACAGTATTGCAACCACCAGTTGTATAACGCCACGAGATGAGAATGTCAGCTTGTTCGGCTAAGTGTCTTCAATTACCGCATACTTGTCGATGCAGAACACGTGATGACGTGACTCACGTGACACGTCCGACTTCATGCATCACCTTCTGGGAAAATAGGGCTGATGTCGCACATTTGCAACTCGATGCATTCCTGATGGTTCTTCACCGTACAACAACTTGACCAGGTCATCGCGAGTGACCTGACAGTATTACAGCCACCAGTTGTGCAACTCCACGAGATGATAAGTGTCTTCAATTACCGCATATGCGTTGATACACGACACGTGACGACGTGACTTCCCGCGTCCCACCTCATGCCTCACCTTACCTCACCGTGCCTCAACTCATGGAAAAATAGGGCTGATGTCGCACATTTGCAACTCGATGCATTCCTGATGGTTCTTCACCGTACAACAACTTGACCAGGTCATCGCGAGTGACCTGACAGGATTACCGCCACCAGTTGTGCAACTCCACGAGATGATACGTGTCTTCAATTACCGAATATGCGTTGTTGCACGACACGTGACGATGTGACTTCCCGCGTCCCACCTCATGCCTCACCTTACCTCACCGTGCCTCAACTCATGGAAAAATAGGGCTGACGTGGCACATTTACAACTCCATGCATCCCCGATAGTTTTCCACCACATAACAACTTGCGCTAGGAGCTCACCGGGTGCGACCTGACAGCGTTACAACCACCAGCTGTGCAATTCCACGAGATGAGAATGTCAGCTCGTCCCGGCTATCTTCAATTACCGCATACTCGTCGATGCAGGACACGTGACGACTCGGCTTCACGCGTCCAACCTCATTCCCATCCTCCGTATCGCTGACGTGCGCAGGACGAAGTTAATCGCAGCTCGCAGAAAGGACCGGAGCAATAAGCCCGAATGGCTGATGAAGGGCGGTGTTTTAAGCGGCCAACGGCAATCGGCTCTGCGCCGGTGGGGTTGGCAGTTGTAACCCTCCACGTGAAAATGCAAAAAAGGGGCTTTAACCCGCGCCGTCGAACAGACTCGCTATCGCGCTATTAAAAAACTTTCGCCGTTCGTCCGCTCATAAAATGCACGCAGCTAATCCCGTGGTAATTCAAAGGTAGTCCCGAATTTAAAAAATAAAAGAAAATTCGGAGATCCTCGGAGCTGTCGACTCGCGGGTTTGCCGACCAGCCCCGATTTCGCTGGTCCCCGGATGGGCTGAATGGAGCCCGACGGGGCTGACGCCCGCGCTAATTCACCATCATTACGCGAAAGGGTTATTTTTTTTTCACCGTTTTTCCATCCCCTCCTTCGACGACCCTCGCTCGCCCCTGCGTCGGGTATTTCGAACGGCTTGGATCCCTCATTATCCGACGGCGGTGTGTACCGCGCTCCTCGGAAATCGCGAACCCCGCGTTTCTCGGGCTTAGATCCGGCTGTACCGACGAGGCTCTCGCCATCTCGCCTCGTTCTCCTCTAATTAGACAATTCGGCGCTTGTGTCTCTCGACTCTCGGCCCGATGCCGCACGTGGCACGTAATGGGAAGTAAGTGGGGGCTTCGACTCAATTATGCAGCTTAATTAGTTCAATCGCAATGCGCGTTGAGGCGCCGTTGCGCCATTACTGGCGAGAGTCTCTCGATCGATGATCAACGCGTGAAAATCCTTGACCCGCTCGCTATCGGCAATGCAGTTGCGGATAGCACTTCGCTCGTCGGAATCACTTTGAAGCTCGTCCGTGACATTACAACTTCATCCAATGAGGGCTTCGTTGCGACCCTGGCAAAAAAATGTTGAGCGATAAATCGGGTCTTGACGAAATGTCCTGATGTAACGCTCGAGAGTTTGCACCAGAGACAGCCCTTGCAGAAGTGGAAACTGCGGCGATCTGGCCTAGGCTTCGCTGACGGCTCCGAACTACGATCCTACGAAACTGTAACAGGAATCGTGTTTCCGCAACTTTTCATCGCCTCTCTCGTGGCGGTCCCAGGGTTTCCTCACGCGGAAACCTCGGGACCGTTACACGCGATACTGATGCACCGTTACACGCGAATCTGTCGGTTTTCCGCAAGAATCGAACGAGCGAACGGACGCCGAACTTGCGCGTAGAGGGGAATAAACCGGAGTAACGAGGAACGGAGGTGAAAGAAGGGTGTTCGAGTGGGGTTGTTGCAAGGGTCGAGAAATGGAGAACCGTGCGAGTGAAAAATGAATGCGGGAACGCGATCCAACTCCGGAACGAAGCGAGAGCGAAGCTGGAATTGGGAAAAGAACGTTAAGTGATATTAATGAAGAATAGTTAATTAGGGAGTGGCAAGCAGCGGTCGAGGGTTGCGTCGGGCCTCTCTTTCCTTCAACGCCGGTGAAAACCCTCAGGGATATATTTCTGTAATTGTCAAGTGGAGGTTGAGTGGATATTAATGGTGCTACTACCGGGGCTCGCGTTCTCCTAGTGGAGAAACCGGTCCCTGGGACTTCTCAGCCTTTGCAGTCCCAGCGGCAGCCATGGTAACGGCTTCGTGATGGCGGTCGTTGACGACCGAAGCCTTTCGTTATTATTAAGTCGTGCTTATTAGTTGAGCTCAAAGGCTTGGGCTGCACCCTCCACGGTCATGCGGGGCTCGAGTGTATTACACGATACGTAATAAAGTTCGAGGACCAAACGAACAGCACTTGCGGATGCAGCGAGGTTGGTACTTTTCCGATTCGTTCGCTGCATCGCGGCGAGCGATGAAACTCGGCATATTTTCACTTGGTGTGCGCGAATCGATAAGCTCAACGAGGCCACTCCAGGGACCAACAAATTTGAATCTGTCGAACACGAAATCTACTTCGTGATTCACGAAATTTGTCAACTTTTAGAGGACTATATGAATATCCAAAACGTGGAAGAGTCTAGTGTCCCAACTTATAACGTTCCGTCTTATAGCGTCCCGTCTTATAGCGTCCTGTCTTACAGCATCTCATCTTATAGCGTCCCGTCTCATAGCGGCCCGTCCCATAGCGTCCCATATTATAGCATCCCATTTTATAGCGTCCCATCTTATAGCGTCCCATCTTATAGCGTTCCGTCTTATAGCGTGACATATTATAGTGTCCTATCTTATAGCGTCCCATCTTATAGCGTCCCATCTTATAGCGTCCCATCTTATAGCGTCCCATCTTATAGCGTCCTATCTTATAGCGTCCCATCTTATAGCGTCCCATCTTATAGCGTCCCATCTTATAGCGTCCCATCTTATAGCGTCCCATCTTATAGCATCCCATCTTATAGCGTCCCATCTTATAGCGTCCCATCTTATAGCATCCCATCTTATAGCGTCCCATCTTTAGCGTCCCATCTTATAGCGTCCCATCTTATAGCATCCCATCTTATACCGTCCCATCTCATAGCGTCCAATCGTCTAGCGTCCCATCTCATAGCGTTCAATCGTCTGGCGCCCCATCTTATAGCGTGCCATTTTATAGCGTCCAATCGTTTAGCATCCTATCGCCGAGTGTTCTTCAATCTAGTGGCCCAGTTATACTTCACATATCAGTATTCATCTATCTGCTCTAAGATTCCATCTTAAAAATACGAATCGTCCAGGAGTGCGTATAAAAGTGGTTTTTATCGACGAGTATAAGCTACCACGATTTATGTATCTTTTTTCTTGCCCACTTCGGTTATGACCTTTTCCCGTCCTTCCCCTATCTCTCAGACCGCCTACGGCTCCTCAGCATTCAAGATTTACTTCGGTTCTCTCGGAGCTTACAATATTCTCCTATAATATCGGTATATTAAAGTTTATTTTCCCGCCGTAAGAACGATTCACGCAGATGTGACGGACCCAGGACTTTTGAGACGAAGCGAAAGTCCTCCCACCTCGCTCGACCCGAACTCGTTTCACGAAATAAAAGTCCTATCGAACGCTGACACGACATCCGCTTCCGACGAGACTTCTCGTCTGATCTCACATGCCGGTAAATGCGAAATTTGATTACAGTTTATGTTACCGACCGCAACGTTTCGCATAATCCCAAAATTTTCAAGATCTTTAATTACACGATAGCTCGTGACACGGATCTTTCATTCGCGTCCTCTCGCCTAGATTCCGAGGGTGGTTGACGCCGTGAATTATTCGAGTGCCGGGCCGTGTCGGAGGATTCGTGCTCGGTCGGGCATCGAACGAATCGCACGCTGGTCGGGCAATTAGCTAATTTGACGAGTGACACGCCGTGACAAAAGTATTTCTGAACGTGTCAAGAGAAAAGAGTCGGACGAGAGACATTTGTCAGCGGGAGGAGACAACACCGAGAAGCGCGTTCCTGCCTTATCATTTATCTGCGCGAGGACTCTCTCTCTTTCTCTCCCTCTCTCTTATCTCGTTCCAAATTAAGCTCGCGCGTCGCTGCGGCGTCATCATTAGGCAAGTCTCCGCTCCTTCTGCTCCCCTCAGTATTTTCGGGCACTGCTGCTCCGTGCATACACACATATTCCCACTCGCGCGTTTGCGCATGCGCGTCTGCGCGTCAGCGGCGCGAGATGAGCGATAGTGCGCGGTTGGCTATGTATATTTTAATTAACAACGATGCACTTAACGACTCGACCAATTTTCGCTCCGATAAATCGTCCGCTCACTCTACCTCTCTCGTAAAATTTTAGAGAAATGGAAAATGTGAATAATCTCTTGTCACTCGCCGCCCTCCCCCTCGCCCGTTTTCTCGCCCCGTCCACATCTGCCGTCTCGCGTGGACAACGCCGACCGAACCCGACGTTTCGGAGCTTCTTCTCGTCGGCCTTTCAGACCGGGTTGCATCGATCAGTTCCGTCGAAACTTCTGCCGCGAGAACTCAGCCAAAGAGTCGAGCACGAATGATCCAGAAGATATCTCGAGGCCCTCGCAGTTCGAGCGTCCCGAAGGAAGGCTTCATGAAAACGAGATCCGAGATTCGGCAGGTCGGAGGCAGCGGACGTGGGCGACGGGAGAGTCGGGAGCGCTGGCGCGAGTTGAAGGGCGCATCAATCTTTCGCGATTCCTTCGAATTTCTCACAGGCAATTAGGCGCCCGGTCGGCGAGGATGGTTTTATTATCATACCCGAAGAGAAGGTCCTTCCCCGAGGTGTTTCCGCGCTGCCGGTGCACACCGGCCCGGAGGAAGGGAGAAACTCGCGGCCGATCGGGCGGAGCCGCGCGTGCTGCTCCTCCTCAGGGCCCGGCAGTGTAATGCAGCACGTAACATGCTATCTATATTTTAATCAGTCATAATTAAATGAATATTTCATCCTGCGCTCGTGAAGCCGGCGCGCGGGGGACGTTCGCTTCATCGTTGGAGCTTTAGTCGTAACTAGACGTTTGGGAAAGAGGGTGGGGCGGTGAAGAGTCGGGCGAAAGGGTTTTCATGCAAATGTGCGCCAGATTGGTCGGGTGCGACGTGGAAGCGCGACCGAGGTCGAACGCGAGAGCCGGCGGATCGGCGAGAGAGATGAGGAACGAGCGCGAGGGTTCTTCGGGCGGGTAGGGCTGGCTCGCGAGGGACGTGGGGTGCAAAACCGGCAAGGGTGGCCCGCCGAGTGGAAGCGAAAGAGAAGCCGAATGAAGAGCGAACGTGAATTGTTGCACGGAGGTACGAGAAGCATGGCCGGAGCGAGTCGACCGAGAGGCATTTGAATGATGACGTTGATTTGTTTGCGAAACGGAATGAGAGATTAGTCCGTGAGTGGCGTAGCCGGCGAGATTTTATCGGGATATCGACATACCGGACGGGTTAGTCCCTGGCCGATGTCGATCCGACGGGCTCAAATTCGAATCGCTGTACTCGCATAGTGATTTAAGGCTCGCCGATCCAATTTGCAGCTTACTGGAAATCGTTAATGTCGAACCCCGAGAAGTTTCCGAAACGTGCATTTTATCTTCCCCTACGAGATATAGCTGAGCACGCGTTTTTTTTTTATTCTCTCACCCGCGACCGACCCACGTCCGGTCGCGAGGGAACGGGCATGTAAATGTTGAGGAATATAACGAGTGTACGTGACTTCGTGGACTTTGAGGTATTTTCGCGAAGTTCATATGCCGCGTATCGTGGCTACGCCGCGCATTCATGTTCACTTTGATGCATACACGTACGAGCGATTTCTCTTGCAACTGCTGCCACGAAAAATCTTCTGCGTTCGACAACCTGATACCTCGCGCGGAAGAGGTCAATGATACCCGGGTGCGAGCGAGGCCACAAAAATGTTCTCTGAATAAAACACAGCGAAGTTAATTTCATCAGGCGCGCAACAGCACCGCTTGCAAACGCGATTGATAACACCTGGCATATGTCAAAAGAACACTGTGGCATGTCTCTAAGTTCGTATGTCACATATGCCCAGCAGTGTCTCATTGTATAGTAGCCTATCGTGTAGTGTCCTCTCGTCCATAGTTCTATGGTCTACTGCCCTTTCGTTTACTGCCTCATAGTATAGTGTCCTATTGCCTAGTGTCTTATCGTTTAATGTTGCATCGTCTAGCGTCTTCTAGTTTAGTTTGTTTCGTCTAGTGCCTTTTCGCCTAGTGTCCTATTTTCTAGCGTCCTCTCGTCTAGTGCCTTTTCGCCTAGTGTCCTCTTTTCTAGTGCCCTTTCGTCTAGTGCCCGCTCGTCCAGTGCCCTCTCGTCTAGTGCCTTTTCACCTAGTGTCCTCTCTTCGAGGGCCCTCTCGTCTAGTGCCCGCTCGTCCAGTGCCCTCTCGTCTAGTGCCTTTTCGCCTAGTGTCCTCTCTTCGAGTGCCCTCTCGTCTAGTGCCCGCTCGTCCAGTGTCCTCTCGTCTAGTGCCGTCTTGTCTAGTGCCTTCTCATCTAGTGCCCTCTCGTCTAGTGCCCTCTCGTCTAGTGATCTCTCGTCTAGTGCGTCTCGTCTAGGGTCCTATCATCTAGCAGCCCATCACCTAGCGCCCCATTGCCCAGCATTCTTTAATCTAGTGGACCAGCTATACTTCACATATCAGTATCCATCTATCTGCTCTAAGATTCCATCTTAAAAATACGAATCTTCCACGAGAGTGTATAAAAGTGGCTTTTATCGACGAAAAGAAGCTACCACGATTTATGTATCTTTTTTTCGTGCCCAGTTCGGTTATGACCCTTTTCCTTCCTTCCCCTGTCTCTTGCACCGCCTACGGCTCCTCGGCATTCAAGATTTACTTCGGTTATGTCCGAGCTACAATATACGCCTAATATATCGGTATATTAAAGTTTATTTTTTCCGTCGTAAGGAGAGAGTGCCCGATTTGAATATCCACTCTTTCATCGCGAATGTAGCTCTCGTAACGAATGGATATCGAAACGATGTGGAAGAAGAGAAAGGGGAACGCCTTGGGGGGGGGGGGAGGGGGGGAGGTAAATGAAGATAGCGAACACGTTTGAGAAGCTAGGGAACGCTAACATGTTTTTCATTTTGCAAGACTAAAAATACATTGGACACGGCTAGTGTGTAACACGCTAAGGTCGCGAGTTCGATCCCCTCCGAGGGAAAACACACTGCTATTTCTAGAATATCGCCGAGGATGGGGCTACCCCCCTGCGTGCGTGTTACGAACCGTCGCAAACGTACCAATAAGCCGCGCATCCACATTTTCTCGTGGTATTAGTGGTGGCCTCCGTGGTACACTCGAACTTGCTCGCCAAGTGCATTCAACTTCGTTATTCGCGTACACCGACGGAGGGGGCCTTTAACGCGCCGGGAAGTTCGCGAAATTTTCTGGAACTCGTCGATCTTCGACTGACTCTGGAATTACAAATTTTCAGGCCCCGATCGATTATGCAACACATCTTGCTAACACGTATGGTCTCGCTTCGGAATTTTTTTCAGCGAAAGTATAAGAAATTGCGTGAAAAATCAATCGATCGATCGCAATGTATATTTTTTCAATTTTTGGCGTCTGTTTTTGCAGAACGAAGGAGTATTTTTTTACGAGCACCCTTAAGGTGCGACTTTAAGTAACCGATAAAATCCCTATTTTCTATGTGACCCTGAAAATATCTTCATGAGATTAAATTTCATTAAGTTAGAACGGCTGTATTTTGCATCGCACGAACTTCCCTCAAGAAATTTCACTTAGAGAGTAAAATTCTACAATTGAATAATTTTTTTTTTCTGCCTGAAACAGTGCATTGATCGAGACTTGCCGAAGCCAAATTTCGATGTTGTGCCGATATCTTCAAGGTAACTTTTCGGTCTGGTTCGTTGAAGAGTCCATCGCGAACGAAATTTCGATCCGAGAATTTTAAACCGAGGAATAATTACCGAAGCGTCCATCGCTCGACTCGAACGGCATTGCGTTCCGTATCGCCCAAAAGATCCGACAAACGAGATTAATTTAATTAACGGCTGACCGTTTCTGTCACGGTACTAGGCGTGTCTCGCAGCGAAGAGCCGCGGCCCGGCAGGTAGATGAGAATAATCGTACAAGAACGTGCAACAGAACCGTCGTAGAATCATTCGAGTATCAGCAGTAGCGGCAGCAGGTCCGACGAGTAGCTTAACGTTTTTCACGCTGCTTTCTGCAGGTTTCTTTTTGCAATGGCTTGGAGGGCTGCGAGGGCCAAGCCAACGCGCGCCGCGAGCTCTAGCGACGAGGCCGCTTATCCGCGCATTAATTAAATTAATTAAGTCCAATTAGCAGCCGGTTCTTTCCCTTTCGCACACTTGTTTCCCCTCTTCGTTTCGAGAGTCGATGCACCCGTCCAACCGAGCAGCGATCCGACGTTTCCCGGAGAACGATGCGTTAACGCGCGCCATGCGTTTCTACGACGCACCATTTTTTAGCGTTACACCCCGACCAAGCCCCGACCAGGCGATCGAACGTATATTGTGCTTCACGGGCCAAAAGTAGATAGATAGATGGATTCGTTTATTTCATGTTCTCAGGCCTAAACCCTCTACGAACAGCGTGCAATAAAGTACAAAACCATCACGTAGTCACAACACCAGTGCATCGATTTCTTACAATCCAAAAAAATTACAAATAAAAAATATAAATATGAAATAGCATGAGAATATGAGAATATAACAATATGAGATAATAAGTAGATAAATGGATTCGTTTACTTCATGTTTTGACTCCTAAGCCTCGAAAATAAAATAATAAAATAATTAGAAAATAATATAAATCATAATATGAGGTGACAGAAAAAATGTTCTGAAAAGTAAAATAACAAGAAAATAGAATACGTGGATGCCGAGCATATTAGTTGCAGCAGCAATTAGGCATGGAACAACTTAAGAACAGCTGACGTCGGTATTTTAATTACTGAATACAAAATGTTTAAATAAAAAATCGGCCCGAGAAAAAAAACTCGGATCTGCAACACGCCCGTACTGAGGGTAAAATAGGCGAGCCTCCTAAGAACACCGTGCATGAAGATACAACAAACAGAACTCAAGCGCAGCAGATAGCGCGGAAAGGAACACAAACGAAAGGTACCAGAAACTAAAATAATAGAAACACTAAAAGAAAATAAAAGAATAAAATAATAGAAATAATAAAAGAAAATAAAAGAATAAAATAATAGAAACAAAATGGAATATTTGAAGACCGAGCATACAACTTGCAGCAGCAATTCGTCATAGAACAACGTACGAACCGCTGTCGTCGGTATAGCAATTACCAAGAAAAAAAGATGCAAAATCGGCCTCGAGAAAAATTCTCGGATCTGCAACACGCCCGTACCGAGGGAAAAGTAAGCGAGCCAGTGCGCGCACTCTCGCCTTACTTTTTTCCCTCCTTCCTCTTATTATTCCTCTTATGCCGCGGTTCTAATTAAAGCAACCGAAATAGAAGCAAAGCAGCCAGCGGAATCGCGAACGAGCCGCGAGCCTGGGCGCCCCCTCCCGCGGATAATGCATCCGGCATTCCGGTTATCGCGACGAAGTCTCGCAATGCGAAAATGTATACCGCGTATATTCGCCGAGCGAAATAGTCGCGCGATTACGGGACGATGGAAGAGTCCCCACCGAGCTCTTTTGCGTTTGATGTCTCGCGCTGCGGGTCGTCGCAGTCGTTTTGCCGCGGGGCTGAACCACGAAAACTTCTCGTTTCACTTCGGCGCTCGACGAGGCAATGTGCTGAACGCCAACGAGCTCGGATTTCTGTACGATTTATTTTTCATTTCCTTCGGCTTTTTTTAAATTCTTTATATATTTTTTTTCGGGAGTTGAGTTACGAGAGTGAAGGGGGTAAACTGGCGACTGTTGACTCGTTATCGCTGCGATGTTTTCTGGCTTATTAGTGTACTCTGCGAGTGCCGCAGCTGAAACAAACGGGCGAGGCAATAGCGAGCGGCTTGCCGCACGATAACATGTGATGCTCGTTACTCCGCGGGATTTATTAACTTTTTTTCCTTCTCTATAGTTTCTTCGTTTCTCGGGCCTCGACGATCATCGAGCAATGCTAGGATTCGATGGTTGACTGTTATCCGGATTTAATTGATCGCTGCTGGATCCTCGCGGGCAAATGGAATGGAAGCGAGCTCGGATAAAATTGAAAGAAAAAAATTCACCCCGTCGGGGCAAAGTCCCTCGAGCGAGGATTAAAAATGACTGAGCCGTTCGGAATGGAAAAATTCCGTACCGCAAGTCCCGAAAGATTTCAACCCTTGCAGCATTTTTTTTTTTTTTTTTTTTTGAGATCCGTGACTGATCGTCGACGGAGACGAACGGGAGAAGGAAAGTTCGGTCGGCATCGAGCCCGGCTTCCAGGTGACGACGAAATAAATGAGATTCAGCTGTCGAGGGTAATCCCCCGACATCATCAAGAGAGAGTCGTCCCCAGGCTGGCCAGATATCGACTCGACTCCGTTTCAAACTCTCGTATGTCATTTAAAAATCTATCAAAGTTCGGCATGTCGTGCGTATAAGCAGTTAAAAAAAATATGATATGCGACAAGGGAGGGAGGGGCGATTTTCGCCGAGTGTGAAGTTTGCTGCACGAGCGAAGCCTGGGCAGAAATCGCGAGGTGAAAATTCGCTCTCGCATAGCATACGATGCTTTTTTCCGACTCCGTTAAAATACCTATATTTTTTGCGTCGCAAAATCGTTGAATTCGCCGATTATCATTATTCTCGCTATGATGAGTATTATTTTCCCTCGAGAGATAGTCGTGCCACTTAGTGAATAGTAATTTCGTAAAATCGTAATAAGAAGTTTCGGAAAAATAATTTTTTTTTTAATAAGTGACAAGTTCTTTTAATTCCTGTGTTATTAACAATTTTAGTTTGTACTTTTGTTTGTAAAACCAGAGACGGATGGTGCGATCGGTAAATTATCGGGCAAAAATTGATAATTGAAATTTTTATATTGCTTTCTCATAATGTTCCTTTATTCACAAAGTTTCTTCTATGAGAAAGCACTTTCTGTATTTTCGGCTTCCTCATAGAAGAAGCTTGGCGAATAAAGGAATATTATGAGAAAGCGATATGAAAATTTACACTTAAAATTTTTATGACGAAGCATAAGAAGATTTCAACTTACAACTTTTTATTTAATACAAAAAGTATACTATCATTATTATTATTATTATTTAAATATCAAGATTTATTAAATTATTTTATTTAAAAAAATTGTGAACGTTTGTGGATAATAAGTTGTAAACATTTTTTTTTACTCTGCAAGAGAAGTGACGAGCCAGATTTCTCCCCAGAGATTAATGAAACGGTACTGCGCATGCGCACAAGTTAATAATGACCACTGGTCTGTAACAGGCGATTTTCCGCCGGTGTTGCACGCAAGAAATATTATTTAGGCTATTTACGCGAAGTCGGGAAAAATCGGTCTTCAAAAATATTCCCTCTCATGGTCCAGGGGGAATCCCTGGCCGACGAAGAGCTTCACCGCCAAACTGTACTTCGTCTTCTCAGCAAAGGCAGAGTCGGCCGCATTGTTCGCGAAAACGTCGAGAAAAGTCGGCTCAGAAAGAGCGACCATACGCTCCAACCTCGTTTGGCTGAGTCGAAAAACCGCTCCCTCCTCACCAGGAGCTTGTTTGCCTGTCTTGTACACCGCCCAAAGGACTTATTTTCTAAAGTGCCCGAAAAAAAGGCCTAAAAAACGGTACCGTCGTCTATTACGCGTCCAAAAACTTTTCTCCCTCCGGCTCTTCGGCTTCTACCTTTGGTTTGCAAATCCCCGAAGCGTACAGCCAGAAAAATAATTTATTTGACGGCCACCGTTTATTTGGTTTAAGTAAAATATTTACTTAATTTAAATAAATATTTATTTAAATCAAATAAATATTTTACTTAAATCGAATAAACGGTGGCCGTCAAACAATATTTTTTTCTGGGTGTATGCATATTTTACGCAGCTCGACACGTAGGTACAGTTTCCGGAAGCGCCGGATGCTGCGGGGCTCTTCATAAAATAAAAGCTGAAATTATTTACGTGCATCAGAAATGGAAAAACGTTCCCTTCGTCCAATAAAATTTCGCGAATTTGCCTTTCACCTTAGACGGCCCGAACTCTTGGAGATAAATCAATTACACTTTTTGTTACCGACCGCGGTATTTTGCACCGCTCTCGGGCACGCAGATCGACGAACTCCTCTCAATGGGGACGTTTTGAAGTCTCACCGTAATTGGCGCATTAGCTCCGTATTCAACCCAGCACGCACACACATGCATTTAAAGTCCTCTCGTTCTGCCAGTGGAGCACTTTTATTCCTTTCCTGTTCCTCGCTCTCTGGCTGGCCTCGCTCAAAGAACACAGCGATACAGCCTCAATGCCTTCCAGTGCAGTCTTCTGTGTGTGTGTGCAAGGTGCACTTTGCGTTTTAGCGTTCGACGTACAATTCCGCGGGGGAAAAAAGGGAGCGAGACTCGCGAGGCATTCAGAAGCGGAATTCAATTGAATCCCCGGACCTCTTTGATTCTGCGCTGCGCGGTCCGCGACGGCGCTGCATGCGCGCCCGCCTTTTAATATCGCGGGCTCTTTATCTTTCTCACCCGGTCGTTCGAGGGGGTCGCTCAAACGCTTCGCGGACAAACCCCGCAAGCCCACAATGACGGAGTCCGGAAACTTTGATGGAATGTGAGCGGACGCACTTTGGTCCGCGCGGTACTTTATTACGCGTGTGTACGGCAGCGATGTGAAATCGGGTTGGTTCGCCTCTCGCATTTTGCTTTGCCATTTTTTTTTTTTGCTTAAAAAAGAATGTATATGAGACTCAGACTTTCGTCCTCTGGAAGGCGCACAATGTGTTTGAACTGTTCTTGCAGCGCATGGAAACAGCCCGGCTTTGCCGTCTCGCGGGGAGTTCACGCATGACCGCAGGTCGGATTCTGCCGTAATTGGAAAAACAGCACATCGTCCTTCTCCGGACGGCGTATGCAGCCAGAGCGAAGTCAAATGTCCTCGGGGCACAAATAAACACCGGGTAATACTACTGCGCGACTGCTTGGCAGATGCATATTTAAAAAATTCTCTGTAACGTAACTTCCGGTTTGAAAATCTCATTTCCTGTTTGAATTTCTCACTACCGGCTTGAAAATCTGACTTCCGTTTTGAAAATCTGACTTCCGGTTTGGAAATCTGACTTCCGGTTTGAAAATCTGACTTCCGGTTTGAAAATTTGACTTCCGGTTTGAAAATCTCACTTCCTGTTTCAACACCTCACTGCCGGTTTGAAAATCTCACTCCTGGTTTGAAACTCTCACTTCGGTCGGAATATTGATACAAGGTCCAAATATCATTGCTTGACGTGCTAATCGGCAAGGCCCAATAATGTCACCACAATTACCCTATTTCTTCATTATTAACGGCGCGAACCCAATTACAGGGCCAACAAAAAAAACCCCCATTGAAATGGCCTTTCCAAAACCAAATGTTTCACCGCTGAATCCGATTCCACGAAGATTCCCCACGTATTAAAATTAGCGTGGAAAGGAACATGCCATTTCCCCGAAAACCGGTGGATTTCAATGTGACGGGTGTGCATATATATCTTCCCTAAGAGCTACGAGACCCCGTTGTCGGGGAGGGTTGACACGGTGGGGTGTGCTTCCTGGAAACGGTGTAGGGTTGCGACAGGCATAGTAACGGGGAGAGCCATGCGCGTGTAGCAAGTGGTATCGGCAGCAGCGGGAGCGGATAGCAGGACCCTTGTCGCCTCTTCATCCCCCTGGATCGCTGCCGGCAATCCGGCGAACGAAGCGCATAGTAATATGGGTCGTTGCCGACAAAACCGATACGGCCGGTCGTCGTAGACGTCGTCGTCGCCGTCGTCGTCGTCGTCGCCGGTGTTTGATGACTCGTGCGTGGCCCGAATGTTTCGACTATTGTACGTACGGAAACTAGCGTGCACGACTGATTGTGCAATTAAGCACTGCCATTTGGACATCGGATCCTCCCCGGAATATTATTAACCTCTCCCCGAGCTCCGACCCGTTTCACGATTCCTCTCACGTTTCTCGAATCAACGGCGTACCCAAATTCACGCGGCGCACGCACAAGCAGCTTCTATTTATACACATAATTTTCGTACCGTTATCCAGCTCCTCCTCCGGTGCCTCGATTACATTTCCACCATATTTTCGACGAAGGTCTCTTGGAGTAGACCTACTAGATCGGTTCAGCCAAATATGACCGAAATAGTTGGGGAAAGCCGATGAGAAGTTTGCATTGGAACGGAAACGCTCGACGAAGCGAATTGCAACCGCGAACGTGGAGGTCGGAGGTGCGTCCTGGATTCCAGGCTGTCCGCGAATGTGACTGCGCTTTTTAAAGCTTAGTCCCGATTTTTTTTTGTATCTGTTGCGTTATCAAAATCAAAGGAAGCAAATCGAAGCTCCTCTTCAAGCTTTAAATTTAAGCGGCACACGCACAAGTAGCTTCTATTTATACGCATAATTTTTCTACCGTTGTCCAGCTCTATCCGTTTCTCGATTAAATTTCCGCCATATTTGTAACGAATATCTCTCAAAGTTTACCTACCGGATCGGTTTTTAGGCACTCGCTTTTCAGAGGACAGTGCCTGTTAAAATCGCCTCCATAGCAATATATTTAACTATTAAACATATTTTGGTCTCAATTTCTTATATTTATTTATAATAAGTTTGCATTTTCATATTCTTATTCTTCTTTGGCAATATTCTTCCAAATATGACCAAAATAGTTGGGAAAGACCGAAAGTTTGAATCCGAGCGGAAACGTTCGACGAAGCGTGTTGCGACCGTGGAGGAGGCGTCCTGAGTCCTGGAACATGGAGGCGTCCTGAGTTCCAGGCAATCCGCGAACCAGACTGCCCTTTCTAATGTTTAGTCCCCATTTTTTATTCTCTTCTTTGCATCTCGTGGTAGCAAAATAAAAGGAAGCAAATCGAAGCTCCTCTCCATGTTCCTGTCGGTCATCCCCGTTACAATATCCGTCTCGTCCTCGAGCCCCTGGAAAATACATAAAGCCTGTCAATCTTGTCTCATTCAAAGAAAATAACGCTCAAGAAACAAGCATAGACTCTCCATCGAAGATCAAGGACTGTATCATTTTTTTTTTCTTTCTACTCGTACTTTCCTTCGAAGGATGATTGCTCGAGAACCGAAGTCTCGTCCTGCCCCTGCAAACGCGGCGTGAGGGTCGGTTGCGCGATTCTTAAAAGACATCCCCGGAGCTCTTTCCCTCGGCTTCGTCTTCATCCCGCTCTCCCGTGGCTGGGTAATCGATTAGCGGGATGTCGCGGTGGTGGAGCGCGAGGGGGTTGACGGAGGGTCTTGTCCAAAACAGGCCACGACCGAAGGAGCCCGCGCAATCCCCCGAAAGTTTCTTCATCCGCGAGATTTTCACCGACCAACCGCCCTTGTCTTGGATCCGCGCGAAGACACCGGCAAAACTTTTCACAATTTCCAGAAACCCCCCCCCGGTCGACGTCTCGCCGACGAGCTCTCGACGGTTCTTTCGTGACGTTTTGATTGAGTCGTCAAATGAGGCCCCCCCGTCGGAGCACGGTTAATCTCGAACTCAGGCGTTTCCGCCGCGCCGTAGAATATTCGGAATTCGGCAAACTGGGACACGAGGAAATGTCTTGGGGTTCGCAAAATGACCATGAAGATATCCGTATGAGACTAAATTTTGTCAAGTTATAACTGTGTTTTGCATCGCACAAACTTCGCTCGGGGAAGTTTCGTTAGAGAATAAAATTCGACGAGCGAACATTTATTTGTTCTTCTTGAAGGATTGCATTGACATCCGGATTTAAGGTAGTCCTTGCGAATAGTGTTCGCATAAGCTTCAGAGAAATGAGAGGGAATTGTAAACACTTCTCGATGGTATAAAAATCTGAAAAAAATCAAACGTGTTAAAGATGCTGAAAAGATTGATGTTGCGTAATAATAATTCCAAAATGTTATGAACAAATTGATGGAAAATAAATTGTTCAACAAATCTCCTGGAAACATAACTGAATGCGAAGTGAACACTATTCGCAATGACTACCTTAAGTACGTGAAGTGCGACGCGGTTTTTTTTTTCTTCTTCTCGACGAAGGTTTCCCAGTCGGGAATGATTCGATTGATTCCAATATCTTTTGCGGTTTCTCCTCTCGGACAATATAATTCGAGGGAATCCGGGAGATTGCCGATAAATCGATACCGCGACGTCGGCCCTTGAGCATCGGCGGTATGAGCGCGGTTGTAAAAGGTAAATGACGCGTGGAGAGAACCGATAGAGGCCAAACATGAGAAACGATTTGGGAATTGCGTCAGCAGCGTGCACACTGGCCTCGTACACCTACGTGCACGGAAGCCCGAGGAACCGACTCTACCTCGGTCAGCTCCCACAGGTCCGGCAATCAGGAATCGCGAGACCTCAACGAGTTCCCGATTAATCCTCCGGGAGCTTTCCCCCAAGCGAGATACACGCGGTGAGAGATTCACGGCCGAGTTGCTTACTTGAGATTCCCGTCACGGAACTAAACTCTGCCGGTCGATCGGCGGAAATCACAGGTTCTTCTATCGCTATAAATAAAATAGATAAAAAGAATTAAACGAATTAAATAAGTTTAATAAATTCTATAAATTTTATAAATTCTATGAATTCTATGAATTCTATAAATTTTATGAATTCTATAAATTCTATAATTTCTATAAATTCTATAAATTCTATAAATTCTGTAAATTCTATAAATTCTGTAAATTCTATAAATTCTATAAATTCACTAAATTCGGAGCTGAAGGACCTTGGTCGATGGCTCGTTGGCGTTTTCGGTTATGATTGGATACGTCACCCTTTAAATCACTCGCTCTGTATACCAACGTTCTATTGCTACTTTTTGTAACTAAATGCCAATAAACGCACTTACGAAAATAAATAAAATAGATAAAATAAAATGAGTTATTCTTGGCTACTTTCAGAGTTACGTCAGGGTCTTGCCTTCTCCGAACTTTATCGGGGCCTGGTGTAGCGCTCCAAAATTTCCACCGGCGTTGGTACCGACTGAGTCTTCTGCGAGTCTCGCCACGGTACACTGGGATTAGTTGATCAGAGCGAGTACCTCGCCTCATCTCTTATTCACCGACGAGAATCGAGCGAAGCCGAGTTTGCGGCAGCGAAACGCGAATCCTCCGACTCTTGCTCATTTCGTTATACGAGATGGCGTCGTAACTGGCGAAATATCACACCGGTATATCTCACCGTCCCAGACTTACTCTCCATATTTTCCTCCTCCCCCTCCGAAACTCCGAGTTACACGGTTTTCACGTTGTTTTCACGGCGGATATGTCGCCTCGGGAAGGTTTCTCGAGACTGAATAATGTCGTGTCGAGTGGTACGAAAGTTTCTCGAGGGCTGAGCTTTGAGGGGTTTCTCATGCTGTGTGCTTTGCGGTGAATAATTTTCTCGACGTATAATGTCCTTCGATGCTTCGCGCCCACACTAAAAGTGAAAAATCAGCAATAATTACTTGACACTCCCAAAGAAACAGGAATTTCTAATTTCGAATTTGATACAAAAAATCCCGGAAAAACCACGAAATTTGTAATAGAAAAAAATACGTCTAAGTATTTTTTTCCGTGCAGGATTGATAGTGTTTTAATGGAACTGGTATGAAACATTCCAAATTCGTTGATATGAAATTCTTAGCAATTTTTTTTCTAACGAGAACAGAACTTCCTCGATGAGAAAGCGAAACTTACAAAACTTTTTGGTACAGAATTTCTCAGAATTAACCAAAGCATAATCTTGCCTTTCGTCCAGTTTCAAGAACAGTAGAGATTGAGAAGCGATGGAAGCCGAGTAAAAAATCAGCAATAATTACTTGAAACTCCCAGTGAACCAAAAATTTCTAATTACGAATTTGTAAAAAAAAAAATTACGGAAAAAACAATGGAATTTTCAGGAGAAAAAAAATACGTCCAGGTATGGTTTTTCCGTGCAGGATTATTCGCGATTCAATGTAACTGGTTTAAAACATTCCAAACACGTTCACATCAAAATCTTAAGGAAATGCTTTTGTTTTTTTTTTATCGAGAAAGCGAAGTATGCAGCATTTTTTGGTACAGAATTTCTCAGAATTAATCGAAGCATAAATTAGCTTTTAGAGAAGAGCATGAAGCCCGCGGGCGACGGCGCAATAAAAAGGCGAGCATAAAGTTCCGAAATCTCGAGGGAGGCACTCAGTTCGCTGTCTGATAGGTACGGGGTGCGTTGAATCGATCGATACTTGGGCCTCGTAAAATGACACGTAAAGCCAGGAAGTACTAATTCTTGCGTGCTCCGGCCGAAACGTTGAATTACCGTGCGCACGAGCTTCTCGCAAGCCATTAACGTCTGGAAAATGGTTCTCCTTCCCTCGTCTTCAACCTCCACGGTCTATACAGCCCTTCGAGCCTCCGCCGCCCTTGATTGGCTCTTCGCAGCAGCGTTTTCTGTTAAATCGAACGAAAACGAATTTCTCTAAACGAGAGAATAGAGCTGCCTTGCAGTGAAATTTGTAAAGCTCCTCTCGAGAATGGAAAATACGAGCAATTACTGAGTCTCCGGTCTTTCACGGCTGAAGCAGGGCGCTACTATTCACGAGCAACTTTAGCCGCTTCGTAAACGGCATTGAAAAAAAATGTACTTAATTCTGCAATCAGTTCTACCTCAATTTTGTTTCAACTGTACGAAAACATTTCCGTCGGTTTTTTTTATATCAATTTTCTGATTTCTGAAATACATATCGAGTTCTGCGATTTGAGGACAATCGCGGATTTATACTTCGCCTTCTCGCTCCGAATTTTAATCGAAGTTGCGAACTTTTTCCTCCCGTATGAAAAAAACCACTAAAGACTTCAGTATATAAATCGCCCCCCTCCCCCCCCCCCCCCCCAAAAAAAAGAAAAGAAAGATGTGAAAGCCCCCCCCTCTTCCCAAATAACCGATAAAAACTCAGCTTGATACTTGCCCAGCCTCGCTCGTTTCTTCAGTTATCCTGCAGTGAGATTTGTAAAGCTCCTCTCGAAAATGAAAAATGTGGCAATTACCAAGTATCCGGCGTTTCACAGCTGAAACCTCTTACCCACGAGAAAACTCTTATCCATTCTTATCCACGAGAAAGCTGCGTTGTAAACGAAATATAAAGAATGTATTTAATTCTGCACTCAGTTCTACTTCAATTTTCCTTCAATTTTACAAAAAAAAAGTCTCGTTTTTTTTTAACCCATTTTCCGATTTCTGAACCGATTAGGCTAATAGTCGATTAAATCTTCGCCGCCTCGCGCCGAATTTTAATCGAAACTGTTAACTTTACTGCCTCCTGTATAAAAAAAAAATCCCAATGCCTCGCTCCTTCCCTCTCGGATAACGTCTCGTTATCGCTCGAAGTACCGTAGGGAGAAGAGTAAAAAAAAAGAAAAGAAATAAATTTCAGATAGATCAGCCGAGGGGGGGTTGAAAGAAAGAATTTAATTCGGGTCTCGAGTAATTCGGCGTTTCGGCTACCAATATATTACCGGATGGGTGAGAGGCTGGTGCCCCGATCGGTTCCGTGGGCTGAGCCCGCGTGAATACCTACCGTACATCTCTCCCTCCCCGCGCGATCTCCCGCTCGGGATTCCTCCCGGCGGATTCGTGCAGAATCGTACGACTCGGCAGAAACCGGGAGAATTGCGCTTTAACCGAGTTCTCCGATCTCGTCCTCGTTCAGACGAACGGCAACCGAGAACCGATGAATCTCTCTCTCTCGAGCGTGTCTGCTCTCGCGCTCACGATTCGCCTCTCTCCGGCACATATAAAATCTCACCCTTGTTTATGGGGTGTTTGCCACCGGCTTGGACCCCTCCTCGGTTCAGCCACCCGCACCACTCACGGGCTCCAGCTAGTCGAACAATATTGGATCCTCGGGGGGAGAGGGCTGTAATTGAATCAACTTTCGTTTCGATGTGAGACGATCCAACGACTTCCCCCGGAATTACTCGGTGCACGTGGGATTCCCCGAGCTCTAAATTTATTTATATTCGTATTTTTATTTTTTATTTCTCAAAATATGCCCGCCTGTAAAAAAAAAAAAAAATTAGCATGAAATGTAATGTAGCGGACTGGAAGTTTTTATGCAAAAACTGGTATCTTAAATTTCATGTACAATTGTGGTGAAAAATAAATGTTCGGTGTATTAAAAACATTGTACATACTTTATTTTTAATAATTTACTTTAATTTCGATGAAAAAGTATATTAATTTTTCATCACAATTGCACATGAAATGTAAGATACCAGTTTTTGTATCAAAACTTCCAGTCCGATACATTACATTTCATTATAATTTTTTTTACACTGTAGTTTCAGTGTAGAATTTTTAATACGCTACGCATGTGCTTCAAATCGT
This sequence comes from Stenichneumon culpator, assembly GCA_964017025.1. NCBI lineage: Eukaryota > Metazoa > Arthropoda > Insecta > Hymenoptera > Ichneumonidae > Stenichneumon > Stenichneumon culpator. The sequence goes on along the minus strand of OZ024768.1, from coordinate 17,071,056 downwards.
GCCGGACTATAATATTGACGTAAACGATTAGGCTTGCAGTCGAATTTTCATTAACAACGTTCAAGGAATTACGAATATCGAACATAACAATTTGTGAAAAGCATGAGCACTGCATGCTACTTTAGCATTCAGCATTTAGCAGAATCCATGCATTGTTTATCAGATGTTGTCACGTGTCACAAGTGAACAGTAAACGTGCACTGTAAAAAAAACGTTGACAATTAACGAACGGTATTGAACGCTTTTTTACACAAACTGTTTCTAAAATTACCCTGCATTGCAATCTAACAGTAAAATTTTTATTTTTAATGAAAATTTCTAGGAAATTTCCGAAAAAAATATTAGGCATACGCGTAGTATATTAATAATGCAAACTCGATACTACGAAATCGCCTCGAGACCAGGAAGCTCCAGCCCTCAAATCGGCACTCGACGAGACGACGAAAAAAATGAAAATAAATAAAAGACTGTTTGCTCGGTGGACAAATTGACCTATCTTAATGAATGTGTACAGTGGATCTCCCTCAGTCTCTGGCAGAAGCGTCTCCGAGGCTACCCCATCGGATCGTCGACTCCGGTTAATATTGCCCTCCCTCTATTCGCTGATCCACAGTACGTCGTACCGCCTGTAATCCGTCAAACACGACCGCGCCGCGACTCCATATCTCTCTCGCTAATTATTACGGTCCGACGGCTCGATCCGTCTAATGAAAATATTTTCCGATATTTTTCAGTCTCCCCTTCGCCGCTCCTCGTCTATCGCGACATTAAAAAAAGCTCCCTCACCGCGATGTTCTTCGTATTGGTGAATTTACATTTTTTATCATCAGAGCCCCTTCCCCCCCCCCGCCCCCCGCCCCGCTGGGATACGAGTGTTATACAGAGCGTCCAAATCTCGGGGGAGGCTGCGGGAGCCTCGATGTTAATTACAGGAAATTAGTTTCGCCGCTTCGCGTGTGCGTTCACGTTCCACCCGCTTCCGGCCAGTTGCGATTAATTAATCGCCCCCCTTAATTAAGCCTCCCCCCTCTCTTCGCCCCCCTCCCGATTGCCGATGCTGGCGCAGAGATGGGATATGATATCGATATGTTTGCACATGGAAAACGCGGGAGAGAAAAAAAAAACGTTTCAGCTACCCGTGCTTACTCGCAGAAGGGCGATGCGGGTTTGCATTTAAATTCGATTCGAAGTCGAATCATTAGTGGGAAGAGCATACGCATCGTGGATTGTATATCACGTTACCGAAAATATATTATTGTTATCTCGGATGAAAAATGGCGATGGGATCGATCGGGACCGATAGAGTAGGGGTGGATATGGGCCGGTGGGGTAAGATGGAGCAGTGTGTGTTGATAATACAAATGTGGCTAAAAAAATTGTAAAAATTGGTTCACGTTACTTGTATTGATAACAGGTGTTTCAAGTGCTAAACCTTGGGATTCAAAAATACCGCACGAGCTTCCTTGATTCTCATAGATCGTCCCCAGTTCTTAGTAATATGAACCACCCTTTTACCCCGTTACAATAGTGAAATTTCACTTAATAGTGAATTCACTTAATTTTCATAAAAACTTGAAGGTCTAAAGAAACTTAAAGTCAATTCTTAGTATTTGAGGCCTTACCTAGACTTTCGTAGGTGATCTCCATTATTGGCCGATCCCTATGGTCCATATTACCAAGCGTTCGAAAAAAGCAAGTAAGACGGACCACCACTCGACGTCCATGAAAAAAAAAATCCTAAATATATTTCATTGCAAATGATATTTTTGGGAACGTCTTCCATCGAAGTGGATGAACCACCGAGAGCAGGAAATACAGTCCCAAACTGTTCAGTGGCTCATTTTCACCTCTTTTACCCTATCTAAATTTTTATTCCCCCGGTACCCAAAACTTTCGGTCTGTTAGTTTGGGGATAATCGAATCGAAGCTGTGACAGGCCGAACACGGAGGGACCGTCGAGTACGCGCAACTCGCGACAGCAGGTCAACAGGACCTTTTCCCTTTCGCCGTTAAAGGCAAATAAATTCATGATGTCATAACAATTTCACGGAAGCTGGAGCCGTGCACCAAGCGCGAGGACGACGAGCCGATCTTCCCGGGCACTCGTTCGGTTTGAGTGGAACACATGTTCGAAAGGACGATTCTCATTGTGGAATCGATTGGACCGTCGAGTTCATCGGGATACACCATCTGGGCTCTATAAAACTATTAAATTTCAATCCAAAATGCCCATTGACAGTGCTTGCCAGTGCATAGTGTCGATACAACTCGATATCGAACGCCAGTGATCCAGCAAACTTTTCACCACTCTATCGGCCAGCGAATGCTTTTATAATATTTTACTTCACTGGGTCCAAAGTTTAGTACGATAATCGTGCGAAAAACTTTTTCTGTCGAGTGTGAGTTTAAGGTGCGAGGTAAGAAAAAGTTTAATCGCACTAGTATCGTGAATAATATAGTGATAGTGATAGTGATCGTGAATACTATTAGTGATCGACCAACACCTGCGTGAAAAAGAAATGAATAAAAAATATCATTTTCGTAGCCAAAAAAGAAAATTGGGATTCTCCGATACACTTTTTTTCCCATGAATAATGCATTTGTGCAGAGTAAAAAAGGGAAAATTGTACACTTTTCGAAAAATCTAATCACGCTAAGAGTGTTCTGTAATTCTATACGCGGGAATTGAATGCACTCGAGTTACCGAGTGCTATTGGTGGCGGGGACGAAAAAAATATATACACAGCCGTGGATTTCTTTTCGCCCCTTTTGGTTTTTTTTGTTCCTTTTTTTACGCATTTTCGGGCATCCACTTACCTACCGTCTACTCGGACATAATAATGTGAATGAAGCTCTCGCAGTTGCGGAGCCAGAGGGGGACAGATGGTTCGCCAAGGGTCCGGCAATAATCGCAGGGGAGCCCCTCGGGGTCGCGTGCTTAAAATGCCAACTAGATTTCGTGTAAGGGCGTTGCGAATTTCGAGCTAACGAAAGTGTGATCATGAGGTCACAAAAAAAAGAAAAAAATTGATGCAATTGTACGCTGTCTGTACAGCGGCCGAACGAATCAACGAAGAACAAGTCTCATTAAGGAGGTTGGAGCGTTTCACACTAGACAAACTAGCGCTATATTTATAAAGTCCTTTATGAAAAACTTTACGCACTTATTGATTATAGTGGATGTTATTTGCATTAGAATGTAGTTTGCATTAGAAGTACATTAATTGCAATGAATTTGCCAAAACCTTAACTGGTTTTTGCTAATTTTTGAAAGGTAAATATTCGTTCAGTTCTGTAAAAGAACAACCTGCAATTTATGCTCGATGTCGATGTATTGCCGCTCGTTCTTATCCTAATGTTTTCCTAGGTTGAGGGCATTGCTGTGATACAAATGACCATCCACTGTAATCAATCGATGCGTAAAAATGTGTATAAACGACTTAAAAAATGTAGCACTCATTTGACAGCACCCAGTAAAATTATTTATGTGACTGACGCCTAGCAAAGAAATGTTTATTTAATTTAATAAAATATTTGCTTGATTCAAATAAATATTTGGATAACTCGAATGAATACTTGCTTAATTCAAATGAACATTTACTCAAGGATTGTCATTCAAATAAATTTTTTCTGGGTGTAGTGTAAAGCGCTCCAACCTCCTCAATTACTCAGCCACAGCCTCCGGAAACATAAAACAAAATATTTTTCAAAATTTCTTTCACAATGGTTGCGGCATAGTGAACGAAAAAGAAAATCCTCACACCCTGCGACGCCCGGTGTAGCGGAACGGCGGTGTCGTGCCAAAAACGTATTTAGGAAATTAATCGGCGCACCCTCGTCGCAGCGGCGGCGTTTCTCTCAAGTATGTTCGAAGCAGAGACTTAAATCACGGAGAACCGCCGCGCCTCCTCCCCGGGAATGCCTTCTGGTAATTGTAACGTTTACCCGTGGCTCAACGGCAACAGCGCGGGGGGAAAAGCCGCGTGTTCCACGCACAAGGCCCTCATAATTCAAAAGAGCCGACGAACTCCCTAGAAACTTCGCCAGACGCGCGATTTTTCATACATTATTTTCCGGCCACCCTAATCTCCGCGCTAGCGCATCCTTTATTCTTCCTGCACTCGACACGGCCAAAGAAAAAAATAAAAAAATAAAAAAAATTCTATGCCATCTTCGAATGGAGTGAGGAATCGATGAGCATCGATCACGGACTTGCCACTGGTCGTGTCACGCACAAGAGAGCTCCTCCACTCCGGGATTAGATCGTTTCCGTGTTCGACGCTCGAAATCACCAGCGGAGAGGGAAAGGGTTAGATATTTCGATTACCTAATTAAGATTGATTCATACGAAATTGCTTCTCCTTTGATTAAGATTGATTGGATCCATTCGCGCGCGATCGCCCCGCGCCTTGCTGAGTTGATGGAACGCGACGCCATCCTCGGATACATATCTGGGTTCAACTTTTGCTGGAGACTTTTACTTAGTCGCGAATTTCGTCGTGGCGAAGATCGAGTAAGCCTATCCTATACCCATCCTGGATTACCCATCCGACTCATTGCGATCATGAAACTTGCCATCGGATTCACACATTGGTTTGTTTTTGATTGGTTGGTTGGTCTGTTTTCTGGGTCACTGTGTTATACGTGACTGCATACCGGAAATACGCCGCTTGCGGTCGAAAAAATTAGATTTTCAAACTGGAAGTGACGCATTTTCGGTATGACGTCATTTCTATGTATATATGATATAGAAATATATATATGCTATATCTATGCATATATGATATAGAAATTAAAAAAAAAATCTCGGCCGAGCAGTGGCGTAGTAGATTATCCATTGTTTATTAATGACTTCGCTCTGCCTACGCAGACCGGCGAACGAACGATATAACTTTTTGGCGTACGGCAGCCAGTGTGAAAGCTAGCGATGTGCCGTTTTTCAGTCACTACGGAATCCGACTTGGGTCGCTGCAGATTTTTCCACAAGAGTTTCTACCGAACTACAACAAAAAAAAATCCCGTTGTAGAAAAGTTTTGTGTCTGTTTCCGACGCATTCTCAGAAATTGTCTGTCTCCTCTCAACTTTTCGGTTATCCGTCGTGACTCATCTCCGGCTCGCTCGTTCTTTCCCATTATCCTTTCTTTTTGAATGCCGAGCCTCTTTTACACGACACTGAGTTGGCGGGGGGGGGGGGGGGGACTACGGCATATTCGTGGTCCTGGAGGGCCCCCGAAGTGCGCCATTCTCCCGTCGACAAAAGTAGAATTTCTTGTGACCCGGTGGGCCCTCATCCGGAAAGTGGGGAATACGTATATATATATACATGTGTATATCTGGTTTGAATGCGTAAATACGGTAACGCTGTATTGTACACAGGATAGCGAGTGCAAACGCATACCAACCTGGACGCCTGTCGCCCGCAGATGATCCATTGAAACGACGGTATACAATTTATCGGCGACGAACCGCGTGCATCGACTATACCAGGCTCCGAAGTTCGTCATCGCATTACGCACTTGGACTCGGATTCTGTATACGCCACGTCGAAAAATCATAAAGATTGTTTCTTATACATAAAACTTCAAATGGAACACGCCGATGATGGACGACTCTGAAGGTTGTCCCTGCGAATAGTTTTCACTTCCCATAAGTTTCAGAGATATGAGAGGGAATTGCAATGTTAATTTCCCTGATTGAAGTTTGTGTGATACAAATCAGGGGCGTAACAACTTCAAGAAATTTCGTTTTATGCAGGTTTATCTTCAGGGCAATGATAATGCAAAATGATAAGAATTGCGGTAAAGCGACTGCGAAACGATGTTCTGCTCGAAGATGTTGGGAAGTTTTTTTGGAGATGCCCGGAATAGCTTGGGATTGCACGCACGTGTTCGATCGACGTGCCAACTTCACCCCCGAAACTCGGAACGCAACTATGGGGTGCTGGATGTTAACGATGGTTATTTGTCGTAACAACGACGCTATAATCCCGATTAAGACGTCGTTCGGTTTTCGACGTCAAACGACCCGACCGAAGCCTCCCCCGACATCGTTTCGTCAAGCCCTAGCAACATCCATCGAGGTGCGGCCAAACTTCGTGTGTCCGAGGTACATTTAACGCCGGCGATTGACCAACGAAAATTCATCAACTATATATCGGGACTACTCGTACATAGACTAAACGGCGCTACCCCTGGAGAACAGCGATTGACAGACAAACTTCGTGTCCGAGGTAGACACTGGGAAAAAGGAATGATTTGATCAACCGAGGCGTGGTGACATACATTCAAAGGTGTTATTTGGTCGGTACGACAAAAATGTTTGATTCGATCGACAAATTTCGAATCGATGAAAGAAACAATACTTCATTAGTACCAAACAAACGATACACTGTAAAGAAATTTTGTTTGAAAATTAAGGAATGGTCACTGGGACGTTAAGCTTAATGTTCAATTAATGTAATTAATGTCAGCAAATTTCAAGTTCCAGTGCATTAAAATTGCACTTTACTTATACAGTTTAGATTTGATAGTACGTCATAGCCATTTTTGGTTAATCCAACCTTTCTTTTTCTCAGTGCACCTAACGGTGGCGATTGGGCAACGAAAATTGACCAACTAAATTTCGGGTCTATCCGTGAATAGGCCAAGAGGCACAGTCGTTGGCCGGCCGAGAACAGCGATTGGCATGTGTCCGTCTCTTCCTGTCGCATGTGTTCCATGCGCCATTGAGCACCCGATAGAACAGGGGAGGGTCGCGTCGCCTTTGGATTCCAGCTCTTCGTTTATGTGTCAGCTGTGTACGTTCGCCGAACGTACATAAACGCAGACGGAATCAAGGGTGTACATAAAGCGAAAGGGAAACGAAGAAACACCGAGCTCTTCAGGGAGTCGAGCCGCCCGAACCGCCCCCTCGGCGTAGCTCCATCGGGCCGTGCGGGAAGCCGAAAGTACGAGAAACAAATGACAGTTGGACAAAGTTCTCTTCCTCCTCGAGCGCCTCCTTCGACCCCTCGTTCCGACGCCGATGAGCGGTTGCAGTCTCTGATATCCTCATTAATTTTTCGGCGATCAATACTAATGCCACTATTTTTTTGTGCTCTCCTCCGGGACCGAAGAAACACGAGCTCCGCATCATTCGTACGTGTTTTCCTTCCGTCCACTCCATCTCCCCGACGGAAGTTTCTCCGGACTCCGCTCGCTCGCTCCTTTCTTTATTAACGACGTGCAAGTTTTTCCTTTTTTGCTCTCGGCCTTCCGGATACTCCTGATCGACGTCTGTCCATCCGTCGTCGTTGTCCCGCTTGTACCCGGACAAACTTGTTCGACGTCCTCGCCGGTGGTAATCCGTTCCGGATGTAACGAGGCCGGGGTTGGAGAGGAGGACGATAGGCCGGAGACTGGCGATGGCATTGATGTGGCCCAATCGAGTTTGGGCTCGTCGGAATATCTCCGTCGCCTCTGGCGGTCGAATATAACGTCTCTATTTGTCATTCTTCGAAGACGGATACGTCGCGCAAGCTCTCTGAGACGATATCCATCCATCGTGATTTGCCCCCTTTGATGGGCGAAACGGCCATAAGGAAATCTCGTATCACTCAAGAATATTTACTGCGACTCATCTTGGGAATCTTCCAGGTCCATCATTCGCAACGGAGATTCAATCATAGTCCTCTACGCTGGGCGATGCGGGAAAGGCAGCTTTCGCACATCAGATCCGGAGCATCGAAATTCATTCGTTCCTCCAAAGTCCGCTTCTCGAGACAACCAAACCGAAAGTTTTGGTTCGGAAAGGACTCCAACCGGAAAATTCTGACGGCGGAGATTCCAGTTTCTTGGAAACTGGGAAACCTTCTGGCTGTTGGGTAAGAACTACCCGGACGGCTGATGGGCGTTGAGAAAAAGTTTGCCCCTGCCACTGAGAAATACTAGTTTCGGACTAGTTTTCGGTCCACTTCTTATCTCTTTCACGGTTGATGGTGTATCGTAGAGATCCTCCGCGGGGATTGCTGGTCGCGGTTGCATTAACTTATCCGTGAAGAGCCGCATGAGGAAGTTCATCGGAGGTGGATAGTTGGCTCAGTCTTGATGACTTTCTGCCTCTCCTTACCGCTGCCTCGAAGACTTCCGGCGACGTTTCATCGGATTTCCTGAAAACCCGGCGCGACCTCCATTCGTCCTTTTCCTGTACACAACCCCAATGACAATTAAAAGCGCGATCAATCGTGGACGCGCGCGGGCGTTACGCCCACTTCGGTTCGTCGCGATGTCTGGATATCTCTCGTCCCGGTCCTCGACTCGGTGTCCCTTCCGGTGTTCGGAGCCCTCGAACTTGCTGCGGGAGGAGAAATGACCGAGTGAAAGAGCAAGGAGATATCGAATTGCGATTGTATGCGAGGGAGAGTACATGACATTCGAGGGGCCAACGGGGCGCATTTGCATCACAAATGCGTTAATGTCGCCCGGCGCTGCTGCTTCTTCTTCTTCTTCCTCCGCACCGAGATTCTTGAGACTCGAGTCAACCGCTGTATGGCGCCCCTTCCCCGCAAGTGGAAACCCGGCACCACCGCGACTCGGGACAAGATTAATGAAGAGCCTCGGCAATGGGAGAAATACGGCGGAATAGAGGAGGAAAAAGCGGAACCGGGGATTGAGGAAGTGGGTGGTTTGTAAAGTCGCGGGGAAAGAAAAGTTGGGAGGAGAGAAGCAAATCCAACGGCCATCCGGACGGCGTGTTTGGAGGAGGTGAGGCAGACCGAGGAGCGCCGGCTCGGGCCAGGAACCGGAGATACTACCATGGAGGCGGTTGATCAAAAAACCGGGAAGGAACGAGGACGGAGGAAAAATCAAGAGTCTTAATGAAAGAACTGGAATGTACAAGATGTTCGAATAGAAGCTTTTGCTTGAAACTGGAGCGCTCTTCGGATTAATTGAAAACGCTGAAGACCGACACGCTGGAGCGTGTCGGTCTTCGCGATTTAAAGTTCGAACGAACTTCACCAGGACCCAAAAAAAGAACCTATGAAACGAATGTCTTCGACGAACTTTCGGTTGATGGGAAAAGCAACTGCGCTGATGTTGCAAGTTGGTCGCTGGTTGTGGATGAGACGTTAATGTGCAGCGTGCCTCACGCTTCATCGCGGGTGCCGACGAGCCGGCTGAAGAAGATGGCCGGTTCTCCGCTTGGGATGAGTATTAGTTTAGGAATGTACAAGATGTTCGGATAGAAGCTGTGGCTTGAAATCGGAGCGCTCTGGAGATTAATTGAAAACGCTGGAGTGTGTCGGTCTTGAACTTCGTAAATTAAATTTCGGACGAAGTTGACCAGGAAGCAACTATTTTGTTGTTGTAAGTTGGTCGCTGGTCAGGTATGGAATGTTGATGCGCCGACTGAAGAAGATGACCGCTTCTCCGCTCGCAATGAGAATTAGTTTAGGAATGTACAACATGTTCGGAAAGACGCTCTGACTTGAAACTGGAGCGCTCTCCGGATTAATTGAAAACACTGGAGTGTGTCGCTCTCCAACTTCGCAGATGATAGTTCGAACGAACTTCACCAGAACCAATCAAAGAAGCAATGATCGTTTCCGACTGAATTTCGGTTTATGTGAAAAGCAACTGCGCTGTTGTTGAGAGTTCGTCGCAGGTCTGGAATGAGACGTTGATGTGCACCGTGTCCCTCGGTTCATCGCTGATGTCGTCGAGCCGGCTGGAGGAGGTGGCCGGTTCTCCGCTCGCGATGAGAATTAGTTTAGGATTAACCGGTGGGGCTTCGAGGTGATTATTGGAGCTTTGCCAGTCGGAAGACGATAAGACCCTGTTAATCAGCCCCGTCTCCTTACACTCTCGGCCTTTCTTACTCCGCGTGTGTCTCCTCGTCTTGAAGATTGCCGAGGCAAACAGCGAGAACCAACACTCCGCAAGGGCCGTTACACGCGGGAACTCTGAACTACGTAACGCAGTTTACGGCAGCCAGGCAACAATCTCGGTACGCCGATCATGAAGGAGATTTACTTAATCCGTCCGAAACCTTTTGTCCCAGCGTCTTCGCAGCTTCGCACCATGGCGAATCTTAGATGAGATGCGACTCTGAACGGAGCACCATCAACAAATCTCAAAGCCGGCCAAAGTCGGGGGTCCGAGTGTCTCGTACTTTGGTGTTTCGTACCAGCGAGCTATGAAAATAAGTACCTGCAAAGGCCGGAGTAACAGGTCTTGAAAGAGTAAATAAGGATCTTTTCATCTAGGAGGATACTGAAAGGCTGAACGTGTTCTTGGATGCACGGTGAGCAGTACGTGGAATATGGAAAGGGAAGCCTTTGCAGTTTAAACGCACGGAAATTGATAGCGGCACGGTATGATGTCGGTGGCGCGGACGAAATGAGTACCTAGACCGTATCGAGTTTGCTCGCAGCCTTATGAACATTGGATAAATGCGCGGTTTTCCAACGCAAAATAGCCTTGCCGTCTTTAACGAGATGTCTTGGTGGTCTTCGTTAAACTTTCAGATAACTTTGCCAATCAAGAGACTTGCGACTGTTGGATATGCAGTCACAAGTAAATGGTATGTGTAAGTTTAATTAAAGTTTCATCGACGATGAAGCGATACGCACCACGATGATGCAGCAACATCATGCAGTGACGTACCTTGCCCAATTTAATCTTTTACTATGATGTCTTAATATAATTTCAGTGGCGCAGAGTAGACACAATTTATACGTATACTGTATAGAGCTTGTTCGCAGTCTTATTAACACTATGTAAAAGCTAGCTTTTCCAACGCGAAGTAGCCTTGACGTCTTTTAACGAGATGTCTTGGTGGTTTTCACAAAACTTCCAGACAACTTTGCGAATTAAGAAACTTGCGACTGTTGACGCTGCTATCGCACACAAAGGGTCCAACAGACTCTCGCGCCATTGGTCCCTTTTATTTGGAATTTAACTAAAGCTTCGTTGACGATGAAGCACCAACCACGTTGATGCAGCAACATCACTCATTGAGGTATCTTGCCGCATGGGGTTGCTCCGTTTTCCGGTAGACCTATTCATAGCGGAGCTGGCGTGACACACTGCCAATAAAAGTTGTCTTCCGGTCGCGCTCGGTATGAGGCAGCCAAGAATCTACCGATGCACGAGGCCGATGTTCCGGACGGTGTAGCGTGAACTCGGTGTACAAAGGAAGGGAAGAAGGAAGAGGCCGAGCGACCGAGAAACCGAATGAGGAATGGCTCCGGTATAGAAAGGTATCGCGCCCCGTCCGACCGCAACGAGGAAACGGAAGAGGGAACCAATATAAGCGGGTCCATAGGTCAACCTTCGAGCTTCCAACGAACGCCAAAGGGGATGTTCTTGCCTCCTGTGCGTCTTCCCTTACTCTCCAGTCGCGAAGCCACTGGTGACTCGTCGAGTGCAAGCTAAAAGCCATAAAAGTGTCCAGCACGGTAGTCCGCACGCGGTACTATCTCGCCCACGGTAGTCGTAGTCGACGTTAAAGCCCGTCTCCGGCTTTATCCTGGTTACGCTATTCGACTTTACAAAATCCCGATAGCGCACAAAGGCTCGTCACGAGTCTCAGGACCGTAACCGAGCTTAAATATCGAAATCTCTCGGCCGCATTTCGAATATAACCGTGATCCTGGTGAGAGATACGCGCGATAAGGGACGAAAAGGCAAATCCCGAGATTGGACCGTGTCCCATTCGCGGCCGGAGTAATGGGGGAGGTGATATCTCATGGGTTCTTGAAAAATTCTCAATTTATACGGATTTCGAAGCGAACTCTCCGCCAAGATCCCTCAAGCCGATCTAAGAATTCACACCGCCTCACGTCCGCAAATGTCTCTTTCTCTGCCGACCTCACCGCGGCCATCCGACATTTGTCTCACGGGGAAAAACAAGCCATGTGGGATTCTCGAGCTTCGGGGCGATAATCTTTTGCGAAAGGACACGCCAGTGAGAAAGGTGCATCGCGGAACAGGCGTTCCAGTTTGCGTTCATAAGGGCAGCAGGGACATCCGAGGTGGGTTCGACGCTCGACGGGGGGGTTCGTCGCTGCTTATGCTGGCGGTGGTTGTGCGGAGGGTTCGCAGACTCTAGTGTACATACCCTTCCAGCTCATATACGCTATCTATTGATTGGGTGGTGCTAAAGCTGTCGTCGTCGGTGTGTCGGCAACCCCCCCATGAGAAAATATACCCACCAGAACTGCCCTCCAGCGTTCTCCCGGAGTAAGCGGGACGGTACGACGAGGACATGGCGCTCGATATCGTCGTCCAGTTGCCCCTCAACCCGCCCACCGCTCTCCCTTTCTTCGGCGAAATTAAGGAAGGCCATTCCAGTATGTCTTCGGGATGCCACTTTATAGCGGTTGCCCGTATGGGGTCGAGCCACCGGTGACATTTCTTCGCGGATCGAGCCGAACTGACGGCCGACCGAGGGAGATAGCTTCTCGAAACTGCTCGTTATCTCGACTGCTGGCACCTCATTGCCCACGTTCTACGGGTAAGCGGGGAATACCGATAACGCACGATGAACCTGACCGGATTCGGCCTTTCTGGTCGAGTTGGCAGCTTTCGTTAAATCCGACCTACAACATCGCGGTTGGTTGCAATCGGCTTGCATTCGGTACCTTCCGGACTTCGATGATCCTGGCCCAACTTAGGGGCCGACACTGCGGCGCCGGTCAGAAAGACGCCTCTGCAAGGGCCGCCAATCAAGCAGGGAAATACCCTGGAAACTCGTCAGCCTCACCGTACGGACCGGTGCGCGACATACCGGTAATTTACCGCACCCGGATATATACCGGTCCCTGGAGATCGACTGGAATTCGGTGACCCCCGGTCAGCGAGAGAGGAAGATCCGCGGGTAAGAACGTCGGAGCGCGTGGCCGAGCGATAAAACGCTTCGGCCCGCTCACCGCGGAGACATCGCCGTGAGATACAACCAGAGCCGGTTGTCCCGAGAATCGAGGAGGTTCCGCCAGCTCGCCACTTACAGCCTGTCCAAACTGCTTTCCATTCGACTTGAAATATCGATATGAAGAGCGCAACGTTACTCCGACCCGGTTACATTCCCATCGATTTATCGACGCGGCGACGCTCCCATGGCGAACGTTTGCCCGCCGGAGGAGGGTGGGGTAACACGGAGCGCGGCACTTCTCGACTGCTTTCCAGTTTGGAAAGTGCAATTTTATCGTGAAACTCGATCAAAAACGGCTCCAGGGAAGAAAATGGACCCGGTCGAAAAAGGTATCGGAGCGTGCGGCCATGATTTATCAAGCGAATTATCGGGAAACGATGTCAATCACTCATACATTTTTATCTCGTCGCTCAATTTAACACCGGGCACAAAACGTGTCTCGGCAGAAACGTACATTCGGGCGCTTTCAGCCCAGTGGCGGAAGGAGAGGAGGAGCAAAAAAAATGGTTTTTCCGTCGATGAACCCTGCGTCGGAGTCGGGAACAACCCTCCTCCCGCGTCGATTCTCGTCACGGGCTCTTTTCAATGTCGCAGATAAATATTGGTATTCCGTCGCGTGTCGACAGTCGCACTTTTCCCTTTCAAGTTTTTCACTCTTTATCGAATAACCGGGGAAGAGAAGAGAAAAAAAAGTGTTCTTCCTGCTCGAAGGTACCCAATTTCTCTCGGTTCCTAAGGAGCTGTCGCGGCGAAACTTGCAGTTCTTTGCAGCCGCCGCCACTCGCGAACCTCCAGAGATCCCAAGGCCCTTATCGCTGGTTGAAGGAGGTTGAAGCGCTTCAGACTTGTCAAATGAGTGATGCTTCTTTAAAGTCGTTTATACAAACCTTTAAGCATCTATGAATTATAATGGATGGTTATTTGTATCACGGCAGATTTTATTAACCTAGAAAAACATTAAATGCTATGAATTCGCAAAAATATTAACTGATTTGTGCTAATTTTCGAAAAAAGGTACATATTCGTTCAGTTTTTTCAAAGAATATTCCATAATGTTTTGCTCGATTTTGATGTATTAAGACTCATTCTCTTCCTTGAAAGAAGCTCTACGAAATCACCGTCTAGATATTCGATAGTATTTTCCGTTAAAAAATGACACCCCGTTTTTGTTTATCCATCGGCGAAATTCCTTGATAAAAAACAACTGTCATTTTTAAAGACAAAATACTATCGAATATCTAGACAATGAATTAGTAGAGAATCCTCCAAGGAAGAGAATGAGCCGTAATACATCAAAACCGAGCAAAAATCACGGATCACTCGTTGAAAAAACTGAACGCATATGAACCTTTTCGAAAATACCACAAACGAGTTAATATTTATCTAAATCCATTGCAATTAATTTTTTTCTAGGTTAAGGACATCCGCCGTATTACAAATAACTATCCACCATAATCAATAGATGCCTAAAAAGTTGTATAAACTTTTACTTACAGCACTCATTTGACTAGTGAGAAGCGCTCCAACCTCCTTAAGGGCGATCGGAAAGACGGGGATGTGCTTTTATTTTCGGCGGGGCCCTCTCTGGATTCCGCGGTTTCACGTACCGAGCCGTCTGTATGCGGGTATACGATGTTTTGCGTAATCGTGGAACACAAGGAGGCGAAACCCCCGAGGGCGACGGAAGCGAGGAAGGACCCTCCGAGTTGGCTGTGCGACGTTCGCGCACGCACGATCTGCCTTGGTAACATAATACTGTCGCATCTCGTTGCTCGACCGGGGCAAAACTACTGCCGTGCCGAGGTCCGGGGGTATGCATGCAAACCCAGTCATTAGAGCGACGTTCTGGGAGTATCGGGTTTCCATACCGGCAACACGATTGGGAAAAAAACCATACTGCACGTACACACACGCGATGCCGAAGCGATGCCTCTTCGGTCCGCGCTCGCGCAACCCTCGCTCGACGAACGTGATTGACATTTCTGATCCTGGCATATGGCTCGCCAGAGAGAGTAGATCGCTCGCTTGATATACACCGGGAAAGAGATTGCCCGTTGTCGAAAGAGAGAGACGATAGTGTATTGTTACGTGTCGGTTCGACAGCCACACTGCAGCTCGGTTATTAACGAAAGCTCTTGCGCGCCCGCGGGTGAAGTCCATTCGACGTGATTCCTGTCTGACGGTCCAGCATTACGTATACGTAGACAATTCGAATTCGCGTCACACGAGTGACGCGGCGGTTAGCGCTCTTAGGAATCGACTAAACCGCACAGTAAAAAAAAAATTCTTATAATCGGAAAACGAAATTTGCTAAAAATAATTTTTGTAAATAAGTGGCAAACTCATTTCTTCAGGTTTGAATATAGAAATCGGTACTTTTGTTTCCTGTGTCATTGACAATTTTAGTCTGTAGTTTTGTTTTGTAAAACTAGAGCGGGTTGTGAGATCGGAAAATGAACAAATAAAAAATTGACGACGTTTGTGGATAATAACTTCTTGTTGAAAGTACAATTCGAGCGATTACCATATTTTTCTATTATTTAAATTTGGACCATTTAATTATTTAAATTTGGATCCTTCGAAATCTCCGCCCGGTCGTTACAACGGCAGCCATTGAGAGGGTGCCAGTTCACCTAAAAAATTTCCCCGTGTGTAGTCTAGATGACACGCATCATAGTTCGTAGTCGACGTCGGCCTCGCGAAGGTCGATGGACTTAATAAATGAAACTCGAGTTTGTAACGAGTCAAGTTAAATCAATCGGTGATCCTTCGGGCGAACCTGATAGAATTTTGAGCGTTACATTGGGACCTGGCCAGGACCCGGACAGGCCTTCTCCCAGCCCTTATCAGGCTCTGATTCATTCTCAATAATTCCGTCCAGGATGAAGATATTCTAGATGTCGAAGGATCGGCCGACAGGCGCGAGTCTCGTCGAGATAGAAGACCTAGTCGCGCTCTTTACATCACACTCCGCGGATTTGATAGCTCATTTAAAAAATGAAAACCGAGTTTGTAATGAGTCACGATACATTGATCGGTAACTCTTAGAACAACCTAGGTAGAATTTTGAGCGTTACATCGGCCTTCTCTAAGCCCTTATCAGCACCTGATGCAGCGCGCAATAATTCCTGTCAGGGACGAAGATCCTAGATCTTGAAGGATCGACCACCAGGCGCGAGTCTCGACGAGATAGAAGACCTAGTCGCACTTTTTACGTCACACTTCGCCGATTTGATAGCCGCCATCCCTTCCGTGCCGTTATGTGCCTGGATCGTGTATAAAATCTTTCGACACCGAAACCATTGTCTTCTCGCCGTCCGGAGTGACGATATCGCTCTGATACCGCGAGACCCTCGAAAATCCGTGAAAATTCACGGCTCGGAGACCGGTAACGCGAAGCACGGATTTCACCGTCGATTTTCGTTCGTCTGGAAGCGTTAAAATTGAACAGTTCGCGAGGTTTACGGCGTCGGGCGAGCGAGTGTATGCGATCGTTCCATCGTCCCATATCGGGCTCTCTTGGCGTGTTCCGCCGACGAAATAAACCACTAAAAACCGGCGTGTGTACGCGGGGGTGGAGGGGTCGGATAACGTCAGTCGCACGGAGTATATGCGTCGTATAAAGTTGGCGCGCAAGCCCATCTAAACGGGATTAACGATTCGACGAGCTCGAGCGACGTTCGATTCCCCCGAGGACCGTATCCATGAAGGGACCAGGAATAGAGAGTTCGCCCCGCGCTCGCCGAGCGCCGGACGAGTCCAGCCTCCCCGCGCCGACGGGCATGTTTGAAATAAAATATTTAAAGCGCCAGAATCGGTCATTTCGCGAACAGCGTGTATCCGAGGGCCTCCCTACCCCAGAAACACATCGACCGACAACTACGACTCTCCATCAAAACGTCCGACGTCCGTTCTCATAAACTTTTTATCCAAACCCCGTACGACCCCGCCCCTTCCCACCCCTCCTCGGCCCGTCATTAACATTAAATTTCATCCGTCAAAACTGCCGATGTCTCGTGTAACATGGAATTTTCATGATTCGCCGATAAAACTTGGGTACACTTTTAAAATATTTAGGGTTACAAAGAATAAAAAAAAAACCAATCGCGAATAACCGAATGATATTTTTTATTCGTTTTATGAACCGATATTTTCACTCGTGAAAATCGACGCTACCAATATATTATATATTTCATTACATTCGTCCTACATTAGATATGAATCTGGTTCACTTATAAAATATTGATGGTTATGAAAAACGAAAAACAAAATGAATTGTGAATAACCGAACGTTACTTTTCAGTAATTTTATGAACAGGGTACCATGCACCAATGAAAAAAATGTGTACAAAAAAAAATATATATATGTCCTTGGAAATATAAAAAATATATGACTTATATACAGAATATATTTTAGGGTGGAAAGATGTCTTTGTTTAAATATATCTCCCCCATATATATATATATATATATATATATATATATATATATATATATATATGTATTTTTGTCTTACGGGGTACCGCAATCTGACTCACAATCTATACAACAGTCAAGACGCGAAAAGTGCGAGAGACAAGCCAGATACACCCGCAAATAATCCGCCCCAAAGAGCCCGCCCGGTCTTCGCGCTGCTGCTCCGCCGCTTCCGCTTCGCGGCGGAGGCTCCAGCGATTTTCCAGCGAAGCCCGCGCCGCCGTCCTTCCTCCAGGCTGCAAAAAACGGGACGTCAAATTGGCCCCGGCGACGAGAATTCTTGTTCCCCGTTTCTCCGCAGGATCGCACAACGAGAGCTTTCCGTCGCACTTTCACTCCGGCTCTCGCGCAAGCTCGAGCCATCGGCTTTGAAGCCAACCACCCCATCGGGCTCGGTCTTGGCTCCGCTCCCCTCGCTGCCGGATGCTCCTCCGCCCTCCTCGCCGGGCTGTTCGCTCCTATCGAGAAGTACATAATCCTGGAGGCCTAATAACATATTCCTCTTGGGAGCGCGGCGGGAGAGTCAGGTAGAAGCCGCGTATAGCTTGCACAGTGCGTGGAGCGAAGTGGAGCGGAGGACCGGCCGGATATCTCCGCGTACCGCACGCAGAGGCGAGCGAGACGGTGCGGCTTGTCCACCCTCGTCGCTTCCACTCGCCCTCCGCCTCCGCTAACCCTCCGATCCAATTCCATCCGTCCATAGGGGGATGCGAGAAGCACGAAGCGCCGACGAGAGGGCCCGAGTTCGCGGGATGGACGAAGATCGAAGTGTCCCGGTCGGTACCGGAGCGAGCGAGCTGGAAAACTGCGTGAGCTGATCCGAGGACTCGGTACGCTCCGTCCGCTCCTGGAGCGAGCCCAGGATCCATGCGACGGCGTCAGAAAAAAGGAGCGCATCTATCGAAGGTCGCGACGAAATTGGACGGTTCACGGGCTATTACCTTGGCACGATCGTTGCTGACGATAAATTTTCGTAAACCTCGTTACGCGGACGACTAACACCGGTTTAGGAGACACACCCAGGAGACGACGGGAATTTCCCGGTCATTCGCGGGCGACGGCTGCACCTGGAGCCTCGGGTGTTTTGGCACTGACGCTGATTGATCGAAGTTGTATTTAGAAGAACGCTTCGAGGATTAAAGATGCAGAGGAGAAATTGGCAATTTTATTAATTTCATTGATTTTCTTTTATTTATTTTTATTGGCTGAACAGATTGGATTGATCGACGCTGAAATGTCACCGGCACGTTGGAAGAATGTGAGGATCGATGTAAAAGTTGCATTTGGAACAACCTTCCAAGGATTAAAGATGCAGATGAGAAATCAACAATTTTTTTATTGGCTAAACGGATTGGACTGATCCACTCTTAAGTCGTTATCCCTAGGCTGTAGGAGCGTGAAAATCGCGCCCAGTTTTGCTGCCTCTGTGTACCGTTCAGGCTAGAGCGAAGTAGGGTAGGCGTGGCGAAGGGGTTGAAATCTTGGTGGAAATTGTGAGGATCAGCGAGATCGTACTCGCGGGCCTAATTACCACGAGAATGTGGTATAATCAGCCGGAGAAGCAGTGGAGGCGGCTCGGTTTAGCGGTGGGCTTAACACTTATCGCAGAGGAGTCTTTCACTTGGCCAATTACGCGTCATAGGAGTGCGGGTGGCGACGCTCGGAAGACCGTAGTTACAGTAGCAACGTAGTATGTATAGGCGTCGTTGGTACATGCCTCGCGACGAAGGGACGTCGTACGGTAATCGTTCCTGAAGTCGGCGATGAGAGTCGGGCAGGAGGAGCACTATGCTTGAGAGCGCTAAACGTTAAGGGGGGCGTCGCGTTTAGGGGAACGAAGTTGCGTATTACTAAACCAGCTAATTCGACTGCTACGACTGGCACTATTGTACCCTCCCAAACCGCACTCGACGGCTTTAAACGTAGGTACGTGTTTTACCGCCTGTGACTACGATATATCATGCACGCAAGTAGCAGCTTCAAACTTTGGATTTACTGTGAATTTTCTATGCACGCCTAACTCTTGCTAAGTCGAATTGAAATACGATGAGCCGGAACATGTGGAGGGAGAACTCATGTGAGACGTGCCATTGGTAACTGGTAGTTTGACGAAGCGTACGGAACGAGAAGGCACGGTGTGGCCCGGTCGAGTCGCACCTTGACCATTTCTCTTGTGTCGTCACTTCCGGTCGTAAATCGAAATATTCAAACGGGAAGTGACGTTTTCGGCTATGAAGTCACTTCTGGGAAAAAACAAATTTTTTCAAAGCGAAAGTGACGGATTTGTCTGTGACGTCACTTCCGGTAAAAAAAAGTAAGATCTTCGAACCGGAAGTGAACTTTTCCCTAATGAAGTCACTTCCGGCCAAAAACCAAGATCTTCAAAAGGGAAGTGACGTGCTCCCTTATGACGTCACTCCCGGTAAAAAATATAGATTTTTAAACCGGAAGTGACGTTTTCCTTTATGCTGGGACTTCCGGTCAAAAACCTACATTTTAAAATCGGAAGTGACGTCTTCCTTTATGAGGTCACTTTCGGTCAAAACCAACATTTTTAAACCGGAAGTGACGTTTCCTTCTATCATGTGACTTCCGGTCAAAAGTTGCGATTTTCAAACGCGTGGAAAATGTGGAGGGGAAGCTCGCGGATGTCGTTGACTCGTACGCGAAAGCGCAACGAACGAAATCCGTTTGCGTACGCGATGGAGAAACGTCGTCGATCGTCGCCCTCGCTGCCCCATCTCTCCCGCTGGGTGACGAATACGCCGTGGAATGATCCGCAGTGGCTGCGCCAGCGGGAACGCGCCTCACCCTTGGCGCCCTCGCTAGCCCGGAACCCAATCTCGCGAGTTATGTTTCATACATTTATAATGCCGAGGAATAACTCGATATTCGCGAGAGTAGAACGGCAACGATCGCCGCGCGACGACGACGGCAACGAATCGTTGCCGAATCCTACGAAACGTTAGCGTGTGCAGGAGAATTTAGAGAACGCTCGCGCGCGACGCCGCTAATAAATCAGAGTATCGACTAATTTCGTTACCGGATTCCGCGAGGGTTTCTCTCGACCTCCTCGCCACGCCGCCACTGGAGGGGAAAACTCTCTCCTATCCGACCCTCGGCCTCCCTCAACCTCCTTCGAGAATGTACCATCGTTCTACCCATCGGAGTGAAATTCGTTTCTCCTGTTGTCGCATTAGCATTTTAATGAATCTCGTTTCCGGCGACGCCTGCGAGCTTTACCGGACTACGGCGACAAAAGCCCGCACTTGACTCGTCACCGTATATAGTTATCGCGACTGTTTTTACCGGGGTTCTGTGAAAATACGGTTCCTTTTTTTTTTCTCGGCATTAAATAAAACAGAGCATCCACGGAGCCGAGTAAGAAATGGCGCGGGCAAAGTTGGCAAGTGCTCGGATAATTTATTCAACTCTTTGTGGCACACTCGGGACAGCCCAGTTTCTCAAACTCTCCGCTTCCTCATGGATGAAGTTTGAGCACAGACTCGTCGGGCGAAGTTTAACTTACACCCGGATTCGTCGAGTTTTTTTTTTTCAATGTGCTTTTCTCGCATATTACATTTCCAAATCTGCTGTGATTCCGGGCAACTTAACCGGCCCGAGAGTCCACCGGTGAGGGGGGGGGGGGGGGGGGCGTCGGGGTTGAAATAATACCACGCACGCACGCGAACGCCTCTCGGAGTTTTCCCGCCACGCAAAAAGTGCAAAGCAATTTTTACACGGTTTCCTCATTTATTACAATTTTGCGCATAATTTGACTGATCGATATTGGCTTTCTCATAGATCAAGGGATGCGCCAGATCGTAATAAATATGGAAGCCATTTGCAAATTACTTTGCACAGGTTTTCGCAACATAACAAATGTATACATCTGATAAAATTGAACCGATCAAAAGTTACCGCAACATTTATTGCTGAAAATCGCTAACTGAAATTTGTGTAATTTCAGTTAGCGATGTTTTTGTCGTATGTATTTTTCCTCGATGATTACGAATGTCGCACTTAATTTTCTCCTGGAGCGATATTGTCACATACAAACATACGCAAACACACACATGCATCCGGGCACGATTAAAAATGGCTTTTCTCGACGACTTAGACTATTTTAAGTACTCTAACATTAAAATCTCAATTTCTTTTTTTTTACGAAACCAAAGCTTCCTCTATGAGAATGCAAAAGACAATTACAAACTTGATTCATCGCGTATCACTGTCTTCGTGGCTGCAATCCCGAACTCAATCAACGTTCTATCGAGCTCTCCGAATTAAGAGACAAAAATAAATATGACCCCATAAAAGCCTCGCAAAGAAAGTTCCAGTGTGCAAGCTTCTCAACCTCGATGCCTCCCGATCGCTGACAACCCGCCTACACAAGCTAATCTCCCACGTTTCATCCCGGTGCGCACATCTACCTCGTCGAAAACCGCTCCAAATCCCAACACGTTACAATTTTCCCCCCGGGGGGAAAACTGCCGTTCGAAGATCCTTCGCATCTTGCACCACCCCCGCGCCATCGAGACCGCTTCGCGAGCGGAGCAGAGAGAAAGCATAAGACTTCGACCCGCAGGTTAGACACACCGTTCTCTCCGATCCAATGACACCAATTTCTATTTTTTTTCTTTCACCCAATAAAAAAAAACCAACCCCGCTTTGTCTTTTTTGTTCACCCGTCTCGTTTCTTGCCACGTCGCGAAGGGCGAATTCGGGCACGGCAGCAAGGGCAAGAAGGAAGGTTACTCGCAGATGTAAATGTAAATTCTAATATAGACACGTAACTGACGTAACGTGTCGCCGAGTACACGAGAGCCGTACATTGGGGGTGGTGTTGGAGGGGGCGGGGGTTGTAAGAGAAGGAGAGCCGGGCTTATAGGTATACTATTTATGTTCAATGTACACCGAGCGTGCGAGGCAGCCCCCGTACCGAGGCGATATTATGATACATTATTAAAGGCAACCCCCCCAGTTACCGACCGAGTCGACGCCCACCCGCGCGAGCGCGGCCCGGCAATGGGTATTCATGTTCCTCCCGACTGTGTTCTCGCAGTGCGGAGTGTGCAAGGGCGCATTCCTGCTCGGATTCCCAGGCACGATTTTATTATGCATACGTACGTAGCTATATCGTACACGATACGCGGGCGAGAGAGTTTCCCTCGGCACGACACGAGCCGAGAGGGTACTCTCGCATTAGCCGGGAATATATAAGAGCTTAAACGCACCGTGACACGCAATAGCGAACCCGAAATCTTTCCTCGTGGATGCCTGCTTTTTATCGGTTAATTTCCGCTGGATGTATAAGTAATGGCGTACTTCTGTTTTTCAGACCCACTCTACGATAGCGCGGGTGTAGCCGAGGGGGTTGAGGGTGGATTTTTCTCTGGCATCCTTTGTGCAGGATCCCGAAGCGATATTGAAGTTGATGTTGCCGCTGACGTCCACAGGCAGCCGTAACGCTGAGTTATGCGACTGAATAATCATGTGTCTGATGGAAAAAGGCGCTTTGGCCTCTCTCCACTTGGGGAGAAAACCAGGAGAATAATAACAGGTGTCGCGCGTGGAGAAAATTGCCGGACCGGAAATGAATGTGCTTCTCACCGAAAAGGCGCTCCGGGCTGTTTCCACTTGGAAGGGATCTTCATGGAAAAATAAAAATTTTATAATAAGTCTGTAATCTGGAAGACAAAAAATACTGTGCGTTCCGGCAATTTTGGGGCTTTGCGTAATGCGAGAGCAGCGGGGATCTGTGATGGAATGTTCCTGTCAAATTTTCCTATTTATCGTGCATATCTGGACGTACTTTTTCTCCAAAAAGTTCCATTGTTTTTCCAGAAATTTATTTTTTCTGCATATTGGAAATTAGAATTTTCTGTTTTTGCATTACGCGGCGCATGGTGCGTGGAAACGGTATTGATTACTTTTTTATTTTTTACTCACCGCGTTGGGAGAAAAAATAAACGTGTCGTCTGTACAGAAAATTGCATGACCGGAAATGCATATCTGTCCAACCAAAAGCTCACTTTGGGCTTTTCCACTCATGCCGGACCTTAAGTAAGTAACTGTAATAGGCAATTATCGACGAAAATCAAAGACTTGGCCGCTGCGACGAGAGTTACGTGACCGACGCTAACGTTCCCAATCGGAAATGAACGGATCACCTGTGCTCTCCCGTATTATCTTTCTTTCCCTTTATACTCGTCGTCGATGCTTTCTCTCCTTCGTACCTTTTGTCAGTCGCCTTCTTTCCCTTTTCTCGTTTATTTCCCTCTTTTCTTTTTTTTTTTTATTCGTCTCTCCCGAACGATACTCCACAATCCGCTCCAGCGGGATTTCCGTACTACGCATCGCTTTTCCACTCCTAAACGTATTTCCCCGGGGTATCCGGGACTCCGATGGAGAACCCTCGCGAACAATCGAGCGAATGCTCGTCCCGAGTTGCCAACTGCCAGGCTCCGCGTGCCTGGATAAGGGGGAGAGCCGAGAATCTCGCGGAAATGGGGTGTACATACGCGATACTGGAGTCCCTCGTTAGGGACTTCTTAGAGACTCGCTTACTTACCTGCCTTCATTTTTTGTTTCGTGTTTTTTTTTTTTTTTTATTAATCCGCCTCTTTTGCTGAGGCAGTCGACGAGGCGCGTGTCCGTTGCCTAAAAGCGAAAACCTCCAAGCGCATTGCCGTGTGTGTGTATTGTTTTTTTTCTTTAATCTCACGAGCCAAACAATCCGTTGGCAACGCGGATTGTTTGGTTTTAAGAGACATCGGGCAAATTAGTCGCTGCGGGTCGCCGGATTAGCTTTCCTGTCCGCATGGTCTGGCTTTCTCCGACTTCGTCCCCCCTTTTTTTTGTTCGGACTTGATTGTTCCACTTTATTCGGGCGGTGTTTACGAGCGGGTGAAACTGGCGATTGCAGGGCAACGCGAGAATTGCCTCGTTGTCGCGAAAAAGGGGGTTACGAGGGAGATAAAAAATTGGTGAGAGAGCCCGATTAGCCGCGGGTGCGGCGAAAGCTGCGTTAGAAAAATGTCGGACGACGAGGTAATTCGCGTACGCGAATTTTGTCAAAAGTTTCCTGTCGTGCAATTTTAGCTGGGCGATTTGTTGGGCAAAGCCCACGTCGCTCCGCGATGGGTGTCGGACGATTGCAAATACCAGACGGAATCGCTGAGCGCTTAGCGAACTGAAGAAAAAAAAAAAACAAAAAATTATTATGTATGATAATGATGAAGAAAAGTGAAATTGATGATGATGAACGACGAATGATTGAAATTAGAACGCCGGATGACAGCGGACTCCGCGTCATATTGTAAATATGTAAATACAATAAATATCGTGTAGTCTATAAGTCATACTTCTCAAGTTACGCGACCAAAGAGAAGGAAGGAGAGGTTTTTCTTTTAGCTTAAGCTTTTTCCCAAAGCAACCAACACTGATTGACAAACACGCGCTGTTTCAATATCTTCGCTCTTATAATTTCCATAACACAATCAGCAGAACTTAGTTGCCACATATCGTTTGAGCTCGAATCCTGTACACAGGAAAAAAATTTCTACTTTTTACAACAATTCATTACCCACAAACATCTACAATTTTTTATTGGTTAAAATTATTCAATCGCTGCGTCCGGCTCTAGTGTTACAAACAAACTTAAAAACTAAAATTGTTAATGACACGAAAACTAAAAGGACAGGTTTGTATATTCAAATCTGAACAAATAGATTGTCACTTATTTAACAAAAATTATTTTTACAAAAATTCGTACTCCGATTTTACTAAATTATTTTTTACTCTATGGTGAAAATTAATTTTGTGTGGTAGAAATTTTTAAACGAATTGAAACATTTAAAAAACTGATGATCATCGAGCGAAATCGGCAAATCCACTAAAGACGTTTCGTTAAATATTTAATCGTCGAGAGCGCGAGAGAGTCCGGATCGGGGGTGAAGAGAGGCGAAAGTTTCCGGAAGCTCGGTGGTCGCGGAACCATTCGGAATTGTGGTCGGGACCCTTTATCCCAGCGATTCCCCAGGGACCTTCTCTACCGACCGAGAAAACCCTCTTCGCACCACCTCGTTCCGTCCCTCTCGTCCCGGCTTTGGCCTCTCCCACGCACTTGTATTTACATCCGCGTTTTCTGCTCGCATCTCCTCGGGTTTTCTCTTCTCCCGTCTGTCTCGGCGCGATTCCCTCGGGGCCCTACTTACATTAGATAATCGCTGCCCGACGGAGGTCGCCGGACGAGCATAAAAAACCCACAGATTCACCTTCCCTCAGCGCGCTTTTTTTTCTCCTCGAGACTTCATCGCACTGCACGGTAAAAAATAATTTCGTAATATCGGAATAAAAAGTTTCGTAATAAATAATTTTCTCAAACAAGTAAGAATATAATTGTTCAGCTTTGAATATACAAACCAGTCCTGTTATTTCCGGTGTCATTAACAATTGTAGATCGTATTTTTTTCTTTGTAAAACTAGAGCCACACCCCGAAAAAAATTTATTTGACGGCCACCGTTTCTTTGGTTTAATTAAAATAAACGGTGGCCGTCAAATAAATTTTTATTCTGGGTGCGGCTATAGTGCGATCAAAAAATTAACAAATAAAAAATTGTCGACGCTTGTGTGTAATAAGTTTTTGTTAAAAGTGCAATTTTTTTTTTACTATGTGGAGTCAGCGAGGAGACGATAGTCGTCGTCTCTCCCATTCCTGAATTGCCAAGCGACCACTCGAATTGCCAAGGGATGAAAGATGACGTAAAAAGAAAAATCATGACTTACATTAGATAATCGCTGTCTGACAGAAGTCGCTGGATACGCATAAAAAAATCCACAGACTCGACTTCCTTCGACGCGCTTTTTTCTCCTTCGCTCTCTTCACTGTGACTGCCCGACCCTTCCTGGAGAGTCGAGCGGATCCGCGAACCACTCGCCGACATGCTGGTCCGAGGGATGAAAGATGAAGTTAAAAAACAAATCGACCTGCAAGCGATTATCGTATCTCGCGAGAGTCGCTCGTTCAACCAGCGGCAAAGTGTCTCGCGACGACACACGATAAGCGAAAATGAGGGCGACATCGTGGCGTGAACGAGGCTTTCGGCCAGGTGTCGCCCGGGTCGTAAAATTCGAGCCGAAAGTTGGGATAACAAAAATATTGGAAGACTTTTTTTCATTCCGATCATGTATCGCGCGCCCAGCAGCAGGAGCAGCTTCCACCCGCCGGCTCGTTGCTCATCCGGGCTCTTTCTATCGTAAATCTCGTTATACGACCTCGCCAGACCGACAACGGATCGTAAAATTTCGTGTCCAACCCCGACGCGCGCTGTTCGTCTCGTGCGTTTCGTGGTTGGAAACTCTCGCAAATTGGAGAGGAAAAAAAGTGTGTCTTTCGCGAATTTTTACTGTTAACCACGCTCGCCCTTGCAGTGCCTTCGGTCGGACCGGAGAGCCGGGCTGTATCAACGAAGACCCAAACGGAGTGTTTGCAAAGGGTCGGCATTTTTTTTTTTTTTTTTTGCGTCTCGACGAGGCCTTGAAATTTCGCCTCCCTCGATCGAGGGC
The DNA here is from genome assembly GCA_964017025.1 of Stenichneumon culpator. Lineage (NCBI taxonomy): Eukaryota > Metazoa > Arthropoda > Insecta > Hymenoptera > Ichneumonidae > Stenichneumon > Stenichneumon culpator. The sequence goes on along the minus strand of OZ024768.1, from coordinate 17,044,096 downwards.
CGGAGAAGCTCTCGAGATATTGCAATTATTTCTTCCTTAATCAATCTCGCCACCCTTTTCGGGCTCTCCGAGGGAGAAGAAGTCGACGATCGCCTCGCGAGAATTCTCCGGGACGGAAAGTCTTTGGCTTTAATCATTTAATTTTCTCGAATCGTTCACGTTCCGGTGCAACCGACCTGTCGGTCACCGGCGCTCGAGCTTCGGTAGCTTCCCGGATCAAATTTCCCGTACGATAACTTCAAGGCTCTTTCCTTGATTGCGAAGATTCGCTGATACGGAGCCAACAGCCTGACTCGACGGTCGTTGGGCGGATTGGCTTGGGGAGCGTGGCGATTCGCTTGAATCGCTGTCGTGCAAAAAGCGTGATTTTTTGGGGGGTTTCTTGGATTCCGGGATGCCTTTATTATCCGGATGTCTCTTTAAGGATTGAATTAGGGCTGTACAGATAGGCCGGCCAAGCCGGCTAAAATTTCTTATCCGGCTAATGGATTTTATAGTTTGGCTGGCTAAGCCGTCTTAGCCGGCTAAACTATTTTAGCCGGCTAATCCGTTTTCGCCGGCCAACCTATATTAGCCGGCTAAGCTTATACAGTCTTGCAATTTTTTGACGAAATTTTCTTTTCTTTTTTAAAAATAAACTGCTACGTATTTCGACGTATTTTTTTCGCGCTGAACACGAATCCGCCGGCCTTTTTGGCCTAAAGTACAATGCGACATTAAGGGGCTCGATGTTATGAACGATTTTATGCTCTCGGCCGGCTAAAATAGCTTGGCTGGCTAAAACGAATTAGCCGGCTATAATAGTTTAGCCGGCTAGGCCGATCTATCTGTACCGCCCTAAATTAATTTTTCATCACAATTGTACACTAAATTGAATGTACCAGTTTCTGCATAAAAACATTCAGTCCGGTACATTAAATTAAAATTTTTTTTTTAGTATCAAGTAAAAGCTCTTATACACACCCTTCTCGCACTTCTCCGAAGCTAATTAAGCGATTATGCTCACATATGTGCAAGATTCGGTGATACGAAACCAACAGCTCTGACTCGACGGTCCTTGCGTCGATTGGCTCGAGGGGCGTAGCGATTCGTTTGAATCGCTGGCGTGCAAAAAGGGTGATTTTTTGGTAGCTTTCCTGGTTTCCTGGTTGATTATCCACGCGTCTCTTTAAGAATTAAATTGGAGGCGGCTCGGGCAAGAGATACGCCGGTTCGCGGGTCGGAAAGGCTCGGTCGAGCGCGGAAAGGAAAAGGGTCGAGCAGAAGCTCTTCTGCACAACCCTCTCGCACTTCTCCGAGGCTAATTAAGGGATTATGCTCACGTGCGTGCAAGATTTGTCGGCGTTGTGGCTCCGATCGCGCAAAAGTTAGTGCCTCGGCAAAGAGCCGCGGTGGTTTTGCCTCGGCGAGTGTCCCACGCAGACGTTACCCACCGAGCGGGGAACACAGGGAGACAGCACAGAACCTAATACACTGCGAGGGGTGGTCGCAAACTTTTCCCGACTCTCGAGACCCAAGAAATTTTCACGTTAAAAAGTTTTCACCCATCCAACTCCTCCCAACCCCCTTAACGCAATTATAATCGTGTCTCGCGGCGGTCTCCCGCGCGCTCCGGCACACTGGGAAAAACAACTTTGACGGGGGAAGATATATTTCAAAGTTCATCGCTGAGCCGTCAGAACGGTACTAAAAATATTAAGAAATCGTTCCGTGAACGATTTTTTCATTAACGAAATATCAATTTCACGATTAATATTTTTCAACATCGAGTAATAAAAAAAATAAAAACACATCAAGCCGCAACTCATGAAAACTTACTCGTCGGACGTTGCTCGCGTTGCATTATTCAGCGTTGAATTATTCATCGCTGAGGTGTCAGAACGATACTAAGAAATATTGAGAAATCCTTCCGTGAACAAATTTTTATTAATGAAGTATCAATTTGAAGATTAATATTTTTCAACATGGAGTAATTGAAAAAAAAGAACACCACTTCGCGAGTCATGAAAACGTACTCGTCGAAAATTCCTGGCATTGTCGCCGAGGCCTTTACCCGTCGGTATGAATAACTTTTCGTCAGGGATTATTTGGGCCTTGTATTTCAATTCCCCGCGGTGTATCTCGTAAACGAGACCGGGTGTAAAAATTCGTTCGGGATGTCGCGGAATTAGAGGCTCTCGAGTCTCGTGAAAGCGAGAGTGATATACGAGCAATCGCGGAGGAGGAGCAGCGTCGACGGCGGAGCATCCAGCATTCAGCGACACGACCACTCGACGAAAAATATATTTCGCGGAAACTTATTTTCCCTCTCGTCGAGCATCAACTCTGGTGTTCCCCAGCCTGGCCGAAGACGTCGTGGCGCTTCTTCTGCGATTGGAATTATTCTGCTACATTTTTGTACGCCAAAGAATGGAGTCTTCCGCGGATCTCTGACGCACACACCCACGCTCACCCCGGGCGCCTCGCGAGTACCTCGTAATTTAACTCATAATTCAACGTACAATTTTCCGACGACTCCGACGGATTAATTTTCTGGAAAACACACACAGACGGAGGGACGGAGTTGGCCATTTCGCCTGTGCCGACGTTGGCAATAAATTTTATCTCCGTTCCGTCTCACTTTGTTCCTGCAGTCGCGATACTCCAGCATCGCGAGCTTCCGAGAGCACGGATACGGACTAATCCCTCCTGTACATTCGGCCTGCCGGCAGTGCCAGAAGTTAGCGGCGGAATCTATTCTGCAACCTTGCACATGACGTCCCCTGCACGGTTCCCGGAATGTTGCCCGAACGCCACGGTTTCTGTACTTCGGCGAGCGGACATGGCGCGCGGATTTGTAAATCATTTTACAAATTCGCATAATTTAATAATAATAATAATCATAATTTTTATTTTCGGAAGTAAGATTCGGTTCCTTAATAATGTGTTATCCGGCGACCGCGATTCAATAGACGAAGCTGTTTTCTAACCGAGCTGTCACGTTATGATATTTGAAAATATTTACCTAACCGAGCGAATGCAATTTCATTGGATTGCTTCACTGCAGAATTTATCATAATCTACCGTCAACAATAAATAACATAAACAAGCGAACCTAGCGTCAGGCGCGAAGCGCCCGATCGCTATAACAACTAAATGAAGATAATAATCCAGAATAATAGTCGATATAAACAATTATATTACCCTACACTAATAATCGATAATTATTACTATTATCGATCATTAATGCAATATATAATAAATAATCATTTTTATTTCTCAAAGCTCAAATAAAAAAAGATCGTCGACTGGAGCCAAAAAATTTTGCCGGTTCGTTGAATTTCGTGTAAAAGTATAGAATGACGAATCCAGTCCGCGTAGCTGCCGCGCAACCCCTGGCGCCTAACAAGCGGCGGACCGCTCCGCGCCACCCACGTGTATTTCCGTACGAGCGTCTCTCCTCGCTCCCCGTCTCCGGCATGAGCCCGTTGAAACACCCTCTTTGCCCGAGACCTTACCCTCTTCTTCAAAAAGATTATATGCTTCAGGAATTACATACATTTTTAATATCTCCGCGCAGCTCCTTCCGCTGCCGGGCCGACTCGCTCCTATCGGGAACGTTTTCACGGCCGCGCAAAATATGTCCACAAGAGATCGGGGAGGGGGAGGGGGAGGGGGAGGGGGAGGGGGAGGGGGAGGGGGCGCTGCCTGTTTGCCGAGGGGGCCCCCAAAGAAGAGAAAACCGTCTCTCGATCGCGACACAGAAAAAAAAAGTTAGCACGGGAAAACTCCGGGTTACTTCCAGTGTCGCGATTTGTCCGTTTTTGTTTTCCCCCTTTCGTATTCCCTCCGTGTTTGGCTCCTGCAACCGCCCGCGAGAACCACCGGCGGCAATATATCTTTCACGTAGCGTGATTTACTTTGACTTTAAACTAGGCAAAGTCTGGGCGACAGGCTCGCGAACGAGGCGGCGACCGAGAGCGACAAAAAAAAAATGAGAGGAAGCTGTTTCTTCACCGTTTCGGCGTTCTTATACTTTTTTCCTCCTCTCAGCCCACGTTACGAGCGCGTTATGCTCGCTTTACTGGTCCTCGCGGCAAAACGAGGGCAAAAAGAGAGGAATATTGTTCGAAGGAAGGACCGCTGCGAGGAGGAAAAGAGGCATCAGCGAGGCGAGAGATGCTCATAAATTCGCGAATGTGTGAAAAATAAGCGTAAATAAAGGAAATAAAAAACAAGGGAAGCGTGTTCTTTTATGCCCGTGAGATGAGCGGTAATGGGGAGTTTTTAAAAGTCAAATTCTCGAAAATCCCGGTCATCCATCCACATGTGAATATGTGCTTTCGTATTGTATATCATTCGCTTCTTTTTATTATAATTTTTTTTTTATTTTTATACATGACGCTCTGACTGAATTTACGCGCCAGCCAGCGAGATACTTTGTCGTGGATTGACGAGGAGAAAAAAGTTAGTCGGCGCGGGTTAACTGAGATAAAGTGAGTAACGCGCGCAAGGTAGAACGAGGACTTTCGTACCGAAGTTTGACGTTTCGTTCTCGTTGAGGGTTTCCGGAGAGACGTTGCTGGGCTTTACCCTCGAATGCTTCGCTCTTCTGTCAACGGAACGGTGGGCAGGACATTTTTGAGGAACAAGGTACTCGAGATCCGTCCGAAGGCACCGTACCGTCTCCCAAAGTATAAATCGGTCGGCGGCCTCTCGCCGGATGAGAGAGAAAATACTTTGGTTTTCATACAATTTAATAACGCTCCGGCGATTCTTACCCCGCGAATGTTGCCCGGTAAGCACGCCTCTTGAGTCACCGTCACGTCGATACTACTCGCCTTTCCTCGTCGAGATTCTCCTTATTTTCTCCTTACACTTGTTCCACGAATCTCGCGGAATCGTCTGCGCACAGTAGAGTTTTCGATCTTTTAACTTTTTATCGTTATTTTATTTTCAACGATGATAGTAAGGGAGAGTGGGGCAAAATGGGACAGAGGGGCAAAACAATATAACGGGGAAAAATGCAATTTTTCAATAACTTTTGGCTGGTGACGGTGGAAAGTGGGCCAAAACGGGATGCTGGAGCAAAACGCAATTTTCCAATAACGTTTGGTTGGTGGCGGTGGTGGTAAGTGCGGCAAAACGGGGTTGAAAATCCGAATGTATCGACGGGACAAAATGGGGCACCACAAATTATTGGAAAATTGATTTTTGCCCCACTGTCGCATTTTGGCCCGCTCTCCTTTAAAGTGATAGTCAATAATGGCCAAACGGCTAAATTATCCTCATTTTGTCCTTATACTCGTTCCAGGAGTCTCGTGGAATGCTCTGCACACAGTACAGTTTCCAATGACTCAGTTTTTTTCATTTATTTTAATTTTTTTTGTAACGGTAATGGCCGATAATGGCAAAGAATTTTAAAGTGATGGTCAACAATGGCCAAACCGCCATATTCGACTAATAAATGGCGATGAATATGGTTTTTTCATTTTTCTCCAATTGTGGCCGTTCGATTACGGCAAGTTCTACTGTGGCAAGGTCTTTCAGGATGCGCCGTGGTAAACGTCATAAAGTACTTTTGTGTGAGATCATCGTGTGTTCGCACACGAGCGCTCGACAATAATCGCGATGGGATGCAAAGTTCAACTAAATGTTACGCGATCGAGCAGCGATCGACCCAGATCGGTCTTTGAAACGGATGACGCCGGGACGTCGAGAGAATTGCCGCCCGAAGCCCTGTTAGACACCGAAGTACCGTTTTGGTCGAAGTCAAGAACTTGGAAGCAGTTTCGATGGAGTCGAAGGGATTCGTGATGGCCATGCCATTCGGGCCATCGGCTACGTCGAACTTTATGATCCGTGCCCACTCCGCGGCTGCGGGCAGTGCAGCGCCTGGCACTTTGAGAAATTCCAAATTTCATTAGGTACATTTTTCTACGGCGAGAACAGACATTTAGATTATTCCGTATTTTGCATAAAAAATATTGTAGATTGTAGATAATGAGATTATCAAGCGGGAAGTGACATGTTCCCCTGTGACGTCACTTCCGGTTGAAAACTGAGATTCTGAAACCGGAAGTGACGCTTTCCCGTATGACGTCACTTCCGGTCGTGAACCAAGATTTTTAAACCAGAAGTGACGTGTTCCGGTATAACGTCACTTCCAGTGAAAACCGAGATTTTGAAATTGAAAGTGACGTTTTTCCGTATGACGTGAATTCCTCTTGAAAACTAAGATTTTGAAACCGGAAGTGACGGTCTCCCGTATTTTCAGTTGAAACGCTTATTCCCTCCACCAAAGAGAGATTCACCTCCAGAAGTAGGAAATACCCGACCCGAACTTTTTAGTGGTCCATATTCACCACTCTCACCGTATACCAGGACCAGCACGTGATACTCCAATTCACTTTATCTTTATCGCGGTCGGTGCGATACTCGGGGACTTCGCACCTACGACACACTCGGGTCGCGTCGTGCACTTGCCAGGATTGAACTAACGAGCAATGGGCGAAAGCGAAGATAAGTGCGAGCGAGACGAGGGGAGAACGAACGAGCGGGGGGAGCGAGAGCGAGACGTTTAAACAGCGCGCTCGCATGTCTGCCGGTTATAACGAAACGCTACCGCGCGCTATGTTCTGTGTACAGTTGGCGGCAGGTGCTCGGCCACTGTGCAAGCTCATAATTCAGAAAGTCCGCTTGGCAGACCAAGCGAGAGACGGAGAGAACCTTTCTCGAATAGCTCGCCATCGCCGCCGGGTAGCTTTTAACCACCGAGCACACGTTCGTCGCATTAACGGCCCGATCGGCGATAGCACCGAGCGAGCCTTCGCGCACACAGACGAGCGCACACTCTCTCGTCCCGCCGTGAAAAACGAATCGTTCGATCACGGAATCGTTCTCGGACGTAGCAGAGCCGCGCGCGCTATTTGCGCGGAAATCCCACTCCGCACAGTCCGCACCGTTGATTATCCAACAGGAAAATCTCGCCGATCGGACACTTCTTCTCCGCCAGCGAAGTAGGCGAAAGCAACGCTCCGTCGGTCGGGAAAACGCCGTATTCGCTTCGCAATTCGAGACCAGCGTTTCATCTTCTTCCGTCGTCGGCGCTCAAACAGCGCGCGCGTGCGCTTCGCTGTTCTCGCTGCAGAATCCGCGGAAGACAAAATTGCCCGGTTCAAAGGATCAAGCGCCGCGGCGATGACGCTTCTCCTCATCGTGGCACAAATTGCAACGAATTTCCAGTGAAATAAACACTTTCCATAAGCGTCGTCATTATTATTATCATCTTTCTGATATCATCGCGCGGCTATAATTTCCATCGTGACTCAGGTACGCAATCGAGCGAGGCCCCGCGAGGCCTGTAATTTAACACCGATCATTCGTCATTAGTCCGCGCGGAGCTCTTTGCCACCCAGCCGATTGGATTGGATTTTGTGAAGTAATACCGCGCGCAAGATGAGCATGCAACAAAGCAATATAACACGGCATAGGCAAACAGCCCATTTACGAATTACCATCGGCGCGGCTGAGCGTTGTTTTTTTTTTTTTTTTTCTATTTCCGGAAGTACTCTCCGCTGCCGCACGCCGCCTATTACCGGTGCGGCATGTCCGCGCGAGCTCCCGTGTTCCTGTTGCGCGGGTGGCTTTAACCACTGACCCAGTTTGGTCGGAGTTCGTACACATGTAGCGTCACGAAGCAATTCTCGGCGTGCGGCAATTTACGATCACCGACGCCGAGTTACGCCCCGTTCTCGTGGCCCTTCGACGCGTCGATACCGCCAGCTTGGTGCGGCTCTGGAGAAGGCTTATGGCGATGGCGGCAGTTAAAAAAACCTACGGGGCGACGAAACAGGGTCGGGGACGGGGGAGGAGGCCAACCATTGTGGCAGGGCCTTTGACTGTCCGCTGCAGCTACTCCAGAAACGACAGCTGTTTCGAGTATTTAAAGAGCGTGCCGGAAAGGGGGATGATGATTGTGCCGAAGGATGACGAGAGAACGACGTGCGGGAAAAGGAGTTGGTAAGCCGGGGCGGGTAACAACCAGCCTGTTGCCATTACGCTTGGTGAACCTAATAGAGCAGTTTTCTCGGCGTTTAACACCCCGCGGAGACACGGGTCGAGAGCCGGGGAGACAGTGGTGATGAGTTCTTGAGGTTTTAAGTTTTTCGTCACAAGTTGGGATCTTCGGCTCTTCAATTTTTTTTTTTTTTTTCAACTTTAAGGCTTCAATGATTACCGGGTGGGATATTTTCATAGTAATGAGAAGCGGGTGAGACGAATGTCGAGAATGTCTTGGCAATAAATCGGAACATCCGGCGAACCGGGTCGCTGAGCCAAAGTGGACCATCAAGCAATGCTGCGCCACTAGAGCTTGTCTGTTCCCCAAGTGCTTCAGTTACGGAACTCTACTTTGTAAATTGCGCACATCTCTGTTCAAACCTACCACTTGGGTCCGAGAAACTCACAGTTCCCGTTGTCCTGCTTTCGCAAATTTCCGATTCCGCCAGCGCTTGCGCCGATGAAACAGGAAGGGCGGCACGATCATACGAGAGATTTATTTTACGACGAGATTTTAGTGCAAGTAGCCGAGTGAAAATATCGCATGGATTCCCAGACGCGGACGCGTCTTTCTCGGACATCCTGGGGGGAAACAAAAAATGGAATGTGCGTAAGCAGATATATTTCCGAGTACAGTGGACACCCACATTATTTTTATGACTATCCAAAGGGGTCGCAGTAAAATTGTTTTTCTCGCTGAACAGGGAAGGAAAAAAAAATATTCGCGTGATCGGCATTCGGGCCGCTGCTCGACGATCCCGGGATGAACACTTCGGGATATTCTTCGCCTCCTTTCCGTCCTAGGGGGTCGCTCTTGCTCATTAAAACCTTTGCCATCAGCGCATCCTTAATAACGCGTCCCTGCGGGCATTAAGGGCTTTCCCAAGCCCGATCGCCCGAGTGAACTCCCTTCGGAGTTTCCGCGTCGCCTCCGGGCCAGGACTCGTGTCTCTCCGTCCTTCGGCGCTCCACTTTTTTCCCCATCCTCCTGCCTCGTCCATACGCGTAATAACCGCTAATAATTTTTGGCCTTTGCCGGAACGAGCGCCACGGGGCTTTGGGGGGATGTCGGGGAACCCCCGATGGCCCGACGCCGGCCCTGCGCCCGGCCAGCGCCCCCCCTGGAGCCTCCGGACGCCAGATCCAAGCCCAGAACTCCCGCATTTCTCGTGTTCCGGTTACCACACGCGGCAACATCATCGCCACCGGCGATCTCTTGTCCACCGTTGCCCTACCGCGTTTCCACACAATACCGAAGAGACACCGAACGAGCCCGGACTCTGTTGTCGCTATACGGAAAAACCATGGGCGGTCATGGGCTTTCGCCACACGCCTGATCGCTCTCACCCCCCCTCACGTGCTTCGACGCCGCCGAAAAATATGAACGTCAATGATGAGCCCATGGTACGTCGAGCTCGCGGTCCCCCGCGATTTATGTCTTTCCCTTCGCCACCGTGAAACTCTCTGCGTCCTTTGTCGCTTTCATCGCTCTCGCCCACAGACTCCTTTTTTCGTCCCTGCATCCTGCGCTCGGCTCTCACTGCGTGAATTATACGCTTTCGGTCGTTTTCCCTGCGACCGACGGAACCCACTTGTGCGTCCCTTCGTCGGGACTCTCATAACATCGTGCGGATGTTATGAGAGAATCCACGCTCGATTCTTCGTTGGAGTGTCGTTGTCAGTCGTAAATAAACCGTAAGGGGAAGATACACTATAACGTTAATTGGTAAAGGAAAGAGTCTCGTAACTTTCGTCGCGCGTCCGATTATCGGAATGATTAAAAGGACCGAGTGTCTTCGGAGCTTGAGGGAAATATCGTAGCTGGGGGACACGCTCGGGACAATTTATGGGACTGTAATGAGCAGGACTGCTGTGCCGGGGAGGCGCCTGGGAAATCCTTGGACACGGTCTCTTCGTTATCTTTTTCACGTAAATTCCGCAAATGACCCGAGATATTGTTGAGCTCGGTGGCTCGGGTTAACGCCCGCTAAGATCGCTCCTCGAGCTCCAGACTCGCATCTTATAATCGTCTTGCACAGTAAAAAATTATTTTGTAAAATTGGAATAGAAAGTTTCGTAGAAATTATTTTGTCAAATGAGTGACAAACGAGTTTGTTGAGCTTTGAATATAGAAACGTGTCCTTTTGTTTGCTGCGTCATTGACAATTTTGGATGGTACTTTTCTTTGTAAAACACGGGCTGTACAGTGCGATAGAAAAATTAAGAAAAACAAATTTTGGACGCTTGTGGACAATAAGTTTTTGTAAAAATTACAAACTATTTTTAATGCCGTGTGGTCTTGACAACCCATCGGAGCACTTTTACCCCGAATACCAACAATTATTATCGGTTTTTTTTCCCGCCTCTCGCATCAAGCCCGGAAGTAGATGACAGAAGCGCTACAAAAAATATTGCATATAGGCATCGGTTTATTAAAAATGCATCCAAACAATGCGTCGAAATACCGACCGAATACCAACAATGAATATTTTTTTCTCCGTCTCTACCATCAATCCTATAAGTGAATGACAGGAGCGGAAAAAAATACATTCTATACAGGCATCGAAAATACTTAGCAACGAGAGTTTGGTCGAATAGCCTTTTTCGCAGGAATAACAATTTTCGGTATTTTCAATTTTCCCCGGGCCAAACCCCGCCCGCTGATCTCCGCCTCCGAACTCTCGTATAATTGAATTCCTCTGAGCGGCCGCCGAGCCCCGATGGTGTTAACCGATCCCATCAGCGACGTCACCCACAGTTTTCCGAGTGCCAAACTAGTTTCACCGTGGGCAAGCTGTCGGCGTTTGAAAATGTAACCGAGCAACGCGCCGGAGCCACTTTGGCTTTGGTGTCCGCTCGGTTTCTCGTTGCGCCCGCATCGTATATATAACCGCACGCGAATACACGTGTGATTCACGGGGCTGGCGCGGATAAATGAGCGAATGGGCAAACGAGAGCGGAGGGTTGACGGGGAGGCGAGTTACCGCTTCTGTTGTCGAAATGGGCAAGGCCGGTGACATCGTCAAAGCGCCAACAGCTGGTCGGTCGACTGGCCGATCCGTGGCTGAGGAACCAAAGAGTCGGCAGAGCGTTTGCGCGGAGTTACCAAAAAAAAAAAAAAAAAATTGAGCCGGACCGTGTTGGTGAACGGTCGAGCGGCTTTGGTGGATTTGCTGCACGGACGAAGGTTCGGACCGTGGTTGGACGATCGTGCGGAATAGCGAAACTCGCGGACAAACAACAACGCCGCAGCGCGGAGAAGATGAGGACGTGAGAGCTCTGTGTGTGGAAGCGCGTAACAGAAGCGGTTATATTTGTCTAATTCTAATACCAGCGGCAACGGAGGCATCGGGACTTAAGAGCAGCGGAGGGAACAGAAGCAGTTCTCGAGAGTGAAAGTGTACGCGAGAGAACGGAGGGAATTCTCTGTGGGAATCCTCGAGCACGTAGATAGTCGAGATCCACTGCCCGCGTATCTTGCCCCGCACGTTCTTGCGCTCTCCGCGGCTGAGAAACACAGATAGAGATTGTGTGGCAAGGGAAGAGGGCGAGGAGTGGCCACTCTTCGAGTTTCCCAGTGTGTCACGCTTCTCTTCTTCTTCTTCTTCGTGTTCTTCTTCTCCCTCCTTCTACTCCACTTGCTTTGCTCTTGTTACCGTACCGCGGTGCAAGTCGCACTAGTGCGACGTGCACCGGCTGCGTAGTTGGCAAACACGTGGGGGAAACTCCGAGCGGGAACGGATGACACGTTGCTGGCCGAAATGCTCGGCCTCGTTGCCTCCGGTGCGTCCCTTCCTATCTTGCGATTTGCAATTAGGTGCGGAAAATTCATAATCGAAGATGGGAGTCTCGGGACGCTCAGCACAGCCTGGGTTTTCTGGTTTTTCGGTCATGGTGGATGGCTGTCGACGTCCCAACGGGATCAAAGATATCTGGCGGGACGTCCGACGAGGCATCCGGCAAGACATCCAGCTCTGTTCGATGTCCTTCTGTCTTGCTTCGATCTTGCTTCCGTCTTCTGTTCTGTCGTGGTGAATAACTTGTGTGATGTCTTAACGGGATCGAAAATATCAAGTAAGATATCCAGCATCAGCACATCCAACATCGGCACATCCAGCATCAGCACATCCAACATCGGCACATCCAGCATCAGCACATCCAGCATCAGCACATCCAGCATCAGCACATCCAGCATCAGCACATCCAGCATCAGCACATCCAGCATCAGCACACCTAGAATCAGCACGTCCAGCATCAGCAGATTCAGCATCAGCACATCCAACATCGGCACATCCAGCATCAGCGCATCCAGCATCAGCACATCCAGCATCAGCACATCCAGCATCAGCACATCCAGCATCAGCACATCCAGCATCAGCACATCCAGCATCAGCACATCCAGCATCAGCACACCCAGAATCAGCACGTCCAGCATCAGCACATCCAGCATCAGCACATCCAGCATCAGCACATCCAGCATCAGCACATCCAGCATCAGCACATCCAGCATCAGCACATCCAGCATCAGCACATCCAGCATCAGCACATCCAGCATCAGCACATCCAGCATCAGCACATCCAGCATCAGCACATCCAGCATCAGCATATTCAGCATCAGCGCATCCAGCATCAGCACACCCAGAATCAGCACGTCCAGAATCAGCACGTCCAGCATCAGCACATCCAGCATCAGCACATCCAGCATCAGCACATCCAGCATCAGCACATCCAGCATCAGCACATCCAGCATCAGCGCATCCAGCATCAGCGCATCCAGCATCAGCATATTCAGTATCAGCATATTCAGCATCAGCGCATCCAGCATCAGCGCATCCAGTATCAGCACACCCAACATCAGCACATTCAACATCAGCACATCCTGCACTGGGTATCCTGCTGGATGACTTGCTAGATAACCAGAGAAACCAAGCATCGATGACGGGCAGTGTACATTGCCGTCATTTTTTTCTCTAGTGTACCTCAGTCTTGTTAGTTGTCTTGCTCGATATCTTCGATCCTGTTAAGACATCGAACAAGCTATCCAGGTGTCGCCCGTTTGCCACGGCTAGCGCAAGATCTTTATGGACTGTGAACTTCTGAAAAAAAAAGTAAATCCGAGAGACAAGAAAATTCTCTTACTACCCATTACCATGTGCCCCAACGATATTGTCGCGCGGGTCCAATATGTCTCGAATCTTTACCGCCCTATCTATAGCTCATCCCGAGCCCATCCACATCCGCGTTCGAATAAAAGAAATGTATTAACCGACTCCCCGAGTGTTTTCACGTTCGGCTCGGTCGTTACGGCAAATTTAGCGTCAAGGCGATGCGCCTCGCACGGCTCGGAGCGGAGCCCGACGGCGTTTTAGCATTCCAAGCTCCGGAGAGAGACGCCCGCGACAGCGGGCCTCCGACGATTTTTCACCGGACCGGGTGAGTGACGATCCTACGCGGCGCAGCTTCCAGGCTCTTCTCGCATTCTTTTTGTATCCCTGTATGTTTCTCTCTTCCGAGCCTTTATTTATTTTATTTTATCGCCATATTTTTTTTTTCTTACTCTTCGTGTACTCGCGCTTTGTTCGATGCTCGGCGCGATCCGCGCTTTATCCTCGAACGCCCTCGGAAAGCGATGAGAAAAGACCCGAAACTCCGGGGATTCACCGTCAGCAGTCTCGGCTCCCTTTTTGTTTCCTCCTCTCGCTCGTCTCCCACCTCCTGGCCCGCCTCGCGGCTCATAAGCACGCAATTAGATAAATTAATTTCACCGCTCTCTCGCGGATGCGTATTTCTTTCAGCGCCGCGGGGAGGCTCGCGGGGCCTCCTCCGAGAGGCGCCGAGCCAAGACGACCAGACGATTACACGAAACGCGCTTTTCACAATATTTTCCTAGCCCATATCTTGTGGCGCGGCTGACGCTCCGCCGTTCTTTCGTGTGGCGCGAGTGAGAGCTTTGCCACGTGTTTTCTTAACCCGGAATCCCATGTCGGTCATTAGTTCCGGAGCCGCGCTGGGCAGGGTGTTACCATTTTAAGATTCTGCCTCGTCCGCGTAACGTAAGGCTCGCGCGTAACATCACTCACGGGACTATCGCGAAGATCTGGATATATATATATAACCTGGGACGGCATCGCTGGCTGGAGCTAGGGGCTGGTGGGACAAGACGGTCCAAAGCAATTCGGTCCTCGCACCCGGAATGATAATTTATTTGGCAGCTGCTCTCAAAATTAATATTCATTTAATTTTAATAAATCTCTATTTATTTCAAATTAATATCTATTTAATTCAAATAAATATGTACTAAATTCAAATGAATATTTATTTGCAAGACACGGGTCAGATGAATTTTTTTCATGGTTGCGTTAACACCCCTGTAAAAATTCAAGCTCGGAGCTGCACCGGCGTCAGCTAGTTTTTGCATTCTTCCTCTATCGTCCGTCCAGAAAAAAAAACTGCAGAGTCAGACCAGCATGAGAACATTTTCGCTCTGCCCCTGTGCCATTTTGACCCGCCCTCCCGAAACTCGATTGTAACGTTATTCGGGGATGGAATACCAATGAATATCGTATCGTCTATTTTGTGCTTGTCACGCGAATGACACGACGAAAAAACGACTAGAGTGCGAGATCCCATCCAGTTAGGTTCTATGATACATAAGTCACCACAAGGATTTTCCAGTCAATCACGGTAAAAGCCTCGTTTTCCCTTCGCTGTTTAGTGACCACGGAGGCGCGCGACAGCCTTCTCACCATCTGACAATGCTTTACACAACGAGCAAGGTGACTCTGTGTATGGGGCTGGTGCTCCTTCTGAAACGAATCTGCAGTGTCACTCCCCCATGAACCGTCATCGCCCTGGAGACCCCCATCGAGATCTCGGCGAACTGTACTCCTCGCACGCCCGCTCGTCGAACAAGTGATCCCAAAACGATGCAAATCTCGTCCATCTGCTCTTTCGAATTCTCACAGCCCCAAAACTTCTTTCAAACGTCGTCGACGCTCGAATTTTTTAAAAAGTCATATTTTACTTTTATATTTTTATATCATTCAGTGCTCTCTCCGCTGGAAAAAAGTATAGGCGAAAATATATATTTTCGTAGTTAAATATACTTCTCACGAAAAATATATTTTTTATACATTAAATATAAGTTCCACACAAATGAATTTTTCGTGGCTGAAGGACTTAGGTCGATGGCCAATTGGCAACATATGTATATATATGTTCTCACGGCAATCTACGTTATGGCATGCTATATTAAAAAAATTGTTTCATGTGGCATATTGTCAATGAATCCATTGTTACTACTAGGACTACTATATTGTTCATACATCGAATATTCTTTTCATCCATTAAATATACTTATCACGAAAAATAGCGTACAATTAATGTATCGTGAGATACATGGGACGGGTACATCAGAGCGATTTCTTCATAAAAATATTTTCGCGTATATTCAAATTCATTATATTCATTATATGCAGAATGCATTTTTCGCACGTACAATTTGTTCCGTGCGGGTAATTTTTTTTTCGCGACGATATGCCAAGAGTCCTTATCGCACTGGTTCGCGGAACCGACGCGCGGCTGCGCAGTTGCCGATCACGCGGGAGGTTTTTGATTCGTACCGATATAGCGTCCAGTTCAGCGAGCGGTACGGAATACTCAGCTGAAATTCCGTACACAGTGAAACGACGACCCCGCGGGCGTAATCCACCCTTGCATGCCACTCGTTCCAGCCGACATTTTCGCCCCCCCCTCGCGTTTCTTCTTCGTTCATGCGTAACAAGCCCCGCAGAGTACTCACTGACAGTCGGCGCACATACAGATGCGCGAGTGTCGACCCACGACACATACAATGAGGCTTACAGCGAACCCTCGTACTATGTATAGCACAGAAAAACAGAGCGTGATGGCGAAGGGGGGAAGAGGGGGGGGAAGGGGAGGGAATGACGCTACTGACCTAACGCCGCAAGGATACATAGGGGGTTCGAAGTGATTATAATAATCATAGCTGACGGTAATCGAAATTTTCCTCCTCAATTTACGAGCGACTCCTCGCTCGTCTATATTACACTCGTCAAGCGTGCCACGAGCCAGTTTGTCGAGTCACTATCGATTTTCACGTTATTTCGAGCATTCTGTCAATCATCTTACCCCGCCTCGCGCCCGCTCGGAAGTTATCAGTGATCGGTAACGACTGCCTCTTGGAAAGCGATCTGTAATCAGCAATCCCTCGTGGAACTAAAAAAAATAAATAGATATATGTATCTATATGTAGAAATATATTTTTTATATATTTTCACGAAACTATTAACGAAAAAATTATACTTAGCGATCACTAATGACGACCTATCGGAAGATAATCGGTAATCGGTGATTGTTATTGAAAAATAATTATCGACTGTGATTATTAATTACCAACTGTAATTGTTAATTACTGACTGTAATTATTAATTACCGGCCGTAATTATTAATTACCATTGGTCGTTTATTGCACGAGATCGCTTGGGCGATTACCAAACCGGTCGAATTCCTCGAGGAAAGACGGGTGCGAGATGCGCGAATACAATGTTCGAACGTTTGTGTACAAAGTCCCGACGCGATAAACAACGAACTGACAAAGCAAGGGATAAAAACGAAACGCGGGACTTCCGAGAGCCGAAAATCCGATGCCGAACGGATGAGAGAAAAAAAAACGCGAGAGGAACGAGCGCCGTCTCGGCATTACCGATCGTTCAGAAAAAGTTGTACCTTCGCCGGAGACTCGCGTACACCGGTCTCGATATATATGTGCGCAGCCGAGATTCGGCAATAAGACTGTCCCGTGGCACTCGTGGCGCTGGAACGTACGAGACAGACGGATATCGGATGCGTCACACGAGTACATAAACATCGGTACGTGAGTTTCTCCGCGGCCTGTCGCGAGAACGAGCGACGAAAGCCCGCTCGCCGTTCTGAAGATACGACCGACAGCGAAAAGTGTGGCGGATTTATTTTTAACTTTTCGGGAGTATGCAGCGCTAAATTTCATTGTCATTCGTACAATCCTTCTGCGGATGGGCCAATCGTAATTTCACGATTAATTTCAAAAAATTAATATATATATATTTTTTATGAAATAGAATTAAACCTGCACCTCATGAATCATTTTTTAAACATCTAACTCATTACTAGGTGGAGTTTAGTTCTCGCACTAGAGTTTATTGCTCGCAGTAGAGTTTGCTTCTCGCACGAGTGTTTACTTCTCACACGCTTTATGCGTGCGAGAAGTAAAATCGGGCTGATGTGCGCATGCCCCGTGCTGTACAGCGCCACAATCAGCAGGCACGGAAGTAGCATTTTTACTGCATTTGTTACAAAAAATATTATGCGATACCAATGGGGTGTACCGAATATTATACGAAGAATGTGAAATAGAGCACACGCGCCCGACTCGTACCACAGGAAGCACTCGCCATCGGCTCGTGCGACAAGTTCATACCCTGCCTATAATGTTCGCTTTATCGCACTCGTATCGCAAAGTGCTATTTCCGCACATGAATCTCTTCGCATTTTAATAAGGAAGAAAATGGTATGTGGCAAATTTGATTTTATTGAATTTTAGGGACTGAAAATCAGACTTAAGGCCCAAAACGTAACGGAAATTGACAACAATCGCATTTTTTATTAATACTGTCTGGGGTGGTTTTCTAATCAACACAGGAGTTCTCGAATAAACGAAGAGAGTATCGATCGACCGTCTCTTGCGATGTTTTAGACAAAATAAAATATAGTTCTTGTTGTACTCGCTCGCGATTTCACTCACCATCGTCTTTTCCAAAAAGTTCAACGACCGATCGTTTTTGCCGCCTCGTGACTATAGCGCCCTCAGGCTTTTCCTTCCGCCGTCATCGACGACGGTTCATCGTGGCAACCGAGCCTTAGAATATCCGACCGTGTTCTCTGCCTCTCCCCGACGATAGACCATTAAATTCATAACCGAAGCTTCAGTCTCTCGAGCCCCGAGTCTCCGCGTCCCTGGGCAGCCGAGCGATGGACCCGTGCCGTTCATTACTCTTTGCCAAAAGGAAACGACGACGACAGCCGCGAATCGTCTCCGTTAATTGTTCCTAATTAAGAAACTTCGATAATTAATATAAAGAGCTACGCGATCATTTCGGAGTACATAATGGTAAATTCATTTCTCTCAACTCAACGTCGCTGGTCTCCGGTCTCATTTCAAGGACCGAACCTTGAATACTCGGATCGATCTGCAACAGATCTGGGCAGT
Source organism: Stenichneumon culpator (assembly GCA_964017025.1). NCBI lineage: Eukaryota > Metazoa > Arthropoda > Insecta > Hymenoptera > Ichneumonidae > Stenichneumon > Stenichneumon culpator. The sequence goes on along the minus strand of OZ024768.1, from coordinate 17,025,789 downwards.
ACTTGAAGTACCAGGTACTTTTTTCGCCTTCAAGTACGTATTTGAAGTGCAAAAGTAGTTTTTATGGAACTTCAAGATTTTTTTTACGATTTCAAGTACCAAATATAAATACTATTTGAGTACACGCTTGCACTACGGATACTCGATGAGTAGAACATTCTGCTTCTGTTAATATATGATTATCTATCTTAAGTTTTCAATAAGTATACTTTTAATAATAATTTATTTGAAAAACTGTATATTAAAAAAATGCCATTAAATAAAAACGAGAAATATCCCCCACCCCCGTTTGCGTTTTTCTCATATTAACAAAAAAATCTCACGAACGAACGACAAAGGACGAGAAAGCACCCTTTTCTTTTTTTGGATTTTTTAAAAACAAGTAAAGTGGTGAATAGATTAAAAATAGCCTCCAAACGACGAATTACGAAAATTTCACTTAGCGATTTTTTACAATGAGGAAGAGCAAACTACTTTGCACCTTTTTTAAAGTCCTAGAAAATTATTTGATAGTTCAAGTGCTCGTGATACTTTGTACTCTGTACATGAAGTATTTTTTGGTACTTTGCCTAGCTCTGACGTGCAATCGACGATCGTGGCGAGAACGCCGACGAGCAATGCCGGTGATCGTTCGGCTGCGATTTAAATCCGGGAACATCGGGTCCGCCGCTCTCGTTTTTTTCGAGCCCGAGCTCGGACCTTATTCCTTCGGGCAATAAGCGAGAAACGAATGAATAACCTGAATGGCATCCTACATCAGGCGGACCCGGTTCCTTCTTACTTTCGGTGAGACTTCACTCCGGATCTCCTCACTTTGTATATATCTTCCCTCGCGGCGTTCTTCTCCCCCCCATCGACCGTCAGCTCCGTTATCTCCTTTCCTTTCTTTCGCGTCTTTTTTTTCACAAAGATCCAACCCGAGCTCTCGTACGCCGGTTCCGTGGCATTGAATGGTCCCCATCTCGAGGGTCTTCAGATTCAATGCATCTCCTATTCAATGATCTCTCTCCGCCTCACACCGTCATTCACCGTTCTCGCTGGAATGGAGAGAACACAAAAAAAAATCCAGATTTTTCTCTCCCGTTGCATAGAGAGATCCGAGACTGACAGACTCCCCCTCGCTCCCCCGACTCCTCCGCCGACTGGTTGAGGGGTTTTATCAACTGGAATGGATTTTCTTTGGGTCCAATATCTTGAGTGAGAGGCGCAAGCCCCTGGTAGGAATTTTACGGGGTTACTTCAGAGTTCGATGAGGTCCGGATGAAGCCTGGGCTGAGACCGGTCGAGAACTCTTCAGGGCCTAATCTAACGCTCTAAAATTTCTACCAGGCGGAAGATGCATCTCTGCATCGGAAGGCTTTAGGCGAGATGAGGGAGCGACCCAGGTGAGATTTTGCCATAACTGGAAAAACGACTCTGGTTTTACACTATCTGCATTGCGCCAAAACGTCATATCGGTCCCACTGTGGCGGCCGTGGAAAGTGACGTTAACAGAAAACATATTTCTCGTTTTTCTCTGGAATGCATCTCGAATGCAGCCAGTGACAGAAACACGGGTATGAAAGAGCACAGGAAAGTGGGTGTAAGAACGCGTGTTATCCATCCCGAATGAATTTGAACTTAACCCGAAGCGCATTGGAGTTTAACCAACGCAGATTAATGGTCTTCGAATAGTATTCGGGCCTAAAGCGCTGACAAGGCCTAGTCTGAGTCTGATCGAGAACTTTTTCAGAACTTAATGTAACGCGCTAAAATTTTTACGAGGGGGACGGCGCATCTCTTCATCAGAAGGCTTTAGAAAAAAAAAATAAGGGACTGATCCAGGTGGGATTCGGCTATAAGAGGAAAAACGACGTTGGTTCTACAATAGCTGTTTTACGCCAAAGCCATATTTCGGCCCCACTTTGGCTGAAGTAGGAAGTGACGTTAACAGAGAAAGTTTTTATTTTCCTCTCGAATGCATCCGGAATGCAGCCAGGGACGTGAATGAAGGAGCACAGGAAAGTGAGTAAAAGAACGTGCCTTATCCATCTCAAATGTATTTGAACTGGACTCAAAGCGCCGTGGGGTTTGCCCAACGCGGATTAATGGTCTTCGAATAACATTCGCAGATCATGAATCTAGTGAATAGAGCACAGGCTCCGATATTGTGCCCGGAACAGGCGCAGCGATATGTTGGGTCCGGCTCAACACCAAGCTCAGGCCGGCAGAGCAGTCACTCGTGAGGCCCTGGATATGATTCCAGAGTGAGGGGCCATAAATAATACAAACAATGTGCCGTCGTTCCGTCGAAAAGAAAATAAAAATCTGAATTTGCCTTGCCTGCTACTCGACCGGGCGTCATTCGATTCTCCTCCTACGCGATATTTCCCTTCCGTGTCGTTGAGATATTAGGAATTAAGTGCAATCCGAAATGCCCGCCCCGTGCAACACAATGCCCGGACGTCGTTACCCAATGACCCACATTGCCGTATAGACGGCTCTCCCTTCGCAAATGGACGAGTATATCGCTACGCTCTTTCGACCCTTTCGATTTTCACGAACGGTCCGACCGGAACCGAACCCCTTCCCGGTTTTATCATTCAAACGTAACGCGGCTTCCAAATGCGTGGAGCTTTTGTTGCTCGTAATGGCACCGTGCCAGTACTCGCTCATACCAAATGGGACGCGAGACGGTTCACTCGAACGCACCTTCCTTTTTTTTTTTTTTTTTTTTTTTTTTTTTTCTATAGGTAAGCTGCGGGCTCGGCGTGGTCCGGTAACGACTATCAGGTGGCCCGTTCCCCAGGGACCAGAGGAGTTCCTTCGCGCAGCTTGCCCTCCTCGTCCTCCTTCATCCCGCCGATAATCCCTCGCGGTGTCTCTTGCTCTCGCGCGACGATGTTCCTCGGGCTTTCAGTGCAATATTGATTACGGTGCTTCGCCGCGATGCGTCGGTAAATTTTTCCGCGGGCCGCACACCCGAGACTCGAACCTATCGCGCGCACCTTGAAAGTCCGGTAACGCGCGCGCGCGCCTTCCTCGGGAGACGTTTTTGTGCAATAACCTTCGGGAGCCACTTTGCGAGATCCTCGCGAGCGCGACTCTCCTCGAGGCATTTCTCAACCTCCGCTTCCGCAGATGCTGGCACGCTCCGCGCTCTTGCCGATGCACTTTGCCACTCGCGGCTGATGCATCGCTGCGCCGCGGAACGAACGGCTTCGCTCGAGACGCGTGAAAATTAGTCCGGCATTAACCGGAGATAATACATTAAGGATCATTTGCATCGGTCGCAAAAACGATGCGGTCCCGTTTCTCGCGGCGAGAAATTGTACTGTCGTGGAGCCTGATGAGGTAGAAACGTCATCGTTGGACCACTTGAGCAAAAGTGGACGAGACACTCGGTTAACAAGTTCCCTACGCGTTTCGGGCGCACCCAGGAAAATTATTTATTTGAAGGGTAACTCGCAAATAATTATTTATTTAAGTCAAATAAATCTAAATTTAATTCAAATACATCGTTATTTAATTCAAATGAATCTTAATTCAATTCAAATACATCTTTATTTAATTCAGATAAATCGTTTTTTAATTCAAATCAACCTTTATTTTTAGTGAATGTATATTTGTTTACGGGGGCGCCCGTCAAAGAAATTATTTTTCTGACTGTGAAATCGATTTATCTGCCCGATTTTTTTTTGTCAGTGGATAACTTTGACCGATGAACTATCCTGGCCACTCAGAACTCTGAGACGCCCTTGTCATTTAGATCTGCCGATTTGCGCTAAATTTCGTTTGTGACAATGAATAAAATAAGATAAAATAAAATAAAATAAAATAAAATAAAATAAAACACCTCGAGATTAAAGTAGTCTATCCATTGAACTGGCCCAACCACGCAGGAGCTGCGCTGAGGCCCCGACAAGGCATTTTCAGGCCGTTATCAGGCTTCGATTTAACGATCTAAAGTTTCCACCAGGATCGTCATTCATTCGGCATCGTATTTAAAAAAAAGCATTGACCACGCAAAAAAGCATTGATCCTCGAGAACGGGGTGAGAATCGGCATACGCGTTCGACCATTTTTTCCCGTCCATTATACTTTAACGAGCCTCGCTCTCGCGTACGCTCGATGCTTTTAGATACCGAGGATTCGGCCAGGGCACCCTCGTAAAGCAGGTAGATGAAAATAGAACACGGAAACGCGGATGCTGCGAAAGGATTCATTAATCCCGCGCGCGCCAGTCAAAGCGGCGGGTTTCGAGGGGAAGAGCTCGGTTAAAGTTTATTCACGTGCGAATAGGGCTCGATAGGGAACAGTCAGCCGCGGCGTAATATGTTTTTACGTGCGGGCTCAATAAATCACGATAATTCAATAACTCTCGTGGATGACATCTGCCATATCCGGCACCGAACAGCTGAAAATAGTTAAAAACTCATTTTCCACGACGGGGTTGGTTCGAGCTTTTTTTCACTGCGGCTTTCTTCCGACAACGTCCCGCGCGTTTCCCTCGAGCGGTAAACCCATCTATATATACGGAAGAGCCGCGCGACAGCTATCGTTGAACCGTCTCGCCTCAATTTGTCCACCCGCGCCGATTTTTCCATAAACTCGTCGTAAATCATCCTAACGCGCACCTTAGACGAGAGCTTCGTTGAGCATGTAGACAAAAAAAAACCTAACGATCGCGGTGTTAAAAAAAAAAAATGTCGCCGGGTGCGGCCGATGGTTGAAATTTCGCGAGCCTGTGCGTTCGGGCTCTTGTCGCGGTTGTCAAGACTCAGACTCGCGAGCGATGTACCCTTGCGTAAGCCGGAACGCTGAGCTGCTCCAAAAATCTGTTGGAAAAATGAAACCGAGCAACCGAAAATCGTTAAAAACTCATTTTCCAGGACAATGTGGTTTTCCACAAAATTCGTGTGAAATTTATTGTACCAGTCTGGAAGTTTTTATGCAAAAACTGGTATATTAAATTTAATGTACAATCTTGATGAAAAAGTAATCTTTAGTGTATTGAAAACATTGGAAATAATTTATTTTTAAGAATGTACTTTAATTTCAATGAAAAAGTACATTAGATTTTCATCATAATTGTACATTAAATTTAATGTACAAGTTTTTGCATAAAAACTTCCAACCCAGCACATGAAAATTTCCATTTTATCCCTAGCAAGTCAAGCGACCGTCGTTAACGACTGTCAAAAGACCCAAAAAACGACGGTCGTTCTGTGACATTTTTCGTCCAGAATAACGACCAAAAAAAGACCAATTGTGAGGTTGAGCATGGGTTGTTTTTCCATCAATGACCGCAAAAATGACCACAAAAACGACCGATGCAAGAGTCGGTCGTTTTTGCGGTCTTTTTGCGGTCATTGATAAAAAGACGACCCATACTTCATTCTTTATTTCGGTCGTCATTCCGGTCGAAAAATGTCACAAAACAACCGGTCGTTTTTTGGGTTTTTCGATGGTCGCTTGAGTTGCTAGGGATACATTACATACGGAAGAGCCATGCAACAGTTATCGTCGAACCGTCTCGCCTCAATTTGTCCGCCCGCGCCGATCTTTCCATAACCCTATCGTAAATCATCCTAGCGCGCACCTAGTGCGAGACCTTCGTCGGGCATGTAGAAAAAAGCACCTAACGATCCGGGTCTAAAAAAAAAAAAGAAACATCGTCGGGTGCGGTCGCTCTTCGAAATTTCGCGAGCCCGTACGTCCGCGCTCCTGTCGCCGTCGCCGTTGTCAAGATCGGAGCTCCCGGGCGATGTAAGTCTCCGGGTCTCCCGTTGCGTAAGACGAGACGCCGAGCTGCTCGAAAAATCTCTCGGTGTTGAGTTACGGCTCCGCACGTTTCGTGGTTCCTTGACCTCCGGTTTTCTCATCTCCGGCGACGAACCTCGCCGGTCGCACATACGAGATTACTTTTCAATGTCCGTTCGCGAATTTTTGTTGCAAAAAAACTGCGGAGTGACATCGAGCAAGGTCAGCCGACAGCCGGACGGTATGCTCCGCAAAGCCAACTGAAGGAGCCTTGTGGTCGACCACGAAAAAAAAAAGAAAAAAAAAAAAAAAATGGAAGTAGCATAAGAGAGCTTGACTCGCTCGCTTTTTCCCCTTCCGCTAGACTAGGATATTGCGATCGCGAAAAGCCAACGGAAAACCGAGTGTACAGAGGGTAAAACGTGAATTCATCGTGTACACTTGGTGTACACGAAACACGGTCGCTCCACAAGGGGCGGGGGGTGGGGGGAAAGGGCGGGGGGGAGAGCAAACGAGGAAAGGCACACACAGATGTAATTTCGTCGTCGGTTCATCGCGGTAATGGGAGAGTCCAGAAGCACGAGCGTGGTTATATGTATATCTGTATGTATGCATATGTGTATAAGCTGCACACGAGGTGGTCACGGGGCGTGCAGTATATGCGACACACCGCGAGAGGTTTGCGAAAAAAAAGAAGAAACCGCAACGCCCGCGGCCTACGTTTAAGCCAGTGAGGCCCTCTCCGCGGCGGAGATATGTGCGCAGAAAAGAGAAGAGCGCGACGACGAAGAGGGGTCGAAGAAGAGGAAAAGAGGAGAGCGGTGCTCCGAAAACAACGCCAGCCCAGCCACGTGGCCCTGCAGATACATAACACGGAAATATATGGGCGATTCGGTGTCACAATTATTATTATTTTTTATTATAAGTGATTCTGCAATTTTGTGTTCAGAGAACAGTAAGTACGATGACTTTGAGCCTCTGAAGGATTTAAAGTGGCGGTCATGTCTGTCAACCTATCGCACGTCGGCATTCCTTGGGTCTCGAGAACTTTTGCTCGAGATAGTGGAAAAATAAAAAATGTATTGTAAAAATGCGCTTAGGGTAAACCTGCCAATGAATGGACAGGGCCAATGAATGGACACTTTCCATAAGAGCACGTGCATAAAAACGTCTATTCATCGGCTTTTTCGTCTGCTTAACTGTCCATTCATTGGCCGGTTTACCCGATATTAATTTATCAGATACTTAGCCGTCTTGTCGTGGATTTTAATCATTTAGGAAAAGAATTTTCGGTATTCAGTTTGCAATAGCATTCAACAGCAGTTCAACATTCTTCGAGTCTTAAAAACTTTTGCTCGGTGTAATAGAATAAAAAATTCATTGGCAAAAATTCACTTAAATTCATTGATTAGGTACTTGGCCGTTTTATCGTGGATTTCGATAACTTAGGAAAAGAATTTTCTGTTTTCGGTCTGGAGTGAAATTCCCCATAGGTGTATGCTCCGTGCATGTGTGAATGGATGCGCGAGTGTGTGAACAGTCGAGGCGAGGAGTCCCGGTTAGTGTAGGAACGGGAGCACGCTGGTGTACACGGGTGACCGGTGTGCGTCACGGAGAAACACACGAGTCGCTGTCATCTGGCCGGCAAGTGGTCGACCCTGCGCTGGAAGCTCTCTCGGACGATTTATGTCAAAGAGCGAGGAGCAAGAAGTACCCCGCGACATAATAGCCGCGCGACTCAAACGAGCGTACGAGGAATAACTCGCCTGTACGTGGTGTGTACCGCTCGCCTCTTCAGCCTCTTCCTTTTTTTTCTTTTTGTCATTTCGTCTCTTTATCTTCCTCTTCTTTTTCTTCTCGCCGTCGCATTATTTCTGTGAGGACTCGAGAGATTAACTGTCCTGGGGTCCGCGATGGCGATTGTCAAGCCCGAGGAGATAACAGCCGGTGTTATCATTGCCGAAGAGAGAGGCGAAAGGATGAACCGGAGCAAGAAAATTGAGGACTTCGGCGCCGCTGCTGTCGTACGGTTATTGACACATTTATCTCTCCGTTGACGTTATTCGTTAGCTTGGTCCACAGTGCAATCAGAAATTCACTCCATACGAGTACATCCGTATATTTAACAAACTTATTTGTCCAGAAACGCCCGCAATTATTTTCTTGATAATGTTACGAAAAAATATTCGTAAAATTAACAGAAATTTTTGTAAAATCAAAAAAAAAAAATATTGTGGACGTTTGTGGATAAGAAACGTTGGTACTTATTTTACCGGGTGGACATTTTTGAGCGTTTGGAGGCTTTCATCAGGCTCTGATGAAGCCCTAACGATACCTAGTTAGGCCCCGATGTAACGCTCTAAAATTTGGATCGCGGATGGTTCGCTCGGTTATTGACAATTTGGCGTCCAGCTTGTGCAGAATTGACTCTGGTGGGTAACAGGAAATCCAGACTGACCCGAATTTATGTGGCCGCCGACGTTTTTCATTAGCTCAATCCACGATCCGACCAGAAATTCGCCAGTTTTCTTCATCGCGCTGCTAAAAGACATTTGATACGAGGACATACCTGATAGAAATTTTGGAGCGTTACATCAGGCCCTGATGAAACCCTGATGACACCTAGAAAAGTCCCGATCTAAGGCTCTAAAACTTATATCCGGGATGGTTCGCTTCGCAATCGAAAATTTGGCGCTCAGCTTGGTTGGAATTTGCTCCAGTGGGCAACAGGAAATCCCGAGTGTCCCGAATTTATGTGGCCTAGCCTGCAGTTGCTCTTTCACGTTGCCGACCGCTTAACGGTCCGTGATGGCAGACGCCCTGATTATCGCCAGCCACCGAGAGTAATCACCGTCAACAGCAACGACACAACTCCGCGAGGCTGTACCGTTTCTTCGTCCCGAATCGGAAAATTATCGTTCCGAACCTTTCGGTTGCAGTTTTTCGCAGGCGCACTCGTCACGATCGCCCGAAGAAAGCCCCCTCGTACCGGCAATAACGAACAGCGCCGATATCGCCGGATACACGAGCGCCATAACTGTTACCAATTAACGCTACATAAAACCTCGAACTCATCGATTAACGCGGTAATTGTCATCTCGATCGTAATGATCAGTCGGCGGAGTAACTCGATGCATTTTTACCCAAAAAATGTCAAATTGAGGGGCACTTTGAAATGTTGTGGGTAGAAATGCAAAGAACTTTTTTACATTTTTCGAATGATACTCTTTATCTAGCTTTTTTAACCCCATCACAAATATAATCTTGTGTATTTCTTGCCGTAATACATGATAGACAGCCGAGAAGCTAAAAAAATAATTGTTTCAAAAGCCGCAAAATCATTCATTTTTGCAATATTGGTCACAAAAATTCCCGAAAAAGTTGTCTCCTTAATCGTCGCCTAGGCATTATATTTCATCTATTTTTCACACTGACCACCTATCTAGCACTTACTTTATTCATAGATCAATATTTAATAAGGAAAATTGCGACTAAAATAAATTACAAATTTTTCATGAAATCCAAAAAAAATTCAAAATGACATAAGATTTAAATAGTTCGATCGATTTTACTGAAATTTTATATGGATCATCGAGCGTTCACATTCCGTCTGCGCGCACCTTTTTAACCGAATAGCCAAAAAAAAATTGTAAGAGCAAGAGAAGTAAAAAATCCCCTACAAAAAAAATAATAAAATTTTTCAATAAATTATTGATCAAACATTGGTTACTAACTTTATGCCTACACCAAAAGGCAAATTCCCTCGAGCATTCGCGTCACATCCGTTAAATTTCGACTCTCCGCGGAGGTCGGAGGCAAAAAAAAACCAGCGTAATTAGCTCCAATTAAATAAACCAGTCAGTTTGTGCGACGGGGAAGGCGGAAAAACGGAGAGTCGGCTCGGGCGTTGAATTCTATAGGAAAACCCGGCAGGTCGCCGCTTTCGGCTGTTGCCGGGCTGCTGTGGACGCAGAAAAAAAAAGAAAAGAGTAGCACGTTAGCCTAGCCCTAATAACAATAAAAGCCTCTAATCTTCATAAAGCTCCCCTCACTGGGGAACACGCTGGGTGGAGACTCCCTCGTGTGTCCGTCGAAACACACGAGGAACTCGCAACCACGCGCACATCCTCCGTTCGCATCGCCTCGTCTCCCTCCGACTGACCCGGCTCTCTCCTCTCCTCTCGCTCCCTCGTTTCCTTTTTTTCCCTGGCATTTTACTTTTCCGCCAGAATCCGGCCGGAGGGTTTCACCGACGCACCAACACTGGCGAATCCTGACCGTCATGGACCGGCAAGGAACATCGACGTTGCTTTCGGTCACCAATACAAAGCGGCGGGAAAACCGAGTAACAAACAGCCACTCGAGTGCTCGCACACATCTGATGACCCAGTAGTGGATATTACTCAGCCCGGCCGGTGACCATTGCCGGGACGGAGGCGAGAGAGAATAAGCGAGGGAGGGCAAACGAAGCACCCATAGAAATCTACGGGATGGCAGTTTCATAATTGCTTTTAGGCTGCGTAGCCGCGCTGCCACTGTCAGCTGTTCCCTTATTACGATGATACACTCTCCGACGGGCGAGTGTGCGAGACTTTCACGGTGCGGACCAGAGTCGAGAGAGGGATGGTTGGGGACAAGGGAGAGGCGGATGAGAGGAGCCGCGTGTGGACATTGGGAAGTTTCGGCTCTACGCCTCCGCGATAGTTCTCCAATGGGTCTGTACACGAGCTCCGGATTGTGCGCGTTCGCAGCTCTGAGACTGGATGGAACTCGGTGGAAATGCTCCCCGCAAACGACTCGGAATCGGGACAATAGTCGTTGCAATAATAATCTCGGCGGCCGATTTACGAGGAGGATAGTTTTGGGGAGGTGAGGAAGTTTGCCGAGAGTACTGCGATCTCGATTTCCGCGACTGATGGGGCGCTGAGGATTAAACGAGTGCTGGAGATGGTGGAGAAGAGAATGAGGCAATTCGTTACGGTTGTCGTGCTTATTAATTTACGACGCGGCGGGACTTCCGGGACTTCGTCGCGTCACCCAAAACAAGACCGCGAACGAGAAGCGGAGGAAGAACATTGATAGGAGATGATAAAAATTCCGGCAGAGACGTCTTTTCGGGGCGTGGAAGTTCGATGAGACTCTGGATTCGCCTGTGGACCGAGTACAGGATTTCCTTGCGAGTACTCAACATAGAGGGAATTCGTTGCGCTTGTAGTAATCATTAATTTACGATGTGGTTGAAAATCCGGTACTTCGTCGCGTCACGTAAAACCGCCCGGGAAACTGGAAGAACAGGAGGAGCAACATTGATACGAGAAGATAAAAATTTCGGCAAGAGCTTCTGCTTTTCGGAGTATCAAACCTCGATGAAACTCCGGATCCGCCTGTAGTCGCGGAGAACAGGATTTCCCTAATCTTCATTAAAAGTCTCGGCACCCTCCGGATTTTTCATCGGCACGCTACCGCGAGCTTCGCGCCGAAGGGACGGGGATCGGCACGACTGACGAAGAAGCGGGACGGAATGGCATGATTAATCGAGCACTTAATTGAAAAATAAGTAGATGCGCGAGCATTCGTTTTTAATGACAGTGCCCGTCGGCGTGACGAGAAGCTCCTCCTCTCATCGTCCACCAATTTTTCCCCTGCGTGGATCCCCAAAGCCAACGAATAATCGTTATTTTGATGCTCTGCGGTCGTCCACGAACGAGGGGACGGAAACCACTGGTAGTCAACGAGTCAGTGAAAACGAATTAATGGTCATAGCTTCGGACGAAAAAAAAAATAGGCCCAATTGTTGCGAAATGAAACGGTCACTACGTCACCGATAGTCAGCAGGAGTCCTCAGGAATATTGGTCGGAGGATTTTAACACCGGAGTAGATATTTTGTCTTACACATGTCGGGACATAGACGACGGCCCTTCCATCTGGAAAAGCCGCCGCCCAGCCCAGCCTGGCCCAGAGAGACTTCCAAGTTACGGCTCGCACGTAATCATTCATCGTCCACTACATTTTCCTCCATGCCCCCCCCACCCAAAAGCCAACGAATAATCATTTTTTTGATACTTGAGGGAAGCCACTGGTAGTCAACGAGTCAGTGAAAACGAATTAATAGTCATAGCTTTGGAATTCAAAAAAGAGCCAAAGTAATGCGAAATGAGCCGGCGACTGGGTTCCCGGAAGTCCTCAGGAGTCTCGGTCCGCACGTCCAGTATTACTTCACCATCTGAGGATTTAAACTCCTGTGACGATATCTTGTCTTCCACATGTCGGGGTCGCGGATGACGGCCCTTCCATCTGGAAAAGCCGCCGCCCAGCCCAGCCTGACCCACAGAGAATTCCCGGTTATGGCTCGCACGCAGTCAATCATTCGTCACCATGTTTTCCCCTGCGTGAATCCCCAAAGCCAACGAATAATCATTATTTTGATGCTCTGCGGGCGTCCATGAAGAGGGGACCGGAGCCACTCTTACTCAACGAATCAGTGAAAGCGAATTAATAGACATAACTTTGGAATAAAAAAAAGATAGCCAAAGTGTTTCGAAATGAAACGGCGACTGCGTGTCCGGAAGTCCTCAGGAGTCTCGGTCCGCGCCTCCAGTATTACGTCACCATCCGAGGATTTAAACTCCTGTGACGATGTCTTGTCTTACACATGTCGGGGTCGCGGATGACGGCCCTTCCATCTGGAAAAGCCGCTGCCCAGCCTCTCCCAGAGAGAGACTTCCCGGTTATGGCTCGGACGTCAGAGTTCCCAGGAATCGAGAGGTGTGACCGAGCGACACGTGTTTGCCGATGGCACGCGGCGGCGCTCGGCTCCTCTGTGCTCTATGACACGAGGGATGTTAACACGTGACCAGCGTCATTGTGTCCCATGAGAGCCCAAGTGAGACGCTATTTGACGAGGGTCCCGCAGGCGGCCGTCTACCTACGCAGCGTCATAGAAACGAAAACCTTCGATCGCCACTTCACTCGCCCTGCAACCAGACTCCCCTCCACCACTCACGGGTACTTTAAGTTCGCGCTTTTTTTCGTTCCCCTCCGTGATTCAGCCGAAAGTCGGCGCGCGGGTTTCGGGCACAGCGTCGGATAATGGAACAGCGGGACAGCTGCGAACCATCCGCAACGACTGATCATCCTGCACGAGGTCATTGACCCACTCGAGAGGTATTTAACCGAATGTGACGGAACCATGCTAACAGATTAGTTTGGTTTACGCGGGTTCGAGCTTATGCTCGGAAGCATGTGAATTACCACGGTCGGTAATTAAGAATGTAATCAGCTTTCTTCACGCCCAGTGACGTGTGCGATCGAATGAAAGTGCGATCGAAACCGGATATCATACTTTCTTTTCAACCGTTCATGCCGGTACGCGTGAGGAAGTCGATTACAGCTTTGGATAGCGACCGAGCTCGGGTGGGTGAGGCGGCAGGTGGTTTGCGTAGTTTTAAAGTGATGTTCAATAACGCCGCCGGTAACAAAAACTGTACTGAATGCCGTTTTGAGACCGAGGTCTGCCGAGGAAAAAGAAAATTGTATTTCCCTGGAAAGACGGCAAACGCAGGGAAAGACAATTTTCTTTTTGCTTGGGGTCTGCGGTCTCGAAACGGTATTCACTACAGTTTTTGTTACCGACTGAGCATGGAGTAAGTGGGCGGGATGGTGTTCCAGATCACCTTAAGACCATATAAAACACCTCCCTCCTTTTCCATCCCGAGCTCAGTCGGTATCAATAACTGCAATCAACTTTTCTCACCGATTTTTGCATGGTCGGTCAAAAGAAAAGGCTCATCGGAAGTGGACATCATCTCAGTTTCCGATGAGACTTTTCTTTTGACCGTACGTGCCAAAAACCGTGAGAGACGTTGATTACAGTTTTTATTACCGACTGCGGTACTGCACATGCTCTTAAGGAGGTTGGAGCGCTTCACACTAGGCACGTTGAGTGCTACATTTGTAAAGTAGTTTATACAAACTTTTACGCATCCATTGGTTATAGCGTATGGTTATTTGTATTACTGCAGATGTTCTTAAACTCGAAAAAAAAAAAATCATTTTCGTTTTCGAAAAGGTATATATTCATTGAGTTTTGCTTGCTCACAGATAAAGCTTTGTTTTCATGAACTTTTTTTTACACGAAATTTGTGTGCAAACATGTTCAGAATATTCCAAAGGATAATCCGTAATTTTTTGGTATAAACGATTTAAAATGTATGACCCCGAAGATATAATCACGAGACTAAATTTCATCAAGTTATAACGGCTGTGTTTTGCATCGTACAAACTTCGCTCGGGGATGTTCACTAGGATAATAAAATTCTACAAGTGAGCAATTTTTTTTATTCCCAAAGTAGAGCATCGATAAAGATTTTCCAAAGATGAAATTTGATGTCATGCAGATATCTTCAGCATCATAAAAAAGTAGCAAGCATTTGACTAGTGCGAAGCGCTCCAACCTTCTCAAGATCGAGCTTAACTCAAGTTCGAATTCGAGCTCAAACTTGCGACTATGGGAAGCCTCATAGTCCATCGGTTGTCGTTGATTATTCGCTCCTGCCGCTGCACGATGTCCCAAACTTTTCCGCAACTATTTTAGAGTCCGCTTTGCAATCCGCCACGGTTAAGACGTTCAGTTCGCGTTACCGCTGCAGCCGCTGCTCCTCCCCCCATTGTACTCTCGACGATAAATCTAGATAAACGATTGTCGAAAAACCGGCGCTCGGTCTCGCTAGAATCGCTACGTGACCGATTCTTATCTCCTCCACTGTCCATCTTCGTCCGACTCGGGCGCGCCTCGTCCGTGCTTCCCGCTTTTTTCTTCAACGACTCGCTGTTCCACCCCGCGTATGGAAATTTCAATAGTCCGCGATCGAGATCGCGGTGTCTGCGAGTGGTGACGCAGAGTCGAACGTTGAAACGAGACGCAGATAAAGGAATCGAGGAAAGGGGACCATTTGGTTTTACGCTCTCGCAGGTCTATCTACGAGACACTTGCATCGATAAGAAAAATAATATAAAATCGAGATAAAAATTCAATGACCTCCGGTTGAATGGAGTTTGAGTGAAAATACGTGATCGATGCGCCTCGACGACCCTCCCATTTTTTATTTTATTTTTTTGCTGCACTCGGATTTATGTTAATGCGGTTTTTTTTTTACACCAGTAAAATCTGCGCGATGCGATTCGCGTCGGTATTGTGTAGAAAGCAGCGTTCGGCGGAGGGGTGTGTTCGATTGAAAAACGTAGATAACATTCATGTTAGGCAGTTAAGTGAAATTTATGTAAGCCGTGGCACGTTCTCGATGTACTTTGTTGTAAGTTCGAAGCGGGTAAAATGAACGCCGATGAATGAAGAAACCTTGAAATAAATTTGCATTATTCTCGAATAGACCTTATAGTCAAATTAAGGTTTCGTAATATAAATCTTAAATTAAATTTAAGGTCTCTTTCAACAAATCTTAAATTACATTTAATGTTTCCTTTAATAGACCTCAAATTAAATTTACGATTTCCTACGAAACAGGATCCCAATAAAAATTAAATGGATCAACGACAATATAGAATGTTTTACAAACTTCTTTATATCGATAAAGTCGTCACATCCGTCGGAGGAAATTTCCAATTTAAGGTCTCCCTTCGGCGATGACTCGGCTTCGACCAGGTGACCCCGCGAAGTCTACAGATCCGAGTCCGATTACTTCCAAATTACGACGCCAAGAAGAACAGCCGAGCAGCAAGGGTGACTCCCGTCAGATTTATCGGGCCCAACCGATCGTTGATTGGACGTACAGGATAGTGGAAATATGATTTACAAATGAGATAACCGGGAGCATCCAGAATCCCCGGCGGCGCTTCTGCCGTCCCCCGATATTGCACCGCTCTCCCCTCGTCTTAATGATGATATGTGCCACATATACATTAGATCGATCTCATTCCCGAGCGAATGTGTTTCGATGCATTATCCGCTCGTCAAGTCTCTCGATCGCCTCGATCAGCGAAACTCAATCTATCGGACTATCCGTTATTGCACGCCGCCACGCATCGCTTCTTCTTTTTTTTTTCTTTCCCTTCCTCGGCGTTGTTTCCTCAGCTGTGGCATTTTATTTATCTCCTCCACCTTCTGATGTATCTCGTGTTATTCTTTTCGCGGCTATCGGCGTTTTCTGAATTCCGTCCGGCGTTTTGTGCCAAATGTTGTTTCAGTTTGTAAGATCGCCCAGGCACGATCCATCTAGATACACACTGTAAAAAATGGTTTGTAGTTTTTACAATGTCTCATTGTCCGTAAACGTTCAGAATTTTTTTTATTTATTACCATTCCGGGAGATTTGTTGAACAATTCTATTTTTGATCAATCTGTTAATAAGATTTTGGAATGATCATTATGGAAAATTAATCTTTTTAGCACCTTTAATATGCTTCATTTTTTTTCAAATTTTTATACCATCCAGAAGTGTTTGCAATTCCCTCTCATTTCTCTGAAACTTATACGAAGTGAACTGCGAAGTGAACTACCTCAACAAAATTATTTACTTATTAAACTACTTATTTAACAAAATTACTCAACTTCGTATTTCGATTTTACGAAATTATTTTTTACCATGCGACGGAGAACCGGCGAACAAGTTTCTCCCGTAGCATCGCTACGAGGTTGACTTTTTTTGCGCGGCCGCTTATCCGTATTATCCTGCGGTGTGCGCGGTATGCGGCTTTGGTAATCCAAACTGGTGAACGTGTTGGCCTGCGCGAGCGCCGCGGGGGTGTTCTCGCGGTCGTCGGATGCACGGGACTTACCCGTGCGCGCCATTAGGCTGTAATATTACGATAAGTATAACGTGTCAGCTCCCGACGTCACAAATCTCAACCCTCAGGCCGCGCCATTCTCGCTCGGTGGTTCTTCGCCGCGCCATTGCCATGAAGTTATAGACGTCGCCCGTCGTGACACCCTTCGTTATCGATGGATAACACAAATCGCGCGGAATCCATTGCCGCGGTTGGCATTCTTATCCCCCGATACTGAATCGAGGGATTCGCCAACGAAGCGTACCGCAGTTGGACGTTATTATGGAAAAGATAAAGGATAAGAAAAATAAATAAAAAATAAATGGAGATTTAATCAGGCGTTACTTAACACGCATGCCACATCGAGTATCGCATGGGTGAATCTTGGATTATTTTTGTTTTTTCAGATTTACCATTTTTTCGTTGTTGGTTTTTTTTTCCGGTATTCTAGATTGGACGATGCAAGTTTGTTAAACCTTCGTTATCGATGGATAACACAAATCGCGCGGAATCCATCGCCGCGGGTTGGCATTCTTATACCCCGCTACCGAATCGAGAGATTCGCAAACGGAGCGAACCGCAGCTGAACGTTATTGTGGAAAAGACAACAGAATAAGAAAAAAATAAAAATAAAAAATCGGGATCTAACCAGGCGGTACCCAATGCGCACATCGAGGATTGCATGGGTGAATCTTGGATTATTTTTGTTTTTCCATATTTACCACTTTTTTCGGTATTCCAGATTTAACCATGCAATTTTGTTGCAAGATCCGGTATTCTGGCGTTAATAGGAAACAAGATAGTAACGCGCATGCGTATCGTATCGTGGGTATCGCGTGTGAGATACTGCATGAAAAAAACGGTGCGAGTACAGTGGCTGCGAAGCAAACGCGCTAAATCAGCGTGTATGAGCGATCGTTGAATAATAGCCAGAGCGATCCAATCTGTCACTCGTTACCCGCCTCCTAACTATGATGAATGGCTCGTGCCAGTGGCCATGCATTGCGCACCGTGCACACTCCTATCATCTCGATACAGTCCTACTATCTTACCGGCCAATCTTGACCGATCCCTCGCGTCCGACATTGACCCATTGGCTCGTTAATCCACTCTAAACCGGGGTTTGCTCTCGGTTTTAGGACCGGACGTTCCGTCCAAAACCCGGACTCTGCGGCGCTCGTTGGATCAGGATAATTCTATGAAAAAATTAGCACATTTTTAACCGTTCTCATTCTTTAACGGTTCTCCGAATAACGATTTTCGGTAATAAATGTGAAATTTTTCGAGCAAATCAAACGAGAAAGTGAGTGGAAGGGGCGTGGATCGGTAACGCGAGTACTTTGAGCACAGATCCCTTTTTTAAGACCTAACTTTCCGTCGCAAACCCGACTCCGCCGTGTTCGTCGGATCAGGATAATTCTAGGAAACCGATCGATTTTTTAACCGATCTCTGAATAACGATCATTGGAAATTAATGTAAAATTTTTTTAACAGATCGAATGGACAGTGAGTGGAAGGGGTGGATCGGTAATGCGAGTACTTTGAGCATCGATCGGCGCATGGATTTCCCGCGATCGTTAGCGCGGCGCCGATCGAACTGGACAAGAACAAGAAATATCGCAATGCTACAACGGATCGTGATTTCGCAATCGATGCAACATTCCGGACAGACTTTCCGCATAATCTCGATCATTTGTCTTGTCGCGTCCCCCCAGCGATACGATCGAATCGGTTAAACAGATTACGAAACCGTCGATATATCTCGTTCCATCGACGTTCGTGATCTAAACGATAGCGGCTCCATTTCGCTTCGTTCTTGTAAATTTGGACATTAATGTTTTTTTGCGTCCGAGTCCGCAACAGCACCGAAGAGTCACGAGCGATCCTGTGAATACTGGAAGTCACGAATGTTGCATTCGACGATCTTGAGGATCGAATCCTCGGAGACGCATTGCCGATCGATATAACTCAGGCGGCCTCATCGATCTATGCAGATTTAATGCCTGGTCGGGATTAATGTCTATCTAACGCTAGGATAGCGCGATGTGGCGGTAACCCGACGATACATCGCTGGTCTATCGGAAGGCAAAGCAACCGATTACCGATCACGCCGATAGCGATCGGGACGCGCGACCGGCCTCAATCGGCCCGCCGCACTAACGGCGCGTTAGCGATCATATGCATCGTAACTCTGGCTGGGCTCGTGACCGATTCTCACGCATATCGATACCGATCAGGGTACTTATGCCGGCATACATAGGGAAGATGGGGCAAAACGCGCAGCGGGGCAAAATGGGCACCTAGAATAAAAACAAAAATTGCGGGCAAAACGAGCACCAATTGTTTATAATGCTTATTCTATCTTATCGACTTATTTGTCGTTATTACCAACCTGAGGAGGTTTTATTGGAATCGAAACAACAGGCAAGTTTTAATGAAGGAGGTTATGGAATGAAGTTACCCACTCTTCGCTTTCATTTTTACACAATTATAAATTTGTACTCCTTTCAAGTAACTTTTCCTCAAACTACTATACTGTTAAAACTCTGAAGCGATGCAATTAGAAGGTGCAGCTTACACAGTGGCAACCGTTGGAGATGGAAAAGTCTTACAGACCACGTAATCTATTAATACGGTAACAATACGAATCTTGTTTATACCCAAAAAAGAATGCCGAGGCAAATATTTAAAAAAAATTTCATAAAAAATCATTCAAAAAATGAGTGAGATTAAAAATCTAAAAAAAAATTTTTTTAATGAATTTGCTCAACATTTTTTTCGAAAAACAGTCCTGTGCAAATGTGTAGAAAATATTCCGATTCAATCATTTTTTTCGTGAATAATTTGACTCATTTTCCGCGCTTTTCTTGTGTAATGACCATCGGAAAACTGAAACCAGTCGTTTATAAGAAAGTTAAGACGGTGCTCGTTTTGCCCCCACCTCTCCTACCATCAGCGCATGCCGTAAAACCGTTGAGTACTGTCGCCGATGCGAACGGCCGAGTCGCAACGATTTTCACACGACGTTTGCACACGCCGAAGGTGCGAGGCGAGAAACGACGCTCCAAGACGAACCGGCCAACGACCGGGCCCCCTCGTCTAGCCGTCGAGGATCTGAATATCCATGAATTTTCCAGTGTATTATGCTTCCAGTACCAGTCGTTAATCATCGCCGGGGCAGTGTATCGGCCGGTATACGACGCTAACGGGAGCGATCGGTAATTGCATGAAAATACAGTCCCTGTCCCGGTCCCGCGATGCCCGGGACGTGATTAATCGACCCTCGCCTCGATGCCGGATAAAGCCGGATAGCGTTGGAAAAGTTAGCAAGCCCCATGCGAAACGAGAACGATCGGGGTATGATTTTTTATTTATTTTATCTTATTTTTTTTCACATTTTTTTTTTTTTTTCACCGATGAAATTTTATCCGAGTTTGATGAAGCACGGACACGGTTGGCTGCACGCGCGTTTAATCGTCGGAGTGCGGAGAGGGATCGTTAACGCTTTATCGGATTGCGAACGCACGCGGAGTGCAAATAAATGGAGCGTTTTGGGAGAGAGAGAAAGAGGAAGAGTGCGGCGGACTGTTCGTTGGAGAACAGGGTGGAAATATGAAATCTCCGGATCGACCGGCAATTCATTGACGCTATCGTTAACGGTTGTAAATCATCGGGACCGGGGCGCAATCAGAGGATGACGGCGCGCGGAGCCGCGGCCGGTTATAGTTGTACCTCTAGCGTTGTGAATTTCATTCCACGGTGTAATTTTTTTTTGCACTGAGAGCGTTGCCGGGTTTCAACTGATTCGCATTCACCTTTCGCCGCTCTTAGGTGCCTGCACTGGCAGTCGTCGACGTCCAAATGTCAGAGACCTTTTCTCGCGGCCAAAGCGCGCGCGCTCACCGTGCAGTGAGAAAGCCGATCTTGTAAGAAGATCAATCGGTCGGGTGCCGAGTGTATTGTAATGGAACGGCGAGTGTGCATGACTCTCGAACTGAGATATGCTGGATGTTTAGCGCTCGATCGAACACCACCTGCCCCCATCGTGCCGCAACTCCCGGCTCGTGAAACGGCACGTCTCAATTCCCAGCGGCTAAAGATGTGCGCCACATGCGCATAGCTCGGAGTCCGTCGAAGATCATCCGGGAAATGCCGGGTTAGGGACCAACAACCTGGAACGAATCAAATCGTTTTCTCGTTATGCGGTGCGTTGTTCATCGGATGAGTTCGTTATCGTTGAGATCACAGCGTTCTAAAGTGAAGGCGCTTCAGCGTTAATGCCGCGGATGGTGAGACTGAAAAATTGATCGGTCAGAAAGTCATTCGATGGTCAGAGTGACCGACCGAGTGTAATACGTGGGAACCAGGGTCAAGGAAAATCCGGCTTATCAACGCTAGTTGATGGCCCAATGTTGGTGTCACATTGGCAAAAAGACGATTCGCAGGTCGATATTCGGTCAAAAATTGGAAAACCAATCGTTGGTACGTTCATGCATCAAGAGACCAACGGTTGGCGAATCGATATGCGGCTGAACATCGGCCTAAAATCGGCGACCAATGGTTGGTGAGTTCATGCTCGGCCAAAGATTGGCATTGGAAAACAAGCCAACCATTGGCGATTCAATATTCGGATTAACATTGGCCCCAAATCTAAAAACAAATGATTGGCAAATCAATACTTGACCGAAGGTTGGATAACGTTAGGCCAGCACTGGCCCGCTGATCAGCCGTTTTCGTTCGTTCGGCAAAACCTCCATGGACAACAACCTGGAATGAATCAAATCGTTTTCTGATTTCACCATGGGTTATTTATCAGATGGCTTCGTTATCGTTAAGATCGCGCATTCTAAACCGAACAGGCTTCAGCTTTAATCCCGCGGATGATGAACCTGAAAAACTGACCGGTCAGAAATTCCTGCAGTCATCCGTTGGCCCGATGGCAATGGGAACAGCCCAGAGACCAGGAAGAGTCTGACCCAGCTAATAACCTAATGATATCCCCGAACCTCCGTGTCACTGAGCCGGCAGAGTGTAATACGTCGGAACCCGTGTCAAGGAAAATCCTTCTTATCAACGTCGGACAACGTCCGCTAACCATCGGAGATAGAGTGCGCCGAATACATTTCGCAAGATTCCAACATCAATCTTCGCGTGATCCGTCGGTGTTGGTGAACACCGCGATTTTCATGTGCCCACGCGTATCCGGAGATCCGTCCGGATCCGCCTGTAACGCGAGCTCGGCTTTCCCGGAGGACAACACCCAGCCCCGCGTTGCTTCTGCCCCTTAAAAACCCCCCATCGTCCGAGAAAATCCTGCCACGCTTCTGGACACGGTCCAGCCTCTCCACTGAGCTCCGATCTCCCATTCCCCCGGATCTTTCCTCTCTTCTTCCGTTGACCCGCGCTCGCGCGCACTTGAGACGATTTCGCTCGAAAATCCCGGAGACAGAATTGCAGTCGTCGAGTGTCCGCGCCCCGGGATATCCGGTCGGACGTTCTCCATAGCCCAGAAAAAGAATAAAGACGATAGGAAGAGAAGCAGGACGACCGCGATGGGCCGCTTACATCCGCAGCGCACCAACGCTTGATCCCTTCCACACTCCCGAGGACAGAAGGGATTTCTTGGCAGGATCTGCGGCGGTTCATCCCTCCTCGGCTTCCTCACCGTCCCGCTCGCCTGGACGCGACAAGCCGGTCCATCCCTCGGACATCGTCCTGCATGCCCCTGTTTGTAGCTGGACCAAAGCGCCCACCTAAGGCGTCGGTCGGGCTTTTTCCTCCCGTCCCATTCCTCCGCATTGCCATTATCGTCGCCGCCCTCGCAATCTGCGACGACGCTACGTGCCAGGAACGCTTCTCGATCTCTATGTAAACACGCTTATGTAGATAAGCGAATGGGTTTACAATAGTTTCGAAGTGACGCCTCGTCGCGGTCGTTGATGGTTGTCCGGGAGCCGCGAGGGATGACCGAGGGTGTCGACGACCGCGACACGATCGAGGTGGAAAAACCCTCGACGTCCGGTTGACGCGCATCGATCTTGGGATCAACGAACCCCCCGCCGCGAACTCCTCCAAGGATACTTTGCAGCCGCACCTCGACTCTCGTGATCGCCGACCGCTGTTCCTCGGAGATATCCTGGTCCTGGCACTCGCGCTATCACCGGCGACGCCTCTGCCCTGGTTTTGTGGCTTTAACCCGCGTCTTATGAGGATTTGCCAGATTTGAAAGTTAAAGATAGGACACGCGGCAGGGGCGAGGAAGGAGGTCGAGGGATCTTGCCGATCGGGATCGTAAATCAGTGTTAAGAGAGGAGGGATCGGAAGGTTTGAACCGGTGAAATCGATTTGCCTTTTCGCTTTTCACCAACCCTGCGGTCCTGAAAGTCACTCTCGTCTTCGGGAGGAATCTCTTCCAGCTTCTCGGACGAGACAATCTGGAGGAAGGTGAGCGAAACGGATAACCTCGTCGTCCATCGTTATTGGGCGAACTTCGCAACGACCCACCATTTGTTTTGATGCTGGCATGAAAAAATCATAGAACCCGAACAGTCATCCGGCGAAGTTGCTCGGCCTCGCGAGGTTGAGAAAGACGGAAAAATATGAACGAAACACGAGCCGGCCTGGAAGATACGGCAATAACGGGCATCACCTATAACAACAAGGTGCCTCTACGTGCCGGCATACACGGGAGATAAAAGACAGGAGTCTCGCGCACGCACTCGAGTGGGAGTGCCGCTCGTGACGGATGAGAGCGGGTAAGCTTTGGACAGCCAAACTCCCTCCCCGTCTTTCCCCATGCGGTGATCCCGAGGGATCCGCCGACGAGATTGATGCGTTATGGGAGACGATCACAACAAGCCATGCATTGCCAATGACGCCTCGGAACCTCGGCGTCGCCGTTGGCCGGCGAACCCGACCCAACCTCGCAACACCCGACAGCCTTCCGTCGACTTTATGAAATTTAAAGCGAAGAAAAAAAAACGGGGAACGAACCCGCTGAATTCTCGGGCTGTGTTGTTCGCACGTCGAGACGGGACTCGCACGTGTGGGGCAACAACGAAATCTGGATCGAATGGACACACAAAGAGAGGCTCTCCTCCCAGACGGCCGATCGCTCCCTCCAATTCGAACCTGACGAAATTCACGAACCTCCGCGTCCCATCGCTCACTCCGTGTGCTTCGTCTGTTATCTCCTTGTCCATTCTGCGTATGTCGATATCGCCTGGGGTCCGCGAACGTTGTTTTCATAGATGAGCTGCGATAACCGCAGCGACTTTACAGAGCGGTGGGAATCCGAACGAGGAGAACTTCGCAGGTGAGACCCGGTGGTTTACCTGGTTTGAAAATCTCATTTGTCGACCGGAAGTTACGTGTCATAGCGTAAATACGTTACCTCCTTTTTGGAAATCCCATTTTTTCACCGGAAGGGACGTCGTACCGAAAATGTCATTTCCGGCTTGAACAGCTCATTTTACGACCGGAAGTTATGCAAAATTATTTTAAAATGTGAGATTCCTGGATTTGCATTGGGGATTCGTGGAAGTTTCATTAACTATTGCTACTTTTCTTACTCTCCGTATTCCAAGGAATATCGCACAAGTTTGCGTACGCCCGGTCATACCCTGTGATGCTCTTCGGCCCTAAAACCCGGCTGAAACTCCACCGCCCTCGTCGCTTATCACCTTGGTAACGGCGACGAGCTTCGTCGCCGTACCAACGCAATCTCTGTAGGCGAGTGAAACGACGAATATTACGATAACGCCGATGCGAATCGTTGCCAGAATATAGTGTCCGCGTATACATAGACATATACATATATATGATACATATGTATGTATCTTCGAAGGAATAGCGGTAAGAATTTCCGCATCGTTTGCGTTCTCCGATGGAGCGTCGCTCGATATAGCACCCGGACTTCCGCCGCTGTTCCTTTTCCTCCCCCGTTGCTTTCGGCGGATAGTCCACATCATAGGATTCCGCGATCGTTTTCCTCGCTCCGTGTCCTCCCGCATTACGGACGAAGCGGAATGTCCGAACTATTATTCTCTCTTCCTCGCCGAAAGATTCGTAAACCTCTCACAAGTGGGGAACGGATTTCGCCATTTACCATCAATTTATCCTTGCGTGCGCTATTTATTTACGAATAGGCGTACCGATTTGTTCTGCCGATCGGTATTTCGAAGAATTATACGAACATACAATATTTTTATAACAATTACAATATGTAGTACAATATTTTTATTAGTAGTAGTACTGAATTTATTGAGTAACATGAAACAGTTTCTTTGATACATAACAGACTTAGACTACACATATGCTGCCAATTCGCCATCGACCGAAGTTCTTCGGGCACGGTCATCTTTTTACAATATAACATTTTTATATTATTTTAAGTAATGGTCCCTAAAATTTAAAGTTTCAGTTTATTTCCTCGTTGTTCATTCTTTCGAGTTGCTGGTAAGTTGTAGGTTTTGGTTGTTTAAATGTATGTATTGTGTTTGGTGTGGCTTGTATGCATAATGGTTTGATATTTTCTATTTGGGTCGCGGTGAATCGTTTGATAAGTTCTCTGATTCTCCCTCGTATGGGTATTCCTGTGGCTTCAAATAGGAGAATATATTTTTATTACTTTTATTATTTTTATTATTTTTATTATTTTTATTATTTTTGTTATTTGCCTCGCCGAGATCGACGTGAACGGAAAATGATGCGAGGGCGGACGAGCGGGGGATCGATGAACAAGAGTGTGCAAGCGCGTGCGTCGAATAACTGCGAATCGGTGAATCCGAGCGGAACGATTATTTCAATAGCTTCATTAAAGCGCGGGGAATCGCGAACGGCCGCTGGGGGGAGGCAGCAGGGCGCGAAGCCCAACAGTGGCGGGCATAAATCAGAGAGATTAGCCGAGCCCGAGGAGCCGAGGCGTGGAAGAGTGTGTAGCTGAAACGCGAAATCTTCCTTCCGCTGGTTACATTCGAAAGGAACGAAGACGATATAGAAGAGACGAAGGGGAGACGAAGAGGATGGCGCAAGAGAACGCGTGTTTCGCCCTTCCGGCGGAAAATGCCGAAACGCGAACTGCTCCGCCACGGATGAGATGGCCAGCAGACCAGGCGCAGGTTGAGATTACTAAAAAAAAAAGCCCAAAGGAAGACGAGGTGGACGGCGAGGAGGAAGAAGAAGAAGAGTGAAGACTCAAATTTTTTTTCTTCATCTTCTACTTCTCGCCGAAATATATTTTTAAACGACCCGGAGAGATCCGCGGGCACGGCTTGCGTTGCGTTAGCGTCCCGTGTTCGTCGTTAATTAAGCCTACCCGCCTACCGCCACCCCGTGCAGTGGCTGCATTCCGACCCTGTTCGGGTCAGATCACTTTTTACACGACGCGCCAACTCGCTCCCGGAACGCGCCTCCTTCCCGGCCGCTGACACGCCGGACCTTCAGGACTCTCGCGCGACGCCGGACTCAATGTCAAATTCCTCGTCGTTTCGAGCGTGCGCGGTCGTTTCCTTTTTAGTTTTTTGTACTCGTAGTTTTTTTTCGGTCAATCCGTCCATCTTTCGTCATTGACAGTGAGGAGTCACTAAACGAGGAGGCGGAGAGAGAGAACGCCGGTCCGTCCGGTGGGAAGTCTTCGAGCGTGAGGTCGGTACTACTGGCCGGGCTCCGGCCTGACTTCGGCTGGTTGCCGATCGAACGATCGGCTTTGAATGATCGTTGAATGGCGCAACGCGCCAATTTCAGTCGAAGGATCGATAATACACAAAGTATTTTTATATTACTTAAAAAGTACTGTAATTTTACATAATATTTTTACATTAAATTTCATATACTGGTTTATGCATAAAGGCTTCCAATACCGGTACATCAAAGTTATATATATATATATTTTTTTTTACAGTGCGACGATCTTAGGTCTCGATCGGCGATCAACGGCATTGAACGATCGCTAGTCGACTCAGTCGCCTGTTCGCCAGAAGCCAAAAAGACACGGATGATCGGAGAAAAGGGAGAGAACAGGTGTCGGAGTCATTGCGGAGCTCAGTTGCAGCGCCTCGCCAGTCCTCACGCGCCGGAGTTCTCATCTGTCGTCGCCAGGCATTCCCCGAATCCGCAGTAACGACGCGATCTCGCTGTACCGCGGCCAGAAACGACCCTGTTCGGCAACTCTTGGCTCTCCCGATTCCCGATATCGGTTCGGGGAAAGTGGCCGAAGAGGGGCGCAAAACCGCTCCCGCTCTCCGTCAATAAGTTTTACGGTCCCATTAGATGCGAGAACTACTCGGACCGATCGGGGGAAAAGCGTTTTCCATCTTCGCAGACCGGAGCGCACGTGGTTTGCTTCTCGTGCCGCGCACACGAGAGACCACCGAGATGGGAAACATACAAGTGACCATTAGCCGGAGGGGCCGCGTGCGTTCCGTCGGCGGACGCGCCGTCCAACGGAAAGGACCAAGGAAAAGGCGTCAATGGCGAATCGGGCCAACGAATAGGCGGCTTCCCTCGTTTCCCTCGGCCCACGGTTAACAGCCGAAAGCATACGCGCGCGCTCGCACACCGAACCATCCCGGCTCTCCTCGAGCAAGTCAATAGCTTCGCGTTTCAATAGCTCACTGATTGCGATCGCGGCGCGATTTAGCGAGAGTCCAGCCGAGGGGCCGCTCCGGCGTTTCGGACTCTCGTGAATCGGAGCAGCCCTTGGCATGCCGAATTCCATGAGGGTCCAAGAAACGGACGCGCACTTGGCTCCATAATAATGCGATGTCACTCGGATATATACACGAGTTTCCATGGCCGAGTGTACGGCGAGGGGAGGAATCGCACTTTGGTTTTACGATCGGAGCACTCAGCGCTTCGGTTACGATATTCTTTTATCGCCTCGCCCGGAGAGCCATCGACGTCTCCGTGGAGCTTCTCTCTCCAGTTCGGGATCTTTGACCTCATTTTTTTTTTTTTTTTTTTTAACTCTTTCGAATGCAAACAAATAGCGAAGGTAGAGTGGTTCGTAGGTTGTCGGCGGTCTCGGTTGCCTCACTTTGCTTACTTTACTCGAGAGCAACTTCCGCCACCGTGTACGGAGGCGGCTACAAGTGAAACCGGCGGAAACCACCAACAGCGTCGGCGGTAACGAGCTTATTACCGCAACAGGAGCAAAGAAACTCACGGTTGTTGACTAACGACCCTCAGTGTGTTCGCGAGAAGCTCTCTTCTTCGTTTCCTTTCCCTTTCTCCGTACGCGAATCGTTGGTTTTCGCCGCTGGTGCGTGCCGGGGTGGTTTTTGCAAGCGGCGAATTTTCCACCGGCGCGACTCGGCGCTCCCGTCGAGCCCGTCAAAGAGCGAACGGGGGTTTTTCCTGTCCTATGAACTCTCTCTATCCCCGTTTTCCCTTTTACAGTGTTAGCGAGCCGGTCCTTGCGAATTCGAGCCGGATGCGACCAAAGCGAGCGACGCCCGGTAATTAGAAATTCTTGCTTCGATTATCCGAGCGTTGGGGGGTTGGAACGTATTTTTTTTTTTTCGCCCAGATTCCTCCCTCTCGATCGTGTTTCGCGCTCAACGTTGCTCGTTCTCTGTCGCCCTAACGCGCTTCCGTCCCCGCCGTTTTCCAATTAAGGGAGGAAAAGGAGAGAGCCCTGTCGAGGGAGAGCGAGTCTCTCGACTGATGAACCACCGCGCCTACCTATACAAGTTCAGCCGTCGACAATAATACTCTTAACGAGACAACCTTTAACGTTTTATACCGTATACGGGGGAAATATGAGGCGAATAACGAACCGGAGGAAGGAGGCTGATGGTTTCTCGCGAAACACGAGACGCTTGTTCGTTCTGCTGTCGCTAGCTCCGTTACTCGGTACTTCGCCGCGATCCTCGTTGAGTGGCCGAAGGATCGATACTGATTTCTTGCGATTTATTCCCGTCGGCGTGAAAGTCGGCTCGACCGGTGAAAGGACCGGTCGAGTTGAAATTGCGATCTCCTGGGCCAATTATTGTGGATAGTTTCTCGTGCCCGCTAATTTTAGAGCCAGTCGGAGCCTCGTCAAGCGCCGATGTAACGCTATAAAATGTCCACTAGGATAAGAGGGCAGGGATGAGATAACAAGATTCAAACGCGAAAAGTCAAAACTCCAAGCACAATCGTCCACGAGAATTGAAAACGGTACGAAACTCTAGGCCGTAAGGCTATACCGGGGAGCAGAACTCGTCGCGAAAGTAGCTCATAGGGCTCGAGTTTCCTTCGCCATCGGCGGCGTGCGGGCTCCAAGTGGTGGTACGTTTACGTGCTTCGGTTGCTAAGCAAATGAACTTATGTTGACCGCGACTCTTGGACATCGAGACGCGAAACTGGAGAAAGAACAAGATGTACAGAGGGCAGAGAGCGGTGCGTTCGTCTGCGGCACACGGCGCGGTCCCGTTGATCGATGGAACACGAATGCGGGGGATCGAAGTTGCCAATCAGCCCAATTGCATCGATGCGCCCAGAAAAATAATTTATCTGACGGGCACCCACAAATATATATTTATTTGGTTTAAATAAATATTTATTGAAAATAAATAAATATTTATCGCAAATAAATAAATATTTATCGCAAATAAATAAATATTTATCGCAAATAAATAAATATTTATCGCAAATAAATAAATATTTATCGCAAATAAATAAATATTTATTAAAACCAAATGAATATTTATTTAAACCAAATAAATATGTATTTGCGAAGCGCCCATCAAATAACTTATTTTTCTGGGTGCGGGCTGTCGAGAACCGTCGTCGCGAACGGCAATTTAATACCCGGGTAGAAAGAACTCCGGAACGGTGAACTCTGCACCCAGAGTAGGCTCACATCGTAGGTATACCTTTGCGGATAACGCCGATGCAAACATAAAGATCGATAAATTCACCTGCTGGGGTTGGGAGGGAACTCTCGTTCAGACAACATAATAACGCGATGCATGTCGTGTTTGCTGCTTCTGGTCTGCGCCGCTGTTGGCAAACTGCTGCTACTCTTTCAATCGTGTCGAGTACATGTGTTCGAGTCGCTTCGACACATGGCGTTTTGCCGATTTCCTGGAATATCGACTCTCCTCGTATTAGAGAATGCGGCGCATTTCGCGGGAACTCGATAACGATAATGCATTTGTCATCGATCCGGGCCTTGAACCCGGGATGAGCGCGTGGAGCGTATCATCGAGGGTCATCGGACATTGCCATGAATTTTCAACAATTCACACTTGCCGACCAGCCAATTCGGTTCCCGAAGTATCCGATCTGGGTTTTCCGTCTCTGGTCTTCTGGTCTGCGCCGCTGTTGACAAACTGCTGCTATCTTTCAGGATAGGCGGCAGCAGCTGACGGCGGTGGCTCATCGTGTCGATGACATTTGTTCAAGTCGCTTCGACAAATTGGGTTCCTAAATGTGTTGCAAAAAAAAATGACTGCTTTTTTACGTTAGTCGGAGCGGTGCAGTCTCGCCAAATGTGAGTTTCAGTATTTAATGTACAATTTCATGTACAATTGTGAGTTTCACGGTAACTCGTTAACGAATTCATTTGTTATAGATCCGGGCTTGGATCGCCAGCCTGGACTCGGGATGACTCGGATGACTCGTGCCTATCGCAGAGCATAGTTGAAAATCGCCGTGAATTTCCACCGACTTACATTTGCCGACCAGCCAATTCGGTTCCGGAAGTACCCGATCTCGGTTCTCCGTCTCCATCGCGTTTCCTCGAGGAGTCATTGGCATTCTCGCCACGATTCGGCATCAGCCTTATCTGCCTCCTCTCGGCGTTCCCGTCAATCGTAAACACTGCCTCTCTTCCAATTTCGCCCGCGTTAACGTTACTTTGCGCGAGCGACGTTATCGGTCCTGGCCGGGTGATTAGGACGAGGGGCGAAGGCTCCGGACTCCGGATGTTCCCGGTTGCTCCGCACTCCTCGGAGTTCCTCGGAGACCGCGATGAAATCCGCGGACGAGAAACGCGTTAATGGCCGATAAAACGAGCCACCGAAACTTAGAGGCTGGGAGCGAAGATCGATAACTCGTGATACTGGGAGAGTAATCTCGAATTGGGAAAAACGGCACACAAATGGTCCAGCACCGAATGAGCGTTTGGTCGGAGCGAATTGTAGAGCGGCAGGGTTGGGGAGGGGGCTTCGTTAACTCCGCGGAAGAGCGGAGACCTGAGGAGTCCGGTCATCTCTGAAAATCGTCGTCACGTACTCGAGCGAGAAATGAGAAGATAGTGGACCGTGTATTCCTCTAAGCCTATAGTGCCCCGAGTGTTTTTCTTGCCGACGGCTCGATCGCAATCTGGCACGGTGCGTGCAGAAGACACAAGGGACGCAGAGGAAACCGCGTTCGGTCACTGGAGGCTGTGCATGCGATTCGAAATATGAAAATATGAAAATATGAAAATATGAAAATATGAAAATATGAAAATATGAAAATATGAAAATATGAAAATATGAAAATATGAAAATATGAAAATATGAAAATATGAAAATATGAAAATATGAAAATATGAAAATATGAAAATATGAAAATATGAAAATATGAAAATATGAAAATATGAAAATATGCAAATATGAAATGGAGGTTCTTTGTGCATGCTAATTATTATGAAACAGCGCACCTTGTGCACGTAAAGTGTTCAGAAGCGACTGACTTTATGTACGCAACGAGTTTCAAGATGCGCACTCGGATGTTTCAAAAACATATCAGACTTCCACTTTCATTCTTCTCCCGTGAATTTGCAATGAAAAAGAGGAATGACATTTATCAAAAACTCCATCGACACCATGCCAGCGTGGCTGGGAGTTCGAGGGAACGAAAAAACACTCAATTTAATCACGCTCGAAGAATGCTTTACTTTGCTCTTCGCGCGCCCTCCGGCCCGGAATCATGCCTGCGTAACGCCGCGTCGCTTCCTTTTTTTCTCGTACGAAATTGAAATCCCGACAGCACGTGGAGAATTAAACGACTCCCACGAGGGATAAGCGGGCGGTGGCGGATAAAAGTAGCGCGAGGAGAATGCGGAGGCAAAAAAAAAAGGAAGGAAGGAGCGCGAAGGGCCCAAAGGAACCCTCGCGAGACTTGAATAGCGCGCGTGACGCGAGTACATTCGAAATGGATGAGTTTCGGTTTTCAGGATCTGCGCTTTGGTAACTCCCTCTCAGATCTCGCTCCCGCGCTTCCCGAAAGTGGAGACCTGGTTCGACACTCACGAGGCTTATCTGGCTTGTGTTACCTCCGATTATATCTTAACGTTATACTCTTCGCGGAGCCCCGACGTTATTACATAGCGGACGGCTCACATCTAAGCCCACTTTCCAACGATAATTCGTCATCCGTGTTTCTTGATTTTACGATAGATTGTTGTATGATCTGGCGTGTCTCGATTTTCAGTTCAGCCCTGAGGGACTTTTCGATCATCTGTATTTTTAAATTATTTTCATTTATATGGTCCTCGCGGTCGGCTCAATCTTAACCCAGTCTTTTGCAACAATAATTCGTCATCCGTGTTTCTTGATTTTACGATAGATTTTTGTTTGACCTGGCAAGATTTAATTTATAATTCAGCCTCGAGGGACGTTTCGATCTTTAAAAATTTTTTAATTAGATTTTTATGCACACCCCCGTTCTCGCGGACGGCTCAATTTCTAGGCCTGCTTCTCGACGATAATTCGTCATTCATGTTTCTTGATTCTGCGATAGATTGTTCTTTGATCTGGCGAGTCTCGATTTCCAATTCAGCCTCGAGGGACTTTTCAATCATTAACGTTTTAAAATTATTTCAACTTTTATGTACACCCCCGTCCTCGCGCGGAGCATCCACGAGGCGCGACGCGAGTTCGTCATCGACGGAGAGTCGCGCCGAGAGCGCGCCGTCCAAAATATCTCGTTAGTGCCGTAACCCGTTCGGGAACAAACTACCGAAATAGTCCGGGAATCTTTCGACTCCTCTCTCGGTCTCACTCATTTACGAATAACAAACCGCGCCACCAAAGTGCCTCCCGGAGGCGCTTCGTTCTCGGAAGTTTTCGTATCGCTCTTAACCCTTTGACCGGCCGGTCGCTCCCGCCTCTCGTTGACCCTTAATCTTCCTTTATATTTGTATTATTAATTTTGTACTTGCATAAGTTTTTATATTATTTTGTACAGTTTGGTATAAAATTGTATGTCCTTGTATAATTTTATGAAATTTTATATAATTTTGTATTTGCTATTATTTTATAACTCCTGCATTGTCATGTGAGCATCCGTCCATCGTTTGAAGGGACGTGTCCCAGAACGCTAAATAAATTTCTCTCTCTCTCTCTCTCTCTCTCTCTCTCTCTCTCTCTCTCTCTCTCTCTCTCTCTCTCTCTCTCTCTCTCCATGGTGTTGCGGCGCGTTTATTATGTCAATCATGTTTTTAGTGCATACGCAAGCCCAAATCTACACTTGGAAGGCCATCAACTTCTCCAATTCCGTGCAATCCTATATCTGATCATTTACTGCATCTCACTTTTTCTCTCATCTATTCACATATTTATATATTTATTTATCTTATTTAAACACCACCTGGGTATTTTTATTATTCTTATTGTTCATGCCTGATAATATTTTATTTTTAGCATGTAACGCTACTTGTTATGATTTTATAAAAAAATTGTATTCTATGGCTAAGCGCTTGAGGGGACTTGTCCCGGAGTGCAAAATAAATATCGCTTCCTCTCTCTCCGTACACTGAGAGAAGGATCTAGTAAATACGACTATATCGCTTGAAAGATACTACCATAGCTCATAGTAGTAAGGTACTAGGCCGCCACCTATGGTGCGAAATATCAAATTTATAAGAATTTTTCGTAGATATTATGGTAAAGATTCTTGGAAAATCCGAGACTTTCCGCCATAGGTGGCGCTCTAGTGCCCTACTATGTACTATAGTAATTTTCCCTAGATGATCGGTAGTTTTTACTAGATCCTTCTCTCAGTGTACATGAAAAAAATATAAAAAAATATAATTCAACATTATTTTTTACAAAGGAAATTCCCTCTCTTCCGAACTATTTCCTTCGATTATTTAAAAAAAATCAATTTTCACCGCACTCGTACGCTACGCGCCCCCCTCGTCGCCGCTCGGCCGTCCGTCCGTCGATGAAATATGCACGAGAATCGACCCGAGGCTTCCGACAAGGCCGTCATTACTGGCTTTTACTTTACCCGAGAATCGACAAATTTTTCAAGAGAGGGTCGTCGGTGCTAAGTGTTCGTAGTCGATGCTGCGGAACTGGCGGGAGCGAGCGAGACCGGCGGGAAAAAGCGGGATTGAGGGATGTCTGCAAGGGACGAAGAACCCAGGGGGAGAGAGAGCGCCAGAAGCGGCCGGGCTCCGGCTCGCGGCATCCCCTTGGTGATTCAATTCGATACAATCGGAGAGTAGATTTCCACGCTTCCGAAATATATTGCTCCCATACGAAGGCCCCGACTCTCGGTCGCCCTCCGACCTCTCACAGCGGCCCCCTCGACAGAGTCGCGCCACATCCACGACCGCCGTACATCGCCGTCTTTCCCGTTCCTGGTCGTTTCCCTCCCGTCGCGTTAATATCGCCGGCTATAAGTTTTTCTCTCTCCATCTCGATCCTCGAAATCGCTCATTTTTTTTCTCCTTTTTATTATTATTATTATTATTGTTATTTGTCCGCGTTTCGACGCTTCCCGCTGGACGGAGCGGGGTTCGTCAAGAGAAGTCGGACAAACAGGAGGATGCTTTGCTACTCTGCAGCGTTTATTTTCTGCGCTCTGCACAGAGTGAAGAAGGGTTTCACGATGGTTGGAGATCATTCGAGGAAAGTGTCGTACAAATTTATCACCGACTCGTCGAGCAGTTCGATAAGTCCGTTGACGATACAGTCGACAAATACCACGGAGCTTCGGGGGATTAATAAAAAAAAATGCTTGTACATTTGCATTTAGATAGATCGAAGTCGCTCATTTTATTATTATCATTATTATTATTACTGTTATTATTATTATTGCGTAACCGCGCGATTCGACTTTTCGCGCTGGGCAGAGCGAGGTCGGGACGAGTCGGACAAACGCGAAGATGCTCCGTCGCCTTGCAGCGCTTACACTGTAAAGAAAAATCGTATGAAATTTAATGCACTAGTAATTAAAGTTTCTATGCGTGAACTCGTATATTAAATTTCATGCACAATTGTGATGAAAAATGAACGTCCAGTATATTAAAAACTTTAAAAACACTTCACTTAAATTTTACTAAAAAAGTACTTTAATTTCACTGTAAAAGTCCATTATTTTTTCATCACAATTGTACACTAAATTTAATGTGCCAGTTTTTGCATAAAAACTCCCATTCCGATGCATTAAATTTACAACATATTTTTCGCAATCCACTTCCTCCGCTTCGCACGCAGTAAAGAAAGCTTTCACAATTGCCCGCCGATCATTCGACGAAAGTGTCCTACAAATTTATCACCGACTCATCCAGCAGTTCGATAAATCCATAGATGAGACAGTTGACAAATGCCCCGGAGCTTCGGAAGATTAATAAAAAAAAAAAAAAAAATGATCGTGCATTTGCATTTAGATAGATCGAAATTCCGAATTTGGATCTTCGAATAACGCCGAGGCGAGGTGCGCCGCGACGGGTGAGATAAGTCCCGATTGACCAATCTCGGAAACGACAGGCACCGTTCCATCTTCGGCGGCGGAGCAAAAGTCGATAGCCGCCTCGAGAGTAACGTCCACGGAATGACGAAGTACCTACGCGCCGTTCCCGTAAAACGCTGGCTCATCTTGTCCAAACCAATCACGAAATTACAACCGGTATTTATCGATGAAAATTCTCCGGCAGTCCGTCGCGGTGGGTCTCTCGCTCGAACGGGAATCCGTCCGATCCGGTTCTCTTTTGTCCATTGGAAATTGAAAAGCCTACCGTAGCAGGCTCGGGATCGCCGCCGGTTCTGGAGCGAAGGCGCGCCCTGGTCCGGTCCAGCGGCGTGCGTTCGATTGAATGGCCACGCGCCTCGGCTCACCCTGGAAAAAGCATTTCGCGTAATAAGAAAGTGCTCCCTCTCAATCCGGCGCGTAAGTTCGTCCCGTTTCCCGGTCCTCTCCGGCTGACCGTGTCGTTCCAGGCCTAAAGGGCAAATTTGGGTAAAAGTTTCGCGGACCATCGATGCGGGAGTGACCCGGGGTGACCCTTGGAAAATCGTATCGGCCGGGCGACGAGCTCGGCCGGAAGGGTGGACGGCGAGGAGGGAAACTGTCGAAGCCCGTGGCAGCCACCCTGCTGCGGAGGAGACACCTCGTTCTTTTGCTCCATTTCAACGCAATCAGCTGAGTGGATTGCCATTGGAAATTTCCTTCGCCCCTGCCTCGGACGGGAGAGATTCCACCCGGTCTCCAAGGGCCTCGGAGGGTCTGCCCTGCGCGCGGACCAAGAATTCGCCGCTCTGAAGTGTTCTCGAAACTCACGGTAAATGCCTGCGAGCTTCACTCGAACCGCTTGTAACCGGTGTTCGGAACATCGCCGACATGCTGTTGCGATCATTCATGAGTGCGCTTCGCCCTCGCGAGTACTTGCGGAGCGATTTGTAGGAATACAGTAGGGACCTGCGAACTAGCGACTCCCTTCAGCTCCGAGAGAGGGGCGGGGATAAAGGTATGGAATTTGGAGAAGGAATACATATAGTCTAGAAGTGGTGAATATGGCCCGGATCATATCTCAGTGATTTACGTGCTAATTGGGCGTGGGCCATTTTCACCCCTACCTCGGACGCGGATCTAGAATGCGCGGACCAAAAATTCTCCGCTCTGAAGTGTTCTCGAAACTCACGGTAAATGTCCGCCCGCTTAACTCGAACCGCTTCTACCGGTGTTCGGAACATTGCCGTCATGCTATTGCGATTATTTATGGATGTGCGTTGTAATTGCCGGTAGTGGTAGAGCCATTTATATAGAAATACAGTAGAAGTCTGCGAACGAGCCGAATCCACAAAAAACACTCCCACACACAAACACACTCGGGTATTTTTTTCCGGAGGTATTTTTTCCAAAGGGAATTTTTTCCAGCAGGTTTTTTTCCAGGGGGTATTTTTTCAAGTGGGCATTTTTCCAGGGGGTATTTTTTCCAAGTAGTATTTTTTTTCGCCTGCCGAACGAGCGACCCCCTTGAGAAAGATAAGGGATTAAAAAAAGAACATATATTGCAGAAGTGGTGAATATGGCTCATATATCGCTGATGTACGTGCTAATTGGGGGATGGGCCATATTCCCCCCTTTTACCCTATGTATATATGAATCCGTTATCGCAAACAAGCGACATCGAGGTCCAATCGGGTCGGATATCGCGGTACCGGCTTCCCCGGCCGAGCGACGGAGAGACTCCCTTATGACTTTGGCGATTCGATTGGGCACCGGTAATACGATGCGAATAATTGGCGGAATGGCGAGGAGGAGGTAAAGAGAGACGCCGCGGATAGAAGGAGAGCGAGGGGGGCAGAGAGGTGGCGGTGTGTTTCAGAGGTTTACGGCCAGAGCCACGACCTCAATTTCGCTCTGGCAATCTGCAGCCTCGAGAACAGAGAGCCGTGACCAACGGCAGCGGCGGCGAGCGCGTCAGGGCGAAGGAAGGCCTCGGCCACGGACACGTTTCCGATCCGCAATACGGAGCATAATGAAATCTACGGCGTGACAGGCATACCGCAATATTTGATAATATATCCGTGGTAAGGAAAAAAAAAAGAATCGTCCCGTAACATTTTTTGAGTCTTTCAAATGTATCGTAAATTCACGGAAGCTGTGAAACAGCGAGCCTTCGCCACACATTTTTTTAATCGATTTTTTTTTCGAAAAATACGATTGCTCATAAAAGAATCGGACATTTCTCGAAGAAAAAGAAGGCAGTCCGTAAGCTGCGTCAGCCGAGCGGGAAAAAAAGATCTCGACGAATCCTCGAACAGCGCGTTACTTTCGTCTTAACCCTTTGAAGCACGGATACTCCGCTTCGAATTCGGAAAAAAAATGTGTTCATAACCAACCAATGTATTTGAAACTTCATTCTTATAAAAAAAATGTGTACTTTTCAAAGGGTTAGCGTGCATCGCATTGAAGGGAAAAAAAGAAATCGTACTAACGTGCAATATTTGATAACGATCCACGGTAAGAGAACAAAAATCTTCCTATAACATTTTTAGAGTCTTTAAAATATATCATAAATTCACAGAAACTCTGAAACAGCGGGCCTTCACTACACATTTCTAAAAATCATCATCGAAAAAAATGACCATCGTTAGTAAAAAAAATCCCCGATTTCTCAAAGAAAAAAGAAAAAAAACCATTCCATAAGCTCCGTCAGGAGCGCGTAAAGCTCTCGTCCAATCCTCGACCAGCGTGTTATCTGCGTGTTAACGCGCATTGTTTTCGGTAAAAAAAAAAAAAAAAAAAAAAAATCGTACCAGGCTGCAACGGTGTTTGCACTGCGTGCGCGAGGAGACTTTGAATGCGCACGGAGTGTTAACAGTACGATGGATACATCCGGCTAAGCCCAGCGGAACAAAAGTTCGCGCAGAGTTCGTCGTTGAGCTTGGCTCGAGCCGCCGTAGCTGGTCAAACAGCGATACATCCGAACAGCCGGATGTGCGAATACGTCGACACGCCTGCGTACGCGGATGCGCGAACGGAGCGCTGCAGGGGGTGGGAGAGGGCGGAGGGTGGCTTATATTTACCCGGGGAATTAAAAATCCCTTCGCGGTGGAACGAGCCCGAAAGGCTCCAGCGAGGCGTGAGCCCGAAGAACATCATCCCTCGCGGCTCTCTCCATCCGCAGCACGGTCCTGCGTGTCTCCGGTCGCGCGCGCGCGTGTGTGTATATACGTGTGTATTATGTCAGATATACAGGTCGAGGCTGTGCGGAAAAGAGCTCGGATGACGACGGGGGCGGCGAATTGCGATTAGTTTCACTCGTGGATTCCCATCCACGCTTCGTCGAGTACACCTGCCCTCCGGGGCGCTCGATGGGGCGAGGGGAGGCTCGAGGAAAAACTGACGGGGAGGATAAGCCGCCGGATGGAGAATCCTCAACCTGGGCGGGGGGAGCGGATTGTAGTGAACTAGCCGAAATTTCCGAGACGACCGAGGAAAGAGCTCCAGACGTCTCCTCGTTAAGCCCGCGAGTTGGAGAACGAAGAGTGATGATTGGTAGCACTTGCAGCAGTTGGAGAAGAGCTTGTTCGCAAGTGCCGTTTTCAATTTGTCGGAGAGTTTGATGCTTCCATCGGCTGGCGCACGTGCATCCGATGCGAGCGGCTCCGACGGTAAATGCATCGTTTGATCGCTCGTCGTTCTTTTTAATCGCGCTATGGCGCGCGCAGAGACCTATCAAAGAAAGAAGAAACCGATTCTGGGTAATGATTCAATCACGATTTGGGGAGCGCCGAGAAAACTGGGGAATTTCGATGCATTTATAGTTTCGACGAGTTTTATCGCCCGGGTTTTTGGAGTAATCTTAATCCGGGGTATTTCGTGAATTCGAGTTGCTCATGACGTGTCAAGCTGGATTTTGAACTCCGTGCTGAGAGACTCGCGTGGTATGACTTCGAGGGAAATTGATTAGGACATTGGATTCTTCTCAGCTCGCTGATCGATATTGCCGACTTGTCAGCCATCTACCAGTTTCAATGAAATTTGTTCACTATACGATTCCGGAACCCTTCGTAGAGAATCCAGGATCTCGATTGATTTACCAGTTGGTATACCGGCGTACTGTGCAGGAATCGAGTCGACATACTCGCGTGTCCGTGACGGAGATCCGTAGGGCACCTTTGTAATTATACTAATTCGGGTGTATTACAAATTCGTGAATTCGAGCAGCTCGTGATGTGTTAAGCTGGATTTCGAACTTCGTACCGAGAGATTAGAGTGGTATAACTTTGACGGAAAAGGATTTAGGACTGGTTTTAAATGGATGGATTGATCGATTTTTTATGTGACTGGAATTATTCTCTAAGGACCGCTGCGATACAAGCGGAACAGTGCTAGATTAACATTAATAGATATAAGCAGAACAGTGCTAGATTAACATTAATAGATACAAGCAGAACGGTGCTAGATTAACAATAATGAATACAAGGAGAACAGTGCTAAATTAACATTAATAGATAGGGTAGAAATAAGTATCGAAATAGGCATAGCACAATAAGCGGGATTCATGAAAAGGGTTGAAAACTTCTCAGTTCGCTGCTCCATATTCTCAACTTGTCCAATCCACCCACTTCGCCAAAGTCTATCCATTACCCGACTCTGAAACCCTTCGCATAGAATCCAGGATCTCGACAAATTTAGCACTCGGTACCCCCGTACGGTGCACGGATCGGGTTGACATAGCCGCCTGTCCGTGGCTGGGAGACCCGTACGGCACCTTTGTAATTACACGGATTCGGCTGTATTATAAATTCGTGAATTCGCCAGTGGTACATTAGCCACAGTACAGCAGCGGCGTTGGTAATCGGTGGCGGTATAGAGTAAGAGCGATGGGAGGATGAGGAGGAGACCCGAGTGGATTCGGCCGTAGGGGAGTTAACGGGTGGCAGTTAAATTCATTAGGGCGACACCGGCTCGGCGCGGTCGATTCTCCCTGGAATATCAATGAATCCGCTGCCCTCCTATAGCCTGTATAATGCACAGCGTGCACAGGAGCATACACAACCAAAGCCATTATCGACGGATCGCTGTGCAAGCCGCGCGAAGATGAACCGCCGCGGTGGAGCCAAGTTCAACCCGAGAAAGCCCCAATACACTGTTTGATATACATTGAAATATATATCAAGAAGTCCACCGGGACGCACGTTTATTCGTGAATATATGTATAAATAGATACGGCAGAAACAGCGGAATACATGTATAATGTATACACACGAGGGACACACCTTGCCTGGGTGGTATTTAGGACCCTCGAGAGCTTCGAACAGGGGAGTCAACCGACTCGGAGAGACCAAGCCGGTGGAGCTACCAGGACATAAATCGAGAGATGCCCGATAAAATTGTCGAGAAAGAAGAAAAAATAATAACACGAGTTGCACCCGGAATAAATAACTGTGGCACGGAAAGGGTGGTCGAGGAGAGGAACGGAGAGGGACGGAAAATTCGTGTGGTTTAGGGCGGATGAGAGTGGGATGAGAGAATGGTAAAAAGGGTGGTTTGGGCGGCGGTCAGACGTATGAATTACTGCCCAAAGGGCGCGCTGAGAGCTCGCCGCGAAGCGGCAACAGAGCGACATCCGCAGGGTGGAGAGACCGGTCGTTTGGTGCGGGAAGGATGACCGGTCGTTGGCACACATCTACCCGTTTGCTGCTGCATCCAACCGTGGGTCTTCTACTGTAGGGTTGCTGATCGCCGATCGCCGTACGACGACTCTAACCCTGCACCAGCCCCTTCCGCTGGACCACCCAGGGCGCGATGGTTCTGAAGAGCCCCGTCACGAATTTAGGGCATTCGAGGGAAAATTCACTCCTCCGGCAATTTCAGCGGCCTTGGGCGCCACAGCTCGATACGGGACTTTAGCGAAGAAAATCTACTTTCATCCTCTCGCGCCCACCCCTCGGCGAAGCACTCGAAAATTGAGCCCTCCGAACCACTCACCCTGCCGCGACCATTTTCGAAGCCCTGCCTACGCACCGATGACGGAAAGGACGCGAGAAGGAGCGGGGCGTTTGCGTCGCGTTGGAAGCTATCTTACGCGGAGAAGAGACATTCGTAGGTATACACGCGGATGACTGCAGAGATGTATCGCCGGAACAGGAAAGCCTCGAGGGGACTTTGACGCCCTCGGTGGGTTCTTCCTTTTGAAGTGTACCGGGTCCTCTTTGTGGAGTGCCGAATCGCGGAAAGTTTCCGCGCTCGAAAGGGTCCTCCGTTTAGGTTCCCGTGAACCCGATGGGATACGTCGAACACAGAACTTACCGGGCGGAAAGGTACTACGACTGTAACTCGGCTTTCTGGCTCACGTGACATCGCTGCTGATTGGCGTTGCTTTTGCGAAGGAAACTCGAAGTCGAAACGGATTAGCCGGCTAAAATAGTTTAGCTGCCTAAGACGGCTTAGCCGGCCAAACTCTAAAATTCATTACCCGGATAGGATATTTTAGCCGGCTAGGCCGGCCTATCTGTTCCGCCCTATTCCGTATCACATGACTTCGCTGCTGATTGGCGTTGCTTTTGCGAAGGAAACTTGAAGTCGAAACGGATTAGCCCTGCTAAAATAGTTTAGCTGCCTAAGACGGCTTAGCCGGCCAAACTCTAAAATTCATTACCCGGATAAGATATTTTAGTCGGCTAGGCCGGCCTATCTGTTCTGCCCTATTCCGTATCACATGACTTCGCTGGTGATTGGCGTTGCTTTTGCGAATGAAACTCAAAGTAGTACCAGGATTGCCATGGTTTAGGTTCTCGTGAACCCGACGCGATCGTCGAAGACAGAACTTCCCTGACGGAAAGGTACTACATCCTTAAACCCGCTTTCTAGATCACGTGACCTCGCTGCTTATTGGCGTCCCTTTTACACCGGAGACTCGATGTAATCTCAAGATTGCGCCATGGTAGGCAGAGGCAGATCGCCCATCCCGTTACTTGTTCGCGTTGTCCCATTGTCGACGCGAGACACCCGCAGCCCTATCGGAAGCCGCGAGCTTCCATTGTACGACGCCGAAGATAGGTAAACCCAGGGATCGTCGCAGCGGGACAATTATTGGTACGGTAGATCATATCGGGGAGACCACCTTCCGTCGTCCACCGTCGGATTCTCGGTGCGATCCTCCCTCGCGCGTCCATCTCTCGCCTCCGTTCCTCGTCGTCCC
Source organism: Stenichneumon culpator (assembly GCA_964017025.1). Classification (NCBI taxonomy): domain Eukaryota; kingdom Metazoa; phylum Arthropoda; class Insecta; order Hymenoptera; family Ichneumonidae; genus Stenichneumon; species Stenichneumon culpator. Next base: position 16,983,409 of record OZ024768.1, on the reverse strand, counting down.
CATGTGAGATTGCTCGGAAACGCTGACGCGGTCAGGACACCCCGCCCCGACACCGAAATTCGGGAGCGCACTGAGGGGCTTCCGAGCGTTTCCAGCTTAACAGGCCAGCCATAGATCTTGGGTGCGAACCAACGTCCCGCACCCCAACGGTATCCGTCTTATTGCCCGAAGGTTCGCAATACCGGAAGGGCCGTCTTCGTCGCGTGTATGTCGAGGCATTCCTCGACGGAATCTCCACCGGAGCTCATTGACTTCCCAGCTGGGTTTCGCTATACCGAAAGCAATATCGATGGACCGGACGAGGGATTAACCGGGAAAGAAGTGACATTTTGTTTTTCATAAAATTCCGGCTGAAGGTATTTTTGCATCGAGAAATTGATCCATGGTAACACACTCCGTTACGTTCCTAGGGAGTCGTGGGGGGTTTGGGCAGCTGCAGCGCAGGTATAACGAACCGGTCGTACATTTCTGCCCACGCAAAGCTGGCGAGATTGAGGGTCCAATTTTAAGACGCTTGTTTGAACTTAAGATCGCTCTCAAGATCAAACTGAAAATTGCTCCTGAGATCGAACTTAAGATCGAACTTAAGGTCGCTCTTGAGATCGAACTTAAGATCGCTCTTGAGATCGAACTTAAGATCGTGCTTGACATCGAACTTCATTGGGTACTTAAGATCGATCTTAAGTTCGAAATTAAGATCGATCTTAATTTCAACCTAATTACAAGCGATAAGAAGATATTTAAAAAATCTCATCGCCCTCCACGATACAATTGTTCTCCAGCACTCATTCCATAGAAACGGATTCAAAGAATTCGTTTGCCAGATTACCTATTCGTAGCAGTAGAGTGTCATCAAAGTTCAACGCATTTGGGATCCAGATCTTAAGAGACGCGGTAGCCTCTCGACGCCAAGTAGTTAAAAAAATATATTTTTAGGCGTTAGATTCTTCGCCAAAAAAGCGTTAAAGTTCGAACTTAAGCTTGATCTTGAACTACAATCGAATTTGAATTCAGACTTAAGATAGATCTTAAGCACGCGATAAAGTTCAGGCCAAACTTCGATCTTAAGTTCAATCTTGAGATCCAACTAACGTCTTAAAATTTGACCCTGAAAGACGTTGATAAGAAGACCTACTTGACGATTCTCGGACGAACCGCGAAAGCCTCATCCACTTGCGCACTAGGCGCGCCAATGTTGGCACTTTGCCGCACGCGTCTCATTGACAGCGATCGGTGCGATCGACATTAACGAGCCAACGATTACCGAGCACGCCAGCGTATATCGTACCGTCGACTATACACACCGGGATGGGAAATCAAGTGGTGCGGTGCGGCGGGCGAGAAGAGCAGCCGAGTACGATTAACCGGTGCGAAATGTCGCGCCGTGGACTATTCCATTGTGCTGAAACACTTTATTTCCATTGTAGGATCGTTACCGTCTGCCGAGGCTCGAACGTGAAGCACATGAGTGCAGGCAAATATCACGTGACCTTTGACGATGGTACATAAGTTTCGCAGTTTCGCAGCTCCATGGCTGCGAGGCCGATATAGGCTATCGGTAAATGCCGATCCCGGCTCACACGTTTCGGTTCTTCTGCGAATATGTGCATTCGAGTGGATACGGACCGAACGCCGGTGTGCATGTGTGTACGTATATGAATATGTATGTGCATAATTATTTTGTTGTATGAATATGCACAGGAAAGTGCGAAATGGCGTGAGAGCCGAGCCGGGAAATTCACTAAAACGGCTCGCCCGATTGTACAAGGTGCGAGGTGTCCGGGCTTGCCGGTAATTTGTAGGGAATCCGAGAATACGGCGGATTTTTGGTCCAGATTCTCGCGATCCGAAAAATGTAGACTTTCTGCGCTTTTTAGGGAGGTTGGATGGCTTCACAGTAGTCGAATGAGTGTCACATTTTTTAAGCTGTTTATGCAAGCCTTTACACATCTATTAGTTATAGCGATGGTTTTTAGTATTACTGCAGACGTCGTTAACCTAGAAAGATATTAATTGCAACGGGTTTGCAGAAGTATTAACTGGTTTGTGCTAATTTTCGAAAAGACACGAATAATCCCTCATTTCTGCTCGATTTTGATGCATCACAGCTTATTCTCTTACTTGAAAGATACTCTACGAATTCACCGTCTAGATATTCGATAGTATTTTCCGTTTAATAATAACCGAACGTCCCTGCCCGAATCTTCAGTTTATCCAATCATATTTTTCATCAGTGTGGCGGATTTTTGGTCAGGATTCGTGCGATCTGAAAAAATTCGACTTTCCGCGCCGTTCAAAGATCTGATGAACTGTCATAACGGACCGTCTGTTGAAGTTGCTCGGACTTGTAGGTAAGAACCCTCATTATTGAACCGTTTAACCCTTTGAAGCATCACCTCTTTAACTGCAGAAAAAATGCATTAATAAGCAACCGATGTATTTGAGACTTCATGCTTGCAAAAAAAATGTATGCTTCAAAGGGTTAAGAATTTTTTTTTCCGAATACTCTGTTAACAACTGCACCGATGATTCGCGATCCTTCGTCGCGTTGTCGAGAAACGAAAGTGGTCCATACATTCGACCTGGCCGCACAACGTCGCAGAATCCCTACATTCGGACGTGTTTTCGCCGAACGGAGCTTGACTAAATTGTAACCCGAATAGCCGTTGCTGCAGTCGGTTCTCGCCGGAGTGAGGAGCGCGCTACAAAGCGGCGTCGCCAGCGTAAACGGTAGCCGGCGGGAGTTGACGGCTACCGAAGAATTAGTATCTTGTACGAGACGAAGTGCGCCACAAATCATTTTGTTGGAAGTTGTCTGGCCATTCGCGCACACATGACGCATACGATATGCAGTTGTGTCTCTCGAGGGAGAGAGAGTGAGTTATTTTTCTACTGTGCGACCAGAGGTTTCTATAGTTTCCTCTCATTCTCACGGGTGAGCGTCGGGTCGGGCGACGGAGAGGGAAGACCCCTTAAGGTGGCTTTAAGGTCGCGTACGGGAGGGAGCCGTGTCGCGAACGCTCATCGCCCAGGAAGACCCGGAGAGGATCAAAGGATGCCGGGCCTAGCGCCCGCGTAACAGCTAATGATATGCGATCTGGCGGCTCCCTGCTTGATTTCCCTTACCGGTCCTGCTGTTACGACCGATGCGCCGCGGAAAGACTCCCATGGATGCTGCCACGAGCGCACCCAGGTGAGATTTAACCATCGGCACGGCTACGGAATCGCACCAGTTGCCAAAGGTCTTGTACTTGCCTGACGCTCAAATCGGTATCCGCCCGACTTCCGGTATTGAATTGGACCCGACATATCGACCCGACAAAAAATCTATGCTTTTTTTACGTAATAATTAATTTTTTTTACATAATAATTTACCCTTACATAATATAAATTACCTATTTCTTACATAATAAATTGCCTATTTTTTACGTGATAAATTGTCTATTTTTTTTTACATAATCAGTAATCGTTTATAATGTCAATAGCAATTTTCGCCGAAATCAAATCAGCAATCGGACAGTGGGTAATGAGAGCGTGAGCCGTACGAGTTACGCAAGCACGGAGGGACTCGGTTCGCCGTGCGATCGAGTGAAATTAACTTTCTTCGTGTGTATGTGTGTTGCGCAACTGTAATGCATAACGCGATGCAGCTGCGGCTGGCATGAGCATCACGTACTGATCCAGTCCACACGTCCCTCCGAGCTCTCTGTGAAATCTGTAATGCGTCGGTTATGCGATCCCGACGATTCGCCGGTAATTACCAAAGAGGAATCCCTCGCAATTATTTCCATAAAGTTATTCGATTGATAATCTTGAATAACCCGATCAATCTAAAAAAATTAAGTAAAAAATTATTCACCCTCTCAATCGGAATTCCGGCGACGACGATTTTTCCGCTCGGCCTTTCGTTCCAGTACGCCGAAATTCGTGAAAATGAAATTTGCCCGGTGCCAAGGTTTGGCGGGTTGTCGGCCGTGCGCGTATATTCGCCCCAGTTGCCGCGGAATTAATCCCTCCCATCCGAGCGAATGGAATATTGAGTTTCCTTGGGCTGCGCGGGATCCGCTAATGTCGTTACTTCGACAGCGGAAGAAGTAATAAGAGGCGAGAGATAGCGTCGGCGCGCTGCTGGGATAACGCCGTCACCGCAAGCCAGCAATGGCGTTGCGTCTGGCGGTACGGAACTTCAGCTCCGCCAAGTTAATTTAAGTTCCGCGTTGAACAGGAGTTTCCGTTTGCGACTGCGGTCCTTGGCTACTGGTCTACTGCTGTCTCCGTCCTGCGCTTTTCCCCTGAGAATCCGGCGAAAGCTCGACACCGTGAATAGCCCGGAAGGTTGTTGGGCTCGAGACATTTCGGCAGGCAACCCGCCCGGTCCTCCGAGAGAAGCACCGAATTCACGGTCACAAAGGCTGACGTTTCGGTCGTTCAGGTTCGCGCGAATTACCGCCTCGAGCGAGAACCCCGCAGCCCGGCTTCCCCGGACAAACACATCAAAGGTAGCGCGAGACCGGTGAATTGGGGAGGCATGAGGTAGGAAAGGGCGCGCGAAGCCCGCACGATATCGCTGCCGTTAGCTCCGAGATGATTCGCAGCTGATGCTGTGGATTAAACTATCCAGCGATCGGCCTTTGAAGGGAGGGCAATTACGCTCCTCGTACGTGAAACGCTTTCCTATCGGAAGATGAGTGTCTATCGGCAGGACATTCCCGGTCATCATAGCGCGCTCGGGGTATGCGGATTGGTACGTCAAGAGGTACTTTGGATCCCAAAAATGTAGTGTCCCATGTGCCACAGCCTAACATTTTCGGAGCTTTACATCGGGGCCTGATGAGGCCCCGGATAGAGCTTGAATTCTGGTAATCATAGCGCACTTAGGTGATGCAGATCAGTACACCAAGTGGTACATTCTTTGGCTCCCAAAATTGAATGTTTTGACAGCTTTAAATCTGGGCCTGAAGAGGCCCCGGCTAGACGTTGATTTCTGGTCATCATAGCGCGCTCACGGTATGCGCATCGGTACACCAAGTGGTATATTCTCCGGATTCCAGAATTTGATGTTCCATGCATCGCATCCTAGCATTTTCAGAGTATTACATCGGGGCCTGATGAGGCCGAGGCTAGACCTTGATTCCTGGTCATCTTAGCGCACTCAGGGTATGCCGATTGGTACGCCAAAAGCCACATTCTCTGGATCCCAGAATTTAATGTCTGATGCGCCGTATCCTAGACCTTCACAACCGGGCCTGATGAGGCCCTGGCTGGGCATTGATTCCGGGTCATCACAGCGCGCTCAGGGTATGCCGATTGGTACACTGAGAGGTACATTATTTGCATCCCAAAATTGAATGTTTTGAGAACTTTACATCGATGCCTGATGAGGGCCTTGCGAGGGTCTTATCGAGACCCGATGAGTTCTAAAATTTCTACCCGGGATTGGACTGACCGGGGCGAATTTACGCTACTGACTAGGTTCCGGCTGCATGTTCCTCGAACAGCAAAGACACCGTACCGTTGTGAGCCAACGGACTCGACGATTGCAGACGGAATCCCTCGTGTGACGCAAGGTACGTGAGATACGCGTTACGTGGAGCCCTGCGATGCTGCCTCGGATAAGGTTCCGCGTGTACAGCGCACCGAGAATTCGAGGACGGATGGGAAAAGATGAAAAAGAATTGTGATGATGCCGCGGAGCGTCCTGGCACGGTAAGAGATCTGTTTCCTGGCCAGAGAAGCAGAAACCCCGCCGAGTCCGTTTAATCATTCATCGCGTCGCGGGGCCGCTTCCAACCACCCGCGAACCCGAGATGTAGGAGGACGAGGGGGAGAGCCGCTCTTTCCTCTCCAAACTTTTAATCGAGCTTCTCTCGCGAGCCTCGCCGACCGGGAGATATCTCGAATGTTAAGTGGAATTGCTTATGCAGCCGCTGCTATCGGGTGCGCGGATTCGTATTGCGGTTGTCGGGTTACCGTGATCGATAACTTCGGTGGAATACGACGGGGCTGAAATTTATCCGTGAAAAAGTCTTTATTATCCTGTCTCGCTTATATTCGTTCCTTCCGCTCGGCTTTCGGATAACGTCTGAGACACCACCGTCGGGTAAAGAAAAAAAAAAAAAATGTATCTCAACCCGTTGTTAATTCACTCTTAGCCGGTGATTCATGAATACTTCGACTCGACTTCCCACGCGTTTTCCTCGTGCCGGTCCTCCCGCTCCTCTTTCCTCTCTTGTCCCTAATCCCGAGTCTCTAGCCTCCCGAGTCCGCCCTCGCAGAGTCGTTCCCCGACTCCCGAGAGCCGACCTCGGCCGGTGGATAAGTGTAATCGTTCAGCGACCTTGTTACTTCAGAAATTTAACACGGGTCTGACGAGTTCGCGAGCGCTACGAGTAAAAGCAGTGGCAGCGTGCAGTGGCGAGGCTGCTCGGCGAGGCTCCTCTCGCACTCGCGTCCCACGGTAATTTCACTTTGATCGATTGCCGTGTAGTTATCGTGTAGGATAGTTTCAGGAGGCAACCTTTAATTGTCCGGCAATTAACGTTTCGCTCCGCCCGCCCTCGCCTCCTCGAGCATCGCGAAACGCGATGGTCACTCCGCGAATCGCAGTGCTCCTCGTGACCTAATAATCAATCCCATTCACTATCATTATCATTATCGTTATCACTATTACTATTGTTATTTAAGAAAATTGTGGGACCACTCGTACACGGCTGTACAACTGGTCCTAACCTTCTCGGATTTTCCCGAAGCGATTTAACTCGCAAATGCACACATAGTTTGCGAGAAGTTTGTCGAACGATAAACTAATCCTCTCCAGCGTCCCACGCTCCGCCCCGTCGCGTCGTTCCCCCCGGTTCCCTTGGACGGATCCGAGAGGTTCCTAAATCAGACCGCGCACAAACCGCTCGAATCTTTCGCGGCGCTAAGTTACACCCACGGTCGAGCCACGTACGCGATAAGCCCGTGTATCCCGATGCCATGTAACCCCACCCCCATCCCGACCCTCGGGCTCGTATACTCTGCGCGAAACTCCATTTCGCACGATCGAATATTAATCAGGCCGTAAAACGCGCATTAATTTAACCTTCCGAGGATCGTAAAGACGAGAACCGGGAGATTCGGAACTACTACATCCAGGGACGCCCGCGCGTTGTGAGGATGGCTCATGGTTTGCAGCGTTCTCTCCGGAGAGAGCGGTGAACTCTCGTCCGAATGAGTTACGCAGTTTCCTTTACTGCTCCGCGTGTAGGTAGTTCAGCTTTGTGTTGTGAATTATTAATTACATAGTTGCAACGCTTTTGTGCAAAGATTTACGAGTCAGAAATTGCGTACTGCCGGCTGCGCGTCGGCGCATTCGCTGCTCAACGCGTAGAATTGGCATAGCCTGTGCAAACAGATGTTGAAAAGCTTTTCCTCTTGTTTCTGAGACAGCTTACACGACGTGTAAACTGTAGGAACATTTTAACACCTTCCGTAAGGTTTATTATACCAGGGTTAACTCTCTTGCGCAATGAATTTCTTGTACACTTAACAACCTAGGCCATCTTATCTTGAAAGTATATAAAAATGTGTTGATTTTTTAAAAATTAATTCAGAGATAGTTTGGACTAATATTTTAAGGCAATAGCACAACATTTTTTTTCACGAGGGTATTAGAAGAAGACAGTCGGGTTTTTACACATTAGTGCAAGGCTAGCACAAGGTGTTATGAAAGTTTGATTTTTTTTTTATTGAAAAATATAAATTAACAACGGACTTATTAATAATTAACGCAATTAAGAACGGAAATCGAATCTGAAAATCTATTCGTCCGATTGAGTTGAAATTTGGACAGATTGATCATTACATTTTCTATCTGATGACCGAATGCTTAAAAAAAGGTAATTTATTTGTTAATAATAAACAATTGAGGTCCCTTTTTTCGTCGAGACGAAAAAATCGACTTGTTTTTTGGAACAATTCATTATGCTAATTCCTAATGTACCAATTAATGTACCAATTATGCTCGTGCCAATACATTCCGTAGGATTCACCGTACGTGCTACAACTTTTTCCTGCGATGACTTTCTTGTCCCTGAACAACCCTTCGACACTATCTACACCGAAAGTGTATCCATTTGTTTTATCTACAAGTCCAGAGATAGTTTACACGACGTATCGCAACCTCGGAACATTTCAACACTGTCCATAGGTTTACCGTACAAGCGTTAACTTTCTTTCGCGGTGATTTTCTTGTGCACTTAACAACCTAGGCCATCTTACCCCGAAAGCGTATCTATTTTTTTTTTAATTCAGGGATGGTTTACACGACGTATCGCAACCTCGGAATACTTCAATATTTTCCCTAGGATTCACCGTACGTGCCTTACCTTTTTTGTGCCATGGCTTTCTTCTCCCCGAACAACCCTTTGAGGCCGACGAACCCGGAAGTACATCTTACTTTTTTTTTTACTTTTTTTATTCTCTTATAAATACATCATTTCAAGTAACTCTATACCCAGTAGGGGAGTAGGCATCTCCCGCGTATCGTCCCTCCTGTTGTTGTCGTTGATTCTGCTGCCACGTGGTTTATTAACGATTGGAGGGTCATTGACCGGTCAACAAGCTTCCTCGTGCCGCTCCCCCTCGCTTGTAACGAGTACCGAGCCAGCTCATTCCCACCCTCTCCGTACTTTCTTTCACTCCTTAGATGGGAATAACTCAGCGGACGGATTTTTCAAGAGGCACGAGTAATTACCATGCCTCGCAATGTAACCGAAATTATGAAACATTTTTTTACGTGTATGTGTATATTTTTAGTTGCCTGGAGAGCGCGACGTTTCGCCCGTAAAAAGAGCCTCAGGCAACTCGTATCTCGACGCGTGGAACTCGTGAAGAGCTGTGTTGACGACGGCGTATCTTAAATATTTCCATCAAGTATTTTGCGTAGGGCAGATAAATTGTTTTTATTTTATTTTTTTCATTTTTTTAATCAAGATTTAGTTGCAGATGGGTATCATGTTTTATTAAAAGTGTACCCTGTTCTCGGTTACAGGTGGCGATCAAGGTAATCGACACGGCGAACGTGAGGGAGCCCTACGTGCTCAAGAACCTGACCCGCGAGGCTAAGCTCCTCGCCAAACTGCAGCATCCCAGCATAGTCTGTCTATACGAAACTATCCGGGTAAGTGAAGTTTCGTGAAGAGTCAGAAAAAAAAATAAAAATAAAGAACGAACGGTCCGTGAAACGTCGAAGGATCGAGCAGAGATTAAAAATCATGCGAATAAACAAAACCCGAAAAATAATTATTATAATCCGCAACAAATTCCTGCCCTCCGGTTGACGATTTTTTATGCGAGATAACATTTACGAGAATTCGAGTAACGCTTCACGAAGAGTCAGAAAAAAAAAAAAAAATAACGAAATGTCCGTGAAACAGCGAACGATCGACCGGACATTACAAGTCAAGGAAATAATCAAATCAAAAAAAAATAAATAAAGGCCTGCCCTTCGGTTGCCAATTTTTGCTGCGAGCTAAAATTTGCTTGAATTCGTGCAAAGTTCCCTAATCGGCTCGAGGCTAAGACGCAACACCGCCGGCCCCGGAGCGGCCGTCTTGTCTTCGCCACTCCGAAGAAGCTCCGCTACGCCGAACCGATCTCTTTTTTACCCCGGGAAAGAGAACTCCGAACGGAGCTGCTTTGGCTTCCTCTTTCATTACGCAACTCGACGCAGAATAGAGGTTCCCGTCGAGGGGGTCTTAAATGAGAGGGCAAGTAGCCGCGGAGGTTGGTAAAGAAGACCGATGATAGAGAAATCTCGGTGCGCCGCCGCCGCCCCCGGCGAGAAAACCCGGGAGTTCTCTAACGATCGGCCAGGAAGCCTTCTCGCTCTCCGTCCGGAGCCGAAGAGCAGCCACCCTGTGTAAGTTTAACGAGGTCCTTGATGAAGAAGAGTTAATCAACTTGATAAAACATGTTTGCAAAACGCGCCGAGAGGGAAGCGAAGTCCTCGACACGGGAGGAAAAGAGCCGACCCAAAGACGACCGGAGCCTCATCGTAAGACACTTCGTCATGCCTCATTCAGAAGCGTTTTCTCACTGTCCATAAATACACGCTCTACGATCGCTGCTGCAGCCCTTCCCGCTTTTCAACCCCAGCCCGCTTTGAATAAGGCTTCCCGGCCGTTCGGCAACCTTTCCCTCTATGACAAATCGCGAGCGAGAACAACCGAAAATTTTCCCAGAGCCCCGCCGAGGCAGTTGACTGGAAGCGTTGGCGAAGCACCTTCGCGTGTCTGCCGGCTCTGCGATAGGCAGAACGAACCGGAGTGCCCCGCGCGATGATCCATCTTTCCACCGAGTTTAATTAAATATGCCATTTAGTTGAATTTATAAATCCCCCATGGGCGAGCGGAGCGTCGGGGCGGATGAAGCGGGGAGGGGGTGGAAAACAACCCCCGTAGCGAAAACACTTCTAGCTCCGATGGTCGTACGTGTCCGCCTGCTGCCTTGGAGTCCTCGCGACTATTGTACTGGCGTACAATGGGGTTTGATCTCATTCTCACCGGTTTCGTCTCGGTTCGGTATTTCACTTATTCGCTTTTCGAGTATCGCGCATGCAGACTTCGGCGCAGGTAGGATCGTCGGTGAGAAGGGATGACGAGGCTGCACGTGCCATGCGGTACCGGAAGCCGTTCGCGTTAATGGCGCACGCGAGCCAGAGCGGTGATTTTGGGAGTAGAGAGCTCTTCTATTAATTTCTACCGGTCAAGTTACGATAACAAAAAATGGTTATAATAATAGAAATCAATTAGGGAAATAATAAAAATAAAAATTTATAATTCATTAAAAATACTTGAAATTAATTAAAACAATTCAGAATTAATTAAAACAATATAGAATTAATTTAAAAAATTTGAAATTAATTAAAACAATTTGAAATTGATTAAAAATACTTGGAATTAGTTGGCGACAGCGGTGGATGAGCGGTTGGTGCACGGTTCTGGTAGTCCCCCAAGTCAAGCAGATTTGTTCGCGGTCAGTACTTGGACGGGTGACCGCGCGCATCGATCGTTGAGCGGGAGGCGAATTAATTAGAAACTACTTGAAATTAATTAAAAGATTCCCCTCTCAATATGCCACAGATCAGAGACTCGAAAATTATATAGATCAGCAGCACCACAGGATGGCACGAGTTGCCGATCTTGTACTGGCCCGGTACTGGAGCTGGTATCGGCCCGACCCCGGTATCGAGTCGGGCCCGACATATCGGCAATGTTCCCTTCCTCCAGTTCCTACGGAATCCCACCTGGGGACGCACATCGCACAAAGTCCCGACAGACAACGCGCCCCCTACGTGTACAAAGTGACGCGTATGCGTCACGTAAATTTGACTCATTAGTTTCGAAACCTCCGCCCATTTCCGAAGGTATATTTTACCGTGAACTTGGACGGGGGACGCGGCGCTCGAACTTCACCGGAGCACCCTTTTCGTGGGGGTAAATGTAATAAGAGATTAAATTCCGAGAGGGGTTGAAAGGAGTCTCTTTTTCACATTCAACCGTCAGGACGAAACTGAACGCATTTAACGACGTTCCAACCGCACGCGTGTGTACATTGTTGCAGCCAGCAGCGCCATTGGAGCCAACCGTGACTGAGACTCATAAAACTTGGAACTCCTCGACGGAGCACGGCAAGAGCAATTCAAATAAAGATGAAGAAAAAAAAAAAATTGCACCGCGGAGAAGTTTTTGAAGTCGCACGTGAATAGAGTTTCATGAAAAGCTGACTCTCGCGCATTAATGTACCGGAGCTCTCTCTGCGCGCTCGCAAATGAGGAGAGAACTACGCGACACATTATTCACCCGACGCACAGCGAAGCTTTCGCAGACCGCGAGCGCACTTATCTCTTTGAGCTTACGCACGAGGAAAACGCACTCGCGCTGCCATTGTTCCCGATGTGCCGCGGCAGTGCACGCTTCGTTTCCCATATTTATCCGAATTGCGAAGATTCTGTTAAAAAAAGAGGTTAAAATTGAGGAGGTGAAATACGCATTGAAATACCATTCAGCGAGACTTCGTTAAAGCTTTTGAAATCTTTCCGGGGCGAAAAGCTCGGCGCACAAATGTTCCTCCGTAACTCCTCCGCCCCTCAAACTGTTTTCATAGCAAGCTCGGAGCTTTTATTAATTTTTTTTATTTTTCGACAGACCGTAATTTACCAGGAGCGAGAACAATGACCGGTTAAATCCTCCGCCATTCGCGAAGCCATTCAGCAGCTTATCACTTTAGATACAGAATTGTGATTAATTCTTCGAGCGCCGAGATGTATAGCTTCGGGGCGGGGGTTCGGCACGCTCCGGGGTGAATAAACCACGTTGAAGTAACTTCCGGTAGGATTTTTCACCGGAACGCTTGAACGGAGAAAAATTAAACAATTTTCTTCTTCCTCCCTCTCGTTCTTCCCGAAGTGGAATTTTTCGCCCGGAATTAATAGCGTCGGGTGCAACGAGAGGGAAAAAAAAATGTCCGGCCTGCACGAGGAGCCGAGGGCTTAATTGGATCAGCGGTTGACCCGACGATCTCCCGACCGAAGGTGTGCGTGAGGAAGAAAACGCGAATTCGCAATTTCCCATAAAAACCCTAACACAATGCCGGTCGCGGTGACTCCAATTAGTCCAAGTACTCGGCTAATCTGTGCATTGGACGAAGAATGACAATTAATTAGAGTTCCGCGGTAGAATTCGTCAAAAGAAAAAAAAAAAAAAAACAATAAAAATCTCTCGACTCTACCTCAGCCCGGACAGACGGGAGAGAAATCCAAGGGGCGGAACGTCATGCCCGAAGACCGTATGAATAGAGGCTTTTTTTCGAGTATCTAAGGAGAGAAGGGTTAAAAGCGTCGCGGCGTAAATACGTGGGCTTCGCGGTGTCGCCCGTTCTGTAATGTGGGTAGAAAAAAAGAAGGAAAAGTCTCGGTCTTCATTGTTCGTCAGGCGCAAGAGCGTGACTCTCGTGATCCTTGGATGAAGGAGAGCGATGTTGCGGGGTGCGCGAGCTAACGGAACAAACGCACCGTGTGGCTGTACGGGCGGGTTTTCCGCCGAGCGGAGTTTGCACACGGATGGTACATTGTTCGAGCCACCAGTCTTCGGCCGGCGCTGGCTCGCCGAGCCGTGGAAATTACCTTCGTAATTAAAAGAATATTCAACCCTCGTTGTTGCGGACGGCAAAGGGTGCCAGGGTGAGCGGTGGATATAGGCGATGCTCGGAGCGCAGGCACCGGCATCAACCCCAACGTCCTCTCCGGATAGCGCGTCGCGCGTTTAACCCTGTGGCCCAGGCAGCGAGAACAGCAGGAGCAGCAGAGGCAGCAACAACATCAAGCTGATGTACGTTATTGTGTGTATATATATCGAGGCTACATCTGCTACCGCTAAAGTCGAGGGTTCGCCGAGAGGGTGGAAGGGAAGGAGAAGAGCCAGGGAAGCGAGAGAAGAGCTGAGGGGGCGGGAGGGGGAGAGTATCAGAGGGTGGATGAGGGTGGGTATGAGTTGGGTGGATGACGTCGCGAAGAGAAGAAAAGAGCCTCAAGATTCGAGTTGGTTCGAAAGAGGTGCGATGACTTCTGCTGCGATGAAAAAAATTAATGTAATTGGAGAGTGAGCTGCGATGCTCGAGGCGTGAAGGCGATGGTCTGCGAGACAGCTTCACCGGGAACTGCGTCATCGATGAAGAACTATCTCGGTGGCTGAAATCGGCTAGTCGCGAGGTAGGTAGGTTTACGCTTGGGGATTGGGAATAGCGGATGGTTTTTTATGTGGCACTGAGATCAGTTCGTTTGAAGCCGTTAATCGTCGGCTGACGGTGGATCGATGGATCTTTGACGGTGTCAAGTTGGGGAGAAGTGGTGAATATGGACCACCCCGATTAGCACGTAAATCAATAATCATCGTCCCACGTGAACTGGGATATGTTCACCGTTTTTACCCTATGGAAGTCGGACCGGATCATCTTCACCACTTTTGTTCTGTGGAAGCCAGACCGGGCCATATTCAGCACTTTTACTCTATGGAAGTCGGAACGGACCATATTCAACATTTTTGGTTTATGGAAGTCGGAACGGACCATATTCACTATTTTTATTCTCTGGAAGTCAAACCGGGTTATATTCACCACTTTTGCTCTGTGGAGGTCGGATCGGGCCATATTCATTACTTTTATCCTATGAGGGTCGGACCAGGCCATATTCGCCACTTTTGCTCTATGGAAGTCGACCTGGGTCATATTCCCCACCGCTTTTACCAGTGTCTTTTAATTAAAAACGTTTACAGAAAAACCATGCTTAAAAAAAAAGTTAATTGTCCAAATGACGTATCTTTTGGGTAAAAGTGGTGAATAATGATCGAACCCAATTAGCACGTAAATCGATGATGAATGGACCGGGACATGTTCACCACTTTTACCCTACGGAAGTCGAACCGGGCTATATTCACCACCCCGTTTACCACTTTTTTTAAAATTACATGCGTTTATAGTAAAAACCATGCTCAAAAAATAAAAAATTCATTGTCCGAATGACGTCTCTCATCCTAGCGAACGTATTTTTCGTGCCGATGTAATCAATTCGTGTTGCATATGCTCCAAAGAACACAATGCAGGTCGGTTACCTCACGAACCATGAAAAGCAAACAAAAGCCATCGCGCGAGCTGCATCGGCGGCGAGGATGGCGGGAGGCAGGGAAGGGAAGCAACGAATAGCAGAGCCCGGTCGGGCAGTGAAAGCGAGAGAATCCATGGCAGGGTAATAAAGCTCGGTAAAATAAATACGCTGATAACGCAAACAAAAATTCCAGACGCTTTTGCCGGTGATGGTGCACGGGTGGGACGGCTCCCTCGCTTACCCAGGCGGATCGCCTGCGTACGTTGACCCGCAGCAATCGCACTTTTACCGATCTCCGCCGCCTACTGCAATCCGAACGGATCGCTTGTATGTTTGCGCACACGGTTAGCTCCGGGGATTGCCTGCCGAATTCGTTCGACGACTGCGGAAGCTGCGGAACGCTTCGCGGAGAGCCATGCTCCGTGCAGTCTTCGAGTTTCTGCGGTATTTGAAAATAATCGATTTTTTTTTCGACCCTCCTTGTCGGGGTGTTTTCTCATTAGGACGAAGAAAAAAATTATGAAAGATGAATATAATTGACGGCAGAACAAGAATTTATCGAGTTTGAGGCCAAAAAAATTCCGAAGGTTATTCGACGCACAGTAAAAAATTATTTGGTAAAATCGGAATACGAAGTTTTGTAAAAATAATTTTGTTAAATAAGTGGCAAACCCGTTTGTTCGGATTTGAATATAGAAACCTATCTTTTTATTCTTCGAGTCACCAACATCTTTCGTTCGTATTTTTTTTTTTTTTATAAAACTACAGCCAGTAAATTGTGGAAGTTTGTGGACAATACACAGTAAAAAATATTTGTACATTTAGAAAACCTTCCTTGTCCACAAACATCTAAAATTATATTGTTGTTAATTTCACAAATAATATTTGTAATATTGACATTTTTGTAAAATAGACAAGACTTTTATGTAAAATTAACATGAAAAGGATTGTGGACGTTTGTGGACAAGAAAATTTGCTACCTATTTTACTGTGTAAGTTGTCGTGAAAAGTACAAACTTTTTTACTGTGCAGGCGCACAAGAAAACTTTAAGCAGTTAATTACTAACGCGGATAATTACCAGCAGTCGTTATCCGTAACTCTTCAATGCCGCTGACGACTTAAAACACAACGATATTTTGCCACGTCGGGGAATCCCCACGGTGGGTTTTT